>JARQOC010000003.1:368351963-368951963 GCA_033576535.1 Allobates femoralis
TCATGAGAGACCCAATGGGAATCTCAATGGGAGACCATGGCTGCATTGACTTTTGACAGGCCAAAGGGCTGGTAAGTAGTAGAAGCCTTGACTGTAATTAAAACTGACTTTTACTAATGTATGCTCTTCAAAAGTCCCACAGATGGGAAGCCAGCATGTCAGCAGCCATTTAAACCCATTGTGCATGCCCTTGACAGACTCTTGAAGCTAAGCAGTGAGAGCCTTGGTCATGGGCTGGATGGGAGACCTCATGAGGAGACCCAAGGAATCTCTATGGGTGACCCATTGGGAATCTCATGGGATTGACTTTTGACAGGCCAAAGGGCTGGTAAGAGTAGAAGCCATTGACTGTAATTAAACTGACTTTTACTAATGTATGCATATACAAAAGTCCCACAGATGGGAAGCCAACGTGTCAGCAGCCATTGTCAACCCATTGTGCATGCCCTTGACAGACTCTTGAAGCTAAGCAGTGAAGCCTTGGTCATGGGCTGGATGGGAGACTTCATGAGAGAGACCCAATAGAAGTCTCTATGGGGACCCAATGGGAATCTCAATGGGAGTACTATGCTGCATTGACTTTTGACAGGCCAAAGGGCTGGTAAGAGTAGAAGCCATTGACTGTAATTAAAACTGACTTTTACTAATGTATGCCTATACAAAAGTCCCACAGATGGGAAGCCAGCATTCAGCAGCCATAGTAAACCCATTGTGCATGCCCTTGACAGACTCTTGAAGCTAAGCAGTGAAGCCTTGGTCATGGGCTGGATGGGAGACTTCATGAGAGACCCAATGGAAGTCTCTATGGGTGACCCAATGGGAATCTCAATGGGAGACCATAGCTGCATTGACTTTTGACAGGCCAAAGGTGGTAAGAGTAGAAGCCATTGACTGTAATTAAAACTGACTTTTACTAATGTATGCCTATCAAAAGTCCCACAGATGGAAGCCAGCATGTCAGCAGCCATTGTAAACCCATTGTGCTGCCCTTGACAGACTCTTGAAGCTAACAGTGAGAGCCTTGTCACGGCTGGATGGAGACCTCATGAGAGACCCAATGGAAGTCTCTATGGGGACCCAATGGGAATCTCAATGGGAGTACTTGGCTGCATTGACTTTTGACAGGCCAAAGGGCTGGTAAGCAGAGAAGCCATTGACTGTAATTAAACTGACTTTTACTAATTATGCTATACAAAAGGTCCACGAGATGGAAGCCAACTGTCATAGCAGCCATTGTAACCATTGCATGGCAATGCCCTTGGACAGACTCTTGAGCTAAGCATGACAGCCTTGGTCTGGGCTGGATGGGAGACTTCATATGAGACCCAATAGAAGTCTCTATGGGCGTACCCAATGGGAATCTCAATGGGAAGTACTTGGCTGCATTGACTTTGATCGGCCCAAAGGGCTAGAAGTAGAAGCCAGTTGACTGTAATTAAAACTGACTTTTACTAATGTATCTCATCAAATGTCCCACAGTGGGAAGCCAGCATTCAGCACCATTTAAAACCCATTGGCATGCCCTTGAAGACTCTTGAACTTAAGAAGCTGACTTTTCTATGAGCTATGAGGTGCAGATGGGAGCCATGAGAGACCCATAGAAGTCTCTATGGGTGACAATGGGAATCCATGGGAGCCAATAATGATTACTTTTGACAGCCAAGGCTGGTAAGAGTAGAAGCCATTGACGTAATAAAACTCTGACTTTTACTAATGTATGCTTTCAAAGCCACATATGGGAAGCCAGATGTCAGCAGCCATTGTAAACCCATTGTGCTGCCTTGAACAGACTTTCAATGTAAGCTACAAAGTCGGCACGTGGGAACCGGCATTGCACTACCATGGTAAACCCATGTGAAGTCCTTAAGGTTTGACAAGTGAAGCTTGGCTCATGGCATTGGACTTGGATGACACAAGGACTAGGAAAGTAAGATGACTGTAATCAAAATGACTTTTACTAGATTTGACTTTGACAACAAGCCTAGATAGAAGACCAGACTGTAGCAATTAAACGCTCTATTGTGCTGCCTTGCAACGTCACGATGGAAGCCAGCATGACAGCAGGTCATGACTGATGAGACTGCCTAGACCCAATTGAAGCTAACATGGGGACCCAATGGAATGCTGAATGGAGCCTCATGGAGCCCATTATTCGCTATAGGGGCCATGGGAATAATGGGAGTACCATTGACTTTTAAAGCCATGGCTGTAAAGTAGCCTTATGTACTTAAAACTGATGTAACTAGTATGTCCAACCATGTCCCAAACGGATTGGCCAGCCTTCAGCACCTTGTAAACCATAGCATGCCTTGCAGAGCCTTGAAGCTAACAGTGAGACCTTGGTACGGCTGGATGGAGACCTCATGAGCCAATGGAATCCATATGGTGACTCTATAGGGAACCCAATGGGAAGTCCAATGGGTGCATGGCTTGCTTGACTTTGCCAAAGGGCTGGTAAGAGTAGAATTGACTGTAATTAAAACTGACTTTTACTAATTATGCCTATACAAACGTCCCACAGATGGGAAGCCTAGCATGTCAGCAACCTTGTCAACCCATTGTGCATGCCCTTGACAGACTCTTGAAGCTAAGCAGCTGAGAGCCTGTCATGGCTGGAGGGGACTCATGAGAGACGGCAATGGAGATCTTCATGAGTGCTCAATAAGAGACCATGGCTGCATTGACTTTTGACAGTGCCAAAGTGCTGGTAATAGTAGAAGCCATTGACTAGTAATTAAAACTGACTTTTACTAATGTATGCATATACAAAAGTCCCACAGATGGGAAGCAGCATGTCAGCAGCCATTGTAAATTCCATTGTGCATGCCCTTGACAGACTCTTGAAGCTAAGCAGTGAGAGCCTTGGTCACGGGCTGGATGGGAGACCTCATGAGAGACCCAATGGAAGTCTCTATGGGTGACCCAATGGGATAAGTCCATGGTTGCATTGACTTTTGACAGGCCAAAGGCTGGTAAGAGTAGAAGCCATTGACTGTAATTAAAACTGACTTTTACTAATGTATGCCTATACAAAAGTCCCACAGATGGGAAGCCAGCATGTCAGCAGCCATTGTAAACCCATTGTGCATGCCCTTGACAGACTCTTGAAGCTAAGCAGTGAGAGCCTTGGTCGGCTGATGGAGACTCATGAAGACCCAATGGAAGTCTCTATGGAGACCAATGGGAATCTCAATGGGAGACCATGGCTGCATTGACTTTTGACAGGCCAAAGGGCTTGGTAAGAGTAGAAGCCATTGACTGTAATTAAAACTGACTTTTACTAATGTATGCCTATACAAAAGTCCCACAGATGGGAAGCCAGCATGTCAGCAGCCATTGTAAACCCATTGTGCATGCCCTTGACAGACTCTTGAAGCTAAGCAGTGAGAGCCTTGGTCATGGCTGGATGGGAGACTCATGAGAGTCTCATGGGAGACCATGGCTGGCATTGACTTTTGACAGGCCAAAGGTGCTGGTAAGAGTAGAAGCCATTGACAGTAATTAAAACTGACTTTTACTAATGTATGCATATACAAAAGTCCCACAGATGGGAAGCCAGCATGTCAGCAGCCATTGTAAACCCATTGTGCATGCCCTTGACAGACTCATTGAAGCTAAGCAGTGAGAGCCTTGGTCATGGGCTGGATGGGAGACCTCATGAGAGACCCAATGAAGTCTCTATGGGTGACCCAATGGGATCTCAATGGAGACCATGGCTGCATTGACTTTTGACAGGCCAAAGGCTGGTAAGAGTAGAAGCCATTGACTGTAATTAAAACTGACTTTTACTAATGTATGCCTATACAAAGGTCCCACAGATGGGAAGCCAGCATGTTCAGCAGCCATTGTAAACCCATTATGCATGCCCTTGACAGACTCTTGAAGCTAAGCAGTGAGAGCCTTGGTCACGGGCTGGATGGGAGACCTCTGAAGACCATGGAAGTCCTGGGACGACCAATGGGAGACCATAGCTGCATTGACTTTTGACAGGCCAAAGGGCTGGTAAGAGTAGAAGCCATTGACTGTAATTAAAACTGACTTTTACTAATGTATGCCTATACAAAAGTCCCACAGATGGGAAGCCAGCATGTCAGCAGCCATTGTAAACCCATTGTGCATGCCCTTGACAGACTCTGAAGCTAAGCAGTGAGAGCCTTGGTCATGGGCTGGATGGGAGACCTCATGAGAGACCAATGGAAGTCTCTATGGTGATGGACTCAATGGGACATGGTGCATTGACTTTTGACAGGCCAAAGGGCTGGTAAGAGTAGAAGCCATTGACTGTAATTAAAACTGACTTTTACTAATGTATGCCATATACAAAAGTCCCACAGATGGGAAGCCAGCATGTAGCAGCCGTTGTAAACCCATTGTGCATGCCCTTGACAGACTCATGAAGCTAAGCTGTAGAGCCTTGGTCACGGGCTGGATGGGACCTCATGAGAAACCCAATGAAGTCTCTATGGGTGACCCATGGGATGAAATCTCAATGGAGACCATGGCTGCATTGACTTTTGACAGGCCAAAGCGCTGGTAAGAGTAGAAGCCATTGACTGTAATTAAAACTGACTTTTACTAATGTATGCCTATACAAAGTCCCACAGATGGGAATGCCAGCATGTCAGCAGCCATTGTAAACCATTATGCATGCCCTTGACAGACTCTTGAAGCTAAGCAGTGAGAGCCTTGTCACGGGCTGGATGGAGACCTCATGATAGACCCATGGACCCATGGTGACCCAATGGGAGTCCAATAGCTGCATTGACTTTTGACAGGCCAAAGGGCTGGTAAGAGTAGAAGCCATTGACTGTAATTAAAACTGACTTTTACTAATGTATGCCTATACAAAAGTCCCACAGATGGGAAGCCAGCATGTCAGCAGCCATTGTAAACCCATTGTGCATGCCCTTGACAGACTCCTGAACTAAGCAGTGAGAGCCTTGGTCATGGGCTGATGGGAGACCTCATGAGAGACCCAATGGAAGTCTCTATGGGTGACCCAATGGGAATCTCAATGGAGTCTATGACTGCATTGACTTTTGACAGGCCAAAGGGCTGGTAAGAGTAGAAGCCATTGACTGCAATTAAAACTGACTTTTACTAATGTATGCCTATACAAAAGTCCCACAGATGGGAGGCCAGCATGTCAGCAGCCATTGTAAAACCATTATGCATCCCCTTGACAGACTCTTGAAGCTAAGCAGTGAGAGCCTTGGTCACGGGCTGGATGGGAGATCTCATGAGAGTCCCAATGGAAGTCTCTATGGGTGACCCAATAGGAATCTCAATGGGAGTCCATGGCTGCATTGACTTTTGACAGGCCAAAGGGCTGGTAAGAGTAGAAGCCATTGACTGTAATTAAAACTGACTTTTACTAATGTATGCCTATACAAAAGTCCCACAGATTGGAAGCCAGCATGTCAGCAGCCATTGTAAACCCATTGTGCATGCCCTTGACAGACTCTTGAAGCTAAGCAGTGAGAGCCTTAGTCACGGGCTGGATGTGAGACCTCATGAGAGACCCAATGGAAGTCTCTATGGGTGACCCAATGGGAATCTCAATGGGAGTACTTGGCTGCATTGACTTTTGACAGGCCAAAGGGCTGGTAAGAGTAGAAGCCATTGACTGTAATTAAACTGACTTTTACTAATGTATGCATATACAAAAGTCCCACAGATGGGAAGCCAACGTGTCAGCAGCCATTGTCAACCCATTGTGCATGCCCTTGACAGACTCTTGAAGCTAAGCAGTGACAGCCTTGGTCATGGGCTGGATGGGAGACTTCATGAGAGACCCAATAGAAGTCTCTATGGGCGACCCAATGGGAATCTCAATGGGAGTACTTGGCTGCATTGACTTTTGACAAGCCAAAGGGCTGGTAAGAGTAGAAGCCATTGACTGTAATTAAAACTGACTTTTACTAATGTATGCCTATACAAAAGTCCCACAGATGGGAAGCCAGCATTTCAGCAGCCATAGTAAACCCATTGTGCATGCCCTTGACAGACTCTTGAAGCTAAGCAGTGACATCCTTGGTCATGGGCTGGATGGGAGACTTCATGAGAGACCCAATAGAAGTCTCTATGGGTGACCAAATGGGAATCTCAATGGGAGACCATAACTGCATTAACTTTTGACAGGCCAAAGGGCTGGTAAGAGTAGAAGCCATTGACTGTAATTAAAACTGACTTTTACTAATGTATTGCTCTTCAAATGTCCCACAGATGGGAAGCCAGCATGTCAGCAGCCATTGTAAACCCATTGTGCATGCCCTTGACAGACTCTTGAAGCTAAGCAGTGAGAGCCTTGGTCATGAGCTGGATGAGCTGGATAGGAGACCTCATGAGAGACCCAATAGAAGTCTCTATGGGTGACCCAATGGGAATGTCAATGGGAGTCCATGGCTGCATTGACTTTTGACAGGCCTAAGGGCTGGTAACAGTAGAAGCCATTGACTGTAATTAAAACTGACTTTTACTAATGTATGCCTATACAAAAGTCCCACAGATGGGAAACCAGCATGTCAGCAGCCATTGTAAACCCATTGTGCATGCCCTTGACAGACTCTTGAAGCTAAGCAGTGAGAGCCTTGGTCATGGGCTGGTCGGGAGACCTCATGAGAGACCCAATGGAAGTCTCTATGGGTGACCATGGCTGCATTGACTTTTGACAGGCCAATGGTCTGGTAAGAGTAGAAGCCATTGACTGTAATTAAAACTGACTTTTACTAATGTATTGCTCTTCAAAAGTCCCACAGATGGGAAGCCAGCATGTCAGCAGCCATTGTAAACCCATTGTGCGTGCCCTTGACAGACTCTTGAAGCTAAGCAGTGAGAGCCATGGTCATGAGCTGGATGGAAGACCTCATGAGAGACCCAATAGAAGTCTCTATGGGTGACCCAATGGGAATGTCAATGGGAGTCCATGTCTGCATTGACTTTTGACAGGCCAAAGGGCTGGTAAGAGTAGAAGCCATTGACTGTAATTAAAACTGACTTTTACTAATGTATGCCTATACCAAAGTCCCACAGATGGGAAGCCAGCGTTTCAGCAGCCATTGTAAACCCATTGTGCATGCCCTTGACAGACTCTTGAAGCTAAGCAGTGAGAGCCTTGGTCACGGGCTGGATGGGACACCTCATGAGAGACCCAATGGAAGTCTCTATGGGTGACCCAATGGGAATGTCAATGGGAGTCCATGGCTGCTTTGACTTTTGACAGGCCAAAGGGCTGGTAAGAGTAGAAGCCATTGACTGGAATTAAAACTGACTTTTACTAATGTATGCCTATACAAAAGTCCCACAGATGGGAAGCCAGCATGTCAGAAGCCCTTGTAAACCCATTATGCATGCCCTTGACAGACTCTTGAAGCTAAGCAGTGAAAGCCTTGGTCACGGGCTGGATGGGAGACCTCATGAGAGACCCAATGGACGTCTCTATGGGTGACCCAATGGGAATGTCAATGGGAGTCCATGGCTGCATTGACTTTTGACGGGCCAAAGGGCTGGTAAGAGTAGAAGCCATTGACTGTGATTAAAACTGTCTTTTACTAATGTATGCATATACAAAAGTCCCACAGATGGCAAGCCCACATGTCAGCAGCCATTGTAAACCAATTATGCATGCCCTTGACAGACTCTTGAAGCTAAGCAGTGAGAGCCTTGGTCACGGGCTGGATGGGAGACTTCATGAGAGACTTCATGAGAGACCCAATGGAAGTCTCTATGGGTGACCCAATGTGAGTCCATGGCTGCATTCTGTTTTGACAGGCCAAAGGGCTGGTAAGAGTAGAAGCCATTGACTGTAATTAAAACTGACTTTTACTAATGTATGCCTATACAAAAGTCCCACAGATGGGAAGCCAGCATGTCAGCAGCCATTGTAAACCCATTGTGCATGCCCTTGACAGACTCTTGAAGCTAAGCAGTGAGAGGCTTGGTCATGGGCTGGATGGGAGACCTCATGAGAGACCCAATGGAAGTCTCTATGGGTGACCTAATGGGAATCTCAATGGGAGACCATGGCTGCATTGACTTTTGACAGGCCAAAGGGCTGGTAAGAGTAGAAGCCATTGACTGTAATTAAAACTGACTTTTACTAATGTATGCCTATACAAAAGTCCCACAGATGGGAAGCCAGCATGTCAGCAGCCATTGTAATCCCATTGTGCATGCCCTTGACAGACTCTTGAAGCTAAGCAGTGAGAGCCTTGGTCATGGGCTGGATGGGAGACCTCATGAGAGACCCAATGGAAGTCTCTATGGGTGACCCAATGGGAATCTCAATGGGAGACCATGGCTGCATTGACTTTTGACAGGCCAAAGGTCTGGTAAGAGTAGAAGCCATTGACTGTAATTAAAACTGACTTTTACTAATGTATGCATATACAAAAGTCCCACAGATGAGAAGCCAGAATGTCAGCAGCTATTGTAAACCCATCGTGCATGCCCTTGAGAGACTCTTGAAGCTAAGCAGTGAGAGCCTTGGTCACGGGCTGGATGGGAGACCTCATGAGAGACCCAATGGAAGTCTCTATGGGTGACCAAATGGGAGTCCATGGCTGTATAGACTTTTGACAGGCCAAAGGGCTGGTAAGAGTAGAAGCCATTGACTGTAATTAAAACTGACTTTTACTAATGTAAGCCTATACAAAAGTCCCACAGATGGGAAGGCAGCATGTCAGCAGCCATTGTAATCCCATTATGCATGCCCTTGACAGACTCTTGAAGCTAAGCAGTGAGAGCCTTGGTCACTAAGAGGAGAAGGCGAAATTGTCTCACCTGCAGCCAGTACAGGGATTGCAGCTAACTTACTGCAAGGAGGTAGAACCATCCATTCGCTTTACGGAATACCAATTCCAATCAATGAAACTTCCGTTTCAAGGATTAAAAATTATACAGATGCTGCACAACATTTGAAAAGTACCAAACTTTTCATTATTGACGAGTCCACTCTGTTATCTAAATATGCATTGCATGTGATAGATCAACTTTTACGGGATGTCATGACAACAGATATCTCCAAGAAAAATACAACACCTTTTGGAGGGAAAGTTATTGTTCTGGGAGGAGACTTTCGACAGTGTCTGCCTATCATCCCACATGGTACAAGAACTGACATTATAGAGAGTTGTATTAAATACTCACGACAATGGCAGCTTTTCACTCAATTGCCACTCTTCAACAATATGCGCTCCATTGATCCTGATTATAGCCGTTGGTTACTTCAACTGGGAAATGGTGAATTGTCCAATGATTTCAACCTTGGAGATGATACCATTGAAATCCCACAAGACATGATCTGCACTGGCTCAATTATACTTGCTATATTTGGTGAAAACATTGTCATTGATGTAGATAACAATGAAAGCATTCAGATTGCTGCATCACATGCCATTCTTTGCCCTAAAAATGACCATGTGGATTCATTAATTACAGTCAATGGCTTCTACTCTTACCAGACCTTTGGCCTGTCAAAAGTCAATGCAGCCATGGTCTCCCATTGAGATTCCCATTGGGTCACCCATAGAGACTTCCATTGGGTCTCTCATGAGGTCTCCCATCCAGCCCGTGACCAAGGCTTTCACTGCTTAGCTTCAAGAGTCTGTCAAGTCTGAAGGCAGCATTAGAGACGGGTGGGACAGCTGTTCACACACATCTCTATCTTGAAGTGTGTTCTTGTATATATAAATACGTACATACATATAGGTACATATTTAGACACATAGGGAAAGAATAGACATTTTCATTTTAAATCTGACTTATTCTGCTATTTGTGGAATTTATAGTGTGAACACATCAATTTTGACACTTGCTGTCTAATGGTGACCTACAGCACTCTTACTGTAAGTTGCATGAAATGTTAATGGAATTTGTGCTTTACTTGCAGTAGTTGCGGCACATGTGCTTTCAACAGTTTCAACTGCCAAAATCACAGTTAGCTCTGATTTTTAGTGGTTGCATTTTTTTTTTTTTATAAATCATTTTTATTAAAGTTTTGACATATACAAAATAAAATAAACCACAGCATTATTCATTGCATATAGTCATTGAAGTAACAACATGAAGCTGACATTTGCATTGTAATTAGTGTAAGTTAGAACAGAGTTATCTATTAAACAGCTTATATCTCTCAAACATGAGCATAGTATGCATTCAAGCCTTAAAACTTTGAAGTGGGCATCTATAAATTCAAACAGTTTCAGTAGTTGCTTCACACATGTATAAACATCAATATATCTCTAGGTCACACTTTCGGTTTCTTACCCTGATAAAATTTGCTTGCCATATCACTACTATAATTGTCTAGTTTCCTAGTCTCCCCAATGAATTGTTGATATCTTCCAACAAATACCACGAGCTGTTTCTGAATGGGTTAATGATAGATTGAATCTCCTCATCTGTGTCTCGTGTCTCTATGAACCTTCTCCATTTCTTCATGAAAATACCCGTCAACCTTTCCTTGTCTCTTAATGCCTCTCTCCTATCAATGTCCATTTCTTTGGTTAGACCTAACAGGACATCTTGTTCACTGGGCATATCAGTGCGCAACCAAAAAGAGAGTATCAGTCTCTTGGCCAAAAGGAGTAGCACGTGGACTAAATATGGACCTGATCCTTTTCCCTGTGTTCCCTCAATGTTCTGGAATATATAGTTTGTAGGGGTCATCGGAAACGTATAATTGCACAGTGTATTAATCATATTTTCGATCATTAGCCAGAATCTTTGTGTCTTGACACAGTCCCACATCCCATGGATCATATCTGTCCGTTCTTGCTGACATTTAGGACAGCTAGTAATTCTGTTAGGGTGAAGATTGGATTTCAGAAAATTGAATCCAAATATAAGCCCATGTATGATTCGAAAATGCGAATCTCTCCATTGTTCACTTGTGACATACCTCCTCACTCTTTCCCATCCCCCCAAAATATCGTTTGCAACATCGTCCGTGGCTAGGTGTTTTACCCATTTAGTGAAGAGGCGAGATGATCCCCCCGGAACAAGGATTTCCCTCATTTCTCCATATATCGTGGATATATTCAGTTGAGAAATCTCTAGATTGATTATTTTGTCGCAAGGGTTGACTATAACTTCATTAGATATATCTAAGAGCTGATGCATTATATTTTGTTGTATTTGTAGGAATTGAAGTACCTGGGGGCCCCTGAGATTAAATTTTTCCACTATTTCCTGATGTGTCATCCATCGTCTGTCTGTCAACTTCATCAGGTCTCCCATCCTCGCTATTCCCTGTCTCCTCCATTGCCTAAACAGTGTATTGCTCCACCCTGCTTCGAAGCTGGGGGAGGCCCAAGGGTTGAGGTACTTAGACATTCTCCAAGACAGCCCGTATTTCTTCCTCACTGCTTTCCAGGTCGCGATAGTGTCTCGAAAGGTAATGGACTGTTTGATATGTACTGGTATCTTCGACAGGGGTGTGTGCAGTAAAGAGGTCCTATCCCATGGGCTACAAAACGCCGCTTCTAAGTGACTGTCAGAATATCTGTCGGTGTGATTAATCCATTCTACCACGTGTCTCATTATACATGCCAGATTGTACCCACGTATGTCTGGTAAATTCGTGCCCCCCTTGTTTTTAGGTAGCATCATCACACCTATGCGAAGTCTCGGTCTTTTCCCCTTCCATATAAAGGTCGAAAAAGCCTTATTTAGTCTTTGGATGTCAGAATGTTTCAGGAGGAGTGGCAGGGTTTGTAGAGAATAGAGAAGTCTCGCGAAGCTCACCATTCTCACCAAGTGGCAGCGTCCCAGTAAAGACAGGGGCAGACCTGCCCATCTTTTCAATTCATGTTCTATTTTTTCAATGAGTGGTCTATAATTTAGCGAGTACACTTGGCTCGGAGATCTACCTATTATCAGTCCCAGGTATTTGATAGAGGAGTTTGCTACTGAGAATCCCAAAGCTTTTAGGGGTTCACTCAATCTATTTCCCCCTTTATCTTCAGGATTTCGCATTTTTTCCTATTCAGTTTGAATCCTGAGAATGACCCGAACCTTTCTAAATCCGTGACCAATTTCGGCAGATCCCTGTCTGGATTCTCCATAAAGAGGATGACATCATCCGCGAACAAGGCAGATTTCACGTCTATCTGACCCACCTTAATACCTTTGAATGAGGTGCAATCGTTAATGAATCTCGCCAATGGTTCCAACGCCAAATTAAACAATAGTGGGGATAACGGGCATCCTTGCCTGGTACCTTTTTGTAGGGGGAATTTGGGCGAGAGAAATCCTGGTGTATGTACCCTTGCCGAAGGGTTCGCGTATAGGTTCTGTAGAAATACACGAAATTTTCCTTGTATTCCCATATGATCTAAGACTAGACCCAACCATGGCCACCTCACATTGTCAAATGCCTTTTCCGCATCTAAGGTGACCATGGCCGGGTCCCCCCCCCTCATATCTGTCCTATGTTTCACCTCGTCTAGTATCATAAGGGTTTTACGAACATTGGTCACAGCTGATCTCCCTTTAATGAAACCCGTTTGTTGTTTTTGTATCAGGTCCGGTAGGATCCGAGCCAGCCTATTCGCCATAATTTTTGATAATATTTTGATATCCAAGTTTATTAGTGAGATGGGTCTGTAATTCGCTGGGTCTTCCCTATTACTCTCTCCCTTAGGAATTAGTTTAATGTACGCAACATTGGATTCGTCTGAAATAGGTGTACCTTCAGTCATATCGTTAAATAACTTGGTCAAAATCGGTGTTATATCCTCCCTTAGTATCTTGTAGAATTCCCCCGAAAACCCATCGGGTCCTGGCGCCTTCCCATTTCCCAGATGTCGTATTGCCAGGTCTACCTCAGCCTCCGTCACAGGCCCATTTAACTCTTCCAGGTCTGTCGCGGACACCAAGGTGAGTGGTACTTGTGTTAGCCAATTTTTAGCTTCTTGTGACTGGTCGTCATTTGCACTGTATAAGTGCCTATAGTATTCACCAAGGATCAGGTTAATTTCTCTCGGATCATTCGTGTTTCCTCCCTCCTTCCGTTTGAGGGTCATGATCGGGTCTGAGTGATGTCTCCCCTTGGCCAGATTGGCCAACAGTCGACCTGCTTTGTCACCAAACTTTTTGAGATCGACCTCTAGCTGACCACGTACCATTTGTTCTTTCTGCTCTGCCCAATGGTCAAAATCTCGTTTGGCTGTTATCCAATTTTTTTTGTCAGATGGGTCTTGTGTGTTGCGGAATAGTCTATATGACTCCGAGACTTTTTCGCTGGCTGTGTTGAATTGTTCTCTAATTCTTCTCTTTTGTGTAAGTGTGTGTGCTATGATGTTTCCTCATATCACTGCCTTCCCTGTCTCCCAAAATAGTTTATGGTTTTCCTTATGTATGGCATTGTCTATTTCAAACCCAGTCCACCATTCTTTAAGTTTAGTTTTGAAGTCCCCATTAGTCGACAAGTGTGAAGGGAATCTCCATAATATGTCAGAACCTTTAGGCTGAGAATCTAAAATGTCTATGCTCACTGGGCTATGGTCTGATATCACCATATTCTCTATTTCCACCTTCTCTATCAGCCGCATTACTTGATTATTGGCCAAGAAAATATCTATGCGCGACCAAGAAGAGTGTGGGTGGGAGAAGTGCGAAAAGTCAGTATCTTGGGGGTGAAAGACCTGCCACACATCAACCAAACCAAGGGCCTTCGCCATGTCTGCCAATTCTCCTTTAACCCTGGTGTTCGTCAGGTTTTCTGGGCGGTTTCCCCCTTCTGGTCTACGTCTATCCATGTCTTCTCTCATTACCTCGTTAAAATCCCCTCCTACAATGATGTTGGGTTCTTTGTCTCCCAATATCCTCTCATTTAGTGATTCAAAATAGGATGTGCGTGAGCTGTTTGGCGCATAAATATTGTAGATACTAAATTGTTGGCCGCGTATTTTCAGTACTACATGGAGAAGTCTACCCTCCTGGTCTTGGGAGATAGATACCAAGGTGCAAGCTAGATTTTTATTGGTTAGAATTAGGACCCCTGCTTTCCTGTTTTGGGCTCCTGCTATCCATGCTGAGCCCACCCAGAGCTTTTGAATATAATGTAGTTCCTGTGTAAGTAGGTGGGTTTCCTGTAGTAAGGCAATGTCTGTATGCAGCCGTTTTAGGTGTCGCAATATCATACCCCTTTTATGTGGAGATCTCAGACCTTTGACATTCCATGTCACTAACCGCAACATTTCCAAAGTATAGTTTTTTTGTGCGGGATCCTTAGGTATCCCTGCTTTTGTGATTAGTTTTTTTTTTTTTTGTTACCGGCCATGATGAAGGAAGAGTATTTGTGTGTCCTAATAATGCGATAAAGCGTCTAGATGTTGATGATATGAGTATTGCAATAGAAGCCCACTTCAAGATAACTAAACAATAATTGTTGTAAACCAAAACCACATAAACTAAATTCCCTCCCGAGAGGGTACGTGTCCCAGTCACTGTACCTCTCGTCAACCCGCTACCCAGCATCATGACTTCCTTTTTTCTGCGCTGGTGGCTTGCGGGCCGCGCCATTATGAAATCTTGTGTATAACTAACTCGGGGGTCTCTTTTGGGCCTCTTCGTATCTGTTCAACTCAAGTAGAAGCAAGGGGAACGGCAAGGAAAGGGTTAGCAAAGAAGGAAGGGTGCGAGGGAAAATTGCAGGGGTATAAGGAGAGAAAGAAATAAGGGAGAAGGGGAGGAAGCTTGAGGCAAGGAAGGAACGGCAGAGCACCAGCAGTATGTCAGACACTCATTTCGAAAGAGTTTGGAGTATATATTCAGTATATAAACTTTTCTCCCTTTCTTGCTATGCATAATAATTGTCATATTATTGTCCAACATATAATTCGTCCAGTTATCAGATTATTGAGTCTCCACCTCTTAGTCTTCCCAACCTCTCCCACCCCCAGTACCTCCACTTTATATAGACCATGGATGCATTGTAAGTCCCGGCTGTAGGCGTTCTCTCAGTGCCGGCTTACACGTTGTTTAATGTGTCTCTTTCCGAAGTCCATGTAGATCTGGTCGGCTCTCGCCAACAACCTGCAATGGTGGGGAGGAAGAAAAAGGAGAGAGGGGAGGGCAGAAGTAAAGAGAGAGAAAGAAGAGATGGAGGGAGGAGGGAAGAGAAGAGAAAGAAAGAGAAAGAAGAGAGAAAAAAAAAAAAAAAAAACCCCAAGGGGGAGGAGGATCTTTAAAGTCAATGGTTGGTCACGTTTTATCTCCCTCTCGAGTAGGTAGGTTTATCTCTGGGTCCCTTTGGCAAAGATGTTTGGTGTTCCCTCGGGTCCGATCTCCCGAGAGCAGAGTTGCCGCCGCGTTCAGTCCTTTTATGTTGAACCCTCGACCACTGGTTAATGTCATCCTTCTTGACTCGTTCCTCTCTCGTGTCCGGTGGGTTGGCTACTCTGGCCGCGTAGGTGTGTTGAGGTGATAAATTTCCTGGGTTCGTATTCCCCCATCGGGCGTGTTGGCTCTTTCTCCGTCTCCTTTGATCCTTGTTGTATGTATTGCAATGCCACCTTGCCATTTGAGAAGATTTTTGTCTCACCATTCCAGTCTCTGAACTTTAGGATAGCAGGGTAAGCTAATTGAAATCTTACATTCTTCTTGTACAACAAGGAGCATGCCGGACTGAAAGTCTTTCTCTTACGGGCGAGCTCTGCTGAGTAGTCTTCATAGAGTCTGACTTTGTGGCCCCTAATAAGCAGCGGGATTCGCTTCGTCCTATATTCTTTAAGCAGACTGTCTTTGTCCCTAAAGTTAAGGAAGCGAGCTATGACCTGCCTCGGTCCTTCTTTAGGGTCTTTCGGAGGGCCGACCCTGTGGGATCTTTCCACCTTACAGTGGGTATGGTGACCGAGGGCTTTAGGTAGGTCTTCTTCCCAGATGGTATTTAGTAGGCTTGTTTCTACGGACTCCGGCAACCCTACCATCCTTAAATTGTTCCGTCTGGAACGGTTCTCTAGATCCTCTAGCTTCTCCTCTGAGTATGCAGAGTGTTTTTGGAGATTGGCTATGTGGGTCTCAAGATTCAGGATCCTTTCCTCTGCCTCCGACAGCCTGCGTTCAGTTTCCTGCAGTCTTTCCCCATGCTGAGTCACAGTTTGATGGATGTGTAGTACTGCTTCTGTTACAGCTTCTCTGATGAGAGACTTCAGGTCAGCCGAGAGGATTGGGGCCACTTCCCTTGCAAGTGCTTGTACATCAATGATCCCTGCGTTTACAGTGTGGAGCGTGGCTGCATCTTCCCTTACAGGGTTCTCCCCTTCTGGGCCAGTGTGTGTCTCAGCCCACCCCGCGGTTTCCTCCCTTGTGCTGCAGCTGGGAGATTTTTCTTGTGCCAGACCCGGGGCCAGGGTATGTTTCTGGGCCTCACCTTGTGTTGTTGCCTCTGCATTCTCCCTCCCGGCGTCGCTGCTGCCGCGGCTGCGACTCGTCGTGAGCTTTGATGGAGCACGGCCTCCTGTCTCGGTCGCCATCTTTCCCGGGCTCCCGCTCCCCCGCTTCGCACCTCGTGTCTCGGCTTTCTCCTTCCCTGTGCTTCTTAGGACATATCTGTCCAAGGTCCCTGTCCTTCGGGGAGTCGCCGCCAGTGTAGATTGGGGTCGGATGGCCGCAGGGCCGGTAGATTCGTGACGGATGGTCGGCGCGGTCCCAGGAGCTGCGTCTTCAAGCAGCCATCAGCGCGGCGCCGTAACCGGAAGTCAGTGGTTGCATTTAGTCAACCTGTTAAAGCTGTGCTTGCCGTATTTACTGCAAGCTAATTGCAAGTTCCATATACATTACATGTTACTTGCTGAAAGTGAGCTGTAGGTAGGTCCTTTGGTGCGAAGTGCAGAAATTGTATTTGGTTATTCTACACCTTCTGCAAATAGCCAAAAAATATCTGCTTTAAAAGGAGTCTAACTATTAATTATTAGGGGTAGAGTAGAGTAGGTCCCACCAGTTGTAAGGCTACCTTCCCGTGGTTGGTGGGGAAACATGTACTGGCTTAATCATAGATTATTAATATTCATATATAAATTGAATATACGTAATCTGTACAAAACATCAGTGCCAGTATCTGTACGAAAAGCCTTGCCTTAGAATCATGACATGTACTACACTGACATGTACCATATAAACATTGGTAGTTGATAGATACATATCATGTGTTATGTGCATTATTGTGAAATTTGAATGAATAATGTATATATGCATGCTACACTCCCGATTCTTTACAATTGGGCCGCCATCTATCATGGAATAATTGGATTATTAGTTAAAAATCTAATTTAATAAACTATACACCAGTTCTAGAATCCCGATGCAATCGCATCGGGCTCACAGCTAGTATATATATATATAGATATATATATATATATATATATATATATATATAAAATTTAAGAGCAGCACTTAATCCCCTGAAGGGTTCGTGCAAATCAGTCCAGGGATTAGTTCCTTCACCCCCCTTTACAGACCAATAACGACTGCAGCACTCCAATGTCGATGTATTTTGCCTTTAATGGCCTTCAGGCATCTATGTGGGACGTTTCGGTCCTCAGACCTTCTTCCAGCAAGCACCTTTTACAAATGCTGGGCTTTTTATACATCATATGTACATTAAATCAATGACATTTACAATTTCATTTTCAATAATAATAATAATATTCATCTCCATCTCTATACACATACTCCAAGTGTTTATCTATTAGATACATTCTTATCCTTCCTCTGTATCTTTTGTATTTACAATACAAGCCTTTCATATATCCCAGATTACTATATGTACTCCATTGATTTCCTATTTGCACACCTGCCGCTTTGTTTATAATCACCATACTTTACTGTACCCCCGTGCACTCACCGCGTGTGCTTGTTAATCTCGGCGTTGCGGAAGAACAAGAGTGAAATAAGTTTGGGAGAGTTGGGTTTAAGAGTAAAAAGTAATTATGTGCCAGATGATAGTGAGCCAGCGATAGAAGCC
The DNA here is from genome assembly GCA_033576535.1 of Allobates femoralis. Taxonomy (NCBI): domain Eukaryota; kingdom Metazoa; phylum Chordata; class Amphibia; order Anura; family Aromobatidae; genus Allobates; species Allobates femoralis. Next base: position 368,369,932 of record JARQOC010000003.1, read on the forward strand.
TTTATAAAAGTGGTAAAGAAAGAAGTGGAAGGGTTGAGGAAACAGACAAAAAAAGAATTAACCCACTCTAATGTAACAACTGAACAAATTCAGGGAGTAAAAGAACTTGTCCATGATGGCGACCTGGTGGTGAAACCCGCCGATAAAGGGGGAGCGGTCGTCATCATGGACAAGGGAAAATATTTGAAGGAGGTTGAAAGACAATTGTTGGATCAACAAGTCTATAAAGCATTGAATGGCGACCCAAAATTTGAAGTCCAACGCAAAATCAAAGAGATATTAGAAGAAGGAAAGAGATGTGGGATTATAGATGAAAAATTGCAGGAATACCTTGTGGTAAAACATCCGGTCACTCCGGTGCTATATTTAGTGCCGAAGGTTCATAAGAGTTTGATTGACCCGCCGGGTAGGCCAATTGTGGCAGGAATTAATTCCATTTTTTACAACATAGGTACTTTTTTGGAAAAAATCTTACATCCATATGCAAAAAATGCAAAGTCTTATATTCAGGACACTGGTGACTTCTTGGAGAAGTTGAAAGATTATCAAGTAAAAACCCACATAAAACTAGTGTCATTTGATGTCACATCTCTGTACACTTCTATTAGGCATGAGATGGGCATAGAGGTCATAAGAAAATGTCTTGAAAATTCAGAGTATTCAATGCAGTGTAGACAATTTATCATAGACCTCTTAGAAATAGTCTTAACCAGAAACTATTTTTTGTTCGGGGACACTTATTACTTACAAATCATAGGCACCGCAATGGGGGCCAAGATGGCATGTTCATATGCGGGTGCAGTGATGGCTTTTTTGGAGGAGAGATATGTCTATGTATCCCACCACTTCTCCCATGTGGAGAGGTGGTGGTGATACATAGATGATGTCTTCCTGATATGGAATGGCACAGATAATGAATTGCGAGCTTTTTTTGAATTCATGAACACCATTGATAGTACCATAAAATTCAGTATAGTGAGCTCACAAACAGAAATTGAGTTCTTAGATGTAAAAGTAGTCTTAGAGGGAGATAGAATAGAAACTAGACTACATGTAAAAGCCACAGATAAAAACAAATTGTTGCACTATGATAGTGGGCATCCAATAGAACTGAAGAATGCAGTCCCACAGGGTCAAATAAGGAGAATTAATAAGATCGTAAGTGAAGAAGACAAAAAACAAAAAACAATAGAAGAGTTACTCCAGAAATTTAAGGAAAGAGGATACCCTGATAAAATTTTGAATAGAGAATTGGAAAAAGCAAAAAACCCTGCAAGGAAAAAGGAGAATAAAAATAGGATCCCACTAGTGTTAACTTATGGGGAGGAATCTAGGGAGGTGGTCAAGATAATAAAAAGACACTGGAATATACTTGGAGAGTGTATGCCCCATATAAATGAGTATAAAAAACCCCCTTTGGTGGCGTATAAGAGAAATAGGAATTTGAAAGACACCCTAGTAAGATCAGATATAGGGCCACTAAAGCAGTCCAGGCAGAAAACCATAACAGGAGGAACTAGATTGGGTTGTTACCCATGCATTCATTGTGTAAACTGTAATCTCATGTTGAAGGGGGATACATTTCATCATCCGGACACAAGAAAGGAATACAGAATAAAACACATGTTAACCTGTAACTCAGATTACGTGATCTACTTATTAGAATGCCCCTGTAAAAAATGGTATGTAGGAGAAACAACTTTGGAAGTGAAAACTAGATTAAACTTACATCGGTGTAGCATTAGACAGAAAGTTTTAAACCTACCGGTCCCGAAACATTTTGTGGAAGCCAACCATACTGAGAAAGACTTACGATTCAGAGTGATAGACAGAGTGCCCCCAATAAGAAGGGGAGGAGATAGAACTAAACTCCTAAAAACAAAGGAACTGCAGTGGATCCACAGATTAGGTACTTTGAGACCTGGGGGTTTAAATGTGGATTACAAATTACAGTCAATACTTTAGGTTATGGTTAACATTGGATTTTGTGTAAAGTAATCACTTTTTGCACGATGTTGTAAATATTCACATAGTAATTTTTTAATTTTTTATTTGTTCATTTGATTTATATTGATTCACACCGGTCTCCCCCTTTTTTCCCCTCCCTCTTTCTCTTTTTTCTGTATTGTTATTATATAGGTCTAAGGATACATATGTCTCCATTGGGAACTAAAAGCACAAGTCGCACGTTTTTCTATTTTTTGAATCCAACACTATCCAAAAATGAATAAAGGATCCACCCATGAGGTTACATGACCTGCACAGACACCAAATCAGTAGATTTATATAACACTATTTTGAAGTTTAATACCATTTATATCACATTGTAATGTATGATGAATATGCACGAAATATTTATTATTAAAAAATATTTTTATATCATATAAATTTGAAGGCTCTTTTATAAAGGGAAACCTTCAAGGCATACAACAAATATGGGTTTTCACATATATGGATACATATATTTTAATTAGATATCATGTTTAATAGAATGCTCCCACGAACAAAAAGGTGACACCTCTGAGAGGCAATCCAAACTTTGGGCAGGAGTGGATGTGAGGGATTAATATCTCTTATATGTACATGCTGACAAGGATAGTATACACCACAGGAATGTGGGATACTAGTGGATTAAAAAAAACACCTTAATTATGTGAATGGGAGATGAGATGGAAATGAAATAAATAAGTATATAAACATCATTGATGAAAAAAATGAGTATATGTGAATTAGCCCCATAGAATACTAGTATGCCTCTTATTAATAACATTCTAAGCACTAAAGCACTTTATATTTATTTTTATATGTATTTATACTTCACTATAGAGAAAAGGCACACTATATTAGGTAAATATTAATGAAAATAAAAGAAACCCTTTTAACAACTTTACAAGATATATTACACAAGTAACGGATCATTAGGATAAGGGTTAAATACATTTGGTGCCAGCAGGATGTAATAACATGGGGGAATCATTTTGGGTTGCGCATTGGGTGTATTGAGACGTGGAACACCTAGTGCGCATGCGCGGGAGTCCTAAGATGGCTGCCGCCAAACATCCGGTATCCCGGGTAACGGTGACGTCAGAGGGAGCCTGGCGCATGCGCAGTGTAACTTCCGCAACGCCGAGATTAACAAGCACACGCGGTGAGTGCACGGGGGTACAGTAAAGTATGGTGATTATAAACAAAGCGGCAGATGTGCAAATAGGAAATCAATGGAGTACATATAGTAATCTGGGATATATGAAAGGCTTGTATTGTAAATACAAAAGATACAGAGGAAGGATAAGAATGTATCTAATAGATAAACACTTGGAGTATGTGTATAGAGATGGAGATGAGTATTATTATTATTATTGAAACTGAAATTGTAAATGTAATTGATTTAATGTACATATGATGTATAAAAAGCCCAGCATTTGTAAAAGGTGCTTGCTGGAAGAAGGTCTGAGGACCGAAACGTCCCACATAGATGCCTGAAGGCCATTAAAGGCAAAATACATCGACATTGGAGTGCTGCAGTCGTTATTGGTCTATATATATATATAGATATACAGATGAACACACATTTAGTTTGAGATCATAGATGTGTATCATCCAAATTTTACAATTTGGTGATAGAAACCATCATATTACGTTCCAGCACTACAAGTGCTGAGAATTTTGATATATTTGTTTTACAGGGAGAGGTTTTTGTGAACAGCTAAGAAACGGGTGGGATGGCTATTCACACACATCTCCATCTCAAGGTGTGTTCACTATATATAGATAGAGAGGGACATATCTAAATTGAGATTTACCTTTGACTCCAGCATTTTTTAGCTATTTGTGGATGTTTTTTTTTTTAAATTTAACATTTCTACATTTGCTGCCTTAGGGCTCACCTACAGCACACTTGCCGTAATTTTCATGCAATGTGTATGGAATTTGTAGTTTACTTGCAGTGGATGCAGACAACGTGGTTGCGGCTGTTTCAGCCACAATAATTGCAGTGACCTGTGGTTTGTTAGTGGCTGTATTTCCTGCATCTGCCGTAGCCATGTTTGCTCCATTTACCGCAAGTTTACTGCAAATTCCTTAGTTGTGCTATGGAAATTGCTGCAAGTCTGTTGACGGTAACTCCTTAGGTGTCAGGTGTGGAAATTTTATTTTTTACATCCACATCCTTTTTAAATAGATGAAAAATGCTGCTGTTCAATAAATCAAAATATTCATAATTCGGAATTAGTTAGATTAGGGACCCACCAAACGTAAGGGCATCTTGATGCGATTGGTGGGCTGACACAAACTGGCTAATACGCAGAATATCAATATTGATTTGTCAAATCAAGCTATTGACACATTAACAAGTATTGTTACTTTGTGTTCCAAGACCCTTACATCATAATAGTTCAATTTTCCAAAAATGATATCAACCATACAATTATATGTAATTGATGGAAAGATATCATGGAATTATTGGATTATTAGTTAAAACTATTTTTAAATAAAGGAATTACGGATTCTAGACTCCCGATTCTTTAGAATCGGGCTCACAGCTAGTGTATAATATATGTCTAAAATCTACAATTTTGAAGGTATAAATAATGATATATATGAATATATATCTATGTAGCTATGTCTCTATCCATATGGATTAGAGCCAGAGGAGGAGATATAGTGAACAGCCGTCCCACCCATGTCTACAGCTGTTCACAAAAAAACAACCCAATGAAAAGACAAATAAGTCTCTCAGCATCATTGACACTGTACTTATAAATATGGGTTTCCATCACCAACTGTTTAAAAGTTGATGATACATATCTCCCCTGTGATGACTTTAAATACTTCTATATATGTGTATTAACAACAAAATTAATGGTGCAAAATAAAAGTTATATACTGTATTTTTCGCATTATAAGACGCAATTTTATGCACCCAAATTTTGGGGGAAAATAGGGGGTGCGTCTTATAATGCGAAAGTACAATATGTGCTGTATGGGAGGGGGGGTGCTAGGCCAGCTCAGGAGTGGTGTCCGGGGGCTGTCAGGTGGATTGAAGAGGCTGCAGCTGCGGCACTGTGGTCACGTGGGGCCGCTCATTATCTCCTGTAATATTCACTGCATCCCGCTATCAATCACCAGCGGGAGCAGCGCATATTACAGGGGTGAATGAAGCGGCCTGTAGCTCAGTGGTGGCAGCGCCATTGAATAGTCAATGCTTTCCACGCTTCCTTTGCGTGGAAAGCACTGACTATCCCGGCGATGGAGGATCATACTTGCCGTTCTTCATCCTCCCTGCTGCCCGCGCTATCAGCAATGACTCTGTGCTGTGCTGGCATCTAGGTCATGTGAGCGTCACTGCAGAGTGACGTCATACCGCGCGCTGCTCAAAGGACCCGAATGCTAGGACAGCATAGAGTCATCGGGGATAGCGCGGGCAGCAGGGAGGATGAAGAGAGGTGAGTATGATATTGTTTATTATTTTTGTAACTGTGTACTCTGTGGGGGTTCTGTGTGCCAGCGTGGGGGGACACTGTGCATCAGCAGGGAGGGGGACACTGGGCATCAGCATGGAGGGGGACACTGGGCATCAGCATGGAGGGGTACAGTGTGCCAGCAGAGACGGGGACAGTGTGCCAGCAGAGAGGGGGACAGTGTGCCAGCAGAGAGGGGGACAGCGTGCCAACAAAGAGGGGGGACAGTGTGCCAGCACGGAGGGTGGCAGTGTGCCAGCATGGAGGGGGACAGTGTGCCAGCAGGGAGGGGGGACAGTGTGCCAGCAGGGAGGGGGGACAGTGTGCCAGCATGGAGGGGGCAGTGTGCTAGCAGAGGGGGACAGTGTGCTAGCAAAGGGGCTGTGTAACAGCATGAGGTATATGTATACCAGGATGAAGGGTTAATTTACTAGAATGGTTGACATATACGGTATATGATTTGTAAGATGCACACTGGCATTATAAGATGGACCCCATTTAACATTAAAAAATATTTTTTTCTCTTTTCCTTCACCAAATTTGGGGGTGCGTCTTATAATCAGGTGCGTCTTATAAAGCGAAAAATACAGTGTGTGTGTGTGTGTGTATATATATATATATATATATATATATATATATACATATATATATATCTATTATATAATTGCCGTAGCGACTTCCGTCGGAGCGGCGCAACTTCCGGTGGCTTTGTTAGCGCGAGCGAGCTGCTTCTCCTGGACTCTCCCCGTGGCCGCGCCACGGCGACTCACGAAGCAATGCCCGCAAAGCGGGCATTGCGAGTCGTTGCAGCCTTGCGAAGCAATGCCCGCAAAGCGGGCATTGCGAGTCGCTTCGCTAACAAAGCCAGGGCTGGCTAAGAGCATGGCGCTGTAGTGTACACCGCTATGGTATACTACAGTCCCATGGCCATACGCTTTACACCTGACAGGCGTATGGCCATGGGACTGTAGTATACCATAGCGGTGTACACTACAGCCCCATGCTCTTAGCCACCCCCTCAGTGCGCCGCCCCTACCCCTAAGTCGCCACCCGCTAAGCCCCGACCACCTAACCCCCGACCCGCAGCATCCTAACCCCCCGCCGATACCCCCTAAGCCCCGCCGCCCGGCGCTGTAGTGTACACCGCTATGGTATACTACAGTCCCATGGCCATACGCTTTACACCTGACAGGCGTATGGCCATGGCACTGTAGTATACCATAGCGGTCTACCCCCTAAGCCACCGCCGCCCTCAGTGCACCGCCCCTACCCCTAAGTCGCCACCCGCTAAGCCCCGACCACCTGCGCCAACCCTACCCCTAAGTCGCCACCCGCTAAGCCCCGACCACCTAACCCCCGACCCGCAGCATCCTAACCCCCCGCCGATACTCCCTAAGCCCCGCCGTCTACCCACTAAGCCACCACCGCCCTCAGTGCGCCGCCCCTACCCCTAAGTCGCCACCCGCTAAGCCCCGAACACCTGCGCCGCCCCTACCCCTAAGTCGCCACCCGCTAAGCCCCGACCACCTAACCCCCGACCTGCAGCATCCTAACCCTTCGCCGATACCCCCTAAGCCCCGCCGTCTACCCCCTAAGCCACCGCCGCCCCTAAGCCCCTACCCCCTAAGCCCCGCAGCAGCCCCGACCACCTAACCCCCGACCCGCAGCATCCTAAGCCCCCGCCGATACCCCCTAAGCCCCTATCCCCTAAGCCGCGACCACCTAACCCCCGACCCGCAGCATCCTAAGCCCCCGCCGTTTACCCCCTAAGCCACCGCCGCCCCGCAGCAGCCCCGACCACCTAACCCCCGACCCGCAGCATCCTAAGCCCCCGCCGATACCCCCTAAGCCCCTATCCCCTAAGCCGCGACCACCTAACCCCCAACCCGCAGCATCCTAAGCCCCCGCCGTTTACCCCCTAAGCCACCGCCGCCCCTAAGGCCCTACCCCCTAAGCCCCGCAGCAGCCCCTAAGCCCCTACCCCCTAAGCCCGTAGCATCCTAGGCCCCCGCCGATACCCCCTAAGCCCCGCCGCCTATCCCCTAAGCCCCCGCCGTCCCCTAACCTAACGCCGCTGTCACCTAAGGCCCTACACCCGAAGCCCCCGCTGTCCCCTAACCTAACGCCCCCGTCGATCACTTACATCCCTTCAAGTCATCTGATCGTCCGTCCGATCCTCAACTCCTCCGTCCGGCCAGGCGTCCTCTTCCTCCGGCCCCGGGGGTCTTCTCTCTTATTTCCGCCATCTTCGCCTCTTCGTCCGGCCCCGGGGATCTTCCACCTCCGACGTCCTCTTCCTTCTCATTAAGATAGAATGGAAGAAAAATCCCCCATTCTACCTCAATGAGATCTCAGGCCCTCTTCTGATTGGTCGCGGTATACTGCCCTCAGCCAATCAGAAGAGCCCCTCAAAACTGAGACGCAGTTCTCATTCAGGTCCGCCTTTTTTTTTACCCATTGACATACATTACCGGTGTGTCGGCGATTTTATGGCCGCCCACCTGGTTCTATTTGTCGGCCCTAAAATCGCGGACACACCGCTAATGCATCTCTATGGGCAGTCAGCCCGATTTCGGATTGAACGCCGACCAATCAGAATTCGAGCTGACTGCCCATAGACATGCATTAGCGGTGTGTCCGCGATTTTAGGGCCGACAAATAGAACCAGGTGGCCGGCCATAAAATCGCCGACACACCGCTAATGTATGTCAATGGGGAAAAAAAAAAGGCGAACCTGAATGAGAACTGCGTCTCACTCTGACTTAAAAAAATAAATAAATTAAATAATAAAAATAATAATTTAAAAATAATTAAAAAATAATAAAAAAATAAATAAAAAATATTAAATAATTAAATAAAAATAATAATAAAAAAAAAAAAAAAAACTGCGGACCTGAATGAGAACTGTGTCTCACTCTCCCTTAAAAAAATAAATAAATTAAATAATAAAAAAAATAATTTAAAAATAATTAAAAAATAATAAAAAGATAAATAAAAAATATTAAATAATTAAATAAAATATAATAAAAAAAAAAAAAAAAACTGCGGACCTGAATGAGAACTGTGTCTCACTCTCACTTAAAAAATAAATAAATTAAATAATAAAAATAATAATTTAAAAATAATTAAAAAATAATTAAAAAATAATTAAAAAATATTAAATAATTCAATAAAAATAATAATAAAAAAAAAAAAAAAAATGCGGACCTGAATGAGAACTGTGTCTCACTCTCACTTAAAAAAATAAATAAATTTAATAATAAAAAAATAATTTAAAAATAATTAAAAAATAATAAAAAAATAAATAAAAAATATTAAATAATTAAATAAAAATAATAATTAAAAAAAAAAAAAAAAACTGCGGACCTGAATGAGAATACTAATAAAATAAATAAATGCTAATAATAATGCTATTAATGCTATTAATAATGTTATTAATGCTAATAATGCTATTAATGCTATTAATGCTAATAATAATGCTATTAATGCTATTAATAATGTTATTAATGCTATTATTAATGCTAATAATGCTATTATTAATGCTATTAATGCTAATAATAATGCTATTAATGCTATTAATAATGTTATTAATGCTATTATTAATGCTAATAATGCTATTATTAATGCTATTTATGCTAATAATAATGCTATTAATGCTATTAATAATGCTATTAATGCTATTAATGCTAATATTTATCCTATTAATGGTATTATTAATGCTATTAATGCTAATAATAATGCTATTAATGCTATTAATGCTAATAATAATGCTATTAATGCTATTAATAATGTTATTAATGCTATTATTAATGCTAATAATGCTATTATTAATGCTATTAATGCTAATAATAATGCTATTAATGCTATTAATAATGTTATTAATGCTATTATTAATGCTAATAATGCTATTATTAATGCTATGTATGCTAATAATAATGCTATTAATGCTATTAATAATGCTATTAATGCTATTAATGCTAATATTTATCCTATTAATGGTATTATTAATGCTATTAATGCTAATAATAATGCTATTAATGCTATTAATAGTGCTATTAATGCTATTAATTCTGCTATTAATGCTAATATTTATCCTATTAATGCTATTAATGCTAATATTTATCCTATTAATGCTATTAATGCTATTATTAATGCTAATAATGCTATTATTAATGCTATTCATGCTAATAATAATGCTATTAATGCTATTACTAATGTTATGAATGCTATTATTAATGCTAATAATGCTATTATTAATGCTATTAATGCTAATAATAATGTTATTAATGCTATTAATAATGCTATTAATGCTATTAATTATGCTATTAATGCTAATATTTATCCTACTAATGCTATTAATGCTAATAATAATGCTATTAATGCTATTAATAATGCTATTAATGCTATTAATTATGCTATTAATGCTATTAATGCTAATATTTATCCTATTAATGGCATTATTAATGCTATTAATGCTAATAATAATGCTATTAATGCTATTAATAATGTTATTAATGCTATTATTAATGCTAATAATGCCATTATTAATGCTATTAATGCTAATAATAATGCTATTAATGCTATTAATAATGCTATTAATGCTATTAATTAGGCTATTAATGCTATTAATGCTAATATTTATCCTATTAATGCTATTAATAATGCTATTAATGCTAATAATAATGCTATTAATGCTATTAATAATGTTATTAATGCTATTATTAATGCTAATAATGCTATTATTAATGCTATTAATGCTAATAATAATGCTATTAATGCTATTAATAATGTTATTAATGCTATTAATAATGCTATTAATGCTAATAATAATGCTATTAATGCTATTAATACTGTTATTAATGCTCATAATACTGCTAATAATGCTATTAATACTGCTATTACTGCTAATAATAATGCTATGGCTTATATTATTGCTATTGATGATGCGATTATTATTTAAAAATCTTTAAAAAAACAATAAACATATTTTAGATACCCGATGCATTTGCATCAGGCTAACAGCTATAACTACTATAATCAAATTAATGCACGTTCTAGAATCCCGATGCATTTGCATCGGGCTCACAGCTAGTATATATATATATATATCATATAACAATGTGTATGTTCTACTATGTATTTATATATACATACATAGGAGAAAAAAAAGCTGCACAGCACTCACAGACAATGTGAACTGGTGCCAGCAGGGATGCTGGGTCAATATACTAGAAAAAAACCTTGCAGCACTCAGCTACTACCAATGATGTACATATGCTGACAAGCTATATATATGAGAAACTGGCACCAGTTCACATTGTCTGTGAGTGCTGTGCAGTTTTTTTTCTCTTTTGTATTGTGTGGAGTGGCTGGCTCCATTACTGCAATGTGCACCCTCGTTGCCTACAGGTGATCTAGGGTCTAGATGGTGTCCGCCCACTTAGTAGTGGGGTAGGGTGGACAAGGGGGACTTGGGTGTTAGCGATAGGACTCGTCGGACCTGAAGTCACTTTGTCGCAGTCGACGAGCAAGCAGACATTGGCCAATGTGTGTACTAAGAACTTCAGATTTTAAAAAAATAAGAAGAATTTTGAGTTTTTTGAAAAAAACGTAAGTTTTTAAATTTTTTCTCATATATATATATTTTGTCAGCATATGTACATCATTGGTAGTAGCTGAGTGCTGCAAGGTTTTTTTTCTAGTATATATACATACAGTGCCTACAAGTAGTATTCAACCCCCTGCAGATTTAGCTGGTTGACACATGCGGAATTAACTTGGCATTGTGACATTTGAACTGTAGATCAGCCTGGAAGTGGGAAATGCAGTGCAGCCAAAAAGATTTTTTTATTTATTTATTTATTTATTTTTAAGCGTTAAAAGTTAATTCAGAGGGTCATTTATTATTCAACCCCTCAAACCACCAGCATTCTGTTTGGTCCCCCTAAAGTATTAAGAAGTAGTTCAGGCACAAAGAACAATGAGCTTCACATGTGTGGATTAATTATCTCTTTTCTGACTATTTAAGACCCTCCCCAAACTTGTGAACAGCACTCATACATGGTCAACATGGGAAAGACAAAGGAGCATTCCAAGGCCATCAGAGACAAGATCGTGGAGGGTCACAAGGCTGGCAAGGAGTACAAAACCCTTTCCAAGGAGTTGGGCCTACCTGTCTCCACTGTTGGGAGCATCATCCGGAAGTGGAAGGCTTATGGAACTACTGTTAGCCTTCCACGGCCTGGACAGCCTTTGAAAGTTTCCTCCCGTGCCGAGGCCAGGCTTGTCCGAAGAGTCAAGGCTAACCCAAGGACAACAAGGAAGGAGCTCCGGGAAGATCTCATGGCAGTGGGGACATTGGTTTCAGTCAATACCATAAGTAACATACTCCACCGCAATGGTCTCCTTTCCAGACGAGCCCGTAAGGTACCTTTACTTTCAAAGCGTCATGTCAAGGCTCGTCTACAGTTTGCTCATGATCACTTGGAGGACTCTGAGACAGACTGGTTCAAGGTTCTATGGTCTGATGAGACCAAGATCGAGATCTTTGGTGCCAACCACACTCGTGACGTTTGGAGACTGGATGGCACTGCATACGACCCCAAGAATACCATCCCTACAGTCAAGCATGGTGGTGGCAGCATCATGCTGTGGGGCTGTTTCTCAGCCAAGGGGCCTGGCCATCTGGTCCGCATCCATGGGAAGATGGATAGCACGGCCTACCTGGAGATTTTGGCCAAGAACCTCCGCTCCTCCATCAAGGATCTTAAGATGGGTCGTAATTTCATCTTCCAACAAGACAACGACCCAAAGCACAGAGCCAAGAAAACCAAGGCCTGGTTCAAGGGGGAAAAAATCAAGGTGATGGAGTGGCCTAGTCAGTCTCCTGACCTTAACCCAATTGAAAACTTGTGGAAGGAGCTCAAGATTAAAGTCCACATGAGACACCCAAAGAACCTAGATAACTTGGAGAAGATCTGCATGGAGGAGTGGGCCAAGATAACTCCAGAGACCTGTGCCGGCCTGATCAGGTCTTATAAAAGACGATTATTAGCTGTAATTGCAAACAAGGGTTATTCCACAAAATATTAAACCAAGGGGTTGAATAATAATTGACCCACACTTTTATGTTTAAAATTTATTAAAATTCAACTGAGCAACATAACTTTTTGGTTTGTAAGATTTATGCTTCTGTTAATAAATCCTACTCTCGTTTGCAGTTTGAAGGCTCTAACTTATTTGCATCTTATCAAACCACCTAAATCTGCGGGGGGTTGAATACTACTTGTAGGCACTGTACATAGAAATATGTCTAATATATATCTATGTATATATCTAAGGTATATTTACCCCTTCATGACCCAGCCGATTTTGACCCTAAAGACCTTGCCATTTTTTGCAATTCTGACCAGTGTCCCTCTATGAGGTAATAACTCTGGAATGCTTCAACGGATCCTAGCGATTCTCAAATTGTTTTTTCGTGACATATCGGGCTTCATTTTAGTAGTAAATTTAGGTCAATAATTTTTTTCGAAAAAATCTCAAATTTACCAAAAATTTTGAATTTTTATTCTGTTAAACCTGAGAGTTATGTTCCCAAACAGTGGTTTATGTCAATATATGAGGTATCGGTGTACTCAGGAGAATTTGCCCAACAAATTTTAAGATGCATTTTATCCAGTTGCCCATGGGAAAATTAAAAAATAAATTGAGGCTAAAAGAATTTTTTGGTGAAAAAAAACTACTTTTTCAATTTTATAGATTAATTTGTGAAGCACTTGGGGATTCGAATTGCTCACCACCCATCTAGATAAGTTCGTTGGGGAGTCTAGTTTCCAAAATGGGGTCACATGTGGGGGAGCTCCAGTGTTTAGGCACACAGGGGCTCCCCAAACGCGACATGGTGTCTGCTAAAATTAGAATGGAAAATTAGCTCAAATTGTTAGCGGACATCATGTCGTGTATGGCGAGCCCCTGTGTGCTTAAACATTGGAGCTCCCCCACAAGTGACCCTATTTTGGAAACTAGACCCTCAAGGAACATATCTAGATGCATAGTGAGCACTTTGATCCCCCAGGTGCTTCAGAAATTGATTGGCAATAATGAAAAAGTACTTTTTTTTCCACAAATATATTCTTTTTTCATTTTAATGGATCAATTTATGAAGCACCAGAGGCTTCAAAGTGCTCACTATGCATCTAGGTACATTCCTTGAAGGGTCTTGTTTTCAAAATGGGGTCACTTGTGGTGGAGCTCCATTGTTTAGGCACATAGGGGCTCTCCATATTTGACATGGCGTCTGCTAACAATTCCCACTGTTAGCGGACACCATGTTGCATATGGAGGGTCCTTGTGTGCCTAAACTTTGGAGCTCACCCACAAGTGACCCCATTTTGGAAACTAGACCCCCCAAGGTACGTATCTATATGCATAGTGAGCACTTTGAACCCCCAGGCGCTTCACAAATTGATCTGTAAAAATGAAAAAGAAAATTTGTGTGAAAAAAAAAGTACTTTTTCCTTATTACAGATCAATTTGTGAAGTGCCTGAGGGTTCAAAGTGTTCACTATGCATCTAGATATGTTCCTTGGGGGGTCTAGTTTCCAAAATATAAACAAAATAAAAGGCGGTCTAATGGAGTGCTAAGAAGGAGAGGATTACTAACCTTATATTAAAGCATCCAAACCTTTATTAAGATGTGCCCTATACGCCACAACATGTTTCGACAGTCTACAGCCGTCTTCCTCAGGTGATATAAGGGACTTCATCACAGAAATGCTTTATATAAGGAGTGGCAGCCTGGTCCCAGGAGTCTAATTGGTTAATTGTGAATTTCTAATATTTAACCCTTGATGATCCTAATACCCTCGTCTCAGGCTTCCCACAACCCATAATAAAATATATGCTGATATGTATAATACATTAAAACACCCTATCAAAGCACATTATGTGTTATAAAAAACCATAATTAAAAAACACACATATAATTCCATATAAATTCATAGATGTCCATATAAAACATCCATATAAAATATAAAATACATTAAAACCAATTAAAAATGAATTATTATTAAAAATTAAATGACCATAATTATCATCATTCTCCAACCGCTACCAACTATATACACTCACATCCCCAAAATTTGTGTATATCTAATATATAATTACCTTAAGGCACTTCCGTCATATTCGGCGCTGTTTCCGTCGTCGTGTCTGTGGCTGCCTCTCAAACCCTAACTCGCAATGCCTTTGCGAGTCCTTGCAGTCTCTCTCTCTCCTCCCCCCACGGCTTGCAGGACCTGAGATGATGTCACTGGTATGGGCGGGGCTATATCGCATGACTGTGACATCATCACAGGCACTTTAATTGCTGCAGTGTCAGCACAGGAGACATCATGCCGCTGTCTCACATCAGACGTGTCCTCATCAGTGATTCTCTGCCTCTGACATCCTGCGATCACAAGGGAACATAGAGGTGACAGAGGACCCCGGACTGAGCCCCCAAGAGCTGATCTCCAGGATACAGGTGAGAGGAGGCTGCACAGGAGCAATGCTCTGCAGACAGGAAGGGGCTGCACAGGAGCAATGCTCTGCAGAGAGGAGGAGGCTGCACAGGAGCAATGCTCTGCAGAGAAGAGGCTGCACAGGAGCAATGCTCTGCAGAGGGGAGGCTGCACAGGAGCATTGCTCTGCATGAGGGGAGGCTGCACAGGAGCAATGCTCTGCACAGAGGAGGCTGCACAGGAGCATTGCTCTGCAAAGAGGAGGCTGCACCGGAGCAATGCTCTGCAGAGAGGAGGCTGCACAGGAGCATTGCTCTGCAGAGAAGAGGCTGCACAGGAGCAATGCTCTGCAGAGGGAAGGCTGCACTGGAGCATTGCTCTGCATGAGGGGAGGCTGCACAGGAGCAATGCTCTGCACAGAGGAGGCTGCACAGCAGCATTGCTCTGCATGAGGGGAGGCTGCACAGGAGCAATGCTCTGCAGAGAGGAGGCTGCACAGGAGCAATGCTCTGCAGAGAGGAGGCTGCACAGGAGCATTGCTCTGCATGAGGGGAGGCTGCACAGGAGCATTGCTCTGCAGAGAGGAGGCTGCACAGGAGCATTGCTCTGCAGAGAGGAGGCTGCAAAGGAGCAATGCTCTGCAGAGAGGAGGCTGCACAGGAGCAATGCTCTGCAGAGAGGAGGCTGCACAGGAGCATTACTCTGCATGAGGAGAGGCTGCACAGGAGCAATGCTCTGCAGAGAGGAGGCTGCACAGGAGCATTGCTATGCAGAGAAGAGGCTGCACAGGAGCAATGCTCTGCAGAGAGGAGGCTGCACAGGAGCACTGCTCTGCATGAGGGGAGGCTGCACAGGAGCATTGCTCTGCAGAGAGGAGGCTGCACAGGAGCATTGCTCTGCAGAGAGGAGGCTGCACAGGAGCAATGCTCTGCAGAGAGGAGGCTGCACAGGAGCATTGCTCTGCAGAGGGGAGGCTGCACAGGAGCAATGCTCTGCAGAGGGGAGGCTGCACAGGAGCATTGCTCTGCATGAGGGGAGGCTGCACAGGAGCAATGCTCTGCACAGAGGAGGCTGCACAGGAGCATTGCTCTGCATGAGGGGAGGCTGCACAGGAGCAATGCTCTGCAGAGAGGAGGCTGCACAGGAGCAATGCTCTGCAGAGAGGAGGCTGCACAGGAGCATTCCTCTGCATGAGGGGAGGCTGCACAGTAGCAATGCTCTGCAGAGAGGAGGCTGCACAGGAGCAATGCTCTGCAGAGAGGAGGCTGCACAGGAGCAATGCTCTGCAGAGAGGAGGCTGCACAGGAGCATTCCTCTGCAGAGAGGAGGCTGCACATGAGCAATGCTCTGCAGAGAGGAGGCTGCACAGGAGCAATGCTCTGCAGAGAGGAGGCTGCACAGGAGCAATGCTCTGCAGAGAGGCTGCACAGGAGCAATACTCTGCAGAGAGGAGGCTGCACAGGAGCAATGCTCTACAGTAAGGAGGCTGCACAGGAGCAATGCTCTGCACAGAGGAGGCTGCACAGGAGCATTGCTCTGCAAAGAGGAGGCTGCACCGGAGCAATGCTCTGCAGAGAGGAGGCTGCACAGGAGCATTGCTCTGCAGAGAAGAGGCTGCACAGGAGCAATGCTCTGCAGAGGGAAGGCTGCACAGGAGCATTGCTCTGCATGAGGGGAGGCTGCACAGGAGCAATGCTCTGCACAGAGGAGGCTGCACAGCAGCATTGCTCTGCATGAGGGGAGGCTGCACAGGAGCAATGCTCTGCAGAGAGGAGGCTGCACAGGAGCAATGCTCTGCAGAGAGGAGGCTGCACAGGAGCATTGCTCTGCATGAGGGGAGGCTGCACAGGAGCATTGCTCTGCAGAGAGGAGGCTGCACAGGAGCATTGCTCTGCAGAGAGGAGGCTGCACAGGAGCAATGCTCTGCAGAGAGGAGGCTGCACAGGAGCAATGCTCTGCAGAGAGGAGGCTGCACAGGAGCATTACTCTGCATGAGGGGAGGCTGCACAGGAGCAATGCTCTGCAGAGAGGAGGCTGCACAGGAGCATTGCTATGCAGAGAAGAGGCTGCACAGGAGCAATGCTCTGCAGAGAAGAGGCTGCACAGGAGCACTGCTCTGCATGAGGGGAGGCTGCACAGGAGCATTGCTCTGCAGAGAGGAGGCTGCACAGGAGCATTGCTCTGCAGAGAGGAGGCTGCACAGGAGCAATGCTCTGCAGAGAGGAGGCTGCACAGGAGCATTGCTCTGCAGAGGGGAGGCTGCACAGGAGCAATGCTCTGCAGAGGGGAGGCTGCACAGGAGCATTGCTCTGCATGAGGGGAGGCTGCACAGGAGCAATGCTCTGCACAGAGGAGGCTGCACAGGAGCATTGCTCTGCATGAGGGGAGGCTGCACAGGAGCATTGCTCTGCAGAGAGGAGGCTGCACAGGAGCAATGCTCTGCAGAGAGGAGGCTGCACAGGAGCATTCCTCTGCATGAGGGGAGGCTGCACAGTAGCAATGCTCTGCAGAGAGGAGGCTGCACAGGAGCAATGCTCTGCAGAGAGGAGGCTGCACAGGAGCAATGCTCTGCAGAGAGGAGGCTGCACAGGAGCAATGCTCTGCAGAGAGGAGGCTGCACAGGAGCAATGCTCTGCAGAGAGGCTGCACAGGAGCAATACTCTGCAGAGAGGAGGCTGCACAGGAGCAATGCTCTACAGTAAGGAGGCTGCACAGGAGCAATGCTCTGCAGAGAGGAGGCTGTACAGGAGCAATGCTCTGCACAGAGGAGGATGCACAGGAGCATTGCTCTGCATGAGGGGAGGCTGCACCGGAACAATGCTCTGCAGAGAGGAGGCTGAACAGGAGCAATGCTCTGCAGAGAGGAGGCTGCACAGGAGCAATGCTCTGCAGAGAGGAGGCTGCACAGGAGCAATGCTCTACAGTAAGGAGGCTGCACAGGAGCAATGCTCTGCACAGAGGTGGCTGCACAGGAGCAATGCTCTGCATGAGGGGAGGCTGCACAGGAGCAATAATCTGCAGAGAGGAGGCTGCACAGGAGCAATGCTCTGCAGAGAGGAGGCTGCACAGGAGCAATACTCAGCAGAGAGGAGGCTGCACAGGAGCAATGCTCTGCATGAGTGGAGCCAAGATGCTGGGGACGGCGGAGTGAAAATGCCGTGGCGGGGAAGACGATGACCCGCTGGTAAGTATGACAGGCAGAGTGCCTCTGTCCTCTGCTGACCACTCTGCCCGCTGTACTGCGCTGACCACTCTGCCCGCCGCACTGCGCTGACCATTCTGCCCGCCGCACTGCGCTGACCACTCGGCCCACCACACTCACTGCTAACCACTGAGCCACCGCGCAGTGCTAACCACTGAGCCACCGCGCACTGCTAACCACTCACCAACCACGCAGTGCTAACCACTGAGCCACCGCGCAGTGCTAACCACTGAGCCACCGTGCAGTGCTAACCACTGAGCCACCGCGCAGTGCTAACCACTGAGCCACCGCGCAGTGCTAACCACTGAGCCATCGTATACTCTGCTAACCACTGACCCACCATACTCCCTGCTAACTACTAACCCACCGTATACAGCGCTAACCACTGAGCCACCGTGCACTGCTAAACACTGAGCGACCATACTTTGCTAACCACTAAGCCACCGCGCAGTGCTAACCACTGAGCCACCGTACACTGTGCTACCCACTGAGCCACCCGTATACACACAATTAATTTCACCGCACTCCCCTAAATATTAGTAAATAAACTATATATGGATTCTAGACTACCCGATTCTTTAGAATCGGGCTCACAGCTAGTCTAATATATAATTGCCGTCGCTCACTTCCGTAAGTTTCGGCGCTACTTCCGTCGTCGTGGACGTGGCGGCCGTTGGAAATAGATAGATAGATAGAAATAGATAGATAGATAGATAGATAGATAGATAGAAATAGATAGAAATAGATAGATAGAAATAGATACATAGATAGCTAGATAGAGATAGATAGATAGATAGATAGATAGATAGATAGAAAGAAATAGATACATAGATAGATAGATAGATAGATAGATAGATAGATAGAAATAGATACATAGACAGATAGATAGATAGATAGATAGATAGATAGATAGATAGATAGAAATACATACATAGATAGATAGATAGCCGACGAAAGCCGAGACCCGTGGCCGAAAATAGAACCAAGGGCCCGGCTATAGTTCGCTTGAAACACCGCTATTATTCTCTATGGGAAGTGAGGCGCCTTTCTGATTGGTCGCTGTGTGCTGCCGGCGACCAATCAGAATCGCGCCTCACTTTCAGCGGTAAATTTGAAACCAAAAATCGTCCATTCTATCTCTATGGGAAGTGAGGCGCTATTCTGATTGGTCGCTGTGTGCTGCCGGCGACCAATCAGAATAGCGCCTCACTTCCCATAGAGATATAATGGACGAAAAATCATCCATTCTATCTCTATGGGAACTGAGGCGCTATTCTGATTGGTCGCCGGCAGCACACAGCGACCAATCAAAATAGCGCCTCACTTCCCATAGAGATATAATGGACGAAAAATCATCCATTCTATCTCTATGGGAACTGAGGCGCTATTCTGATTGGTCGCCGGCAGCACACAGCGACCAATCAAAATAGCGCCTCACTTCCCATAGAGATAGAATGGACGAATTTTCGTCCATTATATCTCTATGGGAAGTGAGGCGCTATTCTGATTGGTCGCCGGCAGCACACAACGACCAATCAGAATAGCGCTCTCACTTCCCATAGAGATAGAATGGACGATTTTTCGTCCATTATATCTCTATGGGAAGTGAGGCGCTATTCTGATTGGTCGCCGCCAGCACACAGCGACCAATCAGAATAGCGCCTCACTTCCCATAGAGATAGAATGGACGATTTTTTCCTCCATTATATCTCTATGGGAAGTGAGGCGCTATTCTGATTGGTCGCTGCGTGCTGCCGGCGACCAATCAGAATAGCGCCTCACTTCCCATAGAGAATAATAGCGGTGTTTCAAGCGAACTATAGCCGGGCCCTTGGTTCTATTTTCGGCCACGGGTCTCGGCTTTCGTCGGCTATCTATCTATGTATCTATTTCTTTCTATCTATCTATTTCTTTCTATCTATCTATCTTTCTATCTATTTCTATCTATCTATCTATCTATTTCTATCTATCTATTTCTATCTATCTATGTATCTATTTCTATCTATCTCTATCTATGTATCTATCTATCTCTATCTATCTATCTATCTATCTCTATCTATCTATGTATCTATCTATGTATCTATTTCTATCTATCTATGCATCTATTTCTATCTATCTATCTATTTCTATCTATTTCTATCTATCTATCTATTTCTATCTATCTATCTATGTATCTATTTCTATCTATCTATTTCTATCTATCTATCTATCTATGTATCTATTTCTATCTATCTATGCATCTATTTCTATCTATCTATCTATTTCTATCTATTTCTATCTATCTATCTATTTCCATCTATCTATCTATGTATCTATTTCTATCTATCTATCTATTTCTATCTATTTATCTATCTATCTATTTCTATCTATCTATTTCTATCTATCTATCTATGTATCTATTTCTATCTATCTATGCATCTATTTCTATCTATCTATCTATTTCTATCTATTTCCATCTATCTATCTATTTCCATCTATCTATCTATGTATCTATTTCTATCTATCTATCTATCTATTTCTATCTATTTATCTATCTATCTATTTCTATCTATTTATCTATCTATCTATCTATCTATCTATCTATCTATCTATCTATCAATAGATAGATAGACATAGATAGATAGATAGATAGATAGATAGATATAGATACATAGATAAATACATAGCTAGATAGATAGAAATAGATAGATAGATAGATAGAAATAGATAGAAATAGATAGATAGATAGAAATAGATAGATAGAAATAGATAGAAATAGATACATAGATAGATAGATAGATAGTTTAGATAGATATAGATAGATAGATAGATAGATAGATAGAGATAGATAATAGAAAAGATAGTAGATAGATAGAAATAGATACATAGATAGATAGAAATAGATACATAGATAGATAGATAGATAGATAGATAGATAGATAGATAGAAATAGATACATAGATAGATAGATAGATAGATAGATAGATAGATAGATAGATAGAAATAGATAGATAGAAATAGATACATAGAGAGAAGATAGATAGATAGATAATAGATAGATAGATAGATAGAAAGAAATAGATACATAGATAGATAGCCGACGAAAGCCGAGACCCGTGGCCGAAAATAGAACCAAGGGCCCGGCTATAGTTCGCTTGAAACACCGCTATTATTCTCTATGGGAAGTGAGGCGCCTTTCTGATTGGTCGCTGTGTGCTGCCGGCGACCAATCAGAATCGCGTCTCACTTTCAGCGGTAAATTTGAAACCAAAAGTCGTCCATTATATCTCTATGGGAAGTGAGGCGCTATTCTGATTGGTCGCCTGCAGCACACAGCGACCAATCAGAATAGCGCCTCACTTCCCATAGAGATAGAATGGACGATTTTTCGTCCAATATATCTCTATGGGAAGTGAGGTGCTATTCTGATTGGTCGCCGCCAGCACACAGCGACCAATCAGAATAGCGCCTCACTTCCCATAGAGATAGAATGGACGATTTTTCGTCCATTATATCTCTATGGGAAGTGAGGCGCTATGCTGATTGGTCGCCGCCAGCACACAGCGACCAATCAGAATAGCGCCTCACTTCCCATAGAGAATAATAGCGGTGTTTCAAGCGAAGTATAGCCGGGCCCTTGGTTCTATTTTCGGCCACGGGTCTCGGCTTTCGTCGGTCATCGCCGGGGGGAGACTCGCAATGGCTGCCCCGGTGACGACCGACGAAAGCCGAGACCCGTGGCCGAAAATAGAACCAAGGGCCCGGCTATACTTCGCTTGAAACACCGCTATTATTCTCTATGGGAAGTGAGGCGCTATTCTGATTGGTCGCTGTGTGCTGCCGGCGACCAATCACAATAGCGCCTCACTTCCCATAGAGAATAATAGCGGTGTTTCAAGCGAACTATAGCCGGGCCCTTGGTTCTATTTTCGGCCACGGGTCTCGGCTTTCGTCGGCTATCTATCTATGTATCTATTTCTATCTATATATCTATGTATCTATTTCTATCTATCTATTTCTATCTATCTATGTATCTATTTCTATCTATCTATCTATTTCTATCTATCTATGTATCTATTTCTATCTATCTATCTATTTCTATCTATCTATGTATCTATTTCTTTCTATCTATCTATCTATCTATCTATCCATCCATCTATTTCTATCTATCTATCTATTTCTATCTATCTATGTATCTATTTCTATCTATCTATGTATCTATTTCTATCTATCTATCTATTTCTATCTATGTATCTATATCTATCTATCTATCTATCTCTATCTATGTATCTATCTATCTATGTATCTATTTGTATCTATCTATGTCTCTATTTCTTTCTATCTATCTCTATCTATTTATCTATCTATCTCTATCTATTTATCTATTTATCTCTATCTATTTCTATCTATCTATCTCTATCTATCTATCTACCGCTATCTATCTATCTATTTCTATCTATCTATGTATCTATTTCTATCTATCTATCTATCTCTATCTATTTATCTATCTATCTATCTATCTATATCTATCTATCTATCTATCTATTTATCTATCTATCTCTATCTATTTCTATCTATCTATATCTATCTATCTCTCTCTCTCTCCCTCTCTCCCTCTCCCTCTCCCTCTCTCTCTCCCTCTCTCTCTCCCTCTCTCTCTCCAGATTCTAGACTCCCGATTCTTCAGAATCGGGCTCACAGCTAGTCTAATATATAAAGCTGAATGTGTGTATGTGTGTATATCCGGGATTGGCATCTACACCGTCGCAACTACAGCTACAAAAATTTGCACAGTCACACGTCTGGACCCCGGGAGCGTCATAGGCTATGTTGTGAGGCGAAATTTTAACCCTGCGCGTTCCAGTTCACCAAACAATTTTGCCCCTATCTACATAATGGGGAAAACGTGAATGCAAAAGTGTTGGAGGAAAATAGACAGCTGTCAGCTATAGAGACAAAATTTTACACAGTCACACGTCTGGACCCCAGGAGCGTCATAGGCTATATTGTGAGGTGAAATTTTAACCCTGCGCATTCCAATTCACCAAACAATTTTGCCCCTATCAGTTGACAGTTGTGAATGAGAGGGGCTTAATGATAGCACAAAGACTAACAGCACATACCAGCATATAGTCACTAAGATGGGGCCCCAACATGAGATATTCACCACACACGGGGACATGTATACACACCACATGCACACAAAGAGTAACAGCAAGTGTATAGTCGCTAAGGTGCAGCCCCAACATTGGATACTCACCACGCACCCGAACAAACACACACACACTACAAAGAGACACACACAACACAGAGACACACACCTCCCCCAAGGGGACACACACACACCCTATAGGGACACATGCACTCACCCCACAGGGACACACACACACCACAAAGAGACACACACAACACAGATACACACACACACACCACACAGACCCCCCCCACAGGGACACACACACATACACTCCCTATAGGGACACATGCACTCACCCCACAGGGACACACACCACAAAGAGACACACACAACAGATACACACACCACACAGACCCCCCCCACACAGGGACACACACATACACACCCTATAGGGGCACATGCACACACCCCACAGGGACACACACACCACAAAGAGACACATACAACAGAGACACACACCACACAGACCTCCCCCCCCACAGGGACACACACATCTACACCCCAGGGACACACACACCACACAGACAAACACAGATGTGCACAAATCACCTCATACAACTCACCTCATATGTGTGCTATCTTTATTTTCCAAACATAAACATCTGATTAAAAACAGCCAATGTGCAACACATGTGCCATATAGGGAATTAAGGCAGATGTCAGTCACATGAGCCGTCTATTATGTGTATGTGTGAGGTAACATATACTGCCCGGCCAGGGGGAGGGATTACTGTTGGTTGGAGATTTATTAGGCTGCCTATAGCAATCAATCACAGCTCAGCTTCTATTTTCCTACAGGTCATTAATATGACTTATTCAAATTCAATGTTGTTATAGCTAACAGCAGTTATTTATTAACCCGGGCGTAGCCGGGTACTACAGCTAGTATGATATAAAACCTTCCCCATCCTATGTATACAAGTCTCTATGTCACTATACGTCCCACTGTACTTCAATATTATCCAATTCTTACATTATTAACGTGCATGTATTGCACTACCCCCAATATAAATGCAATCTAAAAGGATCACATTATCCAGCGTTAAA
Organism: Allobates femoralis; assembly: GCA_033576535.1. NCBI lineage: Eukaryota > Metazoa > Chordata > Amphibia > Anura > Aromobatidae > Allobates > Allobates femoralis. The sequence goes on from JARQOC010000003.1 coordinate 368,394,319, forward strand.
TTGTGTCCCTCGGGGCTTAAAGTCCCCAGCTTGTAGATCCAAAAACTTTCTTTCTTAATTAGATTAGCCAATGGATTATTCCCTCTAAAAATCACTAAAATTGACAAATCCCCGGGCCCAGATGGGATACACCCCAGAGTGCTGCAGGAATTAAGTACTGTCATAGATAGACCATTATTTTTAATATTTAAAGATTCCATAATATCAGGGTCTGTACCACAGGACTGGCGTATAGCAAATGTGGTGCCAATATTCAAAAAGGGGACAAAAACTGAACTTGGAAATTATAGGCCAGTAAGCTTAACCTCTACTGTGGGTAAAATCCTAGAGGGTTTTCTAAGAGATGCTATACTGGAGTATCTGAACAAAAATAACCTCATGACCCATTATCAACATGGTTTTACGAGGGACCGTTCCTGTCAAACTAATCTAATAAGCTTCTATGAAGAAGTAAGTTCTGGACTGGACCAAGGAAATGCAGTGGATGTGGTGTATATGGACTTTTCAAAAGCTTTTGATACGGTGCCACACAAAAGGTTGATACATAAAATGAGGGCAATGGGGATAGGGGAAAATATGTGTAAGTGGGTTAAGAACTGGCTTAGTGATAGGAAACAAAGGGTGGTTATTAATGGAACACACTCAGAATGGGTCACAGTTAACAGTGGGGTACCACAGGGGTCAGTGTTGGGCCCGCTCCTATTTAATATATTTATTAATGACCTTGTAGGGGGCATACAGAGTAGAATCTCAATATTTGCAGATGACACTAAACTCTGCAGGGTAATCAATACAGAGGAGGACAATTTTATATTACAGGAGGATTTATGTAAACTAGAAGCTTGGGCTGCTAAATGGCAAATGCGCTTTAATGGGGATAAATGTAAAGTCATGCACTTGGGCAGAGGAAACAAAGGGTATAATTATGTGCTTAATTATAAAACACTGGGCAAAACTATCACTGAAAAAGACCTGGGTGTATGGGTAGATGACAAACTCACATTTAGTGGCCAGTGTCAGGCAGCTGCTGCAAAGGCAAATAAAATAATGGGATGTATTAAAAGAGGCATAGATGCTCATGAGGAGAACATAATTTTACCTCTATACAAGTCACTAGTGCGACCACACTTAGAATACTGTGTACAATTCTGGTCTCCGGTGTATAAGAAAGACATAGCTGAACTAGAGCGGGTCCAGAGAAGAGCGACAAAAGTTATTAGAGGACTAAGGGGTCTGCAATACCAAGACAGGTTATTAAACTTGGGGTTATTTAGCTTGGAAAAACGAAGGCTTAGGGGTGATCTTATAATAATGTACAAATATATGAGGGGGCAGTACAGAGACCTTTCTAATGATCTCTTTACTCTTAGGCCTGAGACTGGGACAAGGGGGCATCCTCTACGTCTGGAGGAAAGAAGGTTTAATCATAATCACAGACGCGGATTCTTTACTGTAAGAGCAGTGAGACTATGGAACTCTCTGCCACATGATGTTGTAATGAGTGACTCACTACTAACATTTAAGAAGGGCCTGGATGCCTTTCTTGAAAACTATAATATTACCGGTTATATATACTAGATTCTTTGATAGGGCGTTGATCCAGGGAATTAGTCTGATTGCCGTATCTGGAGTCAGGAAGGAATTTTTTCCCCCAATGTGGAGATTAGTGTTGCCACATGGGGTTTTTTTTTGCCTTCCTCTGGATCAACATGTTAGGCTATGGGTTGAACTAGATGGACTTAAAGTCTTCCTTCAACCTTAAAAACTATGTTACTATGTTACTATGTTACTGTTCACCTTGTCTATAATGGTAAGGCTCAATTTACTCGGGTCTCTTTGATGCACAACATTAAAGTGTCTAGACAGACTACCGTGTTTCCCCGAAAATAAGACACTGTCTTATATTTTTTGGGGGGCCAAAAGTGGCCCCATGTCTTATTTTCGGGGTATGGCTTATATTGGCAGCCACCAGCCTACTTACATACACATACCCATACACACACATATACACACATATATACACACACACACACACACAAATATACACGTGACACGTGATCACGGGTGCTAGCCAATCACAGCCCGGCCTGCTCTGACATCACTGGCCGGGGGCGGAGGGAAGAAGCAAGATGGCAGCCCCCAGCACCGATGATGATGGAACTGAAGCAGGGGGAACCACAAGGCACAGCAGACCGGGAACGGAGCGAGGACCCCACCGGAAGGCACAGAGGACATCCCAGCACAGAAGAAGAGGATCGAGGAGGCAGCACAGCGGTCGGCACGGAGGACACCGGAGGCACTGCAGAATGGGGGACAAGGTAGGAAATACTGCGCAGCGCCCCCCACCCCCCGACCCCCCCCCCTGTCTTATACCGTATTCCCCGAAAATAAGTCACCCTGTCTTATATTCGGGGTATGACTTATATTGAAAAATTCTGCGCCAGCCCTGCCCTGACTTATATTCGGGGGTGACTTATTTTCGGGGAAACACAGTATGTAGTTGGTATCCTACCCTAATGTTATGTCTATGCTTGTTCAGCCGATTGTGCATTTCCTGCACCGTGCGGCCTTCATATTGGAGGCCGCACGTGCACTCCAACAAGTGCACCACAAAAGATGTTTGGCAAGTGACCCTATGTTTAATCTCAAATCTTTCCCCAGTAGTTCTTGAGGAAAAGAATTTCACACCTTTTCTAATCGACTCACAACATAGGCATCTTGGTACCATACAAGGGTAGCAACCCCATTGTTTCAGATTGGTATCATCTATCACTAATCTCTTTAGGATAACATTACTGGGAGCCACTATATTACCCAGATTCCTATTCCTTCTGTAAGTAATAATAGGCCTATCAGGTATGTGATAAGACAGAATGGGGTCCCCCTTCAGCACAAACCAATATTTTGCCAATAACCTATAGATAAGTGTTCTTGGCTGACAGAAGGTGGTTGTTAGGCCCCATTTTACACAATCTACCACTCTTTTTTCTTTTTGTCATCAGTTGGACTAGCCTTAATAGGTTCAATACATGATCTCTGTGAGAGCTTATTAGTTTTCCTAAAAGCATCCTGTAACAAACCTTTTGGATAACCGCCTTTTATTTTGTTTATATTCGTGATATCCCTATTGGAAGGCTGGCAGGAGCTGCTGTGGGAAGGAAGATTAACTTTTAACCCCAAAGTGATTCACTGGAGCAAAAGGACCTGTGGTTGCTGGGCGACTGGAACCGTTTACAGGGAACCAGCGCTGACGTGTTTCCAGGTCCTGGATCACGTGAGGTCGACATCCTGAAAAGGATCGCTGGAGTGACAGCGACAGTGCCTGGCAGGATCTGGGAGTCTAAAGTCCTGAGCGATAACTGGTGTTGTGCGGAGGGGCACAACACACCAAGGTTAGCAATACTGCTACCCACTGACCAATTTAGTGTCTCAGGTGCTTCTCATTTGCGCCCCTCTGTTTTTGTTTCTTATAGTTTCCAAAATAGGGTCACTTGTAGGGGAGCTCCAATGTTTAGGCACACAGGGGCTCTCCATATATGACATGGTGTCCACTAACAATTGGAGTTAATTTTCCATTCAACTTGTTAGCGGACACCATGTCGCATATGGAGAGCCCCTGTGTGCCACCAGCATTGCCACCAGCACAAGGGCAACTGGAAGAGTTGGGGTACAGCACCAGAAAATGGCGCCTCTAATTAATTTGGGTCTCCAGTCCCCAAGCTGCCAAGATGTACCTGGATGGCAACCAAAAATCCAGCAAAGCTCCATGTAATTTTATTTGTAGAATTAAAAAAATGACGTGGGGCTCCGCCATATTTTTGGTCCAGCCAGGTACAACTTAGCAGCTACGGATTGCCACCAAACCACAGCTGCCTCGTTGTACTTGACTGGCAACCAAAAATACAGCAAAGCCAATTTTTTTTTTATTTATAGAAATAATTTTAGAAAAAAAATGACGTGGGGCTCCTCCATATTTTTGGTTCAGCCAGGTACAACTTGGCAGCTGGGGGCTGGAATCCTCAGCATGGAGAGGCCCAAGCGTTCTGGGCCCCCCATGCTGCGAATTGCAGCCCGCAGCTGCCCCAGAAAATTGCGCATTCACTGGAGCACCATTTTCTGGTGCTGTACCCAGACTCTTCCAGTTGCCCTGGTGCCAATTTCAAACTGGGTAATAAAGGGGTTAATGCCAGCTTTTTTAATTGGCAGCTGGCACTAAGCCAGAGATTCATAATGTTGGGCCAATGTTAGATCTGGCCATTAGGAATCTCTACCCTGTTTCCCCGAAAATAAGTCACCCCCGAATATAAGTCAGGGCAGGGCTGGCGCAGAATTTTCCAATATAAGTCATACCCCAATTATAAGACAGGGTGACTTATTTTCGAGGAATATAAGACAGGGTACCGCTAAAGTGCCATTTTTGCCCATTGCATGTTTTACCTGTGTCCCCGCTGTCCCGCTGGCCCCGCTGTCCTCCGTGGGCTGCCCTCTGCCCTCAGGTGCAGCCGCAGGTCCGCTGTCCCCCGTGGGCTCCCCTCTGCCCTCAGGTGCCGCAGGTAACCTTGAGAGCATAGGGTTAATCTTGTGCGCCTGTCGCCCCGGCCTGACGTCACCGCTGCCGGCAGGAGCTTCTGATTGGCCAGCGGCTCCCCAGCATCTCGAGCGCTGATTGGCTCAGCGGCTCGAATGCTGATTGGCCAGAAGCTCCTGAATGAAGAAGCATCTGGACAACGCCCTGCACCGCGGAGGAATCCATAGCCCCAAGCCGCCATTACCCTAAAAAGTAAGGATGTTTCCTTGCCGACTTGCCCATTAAAACCGCAATTCCGCCGCACAGCCGATTTGCGGCCGACTTGCGGCACACTTGCGGCAGGTCCCCATACAATGTACGGTACTGTATGGGACACTTGCGGCAAGGTGCGGTTAATTGTCATTTTTTTTAATATAAGTCATACCCCGAATATAAGACAGGGTGGGACTTTTGGGGGTAAAATTAATATAAGACACTGTCTTATATTCGGGGAAACACGGTAGTAAATAGTAAAAAAAAATACACCACACAGGAAAAAAATCTTTTTATTTGAAAAAAACAAACAAAATTCAGACTCCATCTTTATTATAAAGATCTGACGTAGTCCTAAACGATGGTCCCACGACGCTCGATCGCCTCTGCTACATCCAGAGACTGCAGCAAGGGATCAAGTGTCCTCCTCCTACAGTCTCTGGGGTTACACTGATGGTGCACTGTATGGCAATCCCAGAGACATCCCAGGTATGTGACCCCAGAGACTACAAGAGGACACCTGATCCCTTATTGTAGTCTCTGGGGTCAGAGTCATTATACACTGTACGGCAGATCATTGCCATACAGTGCATCATGACTCTGACCCCAGAGACTACAACAAGAGATCAAGTGTTCTCTTGTAGTCTCTGGGGTCAGAATCATGATAAATGGTACGGCAGATCATTGCCATACAGTGCACCATGATTGTGACCCCAGAGACTACAAGAGGATACCTGATTCCTTGTTGTAGTCAATAGGGTCAGAGTCATGGTGCACAGTACAGCAGATAATTGCCATACAGTGCACCATGACTTCCATACACCCGTCCATCCATCCACCCAAGCACCCATCCATCCATGCACCCATCCATCAATGCATCCATCCACCCATGCATGCACCATCCATCCATGCACCCATGCATGCATGCATCCATGCACCCATGCATGCACCACCCATCCATCTATGCACCCATGTATGCACCCATCCATCCATCTATGCACCCCATCCATCCATGCATGCACCCATCCATGCACCATCCATCCATCCATGCACCCATGCATGCATCCATTCATTCATACTCACCTCGGGGTGGAGGAGCAGTCCAGGAGAGGAGGAGGGCGCCACAGCGAGGAGGCAGACCGGCAGGAATGGAGGAGCGGTGAGAGGGGACACGGACAACAGCGGTGTGGGGCAGAGGGAAAGGTGGGGGTGATCTGGATTGGGAGGGTCTGGGGAGGGTGAGAGCACCCGTTCACTCGCCATGAGGAGAAGAGGATGACCGGCGGGAGCAGCGGCGCTCGCTGCAGCAGGAACAGTGAGAGGGACAATGGGATTGGAGGTGGGGGGCTGAGGGAAGGGGTGAGGGGGTGATCCGGAGAATTAGGGGGCTGAGGAGGGGGAGGGCACCCGCCGCCCCGCCCCTCCATATCTGATTGGAGAGCTCGAATCAGATTTGGAGGGGTGAATTGCTCTGATTGGCAGTTTAACTTTCAACTGCCAATCAGAGCAACTTTAGCCATGGGGGATCTAAGCCACCCCCCCAGAGTAAAGTATGGGTCCTTGCGATACTGCAGCTCCAGTGACTTGTCACTGACCCGGTCACCAGAGCTGCAGGAGCACAAACAAGCCATGACGTTACAGAGACGTCATGGGTCGGGAATACACCGACTTTCATGACGTCTCTATACTGTCAAAAGGTCGGGAAGGGGTTAATATGTTTTCAAAAACTAAATCACTATTAATGTGATATAATATTATGTACATATTATTGAGATTACTAAAGAGCTAAATTAAGGTAAAACATTTTTATAAACAAAATGTTTAGTGAACACTGTATCACAACCATGTAACAGCTGTCCTTGTAGTGGTGTATCTAAAACCTTGACCTTGACTTTGACATGGGAGCGTTGCTTGACTCTGGAGAAAGCAACATATAGCTGCCCATGGCCAAAGACTGGTTGAGGTAGATAAATACCAACTCGATTTAAAGTCTGTTCTTGTGCCTTGTTAATTGTCATTGCAAAAGCTGGCTTAACAGGAAACTGTCGTCTTCGTAGTTTGAAAGGTAACTCAGTTTCAAATGGACACAAATCAATACTTCAGCTGATCCTGTAATGACTTTTGCTTGTTTGATATGTGGATTTAAGGATGTCACAATGAGCCGAGTTCCGTTACATAATCCTTTATTTGCATTAAGGTTTCGTAGTAGTATGACGATTTTTCCTATTTTTAGTTGTAGGCAATGTCGTGGCATTCCAGATGGTGTCAGAGAATGTAAAAATTCGACTGGGTAGTTTTGAATTTCATTAGCATCATCTGCATCCATAGAATCATTACTTGTATATAAAACATATTGGCCACTCAATCGGTCCATAATTTGAGAACTGAGAAGTTCAACATCTTCATTTTTTTGACACAGTATTGCATGTGATGCAGCATACAAAACACTTTCAGTGTCATTAGCATTAATATAGAATACGTTTTTCATGGCTCAGAGCACTAAAACTATGAACCAGGAGGGCACCAATTATACTTAACTTCTTTATTTAAAAGCCACAGCGTGTTTCAATGGCGGAATACCATCTTCATCAGGTGGGGGACCAGGGCCGGACTGGGACCAAAAAGCAGCCCTGGAAAACAAGCCCAGCAGCCCACATACTATATCACCCATCAGCCGTGATCAGTGAAGTTTGCTTTTACATTGTCGTGGCCTCATCACTTTCTTAAAGGAGTTTTCTGAAGAGCCACATGTGAATGGTGCAGCAAAGGGAAATCAACCGCAGCTCCATTTACATGGTGCTCTACAAAGCCACATTTCTCGGGATTGTGGGGTCCCAGCGGTCAGATCCAGAGCGAAGGGAAAGTCATCACATATACAGAAGAGAAGTAATGACTTCCATATTGGGGATAATTAATTTAAACACCATTTAAATGCTGAAAATAACAAAGTCCAATACTGCCTCTCTGACAACAGGACAGGAGAAGTGGTACTGTGCAGTGTATATACAGAATAATACAGATACTGAGGATTACATCCAGTATACAGGACAGGAGAAGTGGTAATGTTCAGTGTATATATACAGAATAATACTGATACTGAGGATTACACCCAGTATACAGGACAGGAGAAGTGGTACTGTGCAGCGTATATATACAGAATAATACAGATACTGAGGATTACACCCAGTATACAGGACAGGAGAAGTGGTACTGTGCAGTATATATATATACAGAATAATACAGATACTGAGGATTACACCCTGTATACAGGACAGGAGAAGTGGTACTGTGCAGGGTATATATACAGAATAATACAGATACTGAGGATTATACCCAGTATACAGGACAGGAGAAGTGGTACTGTGCAGGGTATATATACAGAATAATAGACACTCAGGATTACACCCAGTATACAGGACAGGAGAAGTGGTACTGTGCAGGGTATATATACAGAATAATAGACACTGAGGATTACACCCAGTATACAGGACAGGGGAAGTGGTACTGTGCAGTGTATATATACAGAATAATACAGATACTGAGGATTGCATCCAGTATACAGGACAGGAGAAGTGGTACTGTGCAGGGTATATATACAGAATAATACAGATACTGAGGATTATACCCAGTATACAGGACAGGAGGAGTGGTACTGTGCAGTGTATATATACAGAATAATACAGATACTGAGGATTACACCCAGGATACAGGACAGGAGAAGTGGTACTGTGCAGTGTATATACAGAATATACAGATACTGAGGATTACATCCAGTATACAGGACAGGAGAAGTGGTAATGTTCAGTGTATATATACAGAATAATACTGATACTGAGGATTACACCCAGTATACAGGACAGGAGAAGTGGTACTGTGCAGCGTATATATACAGAATAATACAGATACTGAGGATTACACCCAGTATACAGGACAGGAGAAGTGGTACTGTGCAGTATATATATGCAGAATAATACAGATACTGAGGATTACACCCTGTATAGAGGACAGGAGAAGTGGTACTGTGCAGGGTATATATACAGAATAATACAGATACTGAGGATTATACCCAGTATACAGGACAGGAGAAGTGGTACTGTGCAGGGTATATATACAGAATAATAGACACTGAGGATTACACCCAGTATACAGGACAGGAGAAGTGGTACTGTGCAGGGTCTATATACAGAATAATAGACACTGAGGATTACACCCAGTATACAGGACAGGGGAAGTGGTACTGTGCAGTGTATATATACAGAATAATACAGATACTGAGGATTGCATCCAGTATACAGGACAGGAGAAGTGGTACTGTGCAGGGTATATATACAGAATAATACAGATACTGAGGATTATACCCAGTATACAGAACAGGAGAAGTGGTACTGTGCAGTGTATATATACAGAATAATACAGATACTGAGGATTACACCCAGGATACAGGACAGGAGAAGTGGTACTGTGCAGTCTATATAAAGAATAATACAGATACTGAGGATTACACCCAGTATACAGGACAGGAGAAGTGGTACTGTGCAGGGTATATATACAGAATAATAGACACTGAGGATTACATCCAGTATACAGGACAGGAGAAGTGGTACTGTGCAGTGTATATATACAGAATAATACAGATACTGAGGATTGCACCCAGTATACAGGACAGGAGAAGTGGTACTGTGCAGTGTTTATATACAGAATAATACAGATACTGAGGATCACACCCTGTATACAGGACAGGAGAAGTGGTACTGTGCAGTGTCCACCACACACATCCAGATGTACACACATACAGTATGGGCCTTTTCATATCTGCGTTTTGGCTGTGTTTGCCTTCATTTGCGGTTGTATGTGTTTTTACCCCTACAAACACATTCCAAAACGCACCCATAGGGTTTAACGCAAAAGCAATGCAAAACGCAAAACACATGCGCTTTTGCAAGTGCAGCCAAAGTAGGCTGCAACGCTTTGGGCTGCAGTTGCAAAAACACATGCGTTTTGCATTAAATTAAGCCAAACACAGCCAAAACGCAGATGTGAACTGGGCCTATATATATATGTATGTATGTGTATATATATATATATATATATACTAGCTGTGAGCCCGATGCAAATGCATCGGGATTCTAGAACGTACGTTAGTTTGATTATAATAGTTATAGCTGTTAGACTAATGCAAATGCATCGGTTGTCTAAAATATGTGTATTGTTTTTTTAAAGATTTTTAAATAATAATCCAATTATTCCAATGACATCTTTACAGCAAGTACATATATTTGTATTGTTGATATCATATAAGGAAAATTGAATAATTATGTTGTAAGGGTCTTAGAACACAAAGTAGCAATACTTCTTAATGCATCAATCATTAAAATTGATGAATTAATAACAGTAATAGGTGTATCAGCCAGTTTGTGTCAGCCCACCAATCGCGTCAAGATGCCATTACGCCTGGTGAGTCCTAATCTAACTAAATCCGAATTGATATAATTTAGATATTTTTTATACCTGAATTTTTCTTAGATTTTTTGTGGATTGTGATGTAAATAATAAAATTTTGAAAATTGATACAGAAGGAGTTACCAGCTACAGACTTGCAGCAATATCCATGCAATTAAAAAAAAACTTGTAGTTAACCTATGGTAAATGGAGTTAACATAGCTTCAGCAGGTGCATAAGATGCATCCACTAACTAACCACAGGTAACTGCAGTTGATGTGGATGACACTGCTGCAACTATGTTGTCTGCACAAACCGCAAGTTAAGTACAAATTACATATATGCAATTATGAAAATTACAGCAAGTATGTTGTTGGTGAGTCCTTCATGATCAATAATTATCATTTATTATATTCCTCAATAATGTGAAAAAAATCTAAGAAAAATGGTGTGGTAGAATCTAATTAATAATTTATGTTTGTCCCTATCTATCTAAAGATGTGGAACACACCTTGCTAATGAGATGTGTGTGAACAGCCGTCCCACCCGTCTCTTAGCTGTTCACAAAAACCTCTCCCTTTAAAGAATAAGTATCAAATCTCTCAGCACGTAGAGTACTGGAGCTTGAAATAGTGGTTTCTATCACCCACTGTTTTAATGTGGATGATACACATCTCTCATATTTTTTTAAATGTGTGTTAACAAAAATATAGTAGAAATCAGTATATAAAAGAATAAAATGTAAAACAGTAAATTTTTTTTTTTTTTTTTTTTTTTTTTTCCAAAAGATAAACAGAATAGTCATAGGGAAGAGTTCAGTGCAAAATATTCTTGTAGACAATATTTTTGGTAAATACTTTGTCACTGTTAGGCAGCAATTTTCCTTGGATTGGAGTGTCCACCACTTTCACTTTTACATTGGATCGTCTTCTCACTCTTGAAAAAGCCACATACAATTGTCCATGTCCAAAAACAGGTTCTGGCAAAAAAATCCCTACTTTCTCAAGTGTTTGTCCTTGGGATTTGTTTATTGTCATGGCAAAAGCTGGCTTCAGAGGAAATTGGCGACGTCTTAACTTAAAAGGCAAGCCGGTTTCTGATGGGCACAAATCAATCCTGGGAATGAAAACGACATTTCCTCCAGCAGACCCAGTAATGACTCTTGCTCGAATCATGTTGGCAAACAAACCGGTGACAATTAAGCGAGTCCCATTACAAAGACCTTTTCGGCTGTTGAAGTTCCTCAAAAGCATTACAATGGTGCCAATTTTTAATTTAAGACGATGAGATGGCATCCCCGTGGGTGTAAGTGAATTTAAAAACTCAACAGGGTATTGCTCTGGGTCCTCTGTCTCGTCCGGATCAATGGAATCATCACTAATGTATTCTGTATACTCTCCAGCAATGCAATCCATGATCTTAGAGTTGACCTGATCCACATCATCATTTTTGGGGCAAAGAATGGCATGTGATGCTGCTGTATTAATGCTTTTATTGTCATTGACATCAATTACAATGTTTTCACCAAAAATATCAAATATTAGTGAACCTGTGCAAATCATATCTTCAGGGATTTCTATAACATCATCTCCAAGGTTATAAGAATTGGTCAATTGTCCATTTCCCAGCTGAAGTATCCAATTGCTGTATTCTGGATCAACAGAGCGCATGTTGTCAAGTAGTGGCAATTGAGTGAAAATCTGCCATTGTCTGGAATATTTTATGCAGCTCTCTACGATATCAGTTCGTGTTCCATGAGGAATAATAGGAAGACACTGACGAAAGTCTCCTCCCAGAACAATGACTTTCCCTCCAAAGGGTGTTTTATTTTTCTTCGAGATATCTTTGGTCATAACATCCTTTAATAGTTGGTCAATGACATGCAGTGCGTATTTGGATAGCATAGTGGATTCATCAATAATGAAAAGTTTAGTATTCTTCAAATGGTGTGCAGCATCAGTGTCATTTTTGATTCTTGAAACAGACGTTTCATTGATTGGAATAGGTATCCCGTAAAGTGAATGGATGGTTCTTCCTCCTTCCAATAAGTTGGCTGCAATCCCAGTACTGGCAGCAGGTGACACAGTTTCTCCTTCTCCTCTTATTTGACGAATTAACAAATCATACAAATATGTTTTCCCACTGCCACCTGGGCCATCAATGAAAAAACACTTAGCTTCCTGACTTGTATCCTGTAACGCTTCATTTATGGCATTATAGGCCAAAAGTTGTTGTTGATTTAAAGTTTCTTTCATTTCTTGGGCTCTTCTAAACTCCTCCTCTTTGTCGTATTGTGGTTGTAGTTGTTGTTTCTTTTTGGGGCGTGGTAGATTAAAATCCATAAAGCTTTTGCCATGAAATTTTAACACATTTTGAACATCTGCCATTGCATAACCTTCACAATGCTCACAGTCCTCATTGTTAGGGTGATATGCACGGCAGTAGTCTTCAATGAAATCTTTTTTAAATTCTTGCCACAACTCCAATGGATGAGCAGGAGGACCAAAGATACATATGTAAGCAAACATATCCCGAAGCTGTGCAGGCATGTTGAGAACACAGCCATCCAGTAAGGTATTTCGCCAAACACTGTCATCCAAAAGTAATCCAAGGGCTATTGCTGCCTGTTTAAAAGTTGGGTACTCGACTTCATTAACGGTCTTAATGTGCTCAAAACTTGTTGCTCCTTTTACATGTAGTAACAACAACCGTAAATAGTAGCGTTCTTCATCTTTCATACTGACCGTATACATTCTTCCAATGACTGTTGTTCCACGTTTCTGCCTAATTTCCCATGCACCAGCTTTCCAGACATAGTGCTCAGGAATTTGGCGGTATAAGTATTCATGAGCACGTGGGTCATTCTCATTCAGTTCAAAGTAGGCCATAAGAGTTGATTTTCTATGCGTCATGGCAGCAATGTTCTCAACAGAAGCATCTTCATGAAAATAAAGGGGTTGTGACTGTGGCAGATGTACGGCAAGGCGAACAATGCTGTGTGATTGTTTATGCATTGGATAGGCAAAAATTCTCCAAGCTGCCTCCGGTGCACTGACGTATCTTGAATCCATAAATTGGTGAGGTTCATCATGTTGTATGTTTGTTTGAGAAATTTCCAGATTGGCTTTATCATGCCCTTTGTAAACATATTTGAATAGATACTTGACACTTTGAATGGATGCACAGATTTCCACATTTATATGACACTTATACTTTAATAGTAAAAAAGGGTTATAGGGAACAACCCAAGAATTATCAACCATGTGAGAACGTTGTGTAAATGAAGGTCCTGCATTGCGTTGATAAGTTGGATAGGCATCGTGTGCTATTAGAGTTTTTGGTTGGAAATCTTTTGGGAATCCTTTTTTACACTTTCCAATATCCATACATGGAGAATTGGGGTTCAATTGTCCACAGGGTCCATGAATCATATGTTGCATCACAATTTGATGGAGCACAGGATACTCGGATGGGTCAGGAATTTCTGCCCAAACAGTACGATCGACATCAACCTCAGTGCGTAATTTGGAATTGCTATCCAGAATAACCAAAATGTGAGCATGTGGTAGTCCCCTCTTTTGGAATTCTATTACATGAATCATTGCACAAATCTTGCCAAATAATCCACTGTTTATATCTTTTAATAGGGCTTCTAATTTTATTTTGAAGACACGGGCGACTAAATCCGGTCTGTGTTCCACCCTCTGCCATGGTTCTAAATTGTGGATAATCTCGCTCCATTTGGGATTACAGGTCATTGTTATGAAAAGATCTGGGCGTCCAAATTTTGTAACAATAGCCATGGCATCTTGATACCTCTGCTGCATGTTTCTGGGACTGCCTTCAAACGACGATGGTAAAATGACCGTCTTGCCAATGGGAATTCCTTTTTCGAAAGATTTTCTTTCCAGATGTTCCTGTAGTACACAATAGTCCTCCACTTTTAAGTCTTTTTGATGTTGACGTATAAAATTTAAGCGATTAGCCTCAATTTTTATATAGGCATCCACTAAATACTGTTGTGTTAGTTTTCCACCATTTAGAATAGGATTGAACCCAGGACGTACAGATAGCAAATAACAGTAATACTGCAATTGTGTAATTCTCCGTGGATTTTCACCTTGATGCTTCAGTCCCTCATGCCAGCCTTGTTCTCCATGCGGAAAAAATAACGGATGCAGTAAAGCATCTAAATTACTGTGGAGAATACTGACTTGCTGTGTTTTTGGGGCTAAAGGATTTTTTGGGTCAGGTTTCAGATGAATTAAAATGTCTCTATTGAAGGGTGGCTCTCCATCGGCATTTTCAAAGACCACAGCAACTTCATTAACAATTGGTTTATTATAACGTCTTGGGTCTTGTTCTCGATCCTGTTTAAGAGCCATGATGATATTAGGCATGACAGTACCATTTTCAATTGCCTTCTCCTGTTCCTCTTGTTCAACAAAACGTAACATTTTGTATGCGGAAACAAAAGGATTGATGCGATCTAATAAGTTAGCAATGAGCCGCATCAATTTAGGATGACATTTTTTATTTTCGTCACACTGTAAACGTTGGTCATTAGCAGTGGCAGTATCTAAAATGTAGAGTTGGGCATAAGCAGGAGCTTGATCTGGAGCAGGATGTAGTGTTCCAGTACGGTGATAAATTTGGCCATGAATCCTGAAGCAATAAGGGCCATGTCCAGGTGGAGGAGCAATACTTGCACCCATAGAAGCAAAACCAAAGGAACTATTAATACTTCTGATGTTATCCATCATATTCCGACTGTATGGACTCTGACCTTTAAGAATACATTCCAACATCTCTGGATACTGAGGTAACGGAACCTTGACCTTCCCCTTGTGACAACAGAGAGTATACTGTTTATCCGATGGCATCTCATCCATGAAATGTCGAGCTTCACAATGGTTACATATGAATATCATTGACCCACAGCTATGTTCCACAATGCCAAAATCACTATCTGTAAATCCAGGTGGATATGAAGAGGGAGGTGTAGGTAGGTAAATAGAATGTTGTTTCTGCAAACCAACATAGATGAGACGTTGAAGTAATAAAGCAGAAAAAGAGTCAGGATCCACTTGTGTAACAGTAGAAGACGTCTTTTTGCGGTGTGTACGACGTGAGCCAGCACTTTTGCGTATGCGGCTCTGTTTGAATTGTGAAGACTCCTGAGCAATTTGTGCCTCCAAAGGAGTTTGTTCTTGTTCAACCCGAAAACGTTTTGTGCTTGACGTCTCCTGAGCACAATGTTTACGCTTTTCTGTTGCTTTGCGCGGTGATGAAACTTGAGGAATTGTGCTCCTTTCATCCGGTGAACTGCTAGAAAGAGCTAGAGCAAACTGTAGTAGTGGTGAGCTTACAGTTGGATCAGCAGACTGTAGTACTAATGAGGTTACTGTCTGATCAGCACACTGACTTAGATCAGCAGAGTATTGTACAGGTGAGCTTGCAGTTTGATCAGCAGACTGTTGTACTGATGAGGTTACTGTCTGATCAGCAGAGTGATGTACTGGTGGTGTTACTTTTTTTTTTTGACGGCGTTGACGTTCCTTCTGAGCTTTTTTGCCCAAGCGTAGTTGTTTTTGTTCCAGCGACTCCGTTGCAATGCGTTGCTTATACTCAGCTTTAGACTTATCCAAACGACATTGTCGCTCTTCTTCAGTTTCCTTAGCACGTGTCTTACGCATCCATGCGGCTTTGTACCCGCCAACATCCTTGCTAGTATCCTTTGAAGTCATGTTAGGACATACAAAGGTAATACTATGCTTGTAGAGGTATAGGTACGTAAGAGCTTTTACAAAAGCTTTTTGGGAGAAAAGAATTCTTGAAAAGTATAGAATAATTATTAAGGAAAATAATAAGTTCCAGATAGACAATGAACATATTTAAATATCATGTTTTGTATATCCTTATAATGTACCCTACGACGTATTACAAAGATATAGACATGTTTCTCATTAATATCAATAATAGTAAGAGGTGACTGAATACTTAAGGACATCGAATGTGCATATATAATACCAATACCATAAATACCAAAACCATCACCAAAACCATCATCAAAACCATCATCAAAACCATCATCAAAAGCATTATCAATAGCAATAATATTAGCAATAGCATAATTATTAGCATTAATAGCCTAATTATAAGCATTAATAGCATAATTATTAGGATTAATAGCATAAATATTACCATTAATAGCATAAATATTACCATTAATAGCATAATTATTAGCATTAATAGCATAATTATTAGCATTAATAACATTATGATTACCATAATAACATAATTATTAGCATTAATAGCATAATTATTAGCATTAATACCATAATTATTAGCATTAATAGCATAAATATTAGCATAAATATCATAAATATTAGCATAAATAGCATAATTATTACCATTAATAGCATAAATATTAGCATAAATAGCATAAATATTACCATTAATAGCATAATTATTAGCATTAATAGCATAATTATTACCATTAATAGCATAATAATTAGCATTAATACCATAATTATTAGCATTAATAGCATAATTATTGGCATTAATAGCATAAATATTACCATTAATAGCATAATTATTACCATTAATAGCCTAATTATTACCATAAATAGCATAATTATTACCATTAATAACATAAATATTAGCATTAATAGCATAATTATTCGCATTAATAGCATAATTATTAGCATTAATAGCATAATTATTAGCATTAATAGTATAAATATTAGCATAAATAGCATAAATATGAGCATAAATAGCATAATTATTACCATTAATAGCATAATTATTAGCATTAATAGCAAAATTATTAGCATTAATACCATAATTATTAGCATTAATAGCATAATTATTGGCATTAATAGCATAAATATTAGCATTAATAGCCTAATTATTAGCATTAATAGCATAATTATTACTATTAATAGCATAATTATTACCATTAATAGCATAATTATTGGCATTAATAGCATAATATTACCATTAATAGCATAATTATTAGCATTAATAGCATAAATATTAGCATTAATAGCATAATTAGTAGCATAAATAGCATAAATATTAGGATTAATAGCATAATTATTACCATTAATAGCATAATTATTACCATTAATAGCATAAATATTAGCATTAATACTATAATTATTAGCATTAATAGCATAATTATTGGCATTAATAGCATAAATATTACCCTTAATACCATAATTAGTAGCATAAATAGGATAAATATTAGCATTAATAGCATAATTATTACCATTAATAGCATAATTATTACATTAATACCATAATTATTTGCATTAATACCATAATTATTTGCATTAATAGCATAAATATTAGCATTAATAGCATAATTATTAGTATTAATAGCATAATTATTAGCATTAATAACAGAAATAGTATCATTAATAACATAAATATTAGCATTAATAGTATAATTATTAGCATTAATAGCATAATTATTAGCATTAATAGCATAATTATTACCATTAATGGAATAATTATTAGCATTAATACGATAATTATTAGCATTAATACCATAATTATTAGCATTAATAGCATAATTATTGGCATGAATAGTCAAATTATTATTATTAATAGCCTAATTATTAGCATTAATAGCATAATGATTAGCATTAATACCATAATTATTAGCATTAATAGCATAATTATTAGCATTAATAGCATAAATATTAGGATTAAAAGCATTAATAATACCATTATTAGCAATATTATTTTTATTAATACCATTATGATTACCATTAATAGCATAATTATTATCATGAATAGCATAATTATTACCATTAATAGCATAATTATTATGAATAGCATAATTATTACCATAAATAGCATAATTATTAACATTAATAGCATAAATATGATCATTAATAGCATACATATTAGGATTAATAGCATTATTATTAAGAGTAATTTAATTAGTGTTATGTTATTTTTGTAATATTTTTTTTAATTTTTTTTTTGTTTTAATATTTTTTTAATATTTGTTATTATTATAAAAAATTATTTTATTTTAAAAGAATAATTTTTTTTTGTTTTAATTATTATTTTTCTTTAATTATTTATTATTTTTTAATTTTATTTTTAATTATTTTTTTAATATTTGTTATTATGAAATAATTTTTTTATTTTAAAAGACTAATTTTTTTTGTTTATAATTATTATTTTTATTTAATTATTATTATATTTTTGTTTTTATTAATTATTTTTAAATATTTGTTATTATTAATTAATTTTTTTATTTTAAAAGTAATATTTTTTTTTTTAATTATGATTTTTCTGTAATTATTTATTATGTTTGATTTTTTTTTTATTATTTTGTAATATTTGTGATTATTAAATAATTATTTTATTTGAAAAGACTAATTTTTTTTTTTTTTAATGATTATTTTAATGTAATAATTTATAATTTTTTATTTTTTTTAATTATTTTTTAATATTGGTTATTATGAAATAATTATTTTTTTTAAAAGAGTTTTTTTTTTTTTTTTAATTATTATTTTTATTTAATTATTTATTATATTTTAATTGTTTTTTTAATTATTGTGTAATATTTGTTATTATTAAATAATTATTTTATTTTAAAAGAATATTTTTTTTTTTTGTATTTATTATTTTTGTTAAATTATTTATTATTTATAATTTTTTTTGTTATTTATTTTTTAATATTTGTTATTATCAAATAATTATTTTATTTTAAAAGACTAATTTTTTTTTTTGTTTTATTATTATTTTTATGTAATTATTTATTAATTTTTTTTTGTTTTTTAATTATTTTTTAATATTTGTTATTATTAATTAATTAATTTATTTTAAAATAATTTTTTTTTTTTTGTAATTATTATTTTTATTTAATTATTTATAATTTGTAAAAAAAAATTTTTAATTATTTTTTAATATTTGTTATTATGAAATAAATATTTTCTTTGAAAAGACTAATATTTATTTTTTTTAATTATTATTTTTATGTAATTATTTATTATGTTTTAATTTATTTTGTAATTATTTTGTAATATGTGTTATTATTAAATAATTATTTTATGTGAAAAGACTAATTTTTTTTTTTTAATTATTATTTTTATTTAATTATTTATTATATTTTAATTTATTTTTGAATTATTTTTTAACATTTGTTATTATTAAATAATTATTTTATTTTAAAAGAATATTTTTTTTTTTTTAATTATTATTTTTATTTAATTATTTATTATTTTTTAAATCTTTTTTTATTATTTTTTAAATCTTTTTTAATTATTTTTTTTATTAATTAATTTATTTATTTTTTTACTTGTGAGTGAGAGGCAGTTCTCATTCAGGTCCGCGTTTTTTTGCTATTGACATACATTAGCGGTGTGTCTCAGATTTTATGGCCGGCCACCAGGTTCTATATGTCGGCGTTAAAATCGCGGACACACCGCTAATGCATCTCTATGGGCAGTCAGGGCGATTTCGGATTGAACGCCGACCAATCAGAATTCGAGTTGAATGCCCATAGACATGCATTAGCGGTGTGTCCGCGATTTTAAGGCCGACATATAGAACCAGGTGGGCGGCCATAAAATCAGCGACACACCGCTAATGTATGTCAATGGAGAAAAAAAGGCGGACCTGAATGAGAACTGAATGAAGGTCTCTTCTGATTGGCTGAGGGCAATATCCAACGACCAATCAGAAGAGGTCTTGAGATTTCATTAAGGTACAATGGCGGATTTTTCGCCCATTGTATCTTAATGAGAAAGAAGAGTACGTCGGAGGTGGAAATGTGGAAAAAGAAGACAGAAGATCCCCGGGGCCGGACGAAGAAGCGGAGATAGCGGAAAGAAGAGAGAAGAGCTCCGGGGCCGGAAGAAGAGGACGGCTGGCCGGACGGAGGAGATATGGATCGGACGGAAGACCTCCGGGGTCGGAAGAAGAGGACGGCTGGCCGGACGGAGGACATATGGATCGGACGGACGATCAGATGATTTGAAGGCATGTAAGTGATCGACGGGGACAGCGGGGGCTTAGGGTGTAGGGTCTTAGGTAACAGCGGCGTTAGGTTAGGGGACGGCGGGGGTTAGGGTGTAGGGCTTTAGCGAGAGGGGCAGGGGACAGCGGCGGTGCCTTAGGGGATAGGCGGCGGGCTTGGGGGGTATCGGCGGGGGCCTACGATGGTACGGGGCTTAGGAGATAGGGGCGGCGGTGCCTTAGGGGGTAGGCAGCATGGCTTAGGGGGTATGGGCGGGAGGCTAGGGGGTAGAGGCTTAGGTGCGGCGATGGCTTAGGGGGTAGCGGCGTGTTGTTTTTGTTGCGGGGTGTGTGTTTGTGTAAAGCGGGGAGCAGCGGCGGCGACGGGAGGGGTGGTGTGTAGGCTGGGGAAGAGCGGCGGCGGCGGGAGCGGTGGTGTGTAGGCTGGGGAAGAGCGGCGGCGGCGGGAGCGGTGGTGTGTGGCCTGGGGAGCAGCGGCGGCGGTGCTGGTACTGTGTGGGCTGGGGAGCGTTATAATAAAGGATTTAGATTAGAAAGGATATCTTAGCTGTAGGGTAGTAGCGGTCGTCTTGAAGCTTGCTTCGGGAAATCCTGGAGCGAGTCTTCTTGCGGCCTGGGAACCGGGAGTCCGTGATCGAGGTACCGGGTAGGCGAAAAGAGTTGTGATTTCAAATTTCGCGCCTTATAAACTGGGCTGTGAAATTTGAAACCACAAAATGGCGGGGGGGCGTAAAGTGAGTGGTGATTGGGCGGTGAATGGGCAGTGGGTTAGGTCGGCAGGGGGCTGTAGTGTACAGCGCGATGGTATACTACAGTCCCATGGCGCTTATGGGCATGGGACTGTAGTATACTATAGCGGTGTACACTAAGCGCTTAGAGCGGCAGGCGGCTGTAGTGTACAGCGCGATGGTATACTACAGTCCCATGGCGCTTATGGGCATGAGACTGTAGTATACTTTAGCGGTGTATACTACAGTAGTGGGGGTCTGTGCGGTGCGGACATTGGGGTGGCGAGTTGCGGGGAGCGGAGGCGGCTGTGGCGCCTCCGCTCCATGGTCCCCGGGGAGTGAGTTGCGGCTCAGGCAGCGACTCGCAATGGCCTCGCGGCCATTGCTCGCGCTACCTGAGCGGTAAATCGGTAAGGTTGTAGCCGGGCCTGTGGATCGATTTTGGGCCAGCGGCTCGCAATGGCCGCTTTGCGGCCATTGCTCGCCCTGGGCCAGCGACTCGCAATGGCCTCGCGGCCATTGCTCGCGCAGCATTGGGCGCTTCGCGCCCAATGTTAAATTCGTATCCACATGACCACGCCGGAAGTAGCGCGCGGAGGGGCGCTTTTCCGATTCGCGATTATATAATAGATATATATATATATATATATATATATATATATATGCACATACATTCATATGACACACACACGCACACATCCATATGTACACACATACATTATATATACGCACACATCCGTATGTACACACACAGTATATGGGTCATTCCATGTCAAGTGAACCAATGATTATTACCTCTATACTTTTAATTCTTTTGAGATTTTGTTATTTGATAATAGCATGTCAGACAATGCAAAATGTGAAGAGAAAATTTTTTTAAAAAATTTATTTTTTTTTTTAAATGATTTTCAAAGTTCGGAAAAAGTGCGAATTTCTCTGTTGCCTGCCTTTACGTTTCTCCTCATAACTAAGGCTAGGAATAAGATAGAGAGACAAAATAAACACATATCAAGTGATCTCAATATGAATATTTTTTTTTACCTGACGTCTTTAGATTTTTTTTATTTTTTTTCCTTTATGAAGTACTACTTTAGTTAATTACAAATTAAAAGTTTAGAATTTTTTTCTTCATCAGTTAATTTTTTACAGATTTTTAAAGTTTAAAAAAAGTGTGAATTTTGGCCTGGTATGACTTTACATTTTTTTATCTTGGGCTAGAAATAAGATAGAGAAACAAAATAAACACCATTCTACTCAGAACTGTCCAGGCTTTCACCAGATATGTCACAAGAGTATATTTGTTAATTTTAATTTTTTACCCATGCGAACGCAAACGCAACATTTTGAAACGCATTTCCGAAAAAATGTTTTAATAAAAATTTTCCAAAACTGCCCATGTGTCTTTTATGCTCTTAGCCACATCTGTACCAAATTTCAAGTTTGGATCGTGATGGGATCATATTTTAAAATATTTAACTATTATAGTGTCAATTCAAAAATCTTGAATTCAGATCTGTTAAACCTGTGGTCTAAAAGCGTGGGGTCTATATTTATCAAATCCATTATTTTTAGACATTACTGTATTATTTTGATATGTTACAGCTTAGAAGCAGGAGAAGACATATAGGAAAAAGCTTTGTTAGGGCTCAACCTGAGAAAGCACAGGGATAGACAGTGAATGCAGAGCAGATGATAGGCCAGCAGCTCTATCAATCATATTAAGTGTCTACCCACTGCATTCAGGAAGTAAGACAGCTCGTTCAGACCTTTCATGTCCTGACATGTCTGGACATCTTCACTCCTGAACAAACAATAGTCTGTACAAAGCCATCAAGGCTGTGTACTAAAATATGGGTGAGTAAATATATTAATAGTTTAATGCTTTTATTATTAAGGGCCAATACACACAGTGCTATTCTTAGGGATCATCATTCAGAAAAACAGCCCCATTGATTTCTATGGGGTTCACCACATGCATGTTTTTTGGAAACACTCAAGAGTGAGTAAATCACTGCTTGAACTACTTTTTAATCGCTGCAATAAACGCAGCATTTATCATTTATATAAAAAAAAAGCTGCCATTTTTTTCACTAGCGATTAAAAAAACTAACGCATATGTGGTAAAAACTTGGTAGAGAAACAAGCTGCCAAAACTGCAGCGTGTATCTGCAGACAGAAAAAACTGTGCGCGCTAGCCCTAAAACTCACTTTATAGTAATACAGTTCTATCTCAAGTGTACTGTAAATCTTTATTTTTATTACCTATCTTCCTTACTTAATATTAACTGTATTTTTCCTTTCCCCTACGCACATATCCACCCTTTCCCTCCCACATGCACTCAGCCCCCCCATCCCCAGACCTCATTCCCCTCCCCTTAACCACGCCTTGCCATACCTTCCTCTTCCCTCCCCTCCCCCTTGATGCCCCTCACAAGGTACTCAAGGCACACTCCCTTAGCTCTACCTTTTATCCCTTCATCTCTCGTTGCTCTACCTCTTGGGCCGGCGTACCTCCTACTCCCCTCCCCTTCCATCTCTTGTTCACACACTCACCTATCCCTTCCTTCACACCCTATATACCCAGGCTAGTGATACGACACTTTCCCCCTCTTTTCACCACACCCTCCTCCCCCAAGACCTTTCCCCTGTTACATTACGGCTCCTTTTTAAGATTCCTAAATGAAGGGTAGGTAATACTCCGTATACAAACAAGTTTACCACGCTGGTGTGATTGTCAGAAAATTGCATCATTAAATAGTCGGCTATGTGAGGAGTAGAGACATAGCTCTCCACGTAACCCAAGAGAAAGAGGGCCTGTGAATTAAGGTCCTTTTTCTATTGCCCTTCCCATCTGAGAAAAAAGGGAAGCGGAGACCGTCGGCTGGTGCCGGAGGGATTTATTCTTCTCTTTATTATATTGCAATTTGCATTTCTGGTTGAATAACATTTTTTTGTCAGTATCTGATTTCTAACCTTTAATTTTCTCATCTCTCTTCTTATCTTCCTCCCCTGCCCCTCATCTCTTCAACCCCTCATTTCTATTATCGCTCTATCCACCCGCCCTCTATCTTACTTTCCCAATCCTCCTCCTGGTGGGGGAGAGGGGGAGAGGAGCGCTTCAGCGTAAACGAACATGCCGGTCGGGGACACGTCTACGTTACGGTGTGGAACCATTAATGTCCGAGGTTTTCATAGCCCAGGTAAGAGATCCATATTGGCCAATTACTTACACAGAGAACGCATCCAGGTGGCGTTTCTACAAGAGACACACCTGAATGCTACTAAAATGTACAAGCTACAAAGCCATCGCTACCCGGATGCCTACCACAGTCTCTCTCCTGACCCGAGATCTAGAGGAACGAGTATCCTCATCTCCCGCTCTATTCCGTGGGAGCTGGTGGATACAAGATGTGACCAGCAGGGTAGAATGATCCTAGTAAAGGGTCGGGTGGCATCACAGCTTTTCACGCTTGCTTCCCTATACCTACCTAACACGCACCAGCCAGAGGCGTTACAGACGCTTCTAGACCAAGTGGGGGAATTTGCTGAAGGCACTCTTTTGGTGGGGGGGGATTTCAATGTCGCATTGGAGCCGAATCTCGACACATCCTCAGGGTTACACGCATTTCCATCGCAGGTAGGAGACGGATGAAACGAACTCTATACGAACATCAACTCATAGACACATGGCGCTTGCAGCATCCTTTTGACAAGGACTTCTCTTACTTCTCCACGGTCGATAAATCCTATTCACGACTCGACTATTTTTTCATAGGCCACAAAGATCTCACACTTATCAGGAAAACAGCCATAGATAATATAACCTTCTCGGACCACGCTCTTTGCACCTTAGAGATAGAGTTGCCACAGGTTTCATCGAAACAGTGGCAATGGAAGCTCAACCCCGCTCTACTAGAGGATTTCACGACAATGCAGGAGTTGAGACAGACCTTGTCTGATTATTTCAGGGAGAATTGTGTACCGGAGACCTCGCCAAGCTCGGTGTGGGAGGCTCACAAATGCGTAATCAGAGGCATGTTTATCAAAGATGGCTCGAGACTGAAGAAGGAAAGGGACAAGGAAATGAACGACTTACTGATGAGACTGAGGTCACTAGAAACTGAACACAAACGACGATTAGATGCAGATGTAGCAAAAGATCTTGGAAAGACGCGGGAAGCCTTAAGGATTATGCTTAACAAAAAGGCAAAGTTCTGGCTGGCAAAGTGCAGACGTCATTTCTACGAATTCGGAAACAAGACGGGTAAAATTTTGGCGGGGGCACTGAGGCAACAAAGGGCCAGGGCCTTTGTCTCAAGCATCGGGGAGGCAGCAGCAAAAAAGATGGCCCAACCTTCACCGGTGGTGGCAGAGGCATTCCGGAAGTACTATGAGACATTATACAATGTAGATAGTGGAAATTCCCTGACGCAATCCCCGACATTTCTTCCCAAAATTAGAGAATATCTAACTCAAGCAGCAATGCCGAAACTGAGAGAGTCAGATATAGTCGCCCTTGAACAACCCATTTCTGCCCAGGAAGTTATAGAGGCTATAGCTTCCCTGAAAAATGGAAAAGCACCTGGCCCCGACGGCTTCTCATCAGGTTATTACAAGAAGTTGAAGGAAATAGTGACCCCACCCTTCTTACTTTTTTTAACGACCTGAAAAGTGGACATCCCCCCCATTGGTGACACCCTCAGGGCACACGTTGTGGTGATACCTAAAGAGGGAAAGGACCCGGCTCAATGTGCAAGTTATAGACCCATTTCACTTTTGAATGTGGATCTAAAACTGTTTGCAAAGATTCTAGCATCGAGACTGGCTCCCACCATGGTAGAGATTGTACACACAGATCAGGCGGGATTCACACTGGGAAGAGAGGCACGTGACAACATGGTAAAGGCGATCAATTTGGTCCACGGGGCCAGGAGCCGGGGAGTCCCCTCCATTCTTTTATCTACTGACGCAGAGAAGGCGTTCGATCGAGTTAATTGGACCTTCTTGAGGGAGGCTCTCAGGTACCTGGGCCTGGGACCAAATATGATGAATTGGATTATGGCTCTATACACTGGCCCGACAGCACGGGTCAGAGTGAATGGATGCCTTTCGGACTCGTTTTCGATACATAATGGAACCAGGCAAGGGTGTCCTTTATCACCCCTGATCTTTGTGCTCACTATTGAACCACTACTGAGGAAAGTCAGGGCGCACCCAGATATTACTGGGAAAACAGCAGGGGGGGTAGACCATAAAATTGTGGCATACGCGGACAACCTCCTCTTCTTCCTATCTAAACCAATGATCTCTCTTCCTAGTCTAATGAAAGAAATTCAATCCTTCTCTAGATTGTCAAATTTCAAAATTAACTTTCAAAAATCAGAGGTTCTTAATGTAAATTTGCCATCGGGTACTACAACCGCGTTACAAGACTCTTTTAGCTTCAAATGGAATGCCACATCTATTCAATATCTAGGAATCAAATTAGCGGCTAATCCGGACATGTTGTTTCAGCTAAATTTCCCCCCACTCCTAGCCAGTCTTAGAAGGGACTGTGAGAGATGGTCGAAGATCTCTTTCTCTTGGCTGGGACGTTCCCGTGTGCTTGGGATGAACGTCCTCCCCCGCCTCATATATTTGTTGCAAGCGATTCCGGTAAAAATCCCGTCTTCTTTTTTTCAAGCTATCTCCTCTCTACAAACCTCATTTGTACGGGGGGGAAAAAAGGCCAGGATCAGCAAAGCTATAATGTCCCGTCCTAAGTCGAAGGGTGGCATTGGCTTGCCGAACTTTAAACTCTACCACATGGTGGTACACTTTGCCAAAATGGTGGATTGGTGCAGGAATGCAGAGGGGAAGGCTTGGGTGGGCATAGAGCAGGCTTCAAGCTCTACCCCCTTGAATAGACTCCCTTGGCTGCTATCAGCGTCACAGAGGGAAATAGCTACACATCCCACTTTGGGAGCGACAGCACACTACTGTTCGACCTTATGGACTAGACCATTCAATGATTCCCACATTCTCTAGACTCATGTCTGTATTGTGTCATCCAGGCTTTAGTCAGGCAAGAGATGACGGAGTGTTTAAACAATGGATCGCGGCAGATAGGGACAGAGTTGAGTATTTTAGGGAGGGAGACGACTGGCCATCACTGACTGTCCTACGGAACATAGAGATACCCACCCCCTTGGGATGGTGGAGAGCCTTGCAGATAAGACACCTCTTGAGCTCCTTTCAACCTCGGCGCTGCTACGTCAACCCATTGACACAGTTTGAGATTCTCTGCTCTGGAAAAGGACCGATACGACACGTTCTCTCATTGGTATATGCGATGCTGAACTCCCCCCCGAACCAACAACCTCCATACTTTGTGGCCCAGTGGGAGAGGGAGCTGGGAACACAATTCTCAGACACCCAGATAAACAGAATCTGTAGTTTAGCCCACAGTACTTCCATCAGTTCAAAACAACAAGAGGCTGGGTATAAAATCGTGTCTAGATGGTACAGGGTGCCGGAGAGGTTGCATGCCATGTACCCAGTGGCAGATGCCCAATATTGGCGCTGCAAAGCAGAGACAGGTTCTATGGTTCATATTTTCTGGAGCTGTGATAAACTTAGGACATTTTGGGAGGGAGTGGAGACTGTGGTGGCTCGGGTGACAGGTTATACGGACCCACTTACCCCAGCAGCGGTCCTCTTGCACTTAACGAATATGCCAGAAAAAAGATACAAACATTCTCTGTTGAAGTTTCTGATCATAGCGGCGAGGCATGTTTACCCGTTCTTTGGGGTACGACATCCTCTCCACGCCTCTCCCATTGGGTTGGTAAAATTAACGAACTGATGCTCATGGAAGATTTGACGGCTTCCATGAATGATTCTTTTTTGAGACATTGGTCCACATGGTACAAGTGGATAGACTTCCAACAAACGCCCGAATACGACCGTCTGTTGTCAGATCTCGGAGCAGAAGCTGAGGACTGAGAATCAGGAGACTTGCTCCTTGATCTGACCTCCTCTTCCCTCCTCTCCCTCGCCCCACATCTCTCCTACTCTTCTGCAACCCTCCTCCCCCCCTACCTGCTGTCTCGAATGCCCCGTCCTTCTAGCATACCCTTTCTTCTTCCCTAGTCTGTCTATTCTCTTTTCTTATCTTAGCTTTTTCTTTAAGTTCCTATTTGACACATAAAATAAGAGATCGGTAGACTTTTAAATTGTTATTATATATCAGTGACGATTTAGTCTTCCGGAAAACTACATTGGTTGTTAACCATCGATACCCGAAAAGGGGGACTATGGAGACGGAACTGCAGAGAAGCTTTTTGTGAAACAAAAACTACTGTGAAAGTGTCCCCCCTGATTTGAAGATTGGAGTTTGGTAAAAAGTGAGGTTCTCCTCAGTAGGAGTGGAGATGATGTCTTCTTTATGAAGTAATAAAAAGTCATTGCTTGTTATCTCTTTGAAAAGTACTTGAATATTTGTAATAGTGGCTACTATGGCTGCTGTTTTGTTAAACCTGCATTTCATGTTCCTTTTTTGTAAATGCCAAAAATGAGAAAATAAAGAATTTAAAAAAAAAAAAAAAAAAAAAAAAAACTGTATTTTTCCCACACAGCAATGGCTGCTACTTCTCAAGAAACAGCATTTTATCATAGACACTGTTGCAATCCTTTTGAAAAAATATGAATATGATTGGCGCTGGTGGCTGGCTACTGTACTCTCCAAAGATTGTGAAAATGAAGAAGTAGAATTGACTTTATTGCATCCTTCTGGTCCAGCGCCATCCTTTGTGTATCCAAGAAAGCCAGACATTTTAAAAGTGCACAAAAATCAGATATTAACTCAGGCGGAGCCTAACACCGTGACAGGCCGGACATACTCTTTGACACACAAGGAAATGGCGATTGCTAGTAAGCGTTTATGGACAAGATTACATTTCACCCACTAGAAGGGACAAATTGATAAAATGCCACTTTAAAAACATACTATTAATTGTTTGATTAGTTCATAATTTATAGAACGATGATTTAACTACTGTACTATTCTTATTAAACACTTCATAAATCACATGTTTAGTGATAGAATAGAAAACAAATTTATATGTATAAATAGGGGTTAACATTTTTGGTTCTTTTAATCTTGTTTAATCAAACTTGAGGATATGATCACCTTTCTTCTTTTGGTTTGTTCAATACATTCAAGTTGAAAATGCTGAGAGTTGTGTTCTGATGATTAAGATGTATTTATCCTGGCACTTATGGGATTTGTTTTTTGTGTTTCTTTTTTGTTGCATATAAATGTTTTATTCAATAAGTTGTGATAACTCATACAACCATAAAATAAAAATATATAAATTTGACAGGTCCCAAGTTGAATCTCTGCACAAATATAACCAAGAACACAATCAGTCATTTTTTCACAATTGCCCGTCAATAGTTTGAATTTGATATAAAGAAACATAGTCTTGTAACATAACAAATGAAAGCTGTTACCGTTCTGAGTAAAATGATGCCTCTCCCACTTCATATCTTTGAAATATTTAAAGCGCGCCGATTTTTCGGAAATGCGTTTTAAAGTTTTGCGCTTGCGATCACATGGGTAAAATATTAACAAAGATCCCCTTGTGACATATCTGGTGAAAGCCTGGACAGTTCTGAGTAGATTGGTGTTTATTTTGTTTCTCTATCTTATTTCTAGCCCGAGATATGATAGAAAATGTAAAGCCATACCAGGCCAAAATTCGCACTTTTTTAAAACTTTAAAAATCTGTAAAAAATTAACTGATAAAGAAAAAAATTCAAAACTTTTGTTTTGTAATTAACTAAAGTTGTTCTTCATATAGAAAAAAAATTAAAAAAATCTGAGGACGTCAGGGAAAAAAAATATTCATTTTTGGATCACTTGACATGGAATGACCCATATGTGTATATGCAGACACATCTATTTGTACACACATATACATTATATATATATTTTTATATATATACATATACACATCCATATGTACACACACACATCCATGTATACACACACATCCATATGTACACACACACATCCATGTATACACACACATCCATATGTACACACACACATCCATATGTACACGCACACACATCCATGTATACACACACATCCATATGTACACACACACACATCCATGTATACACACACATCCATATGTACACGCAAACACATCCATGTATACACACATCCATATGTACACACACACACATCCATGTATACACACACATCCATGTGCACACACAGACACATGTACACACAGACACATGTACACACACACATCCATATGTACACACACATCCATGTATACACACATACATCCATATGTACACACACAGACACACATCCATGTATACAGACACACATCCATATGTACACACACATCCATATGTACACACCGACACATCCATATGTACACACATACTTCCATATGTACACACAAATATCCATGTATACACACACATCCACATGTACACACAGACACACATCCATATGTACACACATATCCATGTATACACACACACATCCATATGTACACACAGACACACATCCATATGTACACACATACTTCCATATGTACACACAGACACACATCCATATGTTCACACATATCCATGTATACACACACACATCCATATGTACACAATCATACAGTACATACACACATTTACAGTACACACACATATACATGGAGGGATATACATGGTCTTACAGTGCTGCTCTGCTGCCTGAGTCACAATTACCATCCAGGACAGGACTCTGCTCTGCGGTCCGTTGCTCTGTCTGTGGGATTGATGGCAGATATTTGACAGGTCACAGATCTGGGGGGAGAGGGGGGCAGAGAAAGGTCAAACAACTACTATAAATCCCCTGTGCCTGAGATGGAGATCGCAGACACCAGACAGACATCTCACTGCAGAAACCTCCAGGCTGGAGGCATAATACTCCTTCTTACCGCCCAGGATGAAGGAGCTTGCTCAGCCCACGCAGGAGATGAAGCCAGAGGACGTGCCCGGTACCAGCCGACAGTGCAGGTACTGCAGCCAGGGCCCCAGGCCCCTGGTCAGCAGGGTAGGGTGTACAGAAGCTTCAGAGAGGCTGGAGCCGCTGAGGAGTGGAGGAGCAGTCATCATACTCCTCCTCCAAGAACCGGCTGCAGGAAGAGAGTCGGAAGCTCCACACCGGAAACGCGGCTGCGGCTACTGTGCAGCTCCCTGTCTGTGCCCGGCCAGCAGTCCCAGAAAGACAGAAAGGGGCCGCAGGCGACCTCTTAAAGGTAAAGAGCGGCCGCAATGGTGCAATTCCCCTTCAGCCCACCGGGAAAACTCCCGGTATGCCCTATGGCCAGTCTGGGCCTGTGGGGGACTTTAATGGGAGTTTTAATCCTGGAAACTGATGTTTCAATAATTGGAATTGGAATGCCATACAAAGAGTGCATAGTTCGTCCTCCTGGTAGTAAGTTTGCAGCTATTCCTGTAGTGGCAGGAGGTGAGACCATATGTCCTTGTCCTCAGAGATAATGTATAAGTAGATGGTATAAGTATGTTTTTCCACTGCCACCTGGACCATCAATAAAGAAACACTTAAGTGTCGATGTGTTGTCTTGTAGAGCATCCACAATGGCATTGAAAGCCAACAGTTGCTCAGGATTAAGAGTTTTTTTCATCTCAGTAGCTGTAGCTGATTCATAATCTTTATCATAGTTTTCTTGAGGCTGGCGTATGTTTGTTGCAGGGTGTGGTAAATAAAAATCGAAATAAGACTTTCCATGTATTATTAGCACATCTTGAACATCTTTCATAGCATAGCTTTCACACTTTCACAGTTGATGCACAGTTCAGTGTTGTTGTGGTATCGGTGAAAGTAGTCTTGTATGAAATGTTTAAATTCCTTCCACAATTCCATTGGATTTGTAGGTGTTCCAAAAATACAGATGTAAGTAAACAGAGTGTTTAGAGAACCCTTCAAATAAACCGTTGAGGGCGTGACCTGGCCATGGAGGGAGCAGTTCACTAGAACTTGAGCTCCGTATCCCCGGCCGCTTTTATGATGAAATAACTACTCCATCCCCGGTCCTTTTGGCACCACATGCCAGCGAAACGGAGGAGCAGGCTCCCGGCTATAACCCCGGACCCTTCAAGCCCGACTCCGGGCTCTATAACCCGCTACTTGAGGAGTTCCACCAGGTCCCAGGTCCCCGCTGCTACCTTCAAGATGGCGGCGCCTGCAGCTCCACATCCCCTCACTGCGCAAAGAGGAGATGGAGGCGCGCACTCCGGCTTGCCTTCACGGCCGTTATCAGCTGCAATCACGCTGCCCAGCACCCCTGGACGGGAGGATCTTCACGGCCCGCCGCCCGGTGAGTCAGAGGAGCCCAAGAGCCGGGAGGGCGGTGGATGTGCAGTAGAGACACCGCAGTCTCCTCTGTGCAGGTCTGAGGCTGCAGCTCCAAGTGCAGAGTTAAATAGAGATGATTATAGCAGTAGCAGGGGTTCACTTTCTAAGGGCATGGAGGGGAGCAGAAGCATCCATATGTTAGGAGGCTTGAGCTTAAAGGACCCCTGTGAGGATTATACCCCTCTGATAGACTCTGCCCACTCAGCCAGCTGCCTAAATGTGGAAGTGCAATCCCAGGGCCAGCCACATCGAGAGGGAGCGCTACACCAGGGTCACACACTTCTTACCAATGCCTGTCTTGAGACCCTAAGCACAAGACCTGAAGCTTTAACCCACAAGGTATCCCCCTCTATGACCAAAAGAGATGACGTATTTCCTGGCACCCTGTTGCCCCATGCTGACCCGACGGAGGCTGCTGGAGATACTCCAACCCCGAGGATGATATGTGGGAGTCCTTTAGGGCACGAATATTGAACATCCCAACAAGGGAAGAATTATTTGATTTCATTACTAAAGTGGAGTCCTCCCTCAAGTCTACAACAGCGTCACCCCGAGGCGAGGTCCAGGTGATCTCTGATAAGATATCCCAGACTGATACCACAGTTGAGGACTTAACTAAGCGAGTCCAAGCACTTGAGGAGGTGGTCTCGATCCAGAGGTCTCAACAGGAAGCATTCCTGCATTCTATGGAAGACCTGGAAAATAGGGAGCGGAGGCAGAATATTCGGATTCGGGGCCTCCCGGAGTCTGTGACCCCGTCTGAGCTGTGGTCCACCCTGCGGGACTTATTCAATTCTATCCGGAGTGTCCCAGCGGAGTCGGTCATTGAATTCGACAGAGCCCACCGATCCCTGGGCCCTGTTCCCCCAGAAGGAGCGCAGCCACGCAACATTATTTGCAGGTTCCATAGATACCAGGTCAAGGAGGAGGTCCTTATCAAAACAAGACGATGTGAGGACATATGCTTCCAGGGTTCCCAGCTACAACTATTAGCCAGACGGACCCTCCAGAAATGGCATGCATTGAGGCCTCTTTTCGAGCTCCTGCACCAGAGCCAGATGTTGTACTCTTGGGGGTATCCATTCCGCCTACAGGTTCGACGCGGTAACCAATTGGTATCCCTATCTCACCCTTCGGAGATACATGGTTTTCTCCAAGCCCTGGGCATTCCGGACCAGGGCCTTCTGTTTCCGGACTGGCCGTCTTCTTCCTTCGATGGTATATTCCAACCGAGACCTCGCCCGTCATGGAGCAACCGTAGGAGAAGGAACGGGAGCGTCAGGAACCGTCGACGTCGCAGACCCAGTGAGGAGAGTCGACATGAAGATGGGTGACTTTTTGGTAGACCTTTGTACTAGTGTTCACTAGAATATCCCTCTTTGTCGCCATAATCGTCATGTTGTGCTTTCATTGTACCATCGAAATGCATTGAGATGTTCCACATTGTCAACTCTCTTTCTATCTTAAGGGTATATCTCTCCCCTTCCTTTCTGACCCTCCCCCCCTCTCTTCTCCTTCCCCTCTTCCCCCTTTTCCCCTTCTTTACCTCTTTTTGATTTAAATATATGGCTTGTTAATGTTTTTACTCAATCACAGAGGCCCGTATCTGGCCCCTACTTCCTCCCCTCCTTCCCAGTCTCCCCCCTACCCACCCTAATCCTCTTGCACATTTCCTACTTGCCTCATTCCCTTGTCCTCTTCCTATCTCGTGACTCCTCATACCCTCATACTCACTTAGCCGCCTATTGGTTTCGCCGAAGATACTTGACCTATGGGGTGGGGAGGGTCCCTTCCTATACTCTTGTTGGATGGGGGTCTACCTCCTTCCTCTTTACAATATGCCAATTTTATCTAGATAACTAGTTTGTCTAATTACCGGAATATTGATGCTATATCGATGTTATGTTGTTTAGTTTTTTATTGTGTTATGATGAAGCCGGGGAGATAGTTTCTCTCGGTCGTCTGAAGTTCGTATATTTTTCTCTAGTTCTGAAGCACTTGCATTCCTTGGGCATAGTTCTCTGGGTTTGCATCTGATTAAGGCTTCTTTTCACCTGGAAAGGTCACTTCCCGCGGGGTCGTCACATATCTCTCAGAGTGTGGCGCTTCTATAAAGAAAATTCCCCACGTGGATAAAATCCATATACCTTGTCAGTCCAACAGGTTTCCTCTCCCACTTTACCCTCTTTAACCTTGATCTTTTCTCTTTTAGGCAGGATGTTGCTTAGGACAAACTACTTTAGTTTCTAGAGCAAGTGCTTAGTGGGATCAGTA
Organism: Allobates femoralis; assembly: GCA_033576535.1. Lineage (NCBI taxonomy): Eukaryota > Metazoa > Chordata > Amphibia > Anura > Aromobatidae > Allobates > Allobates femoralis. Next base: position 368,428,961 of record JARQOC010000003.1, read on the forward strand.
TGGCGGGTGGGTCCTTGAAGATAGGGTCCCTTAATGTCAGGGGTTTTAATACCCCCCAAAAGTGACAGCATATCATCTCAGACATGCAAAAGCGAGGGGTGCAGGTGTTGTTCCTTCAGGAAACACATTTCAAAGAGGGACATGTTCCTTCCTTTGGAGGGGGTCAGTTCTCCGAATGGATACATTGCGTGAACCCCGAGTCCAGAACCAAAGGGGTCTCTATAGCCCTTCATAAGAATCTGTCATACAAAATTATGGATTCGGTGATTGACAAAGGAGGTCGCTATATTTTTCTCAAACTGTTGGTTTTTGGAACCCCGTTGACTTTAGTCAATTGGTATCTTCCTAACAGGGAGCAGACAAGGGTGTGTAAGTCCCTCCTGATGAATTTGTCTGACTTTGCGGAGGGGCGGGTCATCATTGGAGGGGGACTTCAACTTTGCTCTTGACCCTTCCATGGACACCACGTCTGGTTGGGGGGGGACTCCATGTAGACGTGTTGTGGCACTCCAAAGACTTTTGTGTAGGCTCCAGTTAGTCGATGTTTGGAGAGTCCTTAATCCTTCTGTTAAGGACTATACTTTTTACTCAAGTGTTCACGGCTCTTATAGTCATAGCGATCTGTTCCTGGTCAGCCACGGGATCCTCTCATGGGCACCTAAGGCACCTATAGGCAATATTTTCTATTCGGACCATAGCCCCATTTTCTTGTCTATTGAGGTCCCCGGGCTGGCTAGGAAAGAATGGTCTTGGAGGTTAAATAGCCACCTCTTAACCAATGTGGTCTGTCTGGAGGACTTAAAATCTGACATCAGGACATTCTCTCAGACTCATGAATCAGACACATCCTCTCCAACCATTAAGTGGGAAGTACTTAAGTGTATCCTTGGGGGAACGCTAATTAAACACGAGGCGAGGATAAAGAAACAACAATCTGAACGGCTGAGTGAATTGCTTTCCCAAATAGGCCGATTGGAAATGGCGCATAAGACCTCTAGAAGTCATGGGGTGCTGGTCGAACTCACATCTAAGCGATTAGAGTTAAAAAATCTATTAGCAAATATGATAGATATAAGGAGAGATCAAGGGCGTTTTTTTACAAGAATGCCAATAGTTGTGGAAGACCCCTTGCTAGGCTTTTACATCCCCGAAGTGGCACTGCGTATATCTCCCAAATAAAGACCCCCACGGGTAGGATGGTTCACTGTACGGAAGACATAGCAAGGGTATTCCAAAACTTTTATGCTGATTTGTACACCCTGAAGGGGAAGTTTTTTGACATGCACCCCGACGGGCTAAAATTCAGACGTACATTTCTGGGGTGAATATTCCATCCTTCTCTGATGACAACATTCTTTTTTTGGAAGGGGACATCACAGAAGAGGAGGTAACGAACGTGGTTAGATCATCCCCAACATCTAGGAGTTCTGGCCCAGACGGCTACACTCCCATTTTCTATAAGACCCTAATTGAGGACTTGCTACCTCATATGCTTTCAGCATTTAAAGCACTCTTAGACGGTGGTACTCTTCCGCCGCAAGCCTTGGAAGCACACATTTGTTTGATCCCCAAGCCAAACAAGGATCATACGGAGGCGGCGAGTTACCGACCGATCTCTTTGCTAAATATAGATGTTAAGATATTCGCCAAGATTCTAGCCGACAGACTATCTTTGAGGCTTCCCTCGATCGTCCACCTTGATCAAGTGGGCTTTGTTAAAGGCCGAGAGGTGCGGGACAACATCATTAGATCTTTTCTTTTGATTGAAAGGGCTAGGATGTGGATGTCCCCTCTATGTCTGCTATCCATAGATGCAGAAAAGGCCTTTGATAGGGTCCATTGGGGTTTCTTGTGGGAGGCGTTGAAACACATTGGCCTGGGTAGTAAATTTATGAGTGGGGTTTTTGGTTCCCTCTGCCAAGGTTCGCATTAACGGTAGCCTGTCTGGATCATTCCTCGTCAAGAATGGGACGAGACAAGGTTGCCCACTTTCCCCATTACTCTATGTCATTGTCATGGAGCATTTGACGAAAGCCATTAGAGACAATGGAGGCATCCACGGGATTTCAGTGGGGGACACCCATCATAAAACGGCTTTGTTTGCTGATGACGTCCTTTTGTAAGTCACTCGCCCCTCAGAGACCTTCCCCACCTTGTTGCATGAATTTGATAGGTTTGGAGATCTCAGCAATTTTAAGGTGAACTATTCCAAATCCGAGGCGCTGAATGTCTCCTTGTCTACCTCTGAGATGTCCTCCTTTTCTAAGGGGTTCTCCTTCCATTGGAGATGGGGCCACATCTCGTACCTTGGTATTAACTTGCCTGCTGATCTGCACAACACCTTCCACTTGAACCACAAGGTTCTCTTGGACTGAGTGGGTACCTTGTTGGAATCCTACAGACCCTTGAGGATATCTTGGCTGGGGAGAATTCATGTGGTAACTATGGATATTCTCCCGAGATTCCTATATGTTTTTCAGGCGGTGCCTATTTTGCCATGCGGGGCGTACTTCCATACCATTCGCAAATTAATCTCTAGATTCATATGGAACGGCATGAAACCGCGAGTGGGCTTTGGAGTTCTGACATCCATGAAAGAAACGGGAGGTATGGGGCTACCGGATCTGCGGCGTTATTGCTTAGCCGCCATTCTTGTACGATTGCTTGATTGGCATTTCAAAGTAGATTCGAAACAATGGATTCAGATTGAACAATCCGCTAGAGCAATTCCCCTATGCCATTTACAGTGGATTCCAAAAGAGGTCCTGTCTCCCTCCCACCAATTAGCTTACCTGACTGTCGAACTACTGAATATATGGTGAGTGGCTTGGGGAGACTCGGTCGGGATAAAATTGGCTAGCTCCCTGACCCCAATTTTCCAAAATCCAGCTTTCCCCCCGGGTATGGCCCAACAATCTCTCCTCTTATGGCGTGCGGAGGATGATATCCGTGTGGGCTAGATTCTTTGCAATGGTGAGCTCCCTTCGTTTGCTGAATTGCAGGCGTCTTCGCCAGCCGCGAAGCTGAAGTGGTGGGAGTATCTACAACTTCAATCTTTCATACGTTCTTTGCCCCTCCGACGAGTCCCGGATGCCACACCGTCCCCCCTTGAGAGGATATTCGCTTCCAACCAGGGGCCCGTTAGAGGAATCTCGGTCATATATTCCATCCTGTCTAGAGCAGCCGCGACAGAAACACATGGGTATCAACGATCCTGGGAGGCCGATCTGGGGAGGACGATGGATGCTCGGGACTGGGAAAGGTGTTTTATGATGTCTCAAGAAATCTCAGGATCTTGTGAAGCGCCAGAAAAGTGTTACAAGATACGCCTTAGATGGTATCTCATTCCAGACAGGCTACATCGGTTTTCCCCTTCCACCTCCCCCCTATGTTGGAGATGCGGTCTTGAAGTTGGCACAATGATTCATATCTGGTGGACTTGCCCCCTGATCGAAGACTTTTGGATGAAGGTAATCCGTAACTACAACCTTCATGGACCAAGTGTCTTTCGGTCAGCGCCGCTGCTCCAATGAGTATCAAAAGACACTGGGGTGCTTTGAAACAAGATATCTTCAGTTTTATTTTCCAACGCGTTTCAGAGCTAATACCCAGCTCCTTCCTCAGGGAATGACATGAGCATAATGTGAGCAAACACTTATAAACCCACAAAGGCGCCAAAAAAGACTAACAAGGCGCCATAAACTAGATAGTGTCCATTGAAAACTACGTCATATTATGGGGAGGATACACACTGTGACATCACATTGTTTACAAATAAATAACACGTAGTAAAAACTGTCATGAAATGAGGGAACACAGGAAACAACAATCAAAGTACATTATCTAAATATAAAATAGGAATATATATAATTATATGAATAATAAAATGGATGGTGATGAAGTAGATATATAGTAAGTAAACACAAAAAAATATATATCTCTAAATATATGTGAAGAAGATGGTGTACGAACTCATGCTGGGTGAAGAAAAATGTGCAAAAAAAGGAAAGTTAATCAATGGAGTGATCAGTCACTCAGCTCACAGAGCTATTTTGGAATAGATTGAAAACAGTGGCATAGAGCAAAAATAAGTGTGCAAATTAGCAAAGAACCTCGTATGTTCTGTGAGGAGTATGTGTGTAATATTTATAAAAGAGTGTAAAATAAGGAAGTGTATTTGTTGTGAAAAATTTTTTATGTATGAACATGACTGAAATAATTTGTTAGTTATTTTTCTCTATTGTATTTCCTCTAGAACATCAAAAATCATGGAGCGGTAATTTTTATCTGTATAAGTGTATTATGAGTTAATAATTAATACAATCAATTTTATTGAAATAAAAATAGATAAATATAATATAAATAAATTGTTATATTCTCATGATTCCACTTGCAATATCAAAAAATATGAAGCACTTTATTTAACAGAATAATTTGGACAAAATAATAATATATAAGTTCAAATTGAATAAACCCTATGTATTTGAAAAAAAATGAATTAATAAAAATAAGTTGAAAAATGGATTCTTAGGAAAAGTAGAGAGTGCAAACTGTTTAAAATTTGTACCAGTAGAGGCTATACTGACCATCAAATGTTTTAAAGAATAGATTTGATAGAAGAAAATACCCAAAAACTGATTGATGAGTTACCTTCTAAAGGTATCACCAAGGGGAACTTCTCCACAAAACCCCAAAAAAAGAAATGATAATTTGCATTGAATTCATTACCACCTAATAATAAGAACAAAGAAGTCAGAAAAATACTAGAGAAACCATGGCACCTACTAATGAGTGACCCTGTTTTGAAAGATTTACTCCAGCAAACCAAGGGTGACATATCGCAGGGCACCTAATTTTAAGAACATACTAGCTCCAAGCAGATTACGTGAACCTGCAAATAAAAGAATGTTGATATTAACCATAAAGGGTCCTCTAAATGTGGTAGAAAAAAATGTTTATGTTGTGGAGTGATCCAAACTACAGACTCCTTCCAATCATCAGTCACAAAAGAGACTTTTTCTATCAAACACAAACTAAATTGGGTTTCGTCCTTTGTGATATATCTGATTGAATGTCCCTGCAAGATCCAGTATATAGGGAGAACAACCCAGGAGCTACACTGCAGATTGAACAAACATAGATCAAACATCAAATCTGGTTTCAAACAACATGGTGTGTCTAACCACTTCGACATTATACACAATAGGGATCATGGCAAAATCAGACTCACTCCTATAGATCATATACCCCCCAATACTAATAATAGATTAATTGCCCTAAACAAGAGGGAAAAATATTGGATCTACAAAATGAATACTCTCAAACCTAATGGGTTAAATTTTGTAACAGAGATGATTACATAGAATTAAATCTCCTGATCCCTTTAATGTATTTCATTTTTTCATCTGTTCCTTATTTTTGAAAATATACATATGTCTTTTACAATGAATGTCCTCTGCTGGGTGAAAAAAATCTCTGCCTCTTTATATGAAAAAATCTCTGCCTCTTTATGTGAAAAATGTCTTCCTTTTTTATGTAGAAATAAATTCCTCTTCTATAATCCCACTCTCTTTCTATAAAGTTTTTTAGCCATATTTTTCTTCTCTCATTTTATCTATAAAACCTCTACCTTTGTAACAAAATAATGTTATCACATACGGCAAACTTCATTACCTGGTTTGCAGATCCCTGGTTTGACCTCCTATGTAGTCTAAAGAGTTAATTACATCCACACTTTTGTCCTGTGCGGGCCGTTTATTCTCTGTACATAGTGTAGCAAAGAGACACGCTCCTGACTCGTGCGACTCCTCCCAGCTGTTTGTACAATGTATCTAAAGTAAATTGCTGGCACACTTCTGCCTCAAGATCAGCATGTTTGCGTGCTGCCTATTTAACCCCTTAGTGACGGAGCCAATTTCCACCTTAATGACCAGACCGTTTTTTGTAATTCTGACCACTCTCCCTTTATGAGGTTATATCTCCGGATCGCTTCAACGGATCCTAGCGATTCTGAGATTGTTTTTTCGTGACATATTGGGCTTCATGTTAGTATTAAATTTTGGTCGATAATTTTTGTGTTTATTTGTGAAAATATAAAATAATTTGCAAAAATTTTGAAAATTTGACAATTTTCAAATTTGTAATTTTTATTCTGCTAAACCAGAGAGGTATGTGACACAAAATAGTTAATAAATAACATTTCCCACATGTCTACTTTACATCAGCACAATTTTGGAAAAAAATTTTTTTTGGTTAGGACGTTATAAGGGTTCAAAGTTCATCAGCAATTTTTCATTTTTCCAGCAAAATTTACATAACCTTTTTTTTTAGTGACCACATCACATTTGAAGTCTCTTTGAGGGGTGTACATGACAGAAAACGCCCAAAAGTGACACCATTCCAAAAACTGCACCCCTCAAGCTACTCAAAACTACATTCAAGAAGAATATTAACCCTTCAGGTGCTTCACATGAACTAAAGCAACGTGGAAACAAAAAATGGCCATTTTAATTTTTCCAATAAAAATGTTCTTTTAGCCTCAATTTTTTCATTTTTACATGGGCAACAGGATAGAATGCATCCTAAAATTTGTTGGCCAATTTCTCCTGAGTACACCGATACCTCATATGTGGTCATAAACCACTGTTTGGGCGCACGGCAGGGCTCAGAAGGGAAGAAGCGCAATTTGACTTTTGGAGCTAATTTACCATTCAAAAAGTGAAATGGCGCTCCTTCTCTTCTGAGCCCTACCGTGCGCCCAAACAGTGGTTTATGACCACATATGAGGTATCGGTGTACTCAGGAGAAATTGGCCAACAAATTTTAGGATGCGTTTTATCCTGTTGCTCATGTGAAAATGAAAAAATTGAGGGCAAAAGAAAATTTTTGTGAAAAAAAAGTACTTTTTCATTTTTACGGATCAATTTGTTAAGCCCCAGAGGGTTCAAAGTGCTCACTATGCATCTAGATAAGTTCCTTGGGGGGTCTAGTTTCCAAAATGGGGTCACTTGTGGGGGAGCTCCAATGTATAGGCACACAGGGGCTCTCCATATGCGACATGGTGTCCGCTAATAATTTGAATGGAAAATTAGCTCCAATTGTTAGCGGACACCATGTCACGTATGGAGAGCTCCTGTGTGCCTAAACATTGTAGCTCCCCCACAAGTGACCCCATTTTGGAAACGAGACCTCCCAAGGAACTTATCTAGATTGGTGGTGAGCACTTTGAACCCCCAGGTGCTTCACAAATGAATCCGTAAAAATGAAAAAAGAAAATTTTTGTGGAAAAGAAAGTACTTTTTCATTTTTACGGATCAATTTGTGAAGCACCTGGGGGTTCAAAGTGCTCTCTATGCATCTAGATAAGTTCCTTGGGGGTCTAGTTTCCAAAATGGGGTCACTTGTGGGGGAGCTCCAATGTATAGGCACACAGGGGCTCTCCATACGCGACATGGTGTCCGCTTACAATTTGAATGGAAAATTAGCTCCAATTGTTAGCGGACACCATGTCACGTATGGGAGCTCCTGTGTGCCTAAACATTGTAGCTCCCTCACAAGTGACCCCATTTTGGAAACGAGACCTCCCAAGGAACTTATCTAGATTGGTGGTGAGCACTTTGAACCCCCAGGTGCTTCACAAATGAATCCGTAAAAATGAAAAAAGAAACTTTTTGTGGAAAAGAAAGTACTTTTTCATTTTTATGGATCAATTTGTGAAGCACCTGGGGGTTCAAAGTGCTCTCTATGCATCTAGATAAGTTCCTTGGGGGGTCTAGTTTCCAAAATGGGGTCACTTGTGGGGGAGCTCCAATGTTTAGGCACACAGGGGCTCTCCATACGCGACATGGTGTCCGCTTACAATTTGAATGGAAAATTAGCTCCAATTGTTAGCGGACACCATGTCACGTATGGAGAGCTCCTGTGTGCCTAAACATTGTAGCTCCCTCACAAGTGACCCCATTTTGGAAACGAGACCTCCCAAGGAACTTATCTAGATTGGTGATGAGCACTTTGAACCCCCAGGTGCTTCACAAATGAATCCGTAAAAATGAAAAAAGAAACTTTTTGTGGAAAAGAAAGTACTTTTTCATTTTTACGGATCAATTTGTGAAGCACCTGGGGGTTCAAAGTGCTCTCTATGCATCTAGATAAGTTCCTTGGGGGGTCTAGTTTCCAAAATGGGGTCACTTGTAGGGGAGCTCCAATGTTTAGGCACACAGGGGCTCTCCATACGCGACATGGTGTCCGCTTACAATTTGAATGGAAAATTAGCTCCAATTGTTAGCGGACACCATGTCACGTATGGAGAGCTCCTGTGTGCCTAAACATTGTAGCTCCCTCACAAGTGACCCCATTTTGGAAACGAGACCTCCCAAGGAACTTATCTAGATTGGTGATGAGCACTTTGAACCCCCAGGTGCTTCACAAATGAATCCGTAAAAATGAAAAAAGAAACTTTTTGTGGAAAAGAAAGTACTTTTTCATTTTTACGGATCAATTTGTGAAGCACCTGGGGGTTCAAAGTGCTCTCTATGCATCTAGATAAGTTCCTTGGGGGGGTCTAGTTTCCAAAATGGGGTCTCTTGTGGGGGAGCTCCAATGTTTAGGCACACAGGGGCTTGCCATACACGACATGGTATCCACTTACAATTCCAATTGTTAGCGGACACCATGTCACGTATGGAGAGCCCCTATGTGCCCAAACATTGGAGCTCCCCCACAAGTGACCCCATTTTGGAAACTAGACACCCCAGGGAACTTATTTAGATGCATAGTGAGCACTTTGAACCCCCAGGTGCTTCACAAACCGATCCGTAAAAATGAAAAAGTACTTTTTTTCACAATTTTCTTTTTTTCCTTTTTACAGACTAATTTGTGAAGCACCTGGGGGTTGAAAGTGCTCACTATGCATCAAGATATGTTCCTTGGGGGGTCTAGTTTCCAAAATGTGGTCACTTGTGGGGGAGCTCCAATGTTTAGGCACACAGGGGCTCTCCATATGCGACATGGTGTCCGCTAACAATTTGAATGGAAAATTAGCTCCAATAGTTAGCGGACACCATGTCGCATATGGGGAGCCCCTATGTGCCTAAACATTGGAGCTCCCGCACAAGTCACCCCATTTTGGAAACTAGACACCTCAAGGATTATATCTAGGGGTATAGTGAGCATTTGGAACCTACAGCTACTTCACAGAATTTGATAATGTCATATTGAACATTTTCTTTTTTTCACACAATTTCTCACTTTTAGAGCATGTGCACAAGATACGGAGACACTGTGTCCTGGTTGTCTCGTCCCCTGCATTTTTTTTTAGTATTTCTTTATTAAATTTAAAAAAAAAACGACGTGGGGCTTCGCCATATTTTTGGTCCAGCCAGGTACAGCAGGCAGCTACGGGCTGCCACCAACCCCTTCTGCCTAGTTTTACCTGGCTGGAAACCAAAAATATAGGGAAGTCCCTTTTTTTAAAATTATTTCATGAAATAATTAAAAAAAAAATGGCGTGGGCCATATTTTTGGGCCAGCCAGGTACAACTAGGCAGCTGGGGGCTGGAATCCTCAGCGTAGGGAGGCCCAAGCTTTCTGGGCCCCCCCCCGCTGTGAATTGCAGCCCGCAGCCGCCCCAGAAAATGGCGCATTCATAGAAGCGCCATTTTCTGGCGCTGTATCCAGCTCTTCCAGCTGCCGTGTAGCAGTGGCAGACTGGGTAATAAGGGGTTAATGCCAGCTTTTTCTCAGCTGGTACTAAGCCCGAGATTCATAACGTCTGGCCAATATTAGACCGGACCATTAGGAATCTCTAGTAATTTGTACAAAAGACACAAGACAGAGAAAAATATTTTTATTAGAAAAAAAACACAAACACTACTTGGACTCCATCTTTATTATTCATTCTTCGTCCGACGTAGTCCAGTGGGAAGGTCCGACGTAGTCCAGTGGGAGGTCCCGCGACGATTCTCAGTTTTATAGCATATGGGGCATCCCCCATATGCTATAAAAGCAGGTTCATTGTCAGGAGGATGACAGGTCATGAACTCAGTGAGTTCTTGACCTGTCAGAATCCTCGGGTCACAAGGGGTTAACTGTGCTCTTCATGGCGGTCTCCACATCAGGTCAACATAAGTGGTGATCTATCAGGATCCTGGGATCCCACAGGGATCCTGGGATCACCACTGATGGTGATCTGATGTGGAGATCACCATGAAGAGCACAGTTAACAAGGGGTTAACTGTGCTCTTCATGGTGGTCTCCACATCAGATTACCATCAGTGGTGATCTATCAGGATCCTGGGATCCCACAGGGATCCTGGGATCACTACTGATGGTGATCTGATGTGGAGATCACCATGAAGAGCACAGTTAACAAGGGGTTAACTGTGCTCTTCATGGTGGTCTCCACATCAGATCACCATCAGTGGTGATCCCAGGATCCCAGGATCCCTATGGGATCCCAGGATCCTGATAGATCACCAGTGATGGTGATCTGATGTGGAGACCACCATGAACAGCACAGTTAACCCCTTGTGACCCGAGGATTCTGATAGGTCATGAACTCACTGAGTTCATGACCTGTCATTCCCTGGGCCGCACAGCAGGGGTTAACAGAACAGCGGCGCGCTCACCAGGGTGCGCGCACAGCTGGTGTGCGCGCACAGAGGAGGCGCGCGTCTCAGAGGAGAGCAGCAGGAGCCGCCGGCAGGAGAAGCCCCCAGGACCGGAGGACCCCGGGACCGGAATCAGGATCGTTGGTAGGTAAGAGTGGTGAGGGGGAGGTGGGGGGGACTTTACTGAGGAACGGGGGGGTCTGCAAACTCCATCCGATGTGATGTTTGATCACATCGGATGGAGTTTAGAGGCGGCGGGGCCGGCATATGGGCACCAGGGAAGGAGGAACGTGGTTACCGGACATCGGGCACCGGGGGAGGGAGCGGGGGGTGTCCGGAGGCTGGGGGACCCAGAGGGGGACTAAGGAGCACCGGGGGAGGACATTCCCATGCAGCCTGACATGTGTGACATGTCAGGCTGCATGGAGATGCAGGGAAGGCAGCACACCGCCGCCATTTTTGAATGGTACGGGGGGGGGGTTGATGGAGGTGTAGGGGGCCCGGGGGGGGCTCGAGGGGTCTTAGGGGCCTTAGGGGTCAATGGATCACTTTGATCCGACATGTGTTTTCATGTCGGATCAAAGTGAAAGCATTTTTTAGAAAGCACTTTCACTTTTGTAATGTGATGATCGGTAAACGGTGTTTACCGGTCATCACATTACAGGTGCGGGTACAAAAGGAGCTAATTACTAATCTCTAGGGTGTCAGCCACAATCGGTACGCTGACACCCTAGAGGTATTAGTTCCAGGGGCGGCGCTACAGGGCTTTTTCTAGCAGTACGTCTACAGACGTACGGCTGGGCTTTAGTACCCTTTTTTTCGGACGTCTGTAGACGTACGGCTGTCGTCTAGGGGTTAACTTGTAACTGTTGGCCCCGAGAGGCTTGTTAAATCTGAGTCTCTCTGATACATAGTAACTGTTTATAATTCATGACACACGTTCGTTGATTTAGCACAGCAAATAGTGCTGTGCACTACAGAATAAAGTCTTTTCTCTCCCCGTTTCATCATAGGTTCTATCCCTAGTGATATTTATGATTTAATGATATATTCTCTAAATAGTGCAAATAATCCTTTATAATAAGTAGATTTATTCTCCTTTTTATTGTACATATACAGTAGCATAGTTACAATTGTACAATGAGCTCTATATATTTTGAATAATAATTTTATACATTATAAAAACTTTTTTAGCAGTTTTGCACTATCTCTACTTTTACCTAAAGAATCCATTTTTAAACATATTTTTATTAATTCATTTTTATTTCAAATAAAATGGGTTTTATTCAATTATGAACTTATAATATTAATTTTGTCCAAATATCATTCCTGTCCAAATAAATGGCTGCTTCATGATTTTTTGATAATGCAAGGGATTTCATAGAGAAATATAACAATTAATTTACCGTATATACTCGTGTATAAGCCGAGTTTTTCAGCACAAAAATTGTGCTGAAAAGTGCCCCCCTGGGCTTATACACGAGTCACTATACAGCTGAGTGGGGGGGGGCCGGTGTCCGGGGGCTGGAGGAGGCAGGGGGAGGCTGCACTATGAGCGGCCGGTCACGTGGGGCCGCTCATTAGTGCAATGCAATATGCACGGCATCCCCCTGTCCATCAGCGGCAGGGGGAGCCGTGCATATTACATTGCTCTCCCCCAGTAGTTTATACAGGCCCCCCGGTCCCCCCCCCCCCCCCGTAGTTTATACAGGCCCCCCGATCCCCCCCGCCCCGTAGTATATACAGGCCCCCCGTAGTTTATGCAGGCCACCCGATCCCCCCCCCCCGTAGTATATACAGGCCCCCCGATTCCCACCCTCTATGTAGTATATACAGGCCCCCCGCGCTCTATATACAGGCCCCCGGTTGCAGCCACAGACCTGTAAGAGAATCGCTTTCATACTTACCCTCCTCGCTGTTACCCGCGCTCCTCCGGTCTCCTTCCCGCTTGTACCCGGCGCGTCCACAATGACGTCATTGTGGATGCGCCGGGAAGAAGCTGGAAGGAGACGAGGACGCGCGATGACAGTGAGGAGGGTAAGTATGAAAGCGATTCTCTTACAGGTCTGTGGCTGCAACCGGGGCCTGTATATAGAGCGCGGGGGGCCTGTATATACTACATAGAGGGTGGGAATCGGGGGGCCTGTATATACTACGGGGGGGGGATCGGGTGGCCTGCATAAACTACGGGGGTGGGTAATCGGGGGGCCTGTATATACCACACTGCTGGGGGCTGCTGCCTGTATATACCACACTGCTGGGGGCTGCTGCCTGTATATACCACACTGCTGGGGAGGCTGCTGTATACCACACTGCTGGGGGCTGCTGCCTGTATATACCTCACTGCTGGGGGCTGCTGCCTGTATATACCACACTGCTGGGGGCTGCTGCCTGTATATACCACACTGCTGGGGGCTGCTGCCTGTATATACCACACTGCTGGGGGCTGCTGCCTGTATATACCACACTGCTGGGGGCTGCTGCCTGTATATACCACACTGCTGGGGGCTGCTGCCTGTATATACCACACTGCTGGGGGCTGCTGCCTGTATATACCACACTGCTGGGGGCTGCTGCCTGTATATACCACACTGCTGGGGGCTGCTGCCTGTATATACCTCACTGCTGGGGGCTGCTGCCTGTATATACCACACTGCTGGGGGCTGCTGCCTGTATATACCACACTGCTGGGGGCTGTATACCTGTGCTGGAGTCCACCCTCGGCTTATACACGAGTCAATAGGTTTTCCCAGGTTTTGGGGGCAAAAGTAGGGGGTCGGCTTATACACGGGTCGGCTTATACACGAGTATATACGGTATATAATTTATATCTATTTTTATTTCAAATAAAATTGATTTTAATTAATTATTAACTCATAATACCACTCTTATCCAGATAAAATACCGCTCCATGATTTTTGATGTTCTAGAGGAATACATAGAGAAAAATATAACAATTATTTCAGTCATGTTCTACACATATTTTCACAACAAATACACTTCCTTATTTTACACTCTTTTATAAATATTACGCATATACTCCTCACAGAACATACGAGGTTCTTTGCTAATTTGCACACTCATTCTTGCTCTATGCCACTGTTTTTAATCTATTCCAAAATAGCTCTGTGAGCTGAGTGACTGATCACTCCATTGATTAACTTTCCTTTTTTTGCACATTTTTCTTCACCCAGCATGAGTTCATACACCATCTTCTTCACATATATTTAGAGATATATTTTTTTGTGTTTACTTACTATATATCTACTTCATCACCATCCATTTTATTATTCATATAATTATATATATTCCTATTTTATATTTAGATAATGTACTTTGATTGTTGTTTCCTGTGTTCCCTCATTTCATGACAGTTTTTACTACGTGTTATTTATTTGTAAACAATGTGATGTCACAGTGTGTATCCTCCCCATAATGTGACGTAGTTTTCAATGAACACTATCTAGTTTTTGGCGCCTTGTTAGTCTTTTTTGGCGCCTTTGTGGGTTTATAAGTGTTTGCTCACATTATGCTCATGTCATTCCCTGAGGAAGGAGCTGGGTATTAGCTCCGAAAAGCGTTGGAAAATAAAACTGAAGATATCTTGTTTCAAAGCACCCCAGTGTCTTTTGATACTCATTGGAGCAGCGGCGCGGACCGAAAGACACTTGGTCCCTGATAGAGTTTCACCCCCACGTTGTGGAAGTGCGGTCCCGGCTGCGGCTGCTGTGTTTGAGCGATCAAGCTAGTTGTGGGCTTCACAACTGAATCAGGTGAGCAGTTTTCATACTGTATGGGATTTGATTCCTATTGAGGATAAGACCCTATGCGCATTCTTATTTTATAGGTAACTACAACCTTGTCACAGGTAGGCATGTGGAGGGTTCCCCCGAGATGGCCCTGCTCTCTCTGCTCCCTGGCTCCTGGAAAAGACAGAAGAAGGATATCCTCCGATTCTGCCTTTGTGCAGCACGCAATGTAATCCCCCGACATTGGAGGGAACAGTCACCCCCTTCTGCTTTGGAGTGGTATTCCGAGATGGAGTCCCTCCGACGATTTGAAGAGATTTCAGCCGATTTTTCTCAAACCCAAGCAGAATATGCAAATACCTGGACAGACTGGATCTTGTTTAAGGATGCCCCTAATTTTAGTGACCTTTTTACCTGAGTGGCGGAACACCTGCGCCGCTCTCTATCTACTACCGTCCTCTATCCAACATTCAATAACGTCTCGCACATCTTTGTCTTTTATTCTTATTCTTTTCTCGTTCTATGTCTCACACCTCCATTTCCTCCCCCCCTCATACTCTATCCCTTCTCTCCTTTTTCATGTCTCCTTCCCTAGCTCCCTTCCTACGGTTATCCTGACATTCCCCCCTTCTATCCCCTGTTGGACTGACTCTGGTCATAGATTACTCGTTTATGACTCTGTAAATAAGTTCCTTTTATACTATGCTTTTTTACTGAGAGATGGAGACCCCTACTTTGGCTCCTTTGTCATGAGGAGCGGACTCCTCTCATATGTTCAGGAGAGTTTTGTTTATGCCACAGTGACCTTGATCTGTGTTTTGGGACCTGCGTCCCTCCGATATTACTTGTACTATTCTCTTCTCTCCTGGACAAATAATGTTTTATGTCCTATTGTTATACATTGTATTTCCTTCAATTGAAAAATGTTCAATAAAGATATATTTAAAAAAAAAAATAAACCGCAGAGAGGGACCAAAGGTTCCCCTCTGCCCAATGAAAGATCCTTCTGGAGGACTCATGCAAGCTGGCAAACCGAGTCCCACCCTGATGGCGAAGGTAATCACTGTGGTGATGTTGTCGGAGTAAACCAGAATGTGGGAACCTCTGAGGAGACCCCAAGCCGCCCAAAGAGCTTCTTCCACGGCCTGCAATTCCCGGAAGTTGGAGGACTGAGACAGGAACGACGGACTCCAAAGTCCCTGAAATGGCACGCGGCCCACCACAGCGCCCCAGCCCCGCTTGCTGGCATCCGTCGTGACGGTAACCAGGGGAGTCCAATACCACGTGACATTTTTTTAGCGTCCATGATCCATACATGAACAGTTAGGATTAGTTCACCACAGGGACCGTGAATCATGTTTGTCAGAACAATGTTGTGGAGCTGAGGTTATATTGTCTAGTCAGGAATTTTAGCCCACAAAATATTATCTAACGCTTCTTCAGTTCTAATTTTAGAATTTTTGTCAAGTATAGTTAAAATATGTGCATGTGACAGGCCATGCTTTTGAAACTCGATGACATGCACAATAGCACAGATATGTCCAAATAATCCATTGTTGATATCAGATAACAGGGATTCAAGTTTAATTTTAAAGACCCGTGCAACTAAAGGCCCAGTCTCACATAACGACCCATCAGCGATCCCGATAACGATGTGCAGAGATCGCTGGTGCGTCATTTACACATCACTGGTAAGATGTCAAACAGGCATCTTACCAGCGATGTGAAAAATGACGCACTAGCGATCCAGAATTATACCAAGGTCGTTGTGAATATTCTCTCCATAGCGTAGCATTGAGATCTTTGCTCATTATCTCTGTCAAACACAACAATATAGCATTCCCAGCGGAAGCACAACAACGCAAAAATGACCCAGAGCAGTGTGTAACCATCAACGATCTCATAGCAGGGGCCAGATCGTTGATGCGTGTCACACAGAACGACATCGATGTTGCGTCACGTATCGTGACGCAACAGCGATCCCAATAGCAATCTCGTTAGCGATCTCTTTATGTGTGACAGTGCCTTAAGTCTGGGCAATGTTTAACGCGTTGCCACTTTGGATTACAGGTCATGGTGACAAAGAGATCAGGGCGACCATATTTAGTAATGATAACCAAAGCATTCTGATACCACTGCTGCATATTTCGTGCACTGCCTTCGAAGGATGATGGCAAAATAGTTTTTCCAATGGGGATGCCCTTTTCAATACATTTGTTGAGTATATGTTCTTGTAGCAAGCAATAATCTTCTACTTTTAGATCTATTTAGATATTTTGATGCATACGAATGTAAACGTACCTTTACACGCCGCCACTGTGGCTAGCAACAGGTATCCACCGCACGTGCATGCGCACGTTTTTAACGGTGGATACCGATCGCTGATGCCGCATATAGACGCCGCCATTGCGTTGTCTACTGAAGGTATCTTTGTTCCCCGGAAGTTCCAACAGATCCTGCGGCTTACTTCCTATTGAATACCTTCCCTGCTTTACGCACCGCTACCACAAAGGAATATGGGCGTACATATTTCGCGGTGCAAGTACATAGGCGTGACAGAGTTGTGTATTCCGTGACGCTCAGACGGTGATTGGACAATGCAATAGCATCATGATTGGCCAGCCTTTGCAGGAAGGCTGATGGCTGACGCAGGGTCACGAAATGCGTTGGTGTTCTTTGTGTGGCGTCACCCCCTCTCCGTGTGCTCTTTGACTGATGGCTGACGATGGTATGTTTAATATGTTAGGCTTTGACCTCACTATAATTTTGGCAGTGCATGTGGAGAACTCTTGAATTAAGAGCACTTATATCGGACTTCCGGTTCCGGCCCCTCCATGTGCGGACGCGCCTGAGACCGCTCCGCTCCCCGCCTGGATAATCCGCCACCATCCGCCTCCAATCATACTCCAGAGAGGCCCCCTGATTACCCATCGGCACTGAGGAGACCTCCGGGACCCCGGTAAGACCCGTCATGGCCACGCTGGACCGCTACTTTTCGAAAAATAGAGAGGGGGAGAGAGGCATGGTGTCATGTGCAGACCGCAGTAATGGCGCGGTCTGCACACAAGAATCACAGGAGGAAGCGCAGGATGGAGGACCGAGACAGATGGCCGGGAACAGGGAGACTGAGCCGGGGGAGGAAGAAGCAGGGGAGAGAACGGAGGGACACCGGGAGATGGCCCCTGAGAGAGGGTATGAAAGCCCCCCAGGTCAGAGATTACATACAGTGGAAGCGATCTGTGACCAACACCAGCCCCAGACATCATCACAGTCACAGGCTACAGCCACAAGCAAAGCACAAAATCAGCACACTTCTGAGACCTGGGGAGAGGACTCAGGAGACAGCTGGGGATGCCAACGCTTGGACTATAAAAAATTAGCCAAAGAATTGGCTGTGCACTTAGCAGAAAAATTTAAAGTCACAGTAGCAGAGATGGTGGCAGCTTCAACCAGAGATTTATCTGTGAAAGTGGAGACACATGAGCAGCAGCTTCTAGAGGCTGAATCTAGAATTGGAACAGCAGAGGACAGGATCCAGAAACTCGAAGAACAGCTAGTAGCCCTGCAAAAACATGCTGACTACACGCATAACAAGTTGGAGGATATTGAGAATAGGACGAGACGGAGTAACCTGAAAATTGTGGGTCTCCCAGAATCTGTCCCTGTGAGCCAACTAGAAGAAATTTTTGAGGTGGAACTGCCTAAAGCCCTAGGTCTAACTCATAGATGTAAGACAGAGCGTGCCCATAGAATAGGCCCACCAAGAGATGTTCAGGAGACGCCTGAAACCACGAGACGCCTAGCTCCGAACACAACCTCCAGGGAGCCCAATAAATCCAGACACGCCATAGCAAAATTCTTGAATCACAGGGACAAAGAGGAGATCTTGCGGGCATATAAAGCAAAAAAACATCCTCTAATACTCCAGGGACATAGAGCACTGGTCTTTGCGGACTATTCTGTAGAAGTCACACGTCGCAGACGGGCTTTCAGTGAGACGTGTTGACTGTTACACAAGAAAAACATCCGCTTCCAACTGAATTTCCCTGCAACCCTACGATTCAGGTCTAGAGAGGGCGTCATGTTATCCTTCTCGGATCCAGAGGAGGCAATGGCGGCTGCCAAAGATAATCTAGCCTCTCCAAGAAGAGCCGAGTCTCCACTCCGTACTAGTAAGGGGTCACCTGTGAAACCTACGTCCGCTCCAGAGTCAGAAAACGAATTGGACAGAACCTCTGTGAGATCTTATAGACTCAGATCGTACTCCCTATTGGAGGATGGAGCACAAAAAGGAGCAACCCCGGGCAACCCAAAGCAACAGAGGCAATCCGGAAACAGATGGCAAAAGAAGAAGTGATGTAGGAACAGACTAAAATGGACCAATTTCGAGGACATTCGCATCTGACGGATCTGCAGCAGATGCCCTGAGGGAAAAGAAGAAGAGCCCTGGTCGCACCAAGAGATGAAGAGGAGAATATATGGTCGCCCCTCCCCCCCTCCCCTTTCCCCTCGAAACCCACCCTCTCTCTCCCCCCCCCCCCCCTCCCTTTTCCCCTTTTTTTTTTTTTTTTTTTTTCTTTTTCTCTATCTCTCTCTTCTCTCTCTTTATTTAGGCTTGTTCCTCAGGAACGAGACTACACTGCCACTAACGTATTCAGAAGGACCTTATTCGTTCTGGAGTTCTGATGTGGACACTCGACCATAACAAACGACTACAGATCCTCCCAGACTTCTTGTGGTCGCAGAGAACGTGAGAAGGGTTGTGGGGTGTTTATATGCAGGGCCCACGAGCCATGGCCCTTGGGAAATCTGTTTAATTACCCTACCCTACTATGGATGGTCGCTAATTGGAGACTGATGTTATTTGGGCAAAATGTTGGAGTTATAATGTTGACTGACTAAATATTTTCAGAGGTGGCGGAGGAAGAGGCGGGGTGGAGTCAAATGTGTGGCCCGCACTCGAGGACATAAGTGAAGTCACAGACTTTTCGATGATGAAAGGTGTTGTAGTGATATGGGGGTGGGAGGGTGGGAAGAAAAGGGGGGAAAAACGGAAATTACCCTTAGAAATGTGTCTTTAAAAAGTTATACCATTGTTGTTTGTCACACCTCACTCAGGGTCATACCAGACGATATTGATTACTTGTTGATATACATCATGGAGAAATTTTGGGCCCCGAACGGGGAGGCTTCCGATGGTTAGGTGGGCCTCCTGGAATGTTAAGGGACTGCGCTCCCCGGCAAAGCGCATGATGGTCTTACATCACCTTAAGAGGCTGCATGTGGATATAGCTCTGCTCCAGGAGACCCACCTGGCCGCGGAGGACTTTTTTCGCCTCAAAAAACTATGGGTGGGAGAGGTCTATGGTTCGGGAGCAATAGAAAAAAAGGCGGGAGTCCTAATTCTGATACATAGGTCACTAGCCCACTCAATACTATCTACTTCAAAAGATAAGGAAGGTAGAATAATACAAGTAACGATACAAATCCATAATGACATCTTTAATATCTACAACATCTATGCCCCTAACGGGAAACAGAAACCCTTCTTCCAACAACTACAAAAATCACTGCTCCTAGACAGCGAGAATAATAAAATAATTGGTGGAGATTTTAACACGATCATGAAGGAAGAGGAAGATAGACGCACTACATCACAAACGCATTTGAGAAAGCAAGCAGGGGGTGGATCAGGCGACTACAGTGTCTTGGAAAACTTAGTAGGCGAAGCTGGATTGTTAGATGCTTGGAGGTTAGTGAATCCACTGGGTAGAGAGTTTACCCACTTCTCGCACCCCATGGGTCGTGGTCCAGATTGGATATGTTCTTTCTTTCACCCAAGATAATCCAACAAATGACGGACATTAAAATCGAAGACATGCTGATCTCGGACCATAGCCCATTGGTGTTAGAGACCAGGGACAAATTTGAGAAAGGCAATCTATCTAATACTGTCTCCAACACTGACGTGGCCGTGGAGGGCCTCTCACGGCGGGTGACATATTTGGAAAACCAACTAACTGATCAGTCCAGAGACTTTGAGGCATTCTTAGACTCGCTGGAAGACCTAGAAAACAGGGAGAGACGGCAAAATATTAGGGTCCGGGGTCTACCTGAAACAGTGCCAGCTAAAGAGTTGAACATCACCCTACAACACCTCTTTAATAAAATACGGAACGTGCCTTCCGAATCGCCAATAGAATTTGACAGAGCCCATAGATCACTGGGCCCCCCCCCTGCGGATGGAGATAGGCCTAGAGATGTCATTTGTCGGTTTCACAGATATCAGATTAAGGATGAAGTACTGTCTCATTCCAGACGACTTGACGATTTATCATACCAAGGGGAACAGATACAACTATTGGCGGATCTGTCGCGTAGGACCCTCCAGAAGAGGAGGGCTCTGAGACCGATCTTGGATATCCTCAGGGAACAAGAACTGACCTACTCATGGGGATACCCATTCCGCCTTCAAGTGCGGCGGGAGGGTCAATGGTTCTATATGTCGCATCCAAGGGAGTACCAGAAGTTCCTCTCGGCTTTAGGGATTCCCGGTGTCTCCATATCTTTTCCAGACTGGCCGGGTGTTCGTGGGTTCAACATTTTTCAGACGGCACCAAGAGAACGAAGGGTCCAAGGGAGGCGTGGCAAGAGAGCTGGCGGCTGGAGAGGCCGAAGAAAGAGGAACCCTGACCTGGGGGAAGATGGGTGACTGTTTACAAATAATTAAATCTTCCCTTTTAAAACTAGTATGGTTTGCATAGCCTTGACCCCCAAGGTTTGGGACCCTCTCCGGTCACGTTGTCTATAGTATGGCTCACTAAATGATTGATTTATTTCATGCTTGGTCTTTCTTTCCCCCCCCCCCCCCCTTCCGTATACCCCCCTCCCCTTCCCCCGTCTACATTCCCGTTCCCCTCCCTCCCTTCCTCCCCATTCCCGCCTTCCACTTCCCTCTTTGCCTCTATTTTTCCCCTACAGGTTTGTGTCAAGCTATGTAATTTTATGACTATGTGCGGTTGCAGCGGTTATAATTTGTGATTTCTAATAACTTATGTTGGGTTTTGGTGGGGGAGAGCTCTACCTTTAAAATTTTGATAGTTTGAACCTGGTTCGTTAACTTTTTATATACATGGTTATTCCCATTCTTCTTGCTCCTGTTGAAAAGGACACGCTCCATTGGGGTTTCCACCCTCTGCTGTAGAGGTGGTTTTTTGAAAACAAACTACCCCACCTAACTTCTGGACCACTCGGTTCCTCTCTTTCTTTGTTCCCTCTTTACCTAACGCCCTTTCTTCCTCACTTTCTTACTGTTCTTCTTCTCTCCCCCCCATTCTTATACCTGGGGGTTGGGGAGACTGCGGCATCCGGTCCAACCAATTTTTCTCCCGCAATGGCGTCCCTGAAAATCGGTTCTTTAAATGTGCGGGGCTTCAATACACCGCAAAAGCGATCCCACATCCTGACCGACATGCATAAACAAAAAGTTCAAATTGTTTTTCTCCAAGAGACGCACTTTAAGACTGACCACATCCCCGACATCCACGATAGATACTATTCTTCCTGGACGCACAGCTCCAACCTGGAATCCAGGTCAAAGGGTGTATCCGTGGCCATTCATAGGGGGCTGGCACATACCGTATTAGACTCCATTTGTGACAAGGGGGGTCGTTACATCTTCCTGAAATTGAAATTAGAGGAATCGGTGGTTACACTGGTTAATTGGTATCTACCCAACAGGGAACAACCGAGAGTTTGCAGAGCTATCCTCCAAAGATTAGCTCAGTTTGCTGAAGGAAAGATAATTATTGGGGGAGATTTTAATTTCACTTTTGATCCCAGGATCGATTCCTCAACTGGGAGGGGGTCAGTCCCGCTAAAGAAATTGTATTCCTTAAAGAAATATTTACACACCCTCCAGCTGGTCGATGTTTGGCGCATTTTGAATCCACAAGGCAAAGACTATACCTTTTTCTCCCCTGTCCACCGATCCTACAGTAGGATAGATCTCTTCTTGGTGAGCCATGGAGTGTTATCCTGGAATCCAGAGGCTTCCATTGGAAACATAGTTTTATCCGACCATAGCCCCATCTACCTCACGGTCCAGATCCCGGGTCTCTTCCAGAGACCTTGGTCATGGAAACTTAACAGCAATTTACTTACAGATGAGATTTGTCTGGCAGAGTTACGAGACAATCTGTCCTCGTTTGATTCAATTCACGAACACGACCCCACTCCCCAGCCCATGAAATGGGAGGCATTGAAATGTATTCTACGCGGTACCCTAATAAAACATGGCGCGCGCCTGAAAAAGAATAACAATGAACTCGTATCTAATCTATTGTCTCAGATCCAACGGTTGGAAAGTATACACAAAAAGTCTGCCACAACCCCATCTCTAGATCCGATTCATGTTGAATTGACGCTAAAACGACAGGAACTCAAAACCCTCTTAGACCGGAAATATGCGAGGGCCAAGGAACATATGTCGGCGTTCTTCTATAAAAGAGCCAACACTTGTGGAAGACCGTTGGCGCGTCTCCTCCATCCCAGAGCCGGTCCCACGTATGTCCCGTTTATTACAACTGCTAACGGTCAGAAGGTGTATAACAATTTAGACATCTTGGGGGTGTTTAAAGGTTACTATGAAAATCTTTACAACATAAAAGGTAAATATGCTGACATGGACCCGATAAACCTGAAAGCGAAAACCCGGGATTATATCGCGAAGACGCGAATAGCGGCCTTAAAAGCATCCGATATAGACAGTTTGGAAGAGGATATCACGGTCCAGGAACTTGAGGAGGCTATTAAGAATACAGTTGGGTCAAAGAGTTCAGGACCCGATGGGTTCACCCCCATTTTTTATAAGACGCTTCGGTGTAACCTGGTGCCTCAGATGCTTCGGACTTTCAACTCTGTGGCTTCGGGTGAGAGTTTTGCCCCGCAATCCCTAGAAGCCCATATCTGTGTCATACCTAAACCCAACAAGGACTCGTCTAATGCGGCAAATTATAGACCTATTTCTCTACTTAACGTAGATGTCAAATTATTCGCAAAAATTTTGGCGGACCGTTTGTCCAGGGTTTTACCTAGTATTATCAATCTGGACCAGGTGGGCTTTGTCAGGGGCCGAGAGGCGAGGGACAATATCATCAGATCCTTGCTCATTGTAGAAAAGGCGATGGTATGGAAGTCCCCTCTATGTTTACTGTCAGTTGACGCAGAAAAGGCCTTTGACCGAGTCCACTGGACTTTTATAAGGGAAGCCCTGGAACATATTGGTCTGGGTCCAAAGTACCTAAACAAGATCATGGCGCTTTATTCCGATCCATCCGCTAGGGTCCGTGTCAATGGGGTACTCTCCGACCCATTTAAAATCCGTAACGGGACTCGGCAGGGTTGTCCTCTGTCGCCTCTAATCTATGTACTAGTCATTGAACACCTGGCTAATGCTATACGGAAAAACGATAGTATTCCGGGATTTGTGGTGGGTGGGGAGCCACATAGGATAGCCATGTTTGCAGATGATATCCTTCTTTATGTGACTAACCCACGGATTTCCTTCCCGGCTATATTGTTGGAGTTCGAGGCGTTTGGGGCATTGAGTAACTTTAAAGTTAACTATACCAAGACCGAGGCGTTGAACATAAGTATTCCTGGCACTGTGGTATCCTCCTTGAAAGATAATTTCCCCTTCAGATGGAGTAATGACCAGATTACTTATTTAGGGGTGAATCTCCCTTCCAACTTAAAGAGACTATTTGAGTTGAACCACAAGGTGATTTACGAGGGAGTACGGGCTCTCTTGGCCAGATACCGCCCGTTGTGTTTATCCTGGTTTGGAAGAATACAAGTTATTAAGATGGACATCTTACCCCGTCTATTATATATCTTCCAAGCGGTTCCAATCTGGCCTAAGAGATCCTTCTTTAAGAATTTAAACTCTCTTATATCGGAATTTATTTGGAGGAAAACCAAACCGAGGACCAGCTTAAGAATCTTATCTGCCTCCCGCACAAGGGGGGGGGCGGGCCTCCCAGACTTTAGTAAATACTGTCGAGCCGCCCTACTGGTCAGATTATTGGACTGGTGTTACCATAGTAGCACTAAAAAATGGATCCAGGTGGAGCAGGAGGGTGTGAACTCCCCGTTGCGGTATTTACCTTGGATTTCACAGCGGGCGGTTCGGGGCCTGGAGGGTCTCTCCATTCTTACAAAAGAGTGCTTGGGGGCCTGGTGGACTTCACGTGGTCTATCCATTGCACGTCGAGATTCCAGTCCCTTGACTCCGCTGTTTCATAATCCGTCATTTCCCCCAGGGGTTTACAACCAATCCCTACTTATATGGACAGCTGAGATGGACACCCGACTTTACCAAATAATAAGTAATGGTAGGGCCCCCTCATTCTCAGAACTTCAAGGCCAGTCGCATAACGTGAAGTTAAAATGGTGGGAGTTTCTTCAACTCCAGTCATTTTTGGCCTCCTTGAGCCCGTCGGGATTACATAGATCCTCCCTCTCCCCTATGGAGAAACTCTTCGTATGTGAACATGCTCCCCGGGTAAAATTTCCACTCTGTACAAAACTCTGGTAGAAGAAGACACGGGTACCAAATTTCACTTTCAGTCTATGTGGGAACGTGAATTGGGTAGAGAATTATCTGAGGAAGAGTGGGGGAGGTGCTTCCTACTGTCCACAAACTGTCTAGCAATGGGGAATCTCGAGAAAAATGTTACAAATTGATTGTGAGATGGTATCATACGCCAGACAAACTGCATAAAATTTATCCAGCGGTTTCTGACCAGTGTTGGAGGTGTGGGTCTGATATAGGCACTTTACTGCACATTTGGTGGGATTGTCCCCTGATCAGAGAGTTCTGGGACAAGGTAGTGAGGAATTATGGCTTAGTCACCGGCAAACGGTTGACGAGCGGCCCCGAAATGGCGCTGCTCTCCTTGATCCCTGGGTCTCTTAAAAATCTCAAAAAAGATATCCTGCGCTTTTGCTTCGCCGCAGCCAGGAACGTTATTCCGCGCCATTGGAAGGAGTCAACCCAGCCCTCTATTCTAGAATGGTACACTGAGATGGAACACCTTTGTCGAATGGAAGAACTCTCAGCTGAGTATGCGGGTACTCAAAACTCATTTACCGCAACGTGGACGGATTGGATCCTATTAAGGGACCTTCCCAATTTCAGGGACCTGTTTTCTTAGGCCCCTGTCCTCCGGGATGTAGGATACAGTTGGAAGTGTCGTTTATTGGTTTGAAGGGTAATGCCCGCTATTCTTGGCATCAGAGGGAGCCCATCGGTTACCTCTTCTGAAGCCTGGGGATTCTCTCCTAGTGGTGGGACCGGCGCCCGCATTGCCTCTTGGACCCCCCCCCCCCGGGTGTTTTCACTTCCCCTCCTCCTCTTCTGTTTCTCGTCTCTTTTCTCTCTCTGACTTTCTCCTTCCCTATGCTTCTTCTTATTCTCTCAACTCTTTTAGTATTCTCCTCTTAAACCGGGTGTGTCTATGAAAGGGAATAAGGAGGGTGCCCTGTGTCTTTACACAGGCTCCTTTTGCTTTTATACTGTAAACATTGTTATGGAATGATATTCAATTTCTCTTTCTTTTTTGTTTGGGTACCAGATTTTAGAGGTACTCTGTGAATCACATATTGGTCTTGCCCTCGATGGAGACCTTTGATTGGTATATATGTGTAATCTTTTGTAGAATGAATAATTAGACCATCATTTGTTTTGAGTTTACCGTTCCAGAACGGTTGTACTGTTTGTTTCTTTATGTCTTGTTTATGAAAATTTAATAAACACAGATTTACAAAAAAAAAAAAAAAAATTTGAGAAAGGCTCCGATTACTTATGGAGATTCCCCGACACGTTTGTCAGAGAAGAAAATTTTACTAAACTACTGGCAGAATGGTGGGCGCACTTCTCTTCTGACAATCGGGAACATAGATCTGATCCAGCTCTATACTGGGAAACAGCAAAAACGGTGATGAGAGGGCATATCATGGCATATAGCATGAGAATTAAAAGACAAATCAAAGACAAATTTATTCAAACCAGTCTAGTGGTAAGAGACGCGTATACACTTTATCAATCCACAATGGCGGCTCCTGACAGAGATAAATGGCTCCAGGCAAAGAGAGATTTTGATGTTTGGGCGGGAAAACGGGAAGATTTCTATAAAAATCGTTTGGAATTAGAACTCCAGAAATTCGGGGATAAAGCAGGACGTCTACTAGCTAGGTTAGCTAAGGGTAGACATAGACCCTCCCCGATACAAGCGATAGTGGACACACATGGCACCACGTGGCATGACCCTAAGAACATCTCTAGAGTGTTGGGCAGGTATTATGCCTCTCTCTATACGGAGGTCAACACTGATAACTCAGACAGCCTTGACTGGTTGGGGGGGATAACGCTGCCAGCTGTTTCCCAGGAGGATGCTCAGTTTCTTAATAGCCCAGTTACTACCGGCGAAATTGAGATGGCTATACGTCACTTAAACCCGGGTAAAGCGCCCGGACCAGATGGTTATAACGGTGCTTTCTTCAAGTCATTGAGAGAGCAGATCACTCCGATGTTATGTGACCTATTTAACTCAATATTGAGTGGAGCTCCTATACCGGAGAGAATGAATCTAGCTTACATCAAATTGATACCTAAACCAGGTAAAACACCCACAGACCCAGCAAACTATAGACCGATCTCATTAATAAATCAAGACTTGAAGCTCCTCTCCAAAATTCTGGCTGACAGACTGGCGGTGATCCTACCCAAACTGATACCCACACATCAGGCGGGTTTTGTTAAGGGGAGGTCAACCACTACGAATATTAGAAAAGCAATGTTGATGATGGATGTCATGGGAAAGAAAACAAAGATTAACGGTGGTAACCCAGCCATGATCACTCTTGACGCTGAAAAAGCATTTGACAATGTCAGATGGTCATGGCTGGGTAAAGTGCTTGACTCCGTAGGTATACGAGGCCCCTTTAGACAATATGTTAAAGCTTTATACAGTAACCCCAAAGCGTGTATTAGTACGCCTGGCT
This sequence comes from Allobates femoralis, assembly GCA_033576535.1. Taxonomy (NCBI): domain Eukaryota; kingdom Metazoa; phylum Chordata; class Amphibia; order Anura; family Aromobatidae; genus Allobates; species Allobates femoralis. Next base: position 368,456,382 of record JARQOC010000003.1, read on the forward strand.
TTCTGTCGGATTCCTTTACCCTCCAAAAGGGAACGAGACAGGGCTGTCCATTATCGCCCCTATTATTTAATCTGGCTATAGAACCTCTGGCACTTTATCTGGAACGTCATAACACCTACGAGGGTTTTAAGGTAGGGAATGCTGAAATTAAGCTTTCACTTTTCGCTGACGATATCATCTTATGTGTTCAGAACCCAGAAAGAGACCTTCCAGATCTATTGTCAGACATAGAGAAATAGGGTAGATATTCAGGTTTCGCTTTAAATAAGGGCAAATGTGAAGTCCTCTTTATAAACCAAGAAGAAGGAGCACTTTTGCGGATTACCTGTAGCGAAACATAGTCTTAAATATCTGGGGATAAACTTAGCTAGATCCAGTGGGCTGACATATAAACTTAACTTTTTACCGATCATTACAAAGATAGAACAGGAATTGGGAAGATGGGAAGGGCTGCCATTGTCTCTGCTAGGACGCTGCCATCTACTTAAAATGATGAGCTTTTCAAAACTACTTTACCCTCTCCAAACCATTCCTATGTTAATGAAACATACGGATATTATAAGAATTAACAAAGCGTTCACAAAATTTTTATGGAGAGGAAAGAGAGCTAGAATAGCCTTTAGGACATTAATACAACCCAAACAGGAAGGGGGACTGCAACTTCCTGATGTTAGGGGATATAATTTAGCATGCAACCTACGTAATGTATTAGACTGGATTAAGGGAACAAGCAAGTTTTCAGACTTAGAATTGGAGGGAGAATGGGCTAAACCGTGGGACTTGACCGCTTTATTGCATTCTCCGTTGTCCTGCCTTCTGACTACCTTGAAAAATACAGTAATATATAGAGACACCATCATAACGTGGAGAGAGGTCAGGAAAAAACTTAAACTGGCATGGAAAATCTCCAGATGCCTTAATCCATGGAGATGCCCGGCTTTTGAATTGGGGCGTGAAAACGCCCTATTTAGAAACTGGAAAGAAAAGGGGGTCAATACACTAGAAGACCTTATAAATTTTGAGGAGCGAAGGTGGATGACGGAGAAAGAGGTGCTCACTACTTTTAATTTACCCCAATTTCAGGCGATACAATACCGTCAGTTGGATCACCATCTCCTTTCACACCTGCGGGACCTCTCGGGAGAGGTTGATAACAACTTATGGTCCGAAATACTAAACATTAACGAAGGTGATGTATCAATTACTTCGTTATATGCCAAAATACAACAAGTCCTACGCCCGCAAAGGAGGAGAGGGTTCTTCAACAAGTGGCGAAAGCACATCAAAGACCCTGAACTCACCCAGAAAATTTTAGAGGGGTGTGGACTTATGAGACGATACATTAGTAATGAGAGATGGAGGGATTCCCAATTCAGGATTATGCATGGTGCTATCCAGGGCTTTAATGTTCCCCCCTCCCAAGCCAATCAGGAGAGATGGATTCACTGCCCAAAATGTAGAACTGAGATGACGGACCTGGAACATGGTCTCTGGTCATGCCCTGAGTCAAAAGATTACTGGAGGAAGGTGGTTGCTTGGGCAAAGGAGCTGTGTGGGGATATGGAGGGTCTAGACCCGTTGCGCTGGCTCTTCCATTACCAGTCGGATACTGGAGCCCATAGGCAGCCACATGTCCTATGGCATTACATTGCGATACTTGCTAAAAGACTCCTTCTCCAACACTGGCTCAATGACAGACCCCCAGACCTGAACCAGGTCAAATCGATGATGCGCCACACTCTGACACTCGAATCAATGGATGCGTTACGCAGTCCGAATAAATTAACCAAGAAATTTTTCTTCAAATAGCAAATATTTATTGAAAAGGAATTCACAGATGGTGACATAGCCAATTTTATGCTACCCTTTTGTTCGACGGTCTTGTATGCAGAGGGGGAGCTAAGTGGGACACTTGGTAGACTGAGATGTGATGTTTGAAAGACTAAAATGAATGTTGAACTGGTATATATATAGCATATTCAAGCTATCTTGAGAATACAAGACACGATAGAAATAAGAGAGAATTTCCGGTTTGGGAGGGGAAGGGTTTTTGGAAAGTTTTGAGACGGATTTGCAACTAGATAATTACTGTTAATTTCAGTTTCAGTTATATGCTACGTGTAAATCAATGTTGGATATGCTTATCCTAATATTTCTTACATGTGAAATGTTTAAAACCCAATAAAAATATGGTTCAAAAAAAAAAAGAGCACTTATATCCTCTTTGAGGGTCTGAGAATAGCTGAGAAGATGTATAGGGCAATGGCAATGCACTTAGTAACCTTAGAGAACTATTGATAACCCCATATGAATTCCTATATCTGAATTAACGTTGCAATACAATAATTTGTTTGAGGGTTGATCTATTTAAAGGCTGTTAAGCACTGTGTCACTTTAGGCTATTTTAGGGTTATCACCTGGCCACCTAGTGGATGGTTTCCTGTATCTACTGGGAGTTTGATCCTTGGATTATTTGATATTGTGATATACTTTCCTTGGAGTGCAATATGTGATTTCATGAGTCCTTATGTTGATATAATGTTAATCTGTATGCCGGGTCAGTCTCTGTAGCACTTTACACCACCTTCCTATTCGGTGGTTCTTGTTGTAAAAATCAAAAAAATTAAATAAAAATCTCTTTGATTATGACATCTGAAGCATTTACTCAATCCTTATGTATAGTTCTAGTCTTGAGTAGCTTCAGGGGGCGGGGACACAAGAAATCCTGGTGTCCTGTGCCTCCTTGGATGGAAATTTTTGTACCCTTCATTAACGAGCCTATTTTGACCCTAAAGACTGAGGCATTTTTGTCAATTCTGACCAGTGTCCCTTTATGAGGTAATAACTCTGGAACGATTCAACGGATCCTAGCGATTGTGAGATTGTTTTTTCGTGACATGTTGAGCTTCATGTTAGTAGTAAATTAGTAAATTTAGACCAATAATTTTTGCAATTATTTGTGAAAAAAATAAAAAATTTAGCAAAAAGTTTGAAATTTTCAAATTTTCAAATTACGAATTTTATTCTGCTAAACCATAGAGTTGTGACACAAAATAGTTAATAAATAACATTTCCCACGTGTCTACTTTACATCAGCACAAGTTTGGAAAAAAATGTTTTTTTGAGTGGGAAGTTATAAGGGTTCAAAGTTCATCAGCAATTTTTCATTTTTCCAGCAAAATTTACATAACCATTTTTTTCAGTGACCACATCACATTTGAAGTCCCTTCGAGGGGCATACATGACAGAAAACACCCAAAAATGACACCATTCCGAAAAATTGCACCCCTCAAGCTACTCAAAAATACATTCAAGAAGATTATTAACCCTTCAGGTGCTTCACAGGAACTAAAGCAACATGGAAGGAAAAAATGGGCATTTTAATATTTCCAACAAAAATGTTCTTTTAGCCTGAATTCTTTCATTTTCACATGGGTAACAGGATAAAATGAATCCTAACATTTTTTGTGCAATTTCTCGTGAGTACACCGATACCTCATATGTGGTCATAAACCACTGTTTGGGTGCACGACAGGGCTCAGAAAGGAAGGAGCAAATTTGACTTTTGGAGCTAATTTTCCATTCAAAAAGTCAAATGGCGCTCCTTCCCTTCTGAGCTCTGACGTGCGCCCAAACAGTGGTTTATGACCACATATGAGGTATCGGTGTACTCAGGAGAAATTGCCTAACAATTTTTAGGATCCGTTTTATTTTGTTCCCCATGTGAAAATGAAAAAATGTAGGCTAAAAGAAATTTTTTGTGAAAAAAAAAAGTCTATTTAATTTTTACGAATGAATTTGTGAAGCACCTTGGGGTTCATAATGCTCACCTCCCATCTAGATATGTTCCCTGGGGGGTCTAGTTTCCAAAATAGGGTCACTTATGGGGGAGCTCCAATGTTTAGGCACACAGGGGCTGTCCAAACGCGACATGGTGTCCGCTAACATAATGAGCTGATTTTTCAAATTGTTAGCGGACACCATGTCGCGTTTGGAGAGCTCCTGTGTGCCTAAACATTGGAGCTCCCCCACAAGTGACCCCATTTTGGAAACTAGAACCCCCAAGGAAGTTATCTAGATGCATAGAGAGCATTTTGAACCCCCAGATATCTCACAAATTGATCCGTAAAAATGAAAAAGTAGGGTTTTTTCCACAAAAAAAATATTTTTTCATTTTTGCGGATCAATTTGTGAAGCACCTGGGGGTTCAAAGTTTTCACTATGCATCTAGATACGTTCTTTGGGGGGTCTAGTTTCCAAAATGGGGTCAGTTGTTGGGGAGCTCTAATGTTTAGGCACAAAGGGGCTCTCCAAACGCAACATGGTGTCCGCTAACAATTTGAGCTAATCTTCCATTCAAATTGTTAGCGGACACCATTTTGCGTTTGGACAGCCCCTGTGTGCCTAAACATTGGAGCTCCCTCACAAGTGACCTCATTTTGGAAACTATACCCCCAGGGGACATATCTAGATGGGTGGTGAGCACTTTGAACCCCAAGGTGCTTCACAAATTGATCCGTAAATATGAAAAAGTGCTTTTCTTTCCACAAAAAAATTTCTTTTTTCATTTTTACGGATTAATTTGTGAAGCACCTGGGGGTTCAAAGTGCGCACTATGCATCTAGATAAGTTTCCTGGGGGGGTCTAGTTTCCAAAATGGGGTCACTTGTGGGGAAGCTCCAATGTTTAGGCACACAGGGGCTCTCCATACGCAACATGGTGTCCACTAACAATTGGAATTATTAGTGGACACCATGTCGCATATAAAGAGCCCTTGTGTGCCTAAACATTGGAGCTCCCCCACAAGTGACCCCATTTTAGAAACTAGACCCCCCAAGGAACGTATCTAGATGCATAGTGAGCACTTTGAAGCCCCAGGTGCTTCACAAATTGATCCGTAAAAATGAAAAAAGAAAATGTTTGTGAAAAAAAAAAGTACTTATTCCTTATTATGGATCAATTTGTGAAGCACCTGTGGGATCAAAGTGCGCACTATGCATCTAGATAAGTTTCCTGGGGGGTCTAGTTTCCAAAATGGGGTCACTTGTGGGGGTGCTCCAATGTTTAGGCACACAGGGGCTCTCCATGCGAACATGGTGTCCGCTAACAATTGAAATTATTAGTGAACACCAAGTCGCATATAAAGAGCTCCTGTGTGCCTAAACATTGGAGCTCCCCCATAAGTGAACCCATTTTGGAAACAAGACCCCCCAGGGAACTTATCTAAATGCATAGTGAGCACTTTGATCCCCTAGGTGCTTCACAAATTGATCCGTAAAAATGAAAAATTACTTTTTTTTCACAAAAAATCTTTTTCCCTTTTACGGACTAATTTGTGAAGCACATGTGTGTTCAAAGTGTGCACTATGTATCTAGATAAGTTCCTTGGGGGTCTAGTTTCCAAAATGAGGTCACTTGTGGGGGAGCTCCTATGTTCAGGCACACAGGGAGGGGCTCTCCATATGCGACATGGTTTCCGCTAACAATTTTCCATTGAAATGGAGAACCCGTGTGCCACCAGCACAAGGGCAACTGGAAGAGTTGGGGTACAACACCAGAAAATGCCGCCTCTAATGAATGCACTATCTTCTTGTGTGGCTGTGGATTGCAATTTGCAGCGTGGGGTGCCCACAACATTTGGGTCTCTCCACGCTGAGGATTCCAGTCTGCAAGCTGCCAAGTTGTACCTGGCTGGCTACCAAAAATACAGCGAAGGCCTTTTTTTATTTCTAGAACTAATTCTAGAAAAAAAAAAGACGTGGGGCTCCGCCATATTTTTGGTCCAGCCAGGTACAACTTGGCAACTACAGACTGCCAGCAACCCCTAGCTGCCTCGTTGTACCTGGCTGCAACCAAAAATGCAGCAAATCCCTTTTTTTTTTTATTTGTAGAACTAATTCTGAAAAAAAAAATGATGTGGGGCTCCGCTATATTTTTGGCCCAGCCAGGTACAACTTAGCAGCTGGGAGCTGGCATCCTCAGCATGGAAAGGCCCAAGTGTTCTGGGCCCTCCTTGCTGCAAATTGCAGCCCGCAGCCACCCCAGAAAATGGCTGTGGTGAAATCGGTCACCGAACCTGGCAGCTCCACAGCGCCTCCTTTTAAACCCAGGTCAGTCAGAGAACTGCCTGAGGATAAAGAAGGGCCACAGCTGCCCTGCCTGTGCTGGTTTATTAAGGCACCTCTAAGTGAGTGTGGTATATGCCTTCTAGCCCGCAGCCAGAAGCACATATAATCTCCTCCACCTCATCACTGCCAGAGGCCCTGAATAACCCCAAGCACAAATGCTGCCACCAGCTTCTTGTTTAATATAAGTCCGGTCCGTGGTCGGGCTTATATTGGGTCAGAAACCAACCCAGGTAGAGTTAAATGAGCACACGGACGTGGGATTCGTGATCAAGATAACAAGAGCAACTCAAGATTAAATTTATATATTTAATCACGCTAATAGTACACTAGAAATTAATATTTACAGTTATTATTAAGATGTTACAAATAGTACAGTCAGATATGCCAATAAAAGGGTAAATGGAATACACAGAATTACACACACATGTGAGCAGTTACCTTAGTGCTGATGGCACCACAAGGGCGGCGTGATGCCAATCTGTTCCTTGGGTAATCTCTGGCTCTGGTGGAAAAATGCCTCTTCAGAAGAAATACAATATGGAGATGGAGCAGATGATTTTTATACATTATGGGCTGACCCCTGTCTCCACCCATCTCGCACCTCTGGGCTGTCTCACAACTCCCACCCCTCTGAGGGGAGATATAGACACCCAAATTCTATAATCTGCCATAGCCGTGTCCGTGGGCATCACAGACGGAAGACAATACTTTCATATTTTTAGTTATGATTTTATCTCCGTCTGGATATGAAACATGACTATTCTTAGAGCATCCTACTAGCCCATATCACGTTTAGATGGCTTACAGTCATCACACACATATGTAAAACGGTGTGTGGTGACCGTCTGAATCTCGTGATCGCATATCTATGCTTGCCATGTGTATAGACAGCACGGCTCATGAGGTATTAATGTTATATTCACGACTCCGTCCAGTCTGCGTGGAAGAAAGAATTTCCTCTCCCCTGGCCTTACAGCAAAATTGGATGTGTCACCTTTTGGCAAATCCCAGTGGGGAGCCATCCTTTGGATAATGGCTGGGTACAAAGTGTCACCTAATCTCCATTTCCTAGGAAGCACCATACACCTGGCTATATGATATCTCCCTAGCTAATCAGCATATCAAAGGCAAGGAAGAGCCCTTTTGTGTGGCCTGTTGACTTCCAAGGGAGGGGGCTTATCTCCTTATGAGTGAGATGTGTCTTATCAAATTGCTTTCTGGGACGAAATGGAATCTGGGGAATATGGCAATATTCCTTACCAATACTGCTTATTCATTACAATGGCGCATTCATTGAAGCGCCATTTTCTGGCGCTGTACCCAGTAACTCTTCAAGTTGCCCTGGTGCCGGCGGCAAACTAGGTAATAAAGGGGTTAATGCCAGCTTGTTTATTGGCAGCTGACACTAAGCCCTAGATTCATAATCTCGGGCCAATGTTAGACCCGGCCATTAGGAATCTCTAGTAAATAGTCATAAAATAGACCACACAGAGAAAAATCTTTTTATTTGAAAAAAACCCACAAAATTCGGACTCCATCTTTATTATAAAAAGATCCGACGTAATCCACAACGAAGGTCCCACGACGCTCGATCGCCTCCGACGTAGTCCACAACGAAGGTCCCACGACGCACTATCGTCATGCAGGCGGATCGGACTGCAAAGTAGCGATCTGACAGCCCAGGTGCAGCGCAACGGGGCTGTGAGACCGCTTTCTGCAGCTCGATGCGCATGCAGGCGGATCGAATTGCAGAGCAGCGATCTGGCAGCCCGGGTGCAGCTCTGGGGCTGCAAGATCGCTCTCTGCAGCTCGATCCCCATGCAAAAGGATCTGACTGCAGAGCAGCGATCTGGAAGCTCGGGTGCAGCGCTGGGGCTGCGAGATCACTTTCTACAGCTCGATCCCCATGCAGGGGGATTGGATTGCAGAGCAGCGATCTGGCAGCTCGGGTGCAGCACAGGGGCTGCGAGATCGCTTTCTGCACCACGATCCCCATGCAGGAGGATCGGACTGCAGAGCAGCAATCTGGCAGCCCGGGTGCAGCGCTGGGACTGCGAGATCGCTTTCTGCGGCTCGATCCCCTTGTAGGAGGATCGGACTGCAGAGCAGCGATCTGGCAGCCCGGGTGCAGCGCCGAGGATGCGAGATCGCTTTCTCCAGCTTGATCCCCATGCAGGAGGATCGGACCGCAGAGCAGCGATCTCGCAGCCTCGGCGCAGTGATCCACTATGTGGATCACTGTCAGATCCCTTGACTGCAGTCGATCCCACCTGCAGGTGGATCAGGCTGCAATAAAGGCATCCCACAGGCAGGGGGACTTATCATACGATGCCAGGAGGACCCGGGACTGGAAGACGACCAGAGGGGGCCAGCAGAAGTGGCAGCAGGCGGCACTGGAGGCGGCAGCAGGCAGCAGCAGGTGATCCCCGGAGCGGTGATCACCGGGAGGAGGTGTTCACCACTCCGGCGGTGGGCGGCAGGCGGACAGGGGAAGGTGATACCCGAGGAGGAGCTGATGCCTGGAGTGGTGATCACCACTCCGGCGGCAGGAGGAGGCGACAGGGGGTGGTGATCAGAGGAGCGGGCTCCGGTAATCACCTGTGATTGGGGGTCGGGGGGGGGGGCAGGAGACAGCGGGAACAGGTTAGATGAGCAGGGGGGTTTACAGGAGGAGACAGGGGGGGATGAGCGAGGAAGCAGGAGGAGTGAGGCAGGGGGAGACAGCAGCCAGTACAGCCGCGGTAATTTGCGGATTCATTTTCAACCGCCAATTACCGCGGCCGTAGCCTCGGGGGGCAAATCGACCCCCCTGGGCTATAGTGCATGCCCCCATGTACCTGCAGCTCAAGTGACAGGTCAGCGAGACCCTCACTTGAGCTGCAGGAGTTCAAGTATCAGACGCTGAGACATGTGTCGGGAAGGGGTTAATAGCCATTGTGATGTTTGGCATGACAGTTCCATTTTGTAGAGCTTTCATCATCTCTTGTTCTTAAACATCATGTAGCATTCTATAGGCAGCAGTGAAAGGATTTTGTATTTGCATTAGCTCAGCAATAATAGTCATCAGGGCCGGACTGGGACCAAAAAGCAGCCCTGGAGAAAAAAACCCCACCAGCCCACACACTATATCACCCATCAGCCCCGATAAGTGAATTTTGCTTTTACTTTGTCGTGGTCTCATCACTTTCTTAAAGGAGTTATCTGAAGAGCCATATGTGAATGACGGGGCAGAGGGAAATGAACCACAGCTCCATTCACATGTTACTCTTCACAGGCATGTCTTTCAGGATTGTGGGGTCCCAGCTGTCAGATCCACAGTGAAGGGCAAATCATCACCTGTACAGAAGAGAAGTGATGACTCGATATTGAGGATAATCAATTTAAACAACATTTAAATGCTGAAAATCCAATACCAACTCTCAGTATACAGGTCAGGAGAAGTGGCACTGTGCAGTGTACATATACAGAATAATACAGATACTGAGGATTACAACCAGTATACAGGACAGGAGAAGTGGTACAGTGCAGTGTATATATCCAGAATAATACAGATACTGAAGATTACACCCAGTATACAGGACAGGAGAAGTGGTACTGTGCAGTGTATATATACAGGATAATACAGATACTGAGGATTACACCCAGTATACAGGACAGGAGAAGTGGTACAGTGCAGTGTATATATCCAGAATAATACAAATACTGAGGATTACACCCAGTATACAGGACAGGAGAAGTGGTACTGTGCAGTGTATATATACAGGATAATACAGATACTGAGGATTACACCCAGTATTCAGGACAGGAGAAGTGGTACTGTGCAGTGTACATATACAGAATAATACAGATACTGAGGATTACACCCAGTATACAGGACAGGAGAAGTGGTACTGTGCAGTGTATATATACAGAATAATACAGATACTGAGGATTACACCCAGTATACAGGACAGGAGAAGTGGTACTGTGCAGTGTATATATACAGAATAATACAGATACTGAGGATTACACCCAGTATACAGGACAGGAGACGTGGTACTGTGCAGTGTATATATACAGAATAATACAGATATTGAGGATTACATCCAGTATACAGGACAGGAGACGTGGCACTGTGCAGTGTATATATACAGAATAATACAGATACTGAGGATTACACCCAGTATACAGGACAGGAGAAGTGGTACTGTGCAGTGTATATATACATAATAATACAGATACTGAGGATTACACCCAGTATACAGGTCAGGAGAAGTGGCACTGTGCAGTGTATATATATATATACAGAATAATACAGATACTGAGGATTACACCCAGTATACAGGATAGGAGAAGTAGTACTGTGCAGTGTATATATACAGAATAATACAGATACTGAGGATTATACCCAGTATACAGGACAGGAGAAGTGGTACTGTGCAGGGTTTATATATACAGAATAATACAGATACTGAAGATTACACCAGTATACAGGACAGGAGAAGTGGTACTGTGCAGTGTATAATATACAGAATAATACAGAATACTGAGGATTACACCCAGTATAAGGACAGGAGAAGTGGTACTGTGCAGTGTATATATACAGAATAATACAGATACTGAGGATTACACCCAGTATACAGGACAGTAGAAGTGGTACTGTGCAGTGTATATATACAGAATAATACAGATACTGAGGATTACACCCAGTATACATGTTAGGAGAAGTGGCACTGTGCAGTGTATATATACAGCATAATACAGATACTGAGGATTACACCCAGTATACAGGACAGGAGACGTGGCACTGTGCAGTGTATATATACAGAATAATACAGATACTGAGGATTACACCCAGTATACAGGACAGGAGAAGAGGTACTGTGCAGTGTATATATACAGAATAATAGAGATACTGAGGATTCACCCAGTATACAGGACAGGAGAAGTGGTACTGTGCAGTGTATATATACAGAATAATACAGATGCTGAGGATTACACCCAGTATACAGGACAGGAGAAGTGGCACTGTGCAGTGTATATATACAGAATAATACAGATACTGAGGATTACACCCAGTATACAGGACAGGAGAAGTGGTACTGTGCAGTGGTGTATACAGAATAATACAGATACTGAGGATTACACCCAGTATACAGGACAGGAGAAGTGGTACTGTGCAGTGTGTGTATACAGAATAATACAGATACTGAGGATTACATCCAGTATACAGGTCAGGAGAAGTGGTACTGTGCAGAGTATATATACAGAATAATACAGATACAGAGGATTACACCCAGTATACAGGACAGGAGAAGTGGTACTGTGCAGTGTATATACAGTATACACACACATCCATATGTAGGCATACACATTATATATACACCAGTGGCGTAGCTAGCCTGCTCTGCACCCAGGACCCCCATGTGAAGAGCGGGGGGAAGGGGGGGGTGCTGGTAGAGAATTCTCGTGCCACCCCATCATCTGAGGCAGTGGCGTAGCAACTTTTTGTGGCGCCCGGGGCGGTTGAAAAATTTGCCGCAGCTGCCGCCCCTAAGAATTGGGCCACACGGCCACTCACCTCCTGAACTCTCCTTCCTTCTGCACTCCCCATCCTCCATCCTCCTGCACCCTCCATCCTCCTGCACTTCCATCCTCCTGCACTCTCCATCCTCCTGCACTCTCCTTCCTCCTGCACTCTCCTTCCTCCTGCACTCTCCTTCCTCCTGCACCCTCCATCCTCCTGCACCCTCCATCCTCCATCCTCCTGCACCCTCCATCCTCCTGCACCCTCCATCCTCCTGCACCTCTCCATCCTTCAGCACTCTCCATCCTTCTGCACTCTCATCCTCCTCACCTCCATCCTCCTGCACTCTCCATCCTCCTGCGCTCCCCATCCACCTGCGCGCTCCATCCTCCTGAGCTCTCCATCCTCTTGCACTCTTTGTCCTCCATCCTCCTGCACACTCCATCCTTCTGCGTTCTCCATCCTCCTGCACTCTCCACCCACCATCCTCCAGCACCCTCCATCCTCCTGCACGCTCCATCCACCTGCGCTCTCCATCCTCCATCCTCTTGCATTCCCTGTCCTCCGTCGTCCTGCACTCCCCATCCTCCTGCAGTCCCCATTCTTCTGCGCTCTTCATCCTCCTGCGCTCTCTATCCTCCTGTGCTCTCTATCCTCCTGCGCTCTCTATCCTCCATCCTCCTGCACTCTCCATCCTCCTGCGCTCTCCATCCTCTATCCTCTTGCATTCCCTGTCCTCCGTCCTCCTGCACTCCCCATCCTCCTGCAGTCCCCATTCTTCTGTGCTCTCCATCCTCCTGCGCTCTCCATCCTCTATCCTCTTGCACTCTCTATCCTCTATCCCCTGCAGATTCCATCCTCTGTCCCCTGCAGATTCCATCCTCTGTCCCCTGCAGATTCCATCCTCTGTCCCCTGCAGATTCCATCCTCTGTCCCCTGATTGTAGATTCCATCCTCTGTCCCTTGCAGATTCCATCCTCTGTCCCCTGCAGATTCCATCCTCTGTCCCCTGCAGATTCCATCCTCTGTCCCCTGCAGATTCCATCCTCTGTCCCCTGCAGATTCCATCCTCTGTCCCCCTGCAGTTTCCATCCTCTGTCCCCTGCAGTTTCCATCCTCCAGCCTCCCTGTATCCTTCATCCCCGTGCACAGCCTGCCACCCTCTGCACCCCTCTCTCACACACCTCTTGTTGAAGGACCAGGGAAGGGGGGGCGTTGCACACTCACCACGGCCGCCGTGTGCGTCTGCTGTAAGGAGGAGGTGAGGAGGGGCGGGCAGAGCTGCAAGACAGGAAGTTCCGTCCTCCCTCCTCTCCGGCCGACACAGCGGCCGGCTGCCAGCACAGGGCACGGGGCCCCCCAGGGGGCGCGGGGCCCCCCCAGGAGGCAGACAATGGGCCCCTCATGTCGGGGGGGCCCGGGGCGCTCGACCCCCCTGCCCCTCCGCTAGCTACGCTACTGATATACAAGCATACATTATGTATACACATACACATCCATATGTACACACATACATTATGCATACATTATATACACACACACCATTATGTAAACACCCGGTATATACACACACACAGTAATTGTGTATATATACACACATCAATTTTCAATTTTATAAAAAATATATATATATATATATATATATATATATATTCATATGTATACACATATTCATATGTACACACACAGTGTGTATATATATATATACATATATATACATACACACATCCGTATGTACACACATTTACAGTACATACACACACATTATTATGCATAGAGAAGGAGGGAGACACAGGGTGTTATCAGTGCTGTTCTGATCTATCCAGTACATTTCTCTGTGCTCTGTCTGTGGGATTGATAGGATTTATGGCATCTGTTTGAGATTCCACAGATCGGGCGTCTCGCAGTGAAAGCTCAATCAGTTGCCATAAATCCCCTGTGCCTCAGACGGAGACCGCAGGGACAAGACAGAATCCTGACATCAAACTGTGCAGAAACCTTCTGCCCAGGAGGCAAAATATCCCCTCTTACCGCCCATAGATGAAGGAGCTCAGCCCGCACAGATGAAGTCGGCCAGGAAGGAGAGGCATGTGAAGGAGCCCTGCAGCAGCCGACAGTGTAGGAAGTGCAGGCCCCGGGCTCCCGGTCAGCAGGTTGTACAGCAGGGTCAGGGAGCAGGGAGGCATCCTGCAGCTGGAGCCGCTGAGGAGTGGAGGAGCTGTCACACTCCTCCTCAAAGAAGCGGCTGCGCTGCAGAAACAAATCCGGAAGGAAGCTCCCCGCCGCCGGAAACACCTCTGCAGCTACTGTGCAGCTCCCTGGCTGTGCCCGGCCGGCGGCCGCATAGAGACTTAAAGGTTCCGCAGGCGACCTCTTAAAGGTAAAGAGAGGCTGCAACGGCCCAATTTCCCTTCAGCCCACCGGGAAAACTCCCGATATGCCCTATGGCCAGTCCGGGCCTGATAGTCATTAAAGTAGGATGACCTTTTTCATTTTCTTTACATTGCATTTGTTGTTCATTAGCGTGAGTGGTATCTAAGTATGTAAAGTTGTGCAAATGTAGGTGTTTTTTTGTCAGCTGGATGCAGTGTGCCTGTTCAAAATGGAAAACAGTATGGGCCATATCCAGGAGGTGGTGAAACACTTGCTCCCATGGAGGCAAAAGCAAAAGAACTGTTGATAGAGTGAATATTGTCCATAAAATGTTTGCTGTATTCATGTTCTCCTGTCATCAACATTGTCAACACATGGGGATACTGTGTTATGGGTAAATGTACTTTACCCTTCTGACAGCACAGGGTAAACATTTTATCCAGAGGCATCTCATTTGCAAAATGCAAAGCTTGGTAATTTTCGCATACATGGGTCATATCAACACAGCTGTGTTCTTTAATAGCATTTTCATCCTCAGTAAAATCTTGTTGTTGTAGTAGTAGTAGTAGTGGAGTACTTAAAGAGTCAATGGATCTTATTTGTCGCCAAATGTTGATTATTCGCTTATTTTGTAGTTGCAGTACTGTAAGCGTTTGTGTTTGACCTTCTGGCTGCACAGAGTATAGTGATATATTCTATAACACAGGCATTGATATGGCTAGTGGAGATACTTGCTGAGAGGTCATACTCCTTACAGTGGTAGAATCTGTGATGTGATGGACAGATTGTGATGCATTATCTTGTGTTAGTGGTACAAATGTAAAGTTAAAATGTGTATATTTTTGCAGCTTTTTTTGGCAAATATCCAATATATTAGCCTTATAATGAGGCGATTCCTGAGCAAGACGTTTACGTTGACATGCACAGTTTCTGTCTATACAACAGCGTTTTAGTTGAGGAGTCTCATTAGCATGGTGTTGTTGTTAACATAGTGCCTGGGCCTTTTTTATTTCATCTTGATTTTTGTATTTTTTATGAGAAGCCATGTTTGGAAGTTGGAGTAGTGTGAGAGTTTTTGTTTCAACTGCTGGCTGCACAGATCAGAGTTGTGCAATAGTGGCATTGATTTGGCTAGTGGAGATAGCCAGACGTCTACATGCATTGTTTTTGTCCAGACGATGGCGTTTTTGTTCAGGAGTCTCATTAGCGAGGCGTTGTTGTTGACATAGAACCCGAGCCTTTTTTTTTCAAGTTCATTATTGTATACTTTTGGAGGAGCCATGTTGGCAGTGGTGCGGAAGTGCAGGAGCACTGATATGCAGAGAGTATACAGGTGCCATAGATATAGCCGCTAAATAGTAGAGTCCTCTCTCCAGAAAGTACTTGTGTACCTCAGACACTATACAGGTATCCAAGTGGCTTAGAAATAGGCAATTAATAATTCAGTCCTCTCTCTAGAAAGTAATTGTGTACCTCACAGAGTATACAGGTATAAAGGTGCCATAGAAATAACTGTTTAATAGTACAGTCCTCGCTCCACAAAATACTGTGTACATTATAGAGTATACTGGTGCTGTAGAAATAGCTGTTTAACCCCTTCCCGACCTATTACGTTATAGAGGCATCATGGAATTCGGTGCGTTCCCGACCCATGACGTCTCTATAACATCATGGCTTCTTTGCGGTCCTTCAGCTCCGGTGACTGGCTCAGGACAAGTCACTGGAGCTGCAGGATCGCAAGGACCTCTACTTCAGCCCGGGAAGGTGGCTTAGCCCCCTCCCCCCCCCCCCCGTGGCTACAGTCGCTCTGATTGGCAGTTGAAAATGAAACTGCCGATCAGAGCGAATCATGGGGATTCACCCCTTTAGATCTGATTGGAGCTCTCCACTCAAGATCTGGAGGGGCCGATCAGCAGGTGCCCTCCACCTCCTCAGCCCCCTCCCGATCCGCAGCTGATCAGGGCCCCCCCTTCCCTCCCATCTGCCCCCCCGCCCATAATCTATCTGCCAGCAAGCTGCACCCTCCGGTGCATCCGCTGGTCAGCCTCATCTGCGA
The DNA here is from genome assembly GCA_033576535.1 of Allobates femoralis. Taxonomy (NCBI): domain Eukaryota; kingdom Metazoa; phylum Chordata; class Amphibia; order Anura; family Aromobatidae; genus Allobates; species Allobates femoralis. The sequence goes on from JARQOC010000003.1 coordinate 368,472,445, forward strand.
ATTCCTTCCGTGTCCTGTGCCCCCCCTGTGTCCTGTCCCCCCCTCCAGCCCCCGTGTCCTTCTTTCCCCCTCACTTCTCCCGGCGGGCTTTACAGCCGGTGCACCCGCTGGTCAGCCTCCTTTGCTCCGTGTGGGCCCCTCCTCCTCTCACGGGATCCTCCTCCTCACCGGAGGATCGTGAGTGAGGCAAGTATGAATGAATGGATGGATGGGTGCATGTGTGGATGCATGGGTGCATGCATGGGTGCATGCATGGATGGATGGATGGGTGTATGGATGGATGGATGTGTGCATGGATTGATGTGTGCGTTCATGGATGTGTGCATGCATGGATGTGTGCGTGGATGGATGTGTGCGTGGATGTGTGTGGATGTCTCTACGTGCGTGGATGTCTCTACGTGCGTGGATGTCTCTGCATGTGTAGATGTCTACATGTGTGGATGTCTCTGCGTGCGTGAATGTGTGCATGTGTGGATGGATGTGTGTGTGCATGGATGTGTGCGTGGATGTCTCTGCATGCGTGGATGTGTGCATGCATGGATGTGTGCATACATGGATGTCTCTGCATGCGTGGATGTCTCTGTGTACATGGATGTGTGCATGCATTGATGGATGTGTGCATGGATGTGTGCGTGCATGAATGTGTGCGTGTGTGGATGTCTGCGTGCGTGGATGTCTGCATCCATCGATGTGTGCGTGTATGGATGGATGGATGTGTGCAAGTATGGATGGATGGATGTGTGCGTGCATGGAAGGATGTGTGTGTGTGCATGGATGGATGTGTGCATGCATGGATGGATGTGTGCGTGCGTGAATGTGTGCATGCGTGGATATCTCTTCGTGCGTGGATGTGTGCGTGCAAGGATGTGTGCTTGGATGTCTGCATGCGTGGATGTGTGCGTGCATGGATGTCTTTGTGTGGGTGGATGTCTCTGCATGCATGGTGTGTGCGTGCATGGATGGATGTGTGCGTGCATGGATGGATGTGTGAATGCATGGATGGATGTGTGTGTAGATGTGTGCGTGCATGGATGGATGTGTGCATGCATGGATGGATGTGTGCATGGATGTGTGCGTGCGTGGATGTCTGCGTGCGTGGATGTGTGCGTGCGTGGATGTGTGCGTGCGTGGATGTGTGCGTGCGTGTATGGGTGTGTGCATGGATGTGTGCGTGCATGGATGTCTCTGTGTGCGTGGATGTCTCTGCGTGCATGGATGTGTGTGTGCATGGATGGATGTGTGCGTGCATGCGTGGATGTGTGCATGTGTGGATGTCTCTGCTTGTGTGGATGTGTGCGTGCGTGGATGTCTCTGCATGCATGGATGTGTGCATGCGTGGATGTGTGCGTGCGTGGATGGGTGCGTGCGTGGATGGGTGCTTTCATGGATGTCTCTGCGTGCGTGGATGTCTCTGCGTGCATGGATGTGTGTGTGCATGGATGGATGTGTGCGTGCGTGGATGTCTGCATGTGTGGATGTCTCTGCATGCGTGGATGTGTGCGTGCATAGATGTGTGTGTGCATGTGTGCGTGCATGGATGTGTGTGTGCATGGACGCCTCTGCGTGCGTGGATGAGTGCATGCGTGCATGGATGTGTGGATGCATGCATGGATGTGTGGATGCGTGCATGGATGGATGGGTGCAACAAGGGATCAAGTGTCCTCTTGTAGTCTCTGGGATCATAGTCATGGTGCACTTTATGACAGATCGTTGCCATACAGTGCACCATAATACTGACCCCAGAGACTGTAGAAAGAGGACACTTGATCCCTTGCTGCAATCTATGGATGTAGCAGAGGCGATCGAGCATCGTGGGACCTTCTTTGTGGACTACGTTGGAGGCGATCGAGCGTCATGGGACCTTCGTTGTGGACTACGTCAGATCTTTATAATAAAGATGGAGTCTGAATTTTGTTTCTGTTTTTTTTTCAAATAAAAAGATTTTTCTCTGTGAGGTGTATTTTTTGACTATTTACTAGAGATTCCTAGTGGCCGGGTCTAACATTGGCCCGACATTATGAATCTCAGGCTTAGTACTAGCTGCCAATAAAAAAGCTGGCATTTGCCCCTGTATTACTCAGTTTGCCACCAGCACCAGGGCAACTGGAAGAGCCTGGGTACAGTGCCAGAAAATAGCGCTTCAATGAATGCGCCATTTTCTGGGGCAGCTGCAGGCTGCAATTCACAGCATGGGGGGGACAGAACACTTGGGCCTCTCCATGCTGAGGATTCCAGCCCCCAGCTGGCAAGTTGTACCTGGCTGGTCCAAACATATGGCGGAGCCCCACGTAATTTATTTTTTCTAGAATTAGTTCTAGAAATAAAAAAAATAGGCTTTGCTGTATTTGTGGTTGCCAGCCAGGTACAACGAGGCAGCTGGGGGTTGCTGGCAGTCTGTAACTGCCAAGCTGTACCTGGCTGGACCAAAAATATGGCAGAGCCCCAAGTCATTTTTTTTTCTAAAATCAGTTCTAAAAATAAAAAAAAGCCTTTTGTGTATTTTTGGTAGCCAGCAAGGTACAACTTGGCACCGGGGGGCTGGAATCCTCAGCGTGGAGAGACCCAAACATTGTGGGCCCCCCACGCTGCAAATTGCAACCTCCAGCCACCCCAGAAAATAGCGCATTCATTAGAGGCACCATTTTCTGGTGCTGTACCCCAACTCTTCCAGTTGCCCTTGTGCTGGTGGCACACAGGTTCTCCATACGCGACATGGTGTCCGCCAACAATTTCAATGGAAAATTAGCTCCAATTGTTAGCGGAAACCATGTCGCGTATGGAGAGCCACTCCCTGTGTGCCTAAACATTGGAGCTCCCCCACAAGTGACCCAATTTTAGAAACAAAACCCCCAGGGAACTTATCTAGATCCATAGTGAGCACTTTGATCCCCCCAGGTGCTTCACAAATTGATCCATAATAAGGAAAAGTACTTATTTTTAACGCAATTTTCCTTTTTCATTTTTATGGATCAATTTGTGAAGCACCTGGGGGTTCAAGGTGCTGGCTATGCATCTAGATACGTTCCTTGGGGGGTCTAGTTTCCAAAATGGGGTCACTTGTGGGGGAGCTCTAATGTGTAGGCACACAGGGGACTCTCCAAACGCGACATGGTGTCCACTAACAATTTGAATGGAAAATAAGCTCAAATTGTTAGCGGACACCATGTCGTGTTTGGAAAGCCCCTGTTTGCCTAAACATTGGAGCTCCCCCACAAGTGACCCCATTTTGGAAACTAGACCCCCAGAGAACTTATCTAGATGGTTGGTGAGCATTTTGAACCCCCTGGTGCTTCACAAATGAATCCGTAAAAATTAAAAAGAAAATTTTTGTGGAAAAAAAAGTACTGTTTCATATTTACGGATCAATTTGTGAAGCACCTGGGGATTCAAAGTGCTCACTATGCATCTAGATACGTTCCTTGGGGGGGTCTAGTTTCCAAAATGGGGTCACTTGTGGGGGAGCTCCAATGTTTAGGCACACAGGGACTCTCCAAACGCGACATGGTGTCCACTAACAAATTGAATGGAAAATTAGCTCAAATTGATAGCGGACACCATGTCGCATTTGGAGAGCCCCTGTGTGCCTAAACATTGGAGCTCACCCACAAGTGACCCCATTTTGGAAACTAGACCGCCCAGGGAACTTATCTAGATGGGTGGTGAGCACTTTGAACCCCCAGATGTTTCACAAATTGATCTGTAAAAATGAAAAATTACTTTTGTTTTCACAAAAATTTTCTTTTAGCCTAAATTTTTTCATTTTCACACAGGCAACAAGATAAAATGCATCCTAAAATTTGTTGGGCAATTTCTCCTGAGTACACCGATTCCTCATAAACCACTGTTTGGGTGCATGGCAGGGCTCAGTGAAGGAGCACCATTTCACTTTTTGAATGGAAAATTAGCTCCAAAAGTCAAATTGCACTCCTTCCCTTCTGTGTCCTGCCGTGCGCCCAAACAGTGGTTTATGACCACATATGAGGTATCTGTGTACTCAGGAGAAATTGCCCAACAAATTTTAGGATGCATTTTATCCTGTTGTCCATGTGAAAATGAAAAAATTTAGGCTAAAAGAAAATTGTGAAAATAAAAGTACTTTTTCATTTTTACGGATCAATTTGTGAAACATCTGGGGTTCAAAGTGCTCACCAGCCATCTAGATAAGTTCCCTCCACGTTTCTTTAGTTCCTGTGAAGCACCTGAAGGGTTAATAATCTTCTTGAATGGAGTTTTGAGCAGCTTGAGGGGTGCAGTTTTTGAAATGGTGTCACTTTTGGGTGTTTTCTGTCATGTACACCCCTCAAAGAGACTTTAAATGTGATAAGGTTTTGTAACTTTTGCTAGAAAAATGAAAAATTGCTGATAAACTTTGAACCCTTATAACTTCCTACGAAAAAAAATGTATCCCAAAATTGTGCTGATGTAAATTAGACATGTGGGAAATGTTATTTGTTAACTATTTTGTGTCACATAACTCTCTAGGTTAGCAGAATAAAAATGCAAAATTTGAAAATTGCTAAATTTTCAACATTTTTTGCCAAATTTTTGATTTTTTCACAAATAAATGCAAAAATGATCGACCTAAATTTAATACTAACATGAAGCCCAATATGTCACGAAAAAAAATCTCAGAATCGCTAGGATCCGTTAAAGCGTTCCAGAGTTATTACCTCATAAAGGAACACTGGTCAGAATTGACAAAAATGCCAAGGTCTTTAGGGTTAAAATAGGCTGGGGTTAATAGTGGAGTCCTCCCTCCACAAAGTACTGTGTACCTTAGAGAGTATACAGGTGCTGTAGAAATAGCTGTTTAATGGTAGAGTCCTCTCTCCACAAAGTACGGTGTGGTGACCAATCAGCGAAGCATTTCGCTCATTGGCTGAACAGTGCGGGATTCAAATCCCTCGTCAAGCCGCGCGCCCGCTTCACTGATTGGTCGCCAGCCGCTGCGACCAATCAGCAAAGTGGGATTTAAATCTCGTGCCAAGAACGCTGATTGGTCGCTGCTAAGCGCGGCGGCCAATCAGCGAAGCTGCGCGTGACTTTGCGGGGGATTTGAATCACAGCCGCCATATCGAAATACCCATGACTTAGGTGTTCCAATGTGACGGTCGGGGTACTTCCGCTGCGAGCAGAAATGAGAGGACTAGCTGGCACCGGTTGCGAACAGCGGACTTTCGTGCGGCTGGAGATGACCCACGGCAACCGTCAGGAGATCAGCGGCTAACGCTTTCGTCACTTGTGTCACTATCCCACAATGGCCGCGGTGGATTGTGGGATAGCGACATAAGCGCCGGAAGTTGTGTGACACATATTCGTGATTATGTATTTAGACTGGAAATAGGCCCAAAGCTATTGCATCGGGAGTGCTGTAAAATGAACCGATGCCATAGAAGTAGCCGCTGAATAGTACAGTCCTCTCTCCAGAAAGTACGCTGTTGTTGCGGGATTTATATGGTGTATATGGTGGCTCAGTGGTTAGCACTGTATACGGTGGGTCAGTGGTTAGCATTGTATATGGTGACTCAGTGGTTAGCACAGTATACAGTGGCTCTGTGGTTTGCACTGTATACGGTGGCTCAGTGGTTAGGACAGTATACGGTGGATCAGTGGTTAGCACTGTATATGGTGGCTCAGTGGTTAGCACAGTATACGGTGGCTCAGTGCTTAGCACTGCATAAGGTGGCTCAGTGATTAGCACTGTATAACGTAGCTCAGTGGTTGGCACTGTATGGAGGGTCAGTGGTTAGCACTGTATATGGGGGTTCAGTGGTTAGCATTGTACACAGTGGCTTAGTGGTTAGCACTGTATGGTGGCTCAGTGGTGAGTATTGTATATGGTAGCTCAGTGGTGAGCACTGTATACGATGACTCAGTGGTTACCACTGTATATGGCGGCTCAGTGGTTAGCATTGTATACGGTGGCTCAGTGATTAGCACAGGATATGGTGGCTCAGTGGTTAGCACTGTATACGCTGGCTCAGTGGATAGCACAGTATATGGTGTGTCAGTGGATAGTAGAGTACATGGTGAGTCAGTGGTTAGCACAGAATATGGTGGGTCAGTAGTTAGTAGAGTATACGGTGGGTCGGTGGTTAGCACTGTATATAGTGGGTCAGTGGTTAGCACAGAATATGGTGGCTCAGTGGTTCGCATTGTATACGGTGGCTCAGTGGTTAGCACTGTATATGCTGGCTCAGTGGTTAGCAGTGTATATGGTGGCTCAGTGGTTAGCATTGCATGGTGGGTCAGTGGTTAGTACAGTATATGGTGGGTCAGTGGTTAGCATATAATATGGTGGGTCAGTGGTTAGCACAGTATATTGTTGGTCAGTGGTTAGCACAGAACATGCTGGCTCAGTGTTTAGCACAGTATACGATGGGTTAGTGGTTAGAAGAGTATACACTGGCTCAGTGGTTAGCACAGTATATGGTGGGTCAGTGATTAGCACAGTATACGCTGGCTCAGTGGTTAGCACAGTATACGGTGGATCAGTGGTTAGCACAGGATATGGTGGCTCAGTGGTTAGCACAGGATATGCTGGTTCAGTGGTTAGCACAGTATATGGTGGGTCAGTGGTTAGATGAGTATACTGTGGGTCAGTGGTTAGCACAGCATATGGTGGGTCAGTGGTTAGCATTGTATATGGTGGCTCAGTGGTTAGCACTGTATACGGTGGCTCAGTGGTTAGCACAGTATATGGTGGCTCAGTGGTTAGCTGTCTCCTCCTGTTCTCTGCCCCCATCTTCCTGTCTGCTCCGTGTCTGCCCCTGTCCTGCCGTGTCCCTGTACTCTGCCCCGTGTCCCTGTCCTCTGCCCCTGTATCTGCCCCCCCCCCTGTCCCTGTCCCGTGTCTCCCTGTTCTGTCCCCGTGTCCCCCTTGTCTCTGTCCCTGTGTCCCCCTTGTCTCTGTCCCTCGTGTCCCCCTTGTCTCTGTCCCCGTGTCCCCCTTGTCTCTGCCCCCGTGTCCCCCTTGTCTCTGCCCCCGTGTCCCCCTTGTCTCTGCCCCGTGTCCCCCTTGTCTCTGCCCCTGTCCCCCTTGTCTCTGCCCCCTTGTCCCCCCTTGTCTCTGCCCCCGTGTCCCCCTTGTCTCTGCCCCCGTGTCCCCCTTGTCTCTGCCTCCGTGTCCCCCTTGTCTCTGCCCCCGTGTCCCCCTTGTCTCTGCCCCCGTGTCCCTCTTGTCTCTGCCCCTGTGTCCCCCCTGTCCTCTGCCCTGTGTCCCCCTGTCCTCTGCCCATGTGTCCCCCTGTCCTCTGCCCATGTGTCCCCCTGTCCTCTGCCCCGTGTCCCCCTGTGCTGTGCCCCTGTGTCCCCCTGTCCTCTGCCCCTGTGTCCCCTTGTTCTCTGCCCCTGTACTGTGTGACCCTGTGCCCCTGCCCTGTTCTGTGTCCCCCTGTCCTCAGCCCTGTGTCCCCCTGTCCTCTGCCCCGTCCTGTTTTCCCCATGTCCTCTGCCCCTGTTCTGTGTGCCCCTGTCTTCTGCCCAGTGTCCCCCTGTCCTGTGTGCCCCTGTGTCCCCTTGTCCTCTGCCCCTGTTCTGTGTCCCCTTGTCCTCTGCCCCTGTTCTGTGTCCCCTTGTCCTCTGCCCCGTTCTGTGTCCCTCTGTCCTTTGCCCCTGTCCTGTGTGCCCCTGTCCTGTGTGCCCGTGTCCCCCTGTCCTGTGTGCCCCAGTTCTGTGTCCCCCTGTCCTCTGCCACTGTTCTGTGTCCCCCTGTCCGATGTGCCCCTGTCCCTCTGTCCTCTGCTCTCTCCCTTCCTCCGGCGTTACCATTGCAGGCTGAAGAGAATCAGTGTGAAGCTATACGGGAATACCCATAACTTGGCTGTTCCAATATGGTGGCCAGTGTACGTCCGGTTGCGCGGATGCCGCTCATCTCCCATTTGTGTCACTGCTGACCTCCGTGCAGCGGGAGATGAGCGGTGACTACCGTCGGGAGATCAGCGGCGCTCGTAGCGGTGGCGTCTTTGTCACTTAGACTTCGGACGCCTGTGTCACTATCCCACAATGGTGCCGTAATGCATTGTGGGATAGCGACATAAGCGCCGGAGTCTGTGACACATATTATTAGTGATTATGTAGTAGATGTGTAAAAGACAGTTACAAGTAGTCAGATCAACTAATGAACATCTAGACCGACGTATTTCAGCCTATAGCGAAGCCTTAATCATGATCTTACTTGAAAAGACATGAAAAAATATTTAAATAGCTACAAGTCACAAGTCCATATTGAGACTGAGTGGCAACAGAAATTCAGCTGTGTGGTTAACCCTTCCATGTTCAGTGTGCACATAGATGGATTCAATACATAGACCTCAGTTGTTGCTTGAGGAATATGAAACACAGGTTAATTGTAGGTCTGTGTGAACTTGTACATAACAATAAGATGAAACAAGAGACAGTAGCAAGAGTATAGATAGATAATAATACATCATACAGAACAGAATTACATATAAAATAATGAGGTAGCCATGTATAAAAGCTATCTACAGATATGACAGTATCATTATTGTCATTTTTTTGTAATTTATTGGTGGTACTATATGTAAACCACCGTTAGTAAACATACTATTGAACTAATATCAGTGTCTTAAATTATTTCACAAAATCATATTAAAGATAATTGCAATGTATATGGAAATAATTTTAATAAGCCCATATTGTTGCGAGTACAAAATAAGGAGGGGGATCTTCAATCTCCTACACAAGATGGAAAATAGATAAAGACCATACTATATATATATATATCAAAAATTGACCACAGCACTCCAAAAAAGATTAAGCATGCCTTTATTAGGCCTTCAGGACATCAAGGCGACGTTTCGGTTCTAAGAACCTTCCTCTAGCAACATCACACTAAACATCACAGCTTTTTATGCCTCCTCATAAATTACACATCAATCATATTAATAAACCCTAATGTATAAAAATCCTTCCAATATGTGACATATATGTGCGCTACTTAGTACAGTACCGTTATAAACATCATTTAACATAGTGTCACATTGTACATTATTACATGTACCACTTGTTGTCATAACAATTACATATTCTGCTTAAGGGATACACTAATCACTTACTCCTAGCACCTGCCGAAATCCATAACAATAGTACATGCATGTGATTAAAGCAGCAAGGTAGGTTGCCCTCCGTTAAGACCTATGGAGTCTAGTCAGGTATGGCTGTGTTAATCCAATAGCATAGTAAAACTGAGAAGTTAAAACTTAACTTTTACTGGCTCTATATTAAAAAGACATAGTTGTCTTAGACCAAACAAAACAAAAAAGTGTGCATACGTGACTGTGCAAGTCAGTGTAGTGCTAAACTGAACCCCTCTTATTACCAGGCTTCACAGGTACCCAAGCTAGGTCCCGTCCAAATACCGTAGGGACGCTGGCAGGTGCCTGCTTTTTCAGTTTTGAGTTTCCCCTAGGATGTAGTCATCAGAACAAACAATCCCATTAGGTAAACCCAGCCACATGCATTAGTGAAAAAACAGCTTGTATACTCCTATTGGGAGCGATCTTACCCAGCTGCGTCCACCTGTACGCATGTATACGAGTCCACATAGCTCTGGATAACCTTCTGCTAGTGTTTTCCAGGCTGCTCAGGGCTCAGTGAATGTCATATAGCCACCATGTTATTTGATACGTTCCCTCCCGATGCGTTTCAGATCCCTCTTCTTCAGGGTATACAAAAAGATGGAAGCGTGATGTATGTTTGGGCGCTGAGGTAAGGAAGATCTCTGATGCTGGCTTCTTTTCCGGACTTTATAAAATAATTGCAGTTATAATTATTCAAGCTTAAGGCTCTCAAAACCCACGATGAATTTCGACGTGCACACACGTCTTTCTCAAGTGAATCCCTTCACTTGAGAAAGACGTGGGTTTTGAGAGCCTTAAGCTTGAATAATTATAACTGCAATTATTTTAATAAAGTCCGGAAAAGAAGCCAGCATCAGAGATCTTCCTTACCTCAGCGCCCAAACATACATCACGCTTCCATCTTATTGTATCTTTCTGACTCCCTATGGGGAGAGTGGTGGAGTGAGCTGCAGAGGAGGGAGAGGACCTGAAAAGACGCCAGCTGGATCGGCCCCTTTACTAGACACGTGACGCCGCCCGGCACTAGTGCTTCCCCGGAGAAGACCTCGTAGGAAGCACGAGGACGGAACCGGAGGATTCTGCTGCTTCAAATTAATAAGCTTATCTACGGGCTGTGGTTTATAACCAGACCAGGTGAGTTTAAACGCAAAAGAACCGCCCGCTAACAGCCCCATGTGTATAGGCGCACTACAAGCTGTTGTTGTTTTTTCTTTTACATCTTCTTCAGGGGAGTCATGGTACACATATAGGGATTAGTGTTCAAAGATACACATCCCTGTGCAGATGATGGGGATGGTGTCTGTAATAGACAGTGAATATCAGTTGCAGTACCATCATTATCCACAGTAACCTATGTGCAGCTCTGATGCTGCATGGTCTAGTACCTAATCAGGGACCCAATTAGGGTCTTCACTTGCCCAGTCTGGCTCCCTCAAGGTTGTGCAGCCGTATCACGCCGCTGCCGCATGGAAATGCTGGTTTTATCATGCCCGGGCAGTCACATGGCGTGTCACATGACCGGAAGTGACATCACAAAGTGTCACTTCCTGTTCCTGTAACCTGTGGAATGCAAGCTTGTGTTCCACCGATCACTTCCTGCCTAGTACTGAGTCACGTGACCGGAAGTGACGTGTCACTTCCTGTTTCTGTATCCTAAGGAACTCAAGCTTGTGTTCCACAGACCACTTCCTGCCTTGTACTGAGTAAGGGAGGATCACAGAGATTCAAGACCTCCCCGCAGGAGGCGGAGTCCCCCACAATATACACCATACATAGGATGATGTCACTGTTAGGGGAGAATACACACATTACATGCAATGGGTGTATCAGTACCCAAGTGGGTGAAGGGGTTAAACATCACATCTGATCTGATCATACTTATTCATAATTACTTTTGGCCTTGTCATAGCATAGAGGTAGTCAGCATCATTTAGATGCAAAGGGACAGTCTGCATTGCTCATCACACCAGTGGGGACATATCAGGTATGCTCAGCGCTAGCAAAAGAGGAAAGGTGGAAAAGGGAAAGGAGAACAGTTATAAGGTACAGTACAGCCTCATACCACTGTAGTTCTGTCCCTATTTTTCCCACTTTCCCTACCTACCAGCGGAGGTCGGCACCCAGAAGAACGGCGCCCCCACTCAGCGATGACTCTCCCTCCTAGATTTCCCTTCCCTGATAACTCATAGGAAGGGGGAGAAGGACAGGGTCTCAGTGAGACCAAAGGGCGCCACCGTATTCACCGCTGTTTTTAGTTTATTTGTGTTATCACCCATTGATTGTGCCTATGAACCTGATTGACACTTATACCATCATAAAAAATCCTGATCTGGATGCGGAATAAAAGCAACAACATCTGAATCAGTGTTCCTGTAATAGAGAAGGAATATGCAGAATGGAGGATCATCTGCTCTTCTACCTGATATATGTGCACATGTAGTGTTTATTTGTTTATCTATATGTCTATGCTATATCTCAGAATGGACTTGATTCTTATTTAAGAGAACATTCCTACGTCCATATATGGGGGATTATAGTGGTAGGATAACAAGGAATCAGGATTAACAGCCATTACTAAAGTATGGGCAAATTGCCCTACTTTAAAATGGCGCCCGCGATCCGCGCATGTGCGGTCGCGCGTCTCTCACTGAGCGGCAGAAGGCTTCTGGGAAGACCGTGCGAGGTAGCAACCGGGGAACCCGCTTGCAAAACGACAACAAACACGTGTTTATAAGTTTAACCAATGTCTACCCGTTTATTTTCACATATTACCAACATAACCCGGGTAGCATGTTTGACACATATCACATTGATTAAAAACACCATACATAAACACATCATACATTTACATATAACATTACATAATACATATATTGCACATAACGCTTATAGTAACCCGGGACCTGTAACCATCTCTCTGTCCCCATTGGAACTCTAACACCTGCTCCCGGGGTAGCTACGGCCTCCGGCCTACTTACACATCTTACAGTACATTTATAATAATTACACTTGTTATATTTCGACGATGACCCCTCCGAGTTCATAACAGGGATTGAGCAACCTGAGTACCGGGTATGTCATGTATCCCCAAGGGGCTCCTTCCTGGACGTATCTCCGCCTACGTCCTGGTCAGAGTCCACCTGGTTCAACCATGGTGTCCCCACTCTAGGAGCCCTTTTGAACCCCTGCTTCTGACCTTCGTTACATACGCCTCAACGGGCCCTGTGGGTCCCAATGGCGGTTCCTGCGCCTGGCTTTAGTCACCCAGCTTGATGACATAACATTACCCCGTAGTCAGGATTCCTGCCTGACCGGGCCTTACATACAATATGTGATCCATTCTATAAGCCACCATGGACCACACACGTCCTTTCACTCGCTCACAGCCCATCATACACATCCATGGACTGTGGCTCCCCTGGGCTCAGAACAGGGATTGGCAAACCCTAGGAACCTGTGAGGTGAACAACACGTTACCCAGTACGGGAGCCCTTCTAACCCCTGCTTCTGACCTCTCGTACACACATTCCGGTTCATCAGGTCCTTTAACTGAGTACTCCGACTCGGACCCAAAGGCGGTCTATGCCCGCCTGGCACACTCCATAAAATCGCCTCCCGAAGGGCTACATTCAATCATCTCCCGAAGGGCTACATTCAATCGCCTCCCGAAGGGCTACATACAATCCGGTTCATCAGGTCCTTTAACTGAGTGCTCTGACTCGGACCCAAAAGCAGTCTATGCCCGCCTGGCCCACTATACACGATTGCCTCCAAAGGGCTACATTCATTCGCCTCCCGAAGGGCTACATTCATTCCGGTTCATCAGGACCTTTAACTGACTCCACTGAGTCGGTCCCAAGGGCGGTCTATGCCCGCCTGGCACACTTCATACATCGGCCCCTATAGGGCTACGTTCACTCGCTGGGTCTTTTAAAAAACCATACAGTACTTATAAGGTTCAACAGGTCCTTCACTGGACCTAATGGCGGCTACACTCGCCTAGCATGATTTACACACAAGGTGCACAGTTCACACAATCATTCAGGAACTGCTTTCTTACCGGGCACGGATCCGGGTCTCGCTACCTGTGTCACAGGTTCCACCAGGCATCCCCACGGGCCCCTTCCCGGACGTGTGGTGAACCACGCCCGGACCAGCGTCCACGGGTCAACCACGGCTTCCCCCTCCAGGTGCGGACACGACCCCGGACCTCGGCACCGGCATGGAGCTAGCATGCTCCCGTCATTTACTCAGAGCCTCTAGACTGCTCTGCACTTGGCTGGTCTCAGCTTCCATCTGAATCAATTCTCTCAATCACTTCAGCTGGCTGCCTCTTATCGTGCCAGCCACTCCCACATGGATACACCCCCTTAGCTGCCGGTAATCAGCCTTTCACACAGCTCAGGTTAACTCCCTGTGTTCCGGGTTGTCAGCACTCAGCCCTTATTCCTTAGGGACTCCTCGATCTCATCCCACTCTCACTGCTGCTCATTAGTAACATGAAACCTTGTGTTCACAGTTGTTCACACAGCATTATCACAGTCAAACCGGCCAGTGTGCACAGGATCATACCTTGATCCTGCATGTGACGCGCCGCGGCCATGAGGACCATGCCGGCGGTGCCTCACAACCGGAAGCAGCATCAAATGACGTACTTCCAGTCTGAGAATGCCGGAAACCGCGGGTGACGGATGGCGCGGCCGCATGTGTGCGGTTCAGGTGCGGGGAGGCACACAATTAGGAGTGATGCCATAAAAGGGCTGGAGACAGGACATAGAACATGCCCCCTGAGGAAGCTGAGGGAAACACGTCGGGGTATCCCTGAGTGACATCTACATACAGCAGACTGCAACGGGTAAGCTTGAAAGTACTCCATGATTGGAAGAGTGAGTTTAGAGGTGGTGAAGGGTGACCTTGTACCATTGAGGCATCTGGGCTAAAAGGATATAGTGACTATGTGTGAGGTAGTGACTGTCAATCCCTGACTCAGGTGTTGATACCTATACAATGATCTCTCACTGTATTTAATCTTGAGAGATGTTTGCATCCCATCTGTATCTGCTGCTAGTAGTAACTGGCCATAAACCTGTCTCTAAGAAACCGGATTGTATGTACAAGTTTTAATTACTCCTGTGCAATATGTAGCTTGTTTTTATCATGTGCACTAATTAATAAAAGAAAGCATCGAGATAGAACAGGCCTTTTTGCAATTATTTATGGTCAATTAGTTATAGGAGAGAGCTAGCTTGCAACAAAAAAAAAAAAAATATATATATATAGGTGCCAAAACTGGGATATACTGTGAAAAGGAGAAATCTGGCACACCATAAAGACAAAATAGTCCAATGATAATTGTTGATGGCTTTATTTGTGGAATCAATTCAATATTCTTTTTTTGTATATGTATATCTCAGTCATTCGCATAAACGTTTTCGGCTATTGCCTTCTTCAGACACAAATAACTGATGATTTAAACAAAAAAAAAATACAATGAATAACTTATTACAGTTTCAATCAACAAGTTTTGACAAAAAATTATCCACAAATAACCAAACAGCCTCTAGGGGGAGCCAAATATCGATCAATAAAGGATACAGAAAGAAAAATAGGGAAAATAAGTCTATAATACAGAATTATAATACAACACAGAACAGAATTCCATCACAGTGAAAAAGAATCAGGATTATATATACCTGTATATCTCTTTCTTTCTTGTATGTGTTATATCTTCAAATATACAAAAAAATTCTTTGCACAAATGTGTCTATAATAAAGAGGAATATCACAAAAATATCTCATGAGAAAAAGCAGAAAAAAGGGCAGAAAAAACAAACTAACTCCTTGAGAGAACTAATCCATATTAAGACCTACAGGAAATAATTCCTAGACCAGTGGTATACTGTACACATATCCAATGATAATCTATGGAAACCGTGTTACCATAATAAAAAGAAAAAAAGAAAAGAAACAATAAGTTTTTCGCACCGAAAGGAATAGTACGTATACAACCCATATAGAATATAGAACAGTTTTATTACCACACAAACATGGCGTACAAGTCATGTGTCGTGGACTTGATGTTTTACCTTGTGTTTATAACTGTGCAGTTTAATATTGAAATTAACCGTCATATACAGTGAAGACCCACTGGGAATTCTCTAGATAGAAAGAAATCGTTTAGTACACAAAATCCAAGTGATTTACACTTGACATAATATAGTCATCAGATCAGGTCCATACCTGCTATGTCGATTAACTGAGATCACACTACCACAACATAAAAAAGATCAATCATGAAGTAAATACTGAAAGTAAAGACAACAGTATAATCAGGCCCAATCTGTATGACAGCAACAACATATCTACTTAGCCAAATGGCATACCTTAAAGTACAGCCCAAGAGATAAAGGATCACCAGAAACCTGGTAAAATAACACAAAATGCATCAAAAGTAATTTAAGCAAATAAAAACACAGTTATAACGCTCCGTATTACTCACTGGTGCTGTTCATTGCAGGGCCATGGCAGGAATGCACCAAGCAACAAAAGAAACCGGCTTTTATAGTGTCTGAGCGGTCAAATACTTTCTACTTCCGGTTTTTGAACTGCAAAACGTGCTTTGGAACGCATACGTGACTGGAAATGACGTCACTGGTAGTGACGTCACCGAAGTGACGTCGCGTTACTTGTAAAGTGTATTAAGAGGGGAAAGAGAAACAGGAAACGTTGGTCATGGTAGTGTTTCCTGTTATCAGCGCTATTTGTTGCCAGGGAAACCCTGTTAACGCCTAAATAAGAGAAAAAGAAGGAATAATGAGAAAAATAAGATTATACCCATTGCAAAACATAATTAATTAATACTTGGAACTATAAATGTCAGTAATGTTTAAATATGATACTTAATAAGACTATATAGCAAGTGTAGGTGTACCATGTACTTAAAGAGCACCATAACGGATAAATAATAGGTAAAACACTAGAACAACCCCAATAGGTCTACAAATTGTATACTACTAGTAGTTTAATGGAAACATGAATGAGGAAAGAATCTTGTCATGAAACTTCATACTCTCTATTTAAACCCAATGGAGAAAGCGTTTGAAGACAGTGTATCCAAAACGATTCCCTCTCTTTTAAACGTTTAATCCTGTTACCTCCTCGTCTGGCTAGGGGCACTTGTTCCAAAACTTGAAAACGAAGTTGAGAAATTCCATGTCCCCTATCTATAAAGTGGCTTGGTACTGGTAATAAAGTATTCCCACATCTGATGGTGGATTTGTATTTACTAATGCGGTCTCGGATACGCTGGGTAGTTTCCCCAACGTATCCAAGACCGCACGGACACTTCAGGAGATACACCACATAAGATGAATCACAGGTAAAATACCCGTGGATCATGAAGACCTTACCAGACTTAGGATGTGTAAATGTAGATCCTTTCACCATATGTGAACATTGAGGGCATCCAAGACAAGGAAAATTTACACCTTCAGATGTGGGAATACTTTATTACCAGTACCAAGCCACTTTATAGATAGGGGACATGGAATTTCTCAACTTCGTTTTCAAGTTTTGGAACAAGTGCCCCTAGCCAGACGAGGAGGTAACAGGATTAAACGCTTAAAAGAGAGGGAATCGTTTTGGATACACTGTCTTCAAACGCTTTCTCCATTGGGTTTAAATAGAGAGTATGAAGTTTCATGACAAGATTCTTTCCTCATTCATGTTATACCCTTTTTCCATTAAACTACTAGTAGTATACAATTTGTAGACCTATTGGGGTTGTTCTAGTGTTTTACCTATTATTTATCCGTTATGGTGCTCTTTAAGTACATGGTACACCTACACTTGCTATATAGTCTTATTAAGTATCATATTTAAACATTACTGACATTTATAGTTCCAAGTATTAATTAATTATGTTTTGCAATGGGTATAATCTTATTTTTCTCATTATTCCTTCTTTTTCTCTTATTTAGGCGTGAACAGGGTTTCCCTGGCAACAAATAGCGCTTATAACAGGAAACACTACCATGACCAACGCTTCCTGTTTCTCTTTCCCTTCTTAATACACTTTACAAGTAACGCGACGTCACTTCCGGTGACGTCATTTCCAGTCACGTATGCGTTCCAAAGCACGTTTTGTGATTCAAATACCGGAAATAGAAAGTATTTGACCGCTCAGACACTATAAAAGCCGGTTTCTTTTGTTGCTTGGTGCATTCCTGCCATGGCCCTGCAATGAACAGCACCAGTGAGTAATACAGAGCGTTATAACTGTGTTTTTATTTGCTTAAATTACTTTTGATGCATTTTGTGTTATTTTACCAGGTTTCTGGTGATCCTTTATCTCTTGGGCTGTACTTTAAGGTATGCCATTTGGCTAAGTAGATATGTTGTTGCTGTCATACAGATTGGGCCTGATTATACTGTTGTCTTTACTTTCAGTATTTACTTCATGATTGATCTTTTTTATGTTGTGGTAGTGTGATCTCAGTTAATCGACATAGCAGGTATGGACCTGATCTGATGACTATATTATGTCAAGTGTAAATCACTTGGATTTTGTGTTCTAAACGATTTCTTTCTATCTAGAGAATTCCCAATGGGTCTTCACTGTATATGACGGTTAATTTCAATATTAAACTGCACAGTTATAAACACAAGGTAAAACATCAAGTCCACGACACATGACATGCACGCCATGTTTGTGTGGTAATAAAACTGCTCTATATTCTTTATGGGTTGTATACGTACTATTCCTTTCGGTGTGAAAAACTTATTGTTTCTTTTCTTTTTTTCTTTTTATTATGGTAACACGGTTTCCATAGATTATCATTGGATATGTGTACAGTATACCACTGGTCTAGGAATTATTTCCTGTAGGTCCTAATATGGATTAGTTCTCTCAAGGAGTTAGTTTGTTTTTTCTGCCCTTTTTTCTGCTTTTTCTCATGAGATATTTTTGTGATATTCCTCTTTATTATAGACACATTTGTGCAAAGAATTTTTTTGTATATTTGAAGATATAACACATACAAGAAAGAAAGAGATATACAGGTATATATAATCCTGATTCTTTTTCACTGTGATGGAATTCTGTTCTGTGTTGTATTATAATTCTGTATTATAGACTTATTTTCCCCATTTTTCTTTCTGTATCCTTTATTGATCGATATTTGGCTCACCCTAGAGGCTGTTTGGTTATTTGTGGATAATTTTTTGTCAAAACTTGTTGATTGAAACTGTAATAAGTTATTCATTGTATTTTTTTTGTTTAAATCATCAGTTATTTGTGTCTGAAGAAGGCAATAGCCGAAAACGTTTATGCGAATGACTGAGATATACATATACAAAAAAAGAATATTGAATTGATTCCACAAATAAAGCCATCAACAATTATCATTGGACTATTTTGTCTTGATGGTGTGCCTTATTTATGGTCAAAACTCTCCATTTCCAGAAAATATGTTAGAAATTATATTGAGGAGAGTCCATTTGCACGATATTTACCATCCATGTTCAACTCAGTTAGTAAAAATAATTGTATTTCTGTTTATCACAGCGGTTTCACTGAGTAACATGGACCATAAGGCCAGGGAAACAACCTGGCGTTCTAAAGTTGATCTGGTTTTCGAAGATACGACAGGTATATCAGTTAATGCTGACTCCAGGGCCACATCGAGTCAAACAGCAAGACTCAAGCAGCTGCTGAGCCAGAAGACGAGAATCTGGTGGAACAAGGCGTTCTTAGAACACTACCTGACCAGAGGTCTGATCCCTAGGGGACTCAGAATACAGGTTTTTCCGTCCTTTAAAGTAGAGGATGCACAGATAAAGAAGGAGTGGGAGGAATTATCCACAAAGTGTTCAAGGGGCTACATGAGTTTGCTGGTTAGGCTTAATGAAATCTCGCTGAACACAGTGGAGGCTGAAATTAATTCCGCTCAGGACATACTCAATAAAGAGTTGTCTAGGGAAGCTCTGGCCAAATTAAATGATGATTTGGATAAAAGCTTTTTGAAGTGGGAAAAGGAGATTCTGATCACTAAGACAAAGAAATATAAGAGAGACTGCTTGGATTATAAAAATAACATGGTATACAGGTGGAAAAGTGGTAAAAGAAAGCCAAAAAACCCTCCAAGTGATCCACCAAAGAGTCCTCCTAAGGATCCTCGAGCAAGTCCGGTGTCGGTGTCCTCTCTGTCCTCCTTGGAAGATTTGCCTGGGGGTAGTGGAAAAGGTTGGATACCTGCTCCAAGAGAAGGATTAAATCTAGAGGGGGTAAAGGGAAAACGGAGTATAACCCCTCCTGAACCTCAAGGGAAAAAGAGTCGAGGATCAGACCTGCAGGTAGTTAATCTATCCACATATACATTATCGGCACCCCAACTAGAAGTGTTAAAGTTGGGTCTATCTTTTGTGCCAGTAAAAAATTATGATTACTTAGCAGTTCTGAAAGACCTACACCTCTTTACCCGCAAGCTACTTCTAAGAAAACTGCACTACAAGAAGGAACACAGAGAGGACGATCTGGGAGATCTGGAACAGAATACAATCAAGATACTTGAGGATTTGGAGGAGGACGAGTTGGATAACTTGGTAGGTAATTCTCATGCTTTTCCAAAGTCAATCTATCCACGGTCAACCACGTTTCCCCTCTGTCCGGAGATTGAAACTTTTCATAAACTTGTGGCACAGGATCTAAAGAAATTAACGAGCCGTCGGGAGGGTGCAGATAATTTATCGCATCATCAGCGATAGGCCCTAAAAGAAATAAAAGCCATGCCAGATATAGTTATCAAACCGGCGGACAAAGGGGTAAACGTGGTTATTTGGCCAGTGAAAATGTATGAGCGAGAAGCCTTCCGACAGCTTAAAGATAAAGAAAGCTATCTAGTGTTACCATGTAGTCCCTTGAAGAAATTTATGGAGGAATTGTTTAAAATTGTGGATGAGGCTTACCAGTTAGGTATAACCCCCAAAAAGATCTGGGAAGGTCTCCTTGTAAAGGAACCTGTGATCCCGACCTTTTACCTTTTGCCAAAGATCCACAAAGATCCCCTCAATCCCCCGGGGCGTCCGATTGTGTTCGGGATAGGAGGGCTGTGTGACCCAGTGTGCAGGTTTATAGAATATTACCTGTACCCACTGGTGGAAACGCTGCCCTACTATGTCCGTGACACGTCGGACATCCTGAGGCAAATTGATGGGATCTTTGTGGATCCTGACACTCTTTTGGTCACAGCAGATGTGGAGTCTTTATACTCCTCAATAAATCATTATGATGGTCTTAAAGCAGTGGCCTTCTTTTTAAGGGTAGCAGTTTGGAGGACTCTCTTAGTACCCTGATTTAAATATTAACACACAACTTCTTTCTCTTCAAAGACCGTTTCTTTCTACAGCAGCGGGGTACGGCAATGGGGGCGGCGTGTGCACCCTCGTACGCAAATCTCTTTCTCGGCTACTGGGAGAGGGAGATTTTCGGGGAGGGCGCGCACGCCGCCACCCATGCCCTATCCTGGATGAGATACATCGACGATGTATTGATGCTGCGGAGGGGGACAATCCCACAATTGGAGGATTTTATTATGGATCTAAACTCTAATAATTATAATATCAGACTGACCCACAAGCATCATGCATCGTCGATGGAGTTCCTGGATATCAAAGTATTCATTCATCCTGATGGTTCTATACAGACAGATATGTATACATAGGAAACATCGGTGAATGCACTTTTGCACGCGACTTCAGCTCATACCCTAGCTACAATATCAGCGATCCCTATTGCACTTGGTCAATATATAAGGGCAAAAAGAGTCTGCTCCTCGTTGAAGAGCAGGCCAAAGATTTGAGAAATCGCTTTTTGACAAGTGGGTATAGCAAACGCTGTGTAAAACGTGGTTACCAGAAGGACCATAAGTTAGAACGTGGGGCCCTGCTGCTCGGAGGGAGATGGTCGGAGGAGAGAGGGAAGGATGAGGGTGGACAAGTTGTGACATTCATAACAACTTATAATGATAAATGGAACAGAATCAGGGGAATTTTGAAAAAACACTGGGATGTCCTCCAACTGATACCGGGAGTAAAAGAATCTGTGATGGAGAGACCACTGCTGACCGCAAGAAGAAGTAGCAGTCTGAGAGATGAATTGGTGCACAGTCACTATGTGAACAAACCAGGACCTATAGTAAGTGGGGGCAGGACACGTTTAGCATTTTTTCCTTGTGGTGCATGTTTGGCATGCCAAAATATGGTGAGATCCAAGACATTTAAGGCATGCAAATAATGACAAGATCTATGATGTACGGCACTACATAACGTGCACCACAAAAAATGTTATATATCATGCCACATGTCCTTGTGGCCTGATATATATTGGCTTAACAACACGTGAATTTAGAATTAGGGTTAGGAAACATGTAAGGGACATTTTGGCGGCAAAAAAGGTTGATTTGCGTGACCCTGGCCTTAAGACACTGCCTCGTAACTTTAAGGCTAAGCATGACTGTGACCCAACGAACCTCAGATTCATAGCCATTGATGTCTGTCATTTAGGGGCTAGAGGAGGGGATTATAAAAAGGCTCTTGCAAGAAGAGAGTGCCAGTGGATTGTCCGCCTGGGGACGTTATCCCCAGGTGGTTTAAACGAGAAGCTAAGTTTCTCGTCCTATTTATGATTCTAGGGTCCACTATGTAGTAATTCTAAGTGACTCTCTTATTGTGGATGCATACTCTGCTGAAGAGGAATGTGATTAATGTAACTATCGTTCTTCTGGCTCGGCGGCATATTGGGCGAATTATGTAAATTTGACTCTGTGTGGTACCCTTATGGAGATCCCAGAAGGGTTTCTGATTATGAGGTTTTTTCTTGGTTTTAACTGTTTATATTTTCTTTTTCTCTGTTTTTAGTTTTATTTGTGTTATCACTCATTGATTGTGCCTATGAACCTGATTGACACTTATAGCATCATAAAAAATCCCGATCTGGATGAGGAATAAAAGCAGCAACATCTGAATCAGTGTTCCTGTAATAGAGAAGCAATATGCAGAATGGAGGATCATCTGCACTTCTACCTGATATATGTGCACATGTAGTGTTTATTTGTTTATCTATGTGTCTATGCTATATCTAAGAAGGGACTTGATTCTTATTTAAGAGAGCATTCCTACGTCCATATATGGGAGATAATAGTAGAGGATAACAATGAATCAGGGCTAACAGCCATTACTGAAGTATGGGCAAATGTGTCAGAAGGCTTCTGGGAAGACCGGAAGCAGCGTCAAATGACGTACTTCCAGTCTGAGAATGACGGAAACTGCGGGTGACGGATGGCGCGGCCGCATGTGTGCGGTTCAGGTGCGGGGAGGCACACAATTAGGAGTGATACCATAAAAGGGCTGGAGACAGGACATAGAACATGCCCCCTGAGGAAGCTGAGGGAAACGCGTCGGGGTATCCCTGAGTGCCATCTACATACAGCAGACTGCAATGGGTAAGCTTGAAAGTACTCCATGATTGGAAGAGTGAGTTTAGAGGTGGTGAAGGGTGACCTTGTACCATTGAGGCATCTGGGCTAATAGGATATGGTGACTATGTGTGAGGTAGTGACGGTCAATCCCTGACTCAGGTGTTGATACCTATACAATGATCTCTCACTATATTTAATCTTGAGAGATGTTTGCATCCCATCTGTATCTGCTGCTAGTAGTAACTGGCCATAAACCTGTCTCTAAGAAACCGGATTGTATGTACAAGTTTTAATTACTCCTGTGCAATATGTAGCTTGTTTTTATCATGTGCACTAATTAATAAAAGAAGTATCGAGATAGAACAGGCCTTTTTGCAATTATTTATGGTCAAAACTCTCAATTTCCGGAAAATATGTTAGAAACTGATATTCACTGTCTATTGCAGACACCATCGCCATCATCTGCACAGGGATGTGTATCTTTGAACACTAATCTCTATATTAATATCTTAATAGGGAACCACCTGGATCCTAATAATAATTGGATGCTATATCTCAGCATTATAAATACAACCAACAAGAACATGTACAAATGCATCCCAAAAAAATGTCAAAATAAAGTCTAGATCAGGGGTCTCAAACTCGGCTGGGTTGGTGGGCCGCACATAGAGAAACATTTATAGTGGGGGGCCGCATCCCTTGTAGGACTAAGTGATATTTTTATAATACCAGAATTTTTTGCTCAAGGTAGTAAAGTACAAATCCTGATCCCGCTCTTGTAGTAATGTCCCCATCCTGTAGTAATGTCCTTTTCTACTGACTTCCCCCATACTGATCCCCTTTTCTAGTGATGTCCCCCATCCTGATCCCTTTTTTTTAGTGATGATCCCTATCCTGATTCCTTTTTATAGTGATGTCCACTATCCTGATCCCTTTTTCTAGTGATGTCCCCCATCGATCATGATCCCCTTTTGTAGTGATGTCCCCATACTGATCTCCTTTTGTAGTGATGTCCCCCATCCTGATCTCCTTTTCTAGTGATGTCCCCAATGTCATTCCCCTTTAGTAGTGTTGTCCCCATCTTGATCCCCTTTAGTGATGATGTCCCCATCCCGATCCCCTTTTATAGTGATGTCCCCCATCCTGATCTACTATTATAGTGATTCCCCCCATCCTGCTTTACCTTCTTTTTACACACTCAAATACACACTCTATCACACTCACACACAAACCCACACACAAACCCCCCTCCACACACACACATACTCTCACACACACTCTCACACATCCTCATACACACTCTTACACTCACACTCATACACACACTGAAACTCGCACACACTTATACACATTTCCTCACTCACCCTCACACACACACCCTCTCACACACACTCACACTTTTCTCACTTTAATGATGCATCGCTCCAGTGCAGGGGGCCGCCGCGGTCCCCGCTGTGCTGGCTTCCGGCCTCCACTGTGCTATGACTTCCTCCAGCCGCTGCGCAGACAAGCTCTGTTGCAGGTGACATTGATCTTGCTGAGTGGCAGAGCTTGTTAGTGCTGCGGACAGAAGTCATCACACAGCAGGGACTGCAGCGGTCTCCTGCACTGGGGCGATGCATCATTAAGTTGTTCAAGGTGCCGCGGGCCGCATAGTGAAGCCCCAGGGGCCGCATGCGGCCCCTGGGCCGCGAGTTTGAGACCCCTGGTCTAGATGCAGTAAAAATTGGAATTTAATATAAAGTGCAGTGCATCAGAACAACATTACATGACATTGTGATAACATTACACTGATAGATCAGGCACAAAGGAGGAGGTGAGATACACACAGTGCCATTGTTCAGATCACAGGGTACATAATAAACATATTTGTTCTCAGTGAACAGACAAGGTATATGGAGCAATGTAAACAAAGACCATTCATATATATGGCTGGGCAAGGTTACAAAATAGCCAGTTTTACATCAAACACATTGCAAAAACAAAGCCCAAAGTAACCATAAGGTCTAGTTTAACATCACCTAGTATCAACTACAGTTCCCAAGTGTACTGTCAGAGATCCATACCCATTGTGATCAGTGGCAAAGCTGCGTGTCAGGAGAACCCCGACACGTGTTTCCCTTCGTTCTTCAGGGGGCTGTGGTGCTCATGTGCAAAGCTATTTATAGGTACCCTCATGGTATCTGCACCAATCGCGGCGCATACAGTGTCTCTGCCTATCAATCAGCGGTGACATATGACACAGCTGCAGGCTGGCAACCCGGAAAGAGGAAATCCCTCTGTTGACATCTAGTTCCGGGTGCCGCCCACTTGCGGCCGCGTCACGGTCACATGACTGCGGCTTCGGCGCATGCGCACTGGCACATCCAGGCAGAGGAGGAGCAGGGCAGACGTATCAAACTGCGGTGAGGCAAGTTAACCCTTACTGGTATTTCAGATGGTGCAAAACTGATGAGCCCATCTAAAAGTGCCCCCACATCCTCTATTGGGACAGATGTAAGCATGTCATATATTAAAGTGTGCAAAGCGTGGCCTGACAGCAATAAATACACATATAAATGCAGTACATATTGATTATAAATATGCTGTGGAGAGTCCAGCTGTTCCATCAATGATACATGATGCTTCCATATGGACACCATAGATAGCCGAGACCAGTGGAAAGAACTAGAATAGAGTGAAAAAAGCACACAGGTTAAAATGTCATCTGAATATCAGGGTCAGTGAATGTAGTACAGAGCAGCTCAAAGTATTAATAGGGTATAGCAGGCACATATAGAGGGGAATATACCAGTCTCCAAACACAGCAACTAGAGGTGACCCCAAGCTTATGGAGCACCCACCGGTATTCAATACTGGCCAATAGTTCGAGATGGTGGACAAGAAAAACTAAATTATAAAAGAAACAGCCAGGATATATACAGAATCCTGCTTACCCCTCAGATTCACAGACATAGTGTCTGATGCGGGAGAGGGAAATTCAAAAGGATAAAAATTGGAGGAGTTTTGGAAAATGGACGCAAACAACAGAGATACCGGGTTCAACATTGGTCGTATCAGCCCGTCATACAGAGAACAGAGCAGCAGCAACACAAATGCCGACAAGGCTCAAAGGGATTAATAGTACAGACAGCACCGGGGTGTACAGCGCCACATGTGTGACAACTTATCCGTGGGCCAAGCCACAGGCACAGATCAGAGTCATGAGGATACAGGGAACTATAGAAAAGGGGAGAAACTAAACCGTTCATTGAGCCCAGACGGTGTTCTTGTCCCTAGCCTATAAATCCAGTGGCACTCAAGTTTGGCCAACGCCTTTTTTATGTTACCCCCAGTATTCCCAAATTCACCTGATCAATACCACGGACCTGTAGGCTAGACGGATCACTTTGATGATGAGTTCTAAAGTGTCTCGGCAGGGTACGCAATGTGGTCAGGTCCTCCACCGATCCCTCAATATCCTTCACATGTTCCCATACTCTGCGCCTCAGCTCTCTTGAAGTCAAGCCCACAAAGATGAGACCACAACCGCATGTGGCATAGTATACAACCCCGGTGCTGCTGCAGGTAATGTATTTCCTAATTGAATATTCCCTTTGTCCATTGGCATTACAGAATGTGGTGGCCCTCACTATGTTCCTGAATGATAAGCAGGAGCCACTTGGGTAACAGCCATAAATGGGTCTTCCGGTGTTAAAAGGTAACATCGGAGTACGCACATAATGGCTGTGAACCAGTATATCACGGAGGCTCCTGCCTCGCCTTGCCATCATAAGCGGTCGATCTGGGAGATATTCCCGTAAAGACGGATCAGTTTTCAGAACTTGCCAGTGTCTGTCAAGGATGTCCCTGATGGAGTGCCACTGAGTATTATAGGTCGATATGAACCTCACCACGGGACGCACGGCAGGATCCCCTGGAAGTTTAGGCATCAGAAGTGTGTTCCTTGGTGCACCCCGTGCCCTCCTATATCCACGCCGAATGCTGCGATTGCTGTAGCCTCTGTCAACAAACCTCTCCCGCATGTCCGCCGCACACAGATCGAAGTCCACATCACCGGAGCAGATACGTCTTAGCCGTAAAAATTGGCTAATAGGGATCGCTCCAATGGTGGACCCCGGGTGAGACGACGAAGCATGCAGGAGGGCGTTGACAGAGGTTTCCTTCCTGAAAATGATTGTCCCAACATCGCCCCCACTCTTAATGGAGATTTTAATATAGAGGAATTCAATAGTCACTGGATCATATTTATATGTGAGGGCGATGTTGAGATCATTGCAGTTCAGGGAGGAAATAAACCCCTCCAGTTCGGGGACGGTTCCACCCCAGATGATCAGTATATCGTCAATATAACATAGCCAGCACTGCGCATGGGCAGCGGCCTGCACCCCGTCGCCGAAAACCTCCCTCTCCCAGTAACCGAGAAAGAGATTTGTGTACAACGGAGCACAAGCCGTGCCCATCACAGTGCCGCATTTCTGCAGGTAGAACCAGTCCCCGAACAGAAAGAAGTTATGTGTTAACACAAACTCCAGCAAGGCGAGGACAAGGGAGCACAGGTCTACATCCAAATTGCTCATCTCCAGGAAATATCCCACCGCACGTATCCCGTGGCGATGCTCAATACACGTATATAGGGCCTCCACGTCGACAGCCACCAGCGACACCCCACCCTCCAAATTCAACCCATCCAACCTTCACTGGACGTCCGTGGTGTCCCTGACATAGGAGGGCAGCGTTTCCACTATTGGGTGTAAATAGTGTTCAATAAACTTACACGTCATGTTGCACAACCCTCCTATGCCAGAGACAATCAGACGACCGGGAGGACGGAGAGAATTTTGATGTATCTTTGGGAGTAAATAGAAGGTGGGGATCACCGGAGACTCGATGCGGAGGCCGTCCAAGATTTTTTTGGAAATGACGCCCCTCTCAAGGGCATCCTCGAGGACACTGGCAAGCTCTACTGAAAATCTGCCCAAGGGGTTTGAGGATAAACGCTCATAGAAAATGTTATTACCCAATTGGCATGATACTTCTTTCTCATACATGTCCGACGGCCAAAGAACAACGTTTCCCCCCTTGTCTGCCGGCTTGATAATGACACACCAAGTTTGCCAGCTCTTGCAGAGCAGTCCTATGCCTGAAGGAGAGGTTAGATTTAGATTTTTTATATTAATCTTTTCCAAGTCCCTCAGGACCAATGTGTTAAAAATTTCTGCTTGAGGGCATATTGACAAGGGGGGAAACGTTTCTGACCGTGGACATAAATGATTCTGAAGTCTACCTTTTTCCAATGAGCCTGATTCATCCTCGAGTTCCCCTAGCGTCATCAAGGCGTCCATCTCTGGGTCGGGTGGAGGGTCCGCAGTCGTGTCTGACATGGTCTGTCCTTGTCACGCTGGGAGTGGGGAAGACACCCAGCGTAGGAGAACGACGGGGGGGGGGATCAGGAGTCCCTAATGCTAAGGGCACAAGAAGGAGACGGTGACCCCTAGACTTCCTAGAGCTGACCCTGTCTGCCCTAACGTCCTATACAGTCTCCTCAACTGTCGCCGACCACGAACCTCGTCCCTCTCTGATCCTAGATCTATCTTATCTAAGGATCAGATGGAGAGGTTCACTAGACCCCTCCACTATCAACTAAAGACAAACACCAGGGAAGACAGACATTTGGGAAAAGGAAACACTTATCTGACAGCAGAACACAGCAACCTCCACAACTCAGCTTCTGCTGGAGCAAGGATAAAGTGTGCACAAGGAACTATCACCTGCACCGAGGAAGGGTAATGAACCTCCTTATAAAGGTGGAAGGAGTCTGCTGGGTCCTAGTGACCTACAACATTGGTGGATAAAACCAGACCGAGCGCAAGACCTCCACAGCCGTCTCCCCATAATAGAGAGATCTCATCACACCTTCTTTCCATCAACACAGAAGGTAAATGCTCCTGAAAGAGACGGACCATCCT
The DNA here is from genome assembly GCA_033576535.1 of Allobates femoralis. Classification (NCBI taxonomy): domain Eukaryota; kingdom Metazoa; phylum Chordata; class Amphibia; order Anura; family Aromobatidae; genus Allobates; species Allobates femoralis. The sequence goes on from JARQOC010000003.1 coordinate 368,500,990, forward strand.
CCACCATTATGGCTGGTGGGCCAAACGCTGGGATCGTCTGCGCGTGGCCTCCACCCTGTCATCCGTGCCACCCGTGACAGTCCTTTGGAGTGTAGTTTATGGAGGACTAATTTTCCTCAGGAACAAACTCAGATCTTTGGCTATGGTAAAAGAGTCAAAATTAGAGCTTGGAACAAAAGTTAAACCCAAACTTAGGACTTCTTTTTGAGCCCGAGTTAACGTATAATGGGAAAATTAATCACCTCCAGCTGATTTGCTTTGTTCTTATTCAACAAAGGCCTTGGAGATGTTGCTCCCTTTCTTAGGTTATCTTTTGTTCCTTTATTTTTTGCTGTCTCAGCTCTAGTTACCGGTCGCCCAGCGGATTCCTCTCCACCAGACGGTTCCTCCTCCAGAGAGGACACCGAAGACGCAGGGGGCCCCAAGGGCTGAGGATCAGATGGTGTCACTGTTTTTTTCTTTCCGACACTACCTCGCCACTTATAGACTCGACCATTCTTGAAATCCGTCACATCACGTTGATACTTCTTAGATTTGGCGTCCACTATCTCCTTCTCCCATAGGAGAATACAAGCTGTTTTTTCACTAATGCATGTGGCTGGGTTTACCTAATGGGATTGTTTGTTCTGATGACTACATCCTAGGGGAAACTCAAAACCGAAAAAGCAGGCACCTGCCAGCGTCCCTAGGGTATTTGGATGGGACCTAGCTTGGGTACCTGTGAAGCCTGGTAATAAGAGGGGTTCAGTTTAGCACTACACTGACTTGCACAGACATGTATGCACACTTTTTTATTTTGTTTGGTCTAGACAACTATGTCTTTTTAATATAGAACCAGTAAAAGTTAAGTTTTAACTTCTCAGTTTTTCTATGTTATTGGTTTAACATGCATGTGATTACTTATACCATGCCCCTGTGTTCAGCGTGCTCCTGGCATCTCGGAAATGTCATCATCTTACCCAGAGATCCCCTCGTTGACATGGAGCAACAGGAAGTGAAGCGGCCGCCATCTTGGTACTCTGGCACCTGTGCACTTCATCCTGAGCTCCCTGTACACCCGAGGCTCTCCCTGGCAGTGCGACCTCAATCTCATTATCATAGATAATGCATTATAAAGTGCCTTTGTGCTGTATGCATAAATTATCCATAGTACTTTACATAGTGATTGTGGAATGCAATTAACACCTGAAAGCCCAGAGCGTTCTATATGGGTATATCAAGGATATATAGACCTGTGACCAAAATCCCTCACCTCATACCTATGGATCCCCCAATATAACGGGGTACCAGGTGCCATTGCAACAGGGTACGACTCTCTGCAAACATACTGGAGTCCCCCTTTCAGCTATGAATTGAGGTTCTACGGGATATAATAGTCATTTCAAAGCCCTGTCGCAGGCCTTCACATTAGAGGAAATTGCAGAAGGCTTTTCCGGTTTGAAAGTTGGGAAATCCCTGGGTACGGATGGATACACCGCTGCCTTTTTTAAGACATTCTCTGATAGTCTGGGACCTTTGTTCCTTGAGGTCTGCAATTCTGTCACCACTGGCTCTGCTTTCCCGAAGCAGGCTCTCATGGCTCATATAGTGATGCTACCCAAATCTGGGAAGGATCCCTCAATCTGTAGTAATTATCGTCCCATCTCATTGATTAACTTACACATCAAGGGTTATGCGAAAATCATAGCCAACTGGTTGAGGGAGGGTTTGCCAGAGGTCATTGACATGGACCAGGTTGGGTTTGTCCCGGGTCGGGAGGCCAGGGACAACACGATACGCTCGGTCTCGCTTATTGACAGGGCCAGAAGGAGGGGAGTCCCAGTATGCATCCTGTCCTTAGACGCAGAAAAAGCGTTCGACAGGATGCACTGGATGTTCTTGTTCGAGACGCTGCGTCACTTGGGACTGTCGGGCACTGCTTTGCAGTCTATAGAGGCGCTGTACTTGGGCCCCACGGCTCGTATTAGCATTAACGGTTCCCTCTCTGCGCCGTTCTACATCTCAAACGGTACACGACAGGGTTGCCCGCTCTCCCCTCTGGTCTATGTCCTGTGTATGGAGTCCCTGGCCTCCTCTCTCAGGGGTAAAACCTCCATACTGTGACGACCGTCCGCTGTAAGGCTGAGCTGCTGGTAAGGCAGCACCCCGAGAAACCCCGAGACCCTTAACCCCTATACAGGGATCTGGAATTATAGCGGAGCCCAGGGGGTAGCTGCCTATGGGAGCAGCAGAGCAGGGAGGTCGTCTAGGAAGGGAAAAAATCAGGAAGCGAAGAACGTAGTCAGGCGTCCGAGTCAAAACCGAGAGGGCAGCGAAGGTACAAAATCGTCAGGCAGTAGCAGAGTCAAAAATCCAGGCAAAGGTCAAGGGCAAAACCAAGAGGGCAGCTGAGGTACAAAATCAATAGGCAGAGGCAGAGTCAGAAATCCAGGCAAGGTCAGAGACAAAACTAAACATACACTATATCACTGGGGAACCAAAACTATATCTGGCGGCCTGCAAGACAGGCTCCAATGTATTTGAAGGGCGCGGTTACCTCCCATAGGCTGGAGCTCACAGCCTGATGACCTCATCCGAACCGCCCCTAGAGCCAGGCCAGATGGAGATGCACGACTGGCTCCACCCAGCCCACCTCTGACAGAAGAACGCAGGCTGCGCCTAACGGACACCTCTGCAGGGCCCGCTCTTCTGCGACCAACACCACCCAGAGGGGAAACACAGCGACGCTCAGCGACAGAGGCAGACGTCGCTGGAGCAGGTCCATATGAGGACAAGGCCTTCCTATCACCAGCACCACCAGACGAAGGAATCCGGCTCCTCCCAGCGACCGAGGCAGGAACACCGGCCACCGAGTCCGATGGCGATGTGACAGTACCCCCCCCCTCCACGAGGGGCCTCCGGACCCACAAAACCCGGTTTATTGGGATGAAGAAGATGAAATCTCCTGATCAAACCCTTGGCATGGATATTACCGGCAGGCACCCAGGACCTCTCCTCCGGACCATAGCCCTTCCAATGTACCAGATACTGCACGGATCCTCTCACCAAGCGGGAATCAAGGATTCGCTGAACTTCGTATTCCACGGCACCCCCGACCAAGACCGGAGGAGGAGGGGACCGGACAGGACGAATCGGAGATCGGTACAATTTGAGAAGGGACTTATGGAATACATTGGGCAGTTTGAATGATTGAGGGAGCTTCAGACGAAAGGCTACAGGGTTAATCACGTCAACAATTTCATACGGACCAATAAACCTGGGACCTAGTTTGGCAGACGGCACTTTGAGCTTGATGTTTTTTGTGGACAACCAAACTTTGTCCCCAACTCCCAGGTCCGGACCCTTGGAACGCCGTTTATTAGCAGAAGACGCCTGCCTAGTCTGAGCCCCCTTTAAGTTTTTGGTCACTTCAGACCAGATAGTCTTTAACTGATCTACGGACCTTTCTACCCCAGGAACATCAGAAAGCCTAGAAGAAAATGAACAAAAGCGCGGGTGCAGCCCATGATTACAGTAGAAAGGGGTGGTCTTGATGGACTCCTGGTACTGGTTATTCATGGCGAATTCTGCTAGTGGCAGATGTTCCACCCAATCAGATTGATGCTCAGAGACATAACAACGTAGATACTGTTCGAGAGCTTGATTAGCGCGCTCGGTTTGACCATTGGTTTCAGGGTGATAGGCAGAAGAAAAGGAACAGTCAATTCCAATCCGTTTACAGAATGCCCTCCAAAACTTAGAAACGAACTGGGTGCCCCTGTCAGAAACAATATTCACAGGAACACCATGCAATCGCACAACATGATTAATAAATACTTTGCTCAGGGTCTCGGAATTAGGTAGCCCGGACAGCGGAACAAAATGACACTGCTTGCTGAATCTGTCTACCACTACCCAGATACAAGTCTTCCCTTCTGAGAGTGGCAGGTCAGTAATAAAATCCATGGAGATATGAGTCCAAGGACCCTCAGGGGTAGGCAAGGACTGGAGCAACCCGGCAGGGCGGTTGCGGTGAGACTTAGCGCGAGCACAGGTTTCACAAGCCAGTACATATTCCTTACAGTCCTTTACTATGGTTGGCCACCACAAACTCCTGGTTACAAGTCTGATGGTGTTATTGATACCAGGGTGCCCTGCGAGGACGGAATCATGAGATTCCTTAAGAACTTGGAGGCGAAATTTGGTAGGGACAAATAGTTTCTGGGCAGGAGTAGTGTCAGGGGCCTGTTCTGGAGATCTACGAATCTCTTCCAGAAGGTCCAAAGACACAGCCGAGACAACAATCCCCTTGGTTAAAATGGGAGTCTGTTCAACGTCCCCGACTTGTATGGGGCAAAAACTTCGAGACAGGGCATCAGCCCTCACATTTTTAGTACCTGGTCGGAAGGTGATAACAAAATCAAATCTGGAGAAGAACAAAGCCCACCTAGCCTGTCTAGGATTCAGTCTTTTTGCTGACTCCAAGTAGGTCAGGTTTTTGTGGTCAGTAATTACGGTAATCTTATGTTTGGCGCCTTCGAGGAAGTGGCGCCATTCCTCGAAGGCCCATTTGATTGCCAACAACTCTCGGTTACCTATGTCATAATTCATCTCGGTAGATGAAAATTTTCGGGAAAAGAAGGCACACGGACGAAGCTGAGTGAGGGATGCAGTGCCTTGTGACAGCACTGCCCCACTCCAACTTCAGAGGCATCTACCTCTACAATGAAGGGGCAGTCCAGATCAGGCTGAACCAATATTGGGTCAGAGGAGAAACATTCCTTTAACTTAGAAAACGCATAAATCGCTTCAGGCTTCCAATTAACCACATCCGCCCCTTTACGCGTCAAATCAGTGAGTGGTTTGGCTATCTCGGAAAACCCTTTAATAAATTTGCGGTAATAGTTAGCGAAACCCAGGAATCGCTGCAGTGCCTTCAGAGACTTGGGTTGTACCCATTCCTTAATGGGTTTAATTTTGGCAGGATCCATGCGAAAACCTTTAGCAGATATAATATACCCCAAAAAGTTTATCTCCTCCTCCATGAAGACACATTTCTCTAATTTGGCGAATAAAGAATGCTCTCTGAGTCTCTGGAGCACAGTACGGACATGTCGGACGTGCGACCAAAGACCAGGAGAAAAAACCAGAATGTCGTCCAAATAAACGACCACATATACACCACTGATGTCTCTGAATATATCGTTCACGAAATTCTGAAAAACTGCAGGTGCGTTGCTTAACCCGAACGGCATTACGAGATACTCAAAATGGCCGAGAGGCGTATTGAACGCGGTCTTCCACTCATCGCCTTCTTTTATACGGACCAGGTTATATGCTCCCCTGAGGTCCAGTTTGGTGAAATACTTGGCTCCCAACAGCTGATTATAAAGATCAGGGATGAGTGGAAGAGGATACTGGTTTTTCACAGTGATCGCGTTTAATTCGCGGTAATCAATGCAAGGTCTGAGGCCGCCATCTTTCTTTCCACAAAAAAGAAACCGGCCCCTACTGGTGAGGTGGACGGTCTAATATACCCCTTTCTCAGACTGTCTGCTATGTAATCATTCATAGCCTGACGTTCAGGACCAGAGAGGTTAAATATTCTCCCCTTTGGGAGACGAGAATCAGGTATCAAATCTATGGCGCAATCATACTTTCTGTGAGGGGGTAATTTCTCTGACTCCTGAATAGAAAATACATCCTCAAAATCTCTAAAGGCATATGGTACAAATGGAGGAGTCTTGACCTTCACTTGGTTCACAGACAGCGAGATACAGTTATCCTGACACTTTGGGCTCCAGCGCACGATGTCACCCAAGTGCCAGTCTATGACTGGGTTATGTTTACGTAACCATGGCATGCCCAGGATTACTGCAGATGATAAATTACTGAATGCAAAAAATGACATCTTTTCAGCATGTAACGACCCCACCAGCATTGACATTTCCTCAGTGACAAATTCCACTCCACCCTGGATGAGGGGAGTGCCATTAACTGCAGTGGTTCTAATGGGGGCATTAAGCCTTAGCAGTGGTACACCAAGAGTTCTCGCTATATGGAGATCTATGAAATTCCCCTCTGAGCCACTGTCAACATAAGCCTCCAAACACACAGATTTCTTAAGGTAAGTCAAAGAAATAGGTAACAGGACTTTGGCCGCATTTGCGGGCAATCCTACCTGGGCACCTGAGCAGGCATAGCCAGAGCCCCCCAGGTGCTGACATCCAGGGAATGAGGCCTTCTGATCTCCAGCATTCAGGCAGAGGACTTCAGATGGTGACTTGTGCAGCATGTTGGTATGAGAAGATGGGAGTGTTCCTCCACAGGACTGAGAAGCTGGACACAGATGCATTGATGGAAGCAATTAACAGCTGACACAGCTCAGAGTAAAGAAAAAAAAAACAACAGGTAACCATTGGGAAAAGGAGAGAAAAAAAAGTAAGGGAATGCGTTTAAATATATATATAGTCGATACCTATATATATATAAAATGGTATGGCCAGATATAATGTGACGACCGTCCGCTGTAAGGCTGAGCTGCTGGTAAGGCAGCACCCCGAGAAACCCCGAGACCCTTAACCCCTATACAGGGATCTGGAATTATAGCGGAGCCCAGGGGTAGCTGCCTATGGAGCAGCAGAGCAGGGAGGTCGTCTAGGAAGGGAAAAAATCAGGAAGCGAAGAACGTAGTCAGGCGTCCGAGTCAAAACCGAGAGGGCAGCGAAGGTACAAAATCGTCAGGCAGTAGCAGAGTCAAAAATCCAGGCAAAGGTCAAGGGCAAAACCAAGAGGGCAGCTGAGGTACAAAATCAATAGGCAGAGGCAGAGTCAGAAATCCAGGCAAGGTCAGAGACAAAACTAAACATACACTATATCACTGGGGAACCAAAACTATATCTGGCGGCCTGCAAGACAGGCTCCAATGTATTTGAATGGCGCGGTTACCTCCCATAGGCTGGAGCTCACAGCCTGATGACCTCATCCGAACCGCCCCTAGAGCCAGGCCAGATGGAGATGCACGACTGGCTCCACCCAGCCCACCTCTGACAGAAGAACGCAGGCTGCGCCTAACGGACACCTCTGCAGGACCCGCTCTTCTGCGACCAACACCACCCAGAGGGGAAACACAGCGGCGCTCAGCGACAGAGGCAGACGTCGCTGGAGCAGGTCCATATGAGGACAAGGCCTTCCTATCACCAGCACCACCAGACGAAGGAATCCGGCTCCTCCCAGCGGCCGAGGCAGGAACACCGGCCACCGAGTCCGATGGCGATGTGACACATACATGGAGTCCCAACGGACGAGGGGGAACATAAATTAGCCTTGTTTGCGGATGATCTGCTTCTATATTTGTCCAACCCATTGATCAGCCTTCCGAATTGCTTAGATGAAATTCGGAGGTATGGCTAGTTAAGCAATTTTAAAATCAATATGTCGAAATCTGACATGCTTAATATATCCCTTCCGGAGGTGGTGGTTCAATTGTTAAAATCTGATTATGGGTTTACATGGAAGCAGGACGCCATCAAATATCTTGGCATTCACCTGTCGCGCGACCCGGCTGCCCTTTTCTCCCTGAATTATCAGTCTCTGCTAAAACAAACAGAGGCGGATCTTGGTAAGTGGCATAAACTCTCGCTGTCATGGATGGGACGGGTTAACGCAGTCCGGATCGACCTTCTCCCTAGATTATTATATTATTTTCAGACCATTCCGTACCTTCTTCCCGCCTCTTTCTTCTCTAGGCTGAAGACCATGATCACTAAATTCATCTGGTCCCATGGAAGAGCTAGGCTGGCGTATCGCCTCCTGGCCCGAAGGCTTGATAGAGGTGGAGTTGGTCTCCCGGACTTTCAGCTATACCATCTTGCCTCCTTGGGCACATGCATCTTGGACTTGTTCCAACTGGAAAAGCCCAAAAGATGGACTCATAGGGAGAAACATATGTCTTCTTCTCACCCGCTGTCGGAGATCTGGTCTGGGGGATGTTACACGGGACCTCTACTAGCTTCATCACTAAACAACTGAAACTATTTATACAACAATATAATAAGACTTTGCAGTTGACGACGATCCCGGGACTCCTGACCCTAATTTTCGGGAACCCTCAGTTCCAGGTGAGTCAGGGCAAGCAGAGGTTCCTACACTTAGCCAGGTCTTCCCATCCCACTTTAATTAGCTTCATCAATGATGACACGGTTGAAGATATCGGGTCCTTATTTCCTGACTCGATCCCGCCTCCGGACGCATGGTTCCATCAGGCTAGACTGAAACATTATATCCGGTCATTGCCCAGGTTGGCTGTCTTTCGCCCACTGACCCAATATGAAAAATGGTGCACGGATGGTTGTCCCTTGGATCATGCGGTATCTACCCTTTATAAGCTGTTCCAAGACTTGAAGGGTGGCCCCACAGACACCCTGCCCGGCTTCACCAATAGATGGGAGCATGATCTCAGTAGAACTTTCACCGTACTGGAATGGGAGAAAATTTTCCTCTTTACTCATAAATCTTTCATGTCTGTTGACTCTCAAGATCATAACTATAGGGTGGCGGCGCGGTGGTACAGATGCCCCGCGGAGATTAATAGGATATTTCCTTCTAGACCGGCTGATTGCTGGAGGCAATGTGGCCAGAGAGGCACAAATCTCCATATCTGGTGGGGGTGTGAACGTCTGCGCCCCTTCTGGGACGATGTGGAGGACCTGTATGGCAGGACTGTCCACACACAATTGAAACTTGATGCACAGATGGCTCTACTGTCGTGCTCAGGCGTGTCCATAGCCAAATATAAAAAATCTCTCCTCCGTCACTTTCGCACAGCTGCGAGACTTCTGATTTCTAGACTTTGGTTGAAGCCCGAGCGCCCGTCTAGGGGGGACTAAGTACATGAACTGAATGTCACCTGCAGACTGGAGGAATTGATCGTCCATAGAATGCCAGATGAGAATAGCGTTACGCAACACTGTGACCTGTGGGCCCCATGGATATTGCTACGAGAATCTGAGTCACTAAATTCTTGGTTGATGTGAGTGAAGTCAGACAAAGCCTTCATAATTTATATTGCCTGCATAACTGATCATATCGCACACTGATCCTTCCAGTTCCTTTGACCTTACCCTTCTTCCCCCCTCTTTTCTTAACTTTCTCTCTACTCTCTTTTACCTAATTCTTAACTACATTTCGCAGTTAGCGAATCCTCCATGTTATCCGAGGCTTACTGAATGTTGATACTTACCTGTTTCCTGTATTCACTCAACATACCAACATGGGTCCATGTCGTGGTGGCGTGTAACCCCATTAAGGGGTCATTATCCCTTATGACATGTTATCAGCTGAATATACAGGTCTAGAGTATATTACTTGGACACTTATTTTGTTAAATGTGTTATTTTCCTAGATTATGCTACTTGACTTTTGAAAATGCTATATGCTTTGGAAATTGCTTATACATTCACAAATGGTTTAATAAACATTAATTTATACAAAAAAAAATAGTCATTTCAGGCCTTTTATTCCAAGTCCATACACTCCCTTCGATCTAGCCATAGGTGCAAACCACTCTTAAAAATAAAATGAAGTATTCATAAAGTGCAAAGTTTTTTTTTATTATTACTAATATTATCTATAAGTGTGTACACATAGAAGAACTTAATAAAAAGGGGCATGGTGGTAAACCACCTTACATGTCCATCATGTCCGGCGGTCTCAAGGAGCTTCAATATAGCGGGATTCCAACGCCCTGCAAGCAGAAAAAATAAGACAACAGTTAGTGTCAATACAAATAACATTGGTAAAATATCAAACCGTGCGTGTGAATACTAAAACCATTACTCCAAAGAGAATAAGAAAAAACCTCCCCATCCCAGGGAGTCACTTATGGCCACTTTACACGCAGCTATAGGTAACATGATTTCCACAGGTAACTTACTGGCTGCAGTGAAATCATGGAGACATGGTTCTATCTTGTTGCTGTGTACAAATGGAACTATGTCTCCATGATTTCACTGCAGCCAGTAAGTTACCTGTGGACAACCTGTTACCTGTAGCTGCGTGTAAAGTGGCCATCAGAGATCGTCATTTCATTTATTGGTTATCCAAATAAAACCCAAATCTCTTATTACTAGACTTACCTAGCCCTAATGAACCATTACTTATACAAGGGACGTTAGTTTAAAGTCAACGTTCATTCCATTTGGCCTAAGGGTATTCAATTTATGAATCCACCTCAACTCATTGGCTTTAAGGGCCTTCTCCCTGTCTCCACCTCTTCTCATAGGAGGTACCATATCGATGAGCCTAAAATTCAGATTCTTTTCTTTATGCTTAAACTCTACAAAATGCTTGGGTACAGGTAAATCCTGCCTCTTTTTCCTGATTGTGTACCTGTGTTGCCCAAATCACACTTTGAATTCTAGGGTTGTCTCCCCCACGTACCACAACCCACACGGGCATTCTAACCGATAAATCACGTAATTACTGTTACAAGTCATGAAGTGCTTGATCTTAAATTCCTTGCCTGTTCTAGGATCTCTAAAAGAAGAACACTTGATTATATGCGAATAATTGATGCAATCAATACAAGGGTAACAACCCGTACGTTTAATTCCTGTTAAAGTAGGTACATATATACGCAAATAGGAGCATTGCTCTGACTGTCTTTGCACCCGACCACAAGCTGCGCTGCTTGGAGTTTTCTTTTTCTATATTTCTCCTGCTGAGATTTGCACAGCATCTAATAATTATGGAACCAGGATTGACCTGTTATACCATTGAGGACAAGGAACGATCCTCAAGGGAGCGGAAGGAGATGCAGATTTTTTAAGTGTACCATCTATAACTAACTCCAAGCGCAAGTATGAAAACGATATGAAAAAGCTTTTGTCTATGGAACTGCACCTTACAACCCTAGCACACTATTATAGAGCTAAACGTGTGCCTAGAGGGCTGTGATCAAATGTGCGTCCCACCCTATTTTTGAGCCATACGATCTATTGCGATAAGTTTGTGGGCTTGTCTAACTGGTACGCTAAGAATACCATATTATTGAATATGGAATTCCTGCAAGAGGAGATCTCCAAAATGAGAATTTAGGTTAAGGAAGCAGAGACTTTGCTGAAATCTTTGTTGGGGGAGGACCCATTTGCCAAGTTTAAGGATGTGATATCAGGAGAAGTGGAGAAAATGAGGAAGGAATTAGAAGAAACGAAAAGGCAGAAGTGGGAACGTGATGCAGAGGACTACAAATTAGGACAGATCTATAACTGGCAAAAAGATGGACAGGCCGGTTTGGAGGAAAAGAGGTTGAGATGTAACTACTTCTCGGGGGTGTGATATTATGGTTAAAAAAGTTAAACATGTTGACTCTATCCTATCTAGACCCAGAGGAACGTTTACAAGAAAAAGAAGAGGAGACAAACACCACTGGAGGAACCAGAAGAAAACAAAAAGACAAGGGGAAACCCCAACCAACAAAGAAGAAGGACTAAACCTGATAGTGAACATTTCCAGTAAGGAATTACAAAGGTGGATCAAGTTAATTTACTTAATAAGGGAATGAGTTTTTGTATCACAACGCATGTGAACTGGTTTGACTTAGAAGTGGATTTACAGAGGATTTTTCGTAGTATTAAATTGAAGCATTGGTTTTCAGGTAAATCTGTGAGAACGGTAGGCAGAACTAGTGAGCTTAGTTTGAGAAGTTTATCTTTACATAAGAAATCTAATTTCATGCCATTGAGGCCTTCATTAAGGCGGTCACAAAAGATTTAGAAAGTTTGAGAGTGGGTACTGAAGATGCTTTCAGAAACCCGAATGTCACCAGAGAGGAGTATGATGCCCTGCAACAGCTTATCCATGATGACAACCTAGTGATAAAGCCTGCGGATAAAGGGGGTGCGGTTATTATCATGGATAAGGCTACTTATTTGAAATAAATGATGAGGCAGCTTGAGGATAGCTCTGTGTATAGAAAACTAGACAACGACCCCAAATGGGATGTGATGGGTAAAATCTGTAAATTGCTAAACGAAGCGGACTTAGCGGGCATTATAGATGAGGACCTGGCCGGTTTTCTTTATGTAGAGAAACCGGTCACTCCGGTGTTGTATTTACTCCCTAAGATACACAAATCCCTGATAGACCCGCCAGGAAGGCCGATAGTGGCCAGAATCGATTCAGTTTTTAGTAACATGTTCTTGGACAAGGTGCTGTCGCCTTTTGCGACTTCAGCCCTGTCTTACATCAGAGATACGGGAGACTTTTTGGAGAAGTTGGAAGGGGTAGAGCTAAAAGACAACACGGTCCTGGTGTCTTTCGATGTCACTTCGCTTTATACATCCATTGATCATGATAGGGGGTGGAGGCGGTTGGAAGTGTGTTGCAGGATGCCCATTACACAGAGCAAGCCAAGCAGTTCATTATTGATTGTTTAAATTTGGTATTGAGATGCAACTATTTCCTATTCGGTGACACTTCCTATTTGCAGCTAAGAGGGACCGCCATGGGGGCCAAAATGGCATGTGCGTATGCTAATGTGGTAATGGCGGTCTTAGAAGAGAGATATGTCTACACATCCAACCACTTTGACAAGGTTGCAAAGTGGTGGAGGTATGTGGACGACATATTTTTGTTGTGGACTGGAACCATGTTGGAATTGGATGAATTTTTCCAATACATGAATACTGTGGATGACACAATTAAATTTACTAGGGTGATCTCAACCACTGAGATACAGTTTCTAGATGTCCTGATATATATCAAAGAGGGGACCCTGCAGACCAGCTTATACATAAAAAATACTGATAGAAACAAATTGTTACACTTCAACAGCCATCATCCACACGAAATGAAAAAGGCCATTCCATATGGGCAGATTAAAAGAGTGGAAAGGATAATCAGTGAGAAGACGCAGGTATCAAAACAAATTGATGGTTTAATGTGCAGATTCAAACAGAGGGGATACCCTGAGTCAGTGTTGAAAATACAGAGAGCGAAAGCACAGACTGATATCGTTACCCCCTTGAGACGAGCATGTGAGGGTACTAGTAAAAGAATACCTTTTATTACAACGTATGGGGAAGAGTCTAAAGAAATAAGTAAGGTTTTTATCAAACACTGGGGGCATCTTGAGAAGTTGCCTACCAGAGGTTGAGGAGTTCCGGGCAAAACCATTGTTATCATACACACGGAATAAGAATTTGAAGGACCTTTTGGTCCTATTAAGAAGCAGGTGCAACCTACTTTAACAGGAATTAAACGTACGGGTTGTTACCCTTGTATTGATTGCATCAATTGTTCGCATATAATCAAGTGTTGTTATTTTAGAGATCCTAGAACAGGCAAGGAATTTGAGATCAAGCACTTCATGACTTGTAACAGTAATCACGTGATTTATCGGTTAGAATGCCCGTGTGGGTTGCACGTTGACTTTAAACTAACGTCCCTTGTATAAGTAATGGTTCATTAGGGCTAGGTAAGTCTAGTAATAAGAGACTTGGGTTTTATTTGGATAACCAATAAATGAAATGGCGTTCTCTAAGTGACTCCCTGGGATGGGGAGGTTTTTTCTTATTCTCTTTGGAGTAATGGTTTTAGCATTCACACGCACGGTTTGATATTTTATTTGTGTTTGTCCTTGGGATTTGTTTATTGTCATGGCAAAAGCTGGCTTCAGAGGAAATTGGCGACGTCTTAACTTAAAAGGCAAGCCGGTTTCTGATGGGCACAAATCAATCCTGGGAATGAAAACCACATTTCCTCCAGCAGACCCAGTAATGACTCTTGCTCGAATCATGTTGGCAAACAAACCGGTGACAATTAAGCGAGTCCCATTGCAAAGACCTTTTCTGCTGTTGAAGTTCCTCAAAAGCATTACAATGGTGCCAATTTTTAATTTCAGACGATGAGATGGCATCCCCGTGGGTGTAAGTGAATTTAAAAATTCAACAGGGTATTGCTCTGGGTCCTCTGTCTCGTCCGGATCAATGGAATCATCACTAATGTATTCTGTATACTCTCCAGCAATGCAATCCATGATCTTAGAGTTGACCTGATCCACATCATCATTTTTGGGGCAAAGAATGGCATGTGATGCTGCTGTATGAATGCTTTCATTGTCATTGACATCAATTACAATGTTTTCACCAAAAATGTCAAATATTAGTGAACCTGTGCAAATCATATCTTCAGGGATTTCTATAACATCATCTCCAAGGTTATAAGAATTGGTCAATTGTCCATTTCCCAGCTGAAGTATCCAATTGCTGTATTCTGGATCAACAGAGCGCATGTTGTCAAGTAGTGGCAATTGAGTGAAAATCTGCCATTGTCTGGAATATTTAATGCAGCTCTCTACGATATCAGTTCGTGTTCCATGAGGAATAATAGGAAGACACTGACGAAAGTCTCCTCCCAGAACAATGACTTTCCCTCCAAAGGGTGTTTTATTTTTCTTCGAGATATCTTTGGTCATAACATCCTTTAATAGTTGGTCAATGACATGCAGTGCGAATTTGGATAGCATAGTGGATTCATCAATAATGAAAAGTTTAGTACTCTTCAAATGGTGTGCAGCATCAGTATCATTTTTGATTCTTGACACAGACGTTTCATTGATTGGAATAGGTATCCCGTAAAGTGAATGGATGGTTCTTCCTCCTTCCAATAAGTTGGCTGCAATCCCAGTACTGGCAGCAGGTGACACAGTTTCTCCTTCTCCTCTTATTTGACGAATTAACAAATCATACAAATATGTTTTCCCACTGCCACCTGGGCCATCAATGAAAAAGCACTTAGCTTGCTGACTTGTATCCTGTAATGCTTCATTTATGGCATTATAGGCCAAAAGTTGTTGTTGATTTAAAGTTTCTTTCATTTCTTGGGCTCTTCTAAACTCCTCCTCTTTGTCGTATTGTGGTTGTAGTTGTTGTTTTCTTTTGGGGCGTGGTAGATTAAAATCCGTAAAGCTTTTGCCATGAAATTTTAACACATTTTGAACATCTGTCATTGCATAGCCTTCACAATGCTCACAGTCCTCATTGTTAGGGTGATATGCACGGCAGTAGTCTTCAATAAAATCTTTTTTAAATTCTTGCCACAACTCCAATGGATGAGCAGGAGGACCAAAGATACATATGTAAGCAAACATATCCCGAAGCTGTGCAGGCATGTTTAGAACACAGCCATCCAGTAAGGTATTTCGCCAAACACTGTCATCCAAAAGTAATCCAAGGGCTATTGCTGCCTGTTTAAAAGTTGGGTACTCGACTTCATTAACGGTCTTAATGTGCTCAAAACTTGTTGCTCCTTTTACATGTAGTAACAACAACCGTAAATAGTAGCGTTCTTCATCTTTCATACTGACCGTATACATTCTTCCAATGACTGTTGTTCCACGTTTCTGCCTAATTTCCCATGCACCAGCTTTCCAGACATAGTGCTCAGGAATTTGGTGGTAGAAGTATTCATGAGCACGTGGGTCATTCTCATTCAGTTCAAAGTAGGCCATAAGAGTTGATTTTTTATGTGTCATGGCAGCAATGTTCTCAACAGAAGCATCTTCATGAAAATAAAGGGGTTGTGACTGTGGCAGATGTACGGCAAGGCGAACAATGCTGTGTGATTGTTTATGCATTGGATAGGCAAAAATTCTCCAAGCTGCCTCCGGTGCACTGACGTATCTTGAGTCCATAAATTGGTGAGGTTCATCATGTTGTATGTTTGTTTGAGAAATTTCCAGATTGGCTTTATCATGCCCCTTGTAAACATATTTGAATAGATACTTGACACTTTGAATGGATGCACAGATTTCCACATTTATATGACACTTATACTTTAATAGTAAGAAAGGGTTATAGGGAACAACCCAAGAATTATCAACCATGTGAGAACGTTGTGTAAATGAAGGTCCTGCATTGCGTTGATAAGTTGGGTAGGCATCGTGTGCTATTACAGTTTTTGGTTGGAAATCTTTTGGGAATCCTTTTTTACACTTTCCAATATCCATACATGGAGAATTGGGGTTCAATTGTCCACAGGGTCCATGAATCATATGTTGCATCACAATTTGATGGAGCACAGGATACTCGGATGGGTCAGGAATTTCTGCCCAAACAGTACGATCGACATCTACCTCAGTGCGTAATTTGGAATTGCTATCCAGAATAACCAAAATGTGAGCATGTGGTAGTCCTCGCTTTTGGAATTCTATTACATGAATCATTGCACAAATCTTGCCAAATAATCCACTGTTTATATCTTTTAATAGGGCTTCTAATTTTATTTTGAAGACACGGGCGACTAAATCCGGTCTGTGTTCCACCCTCTGCCATGGTTCTAAATTATGGATAATCTCGCTCCATTTGGGATTACAGGTCATTGTTATAAAAAGATCTGGCCGTCCAAATTTTGTAACAATAGCCATGGCATCTTGATACCTCTGCTGCATGTTTCTGGGACTGCCTTCAAATGACGATGGTAAAATGACCGTCTTGCCAATAGGAATTCCTTTTTCAAAAGATTTCCTTTGCAGATGTTCCTGTAGTACGCAATAGTCTTCCACTTTTAAGTCTTTTTGATGTTGACGTATAAAATTTAAGCAATTAGCCTCAATTTTTATATACGCATCTACTAAATACTGTTGCGTTAGTTTTCCACCATTTAAAATAGGATTGAACCCAGGACGTACAGATAGCAAATAACAGTAATACTGCAATTGTGTAATTCTCCGTGGATTTTCACCTTGATGCTTCAGTCCCTCATGCCAGCCTTGTTCACCATGCGGAAAAAATAACGGATACAGTAAAGCATCTAAATTACTGTGGAGAATACTAACTTGCTGTGTTTTTGGAGCTAAAGGATTGTTTGGGTCAGGTTTGAGATGAATTAAAATGTCTCTATTGAAGGGTGGCTCTCCATCAGCATTTTCAAAGACCACAGCAACTTCATTAACAATTGGCTTATTATAACGTCTTGGGTCTTGTTCTCGATCCTGTTTAAGAGCCATGATGATATTAGGCATGACAGTACCATTTTCAATTGCCTTCTCCTGTTCCTCTTGTTCAACAAAACGTAACATTTTGTATGCGGAAACAAAAGGATTAATGCGATCTAATAAGTTAGCAATGAGCCGCATCAATTTAGGATGACATTTCTTATTTTCATCACACTGTAAACGTTGGTCATTAGCAGTGGCAGTATCTAAAATGTAGAGTTGGGCATAAGCAGGAGCTTGATCTGGAGCAGGATGTAGTGTTCCAGTACGGTGATAAATTTGGCCATGAATCCGGAAGCAATAAGGGCCATGTCCAGGTGGGGGAGCAATACTTGCACCCATAGAAGCAAAACCAAATGAACTATTAATACTTCTGATGTTATCCATCATATTCCGACTGTATGGACTCTGACCTTTAAGAATACATTCCAACATCTCTGGATACTGAGGTAACGGAACCTTGACCTTCCCCTTGTGACAACAGAGAGTATACTGTTTATCCGATGGCATCTCATCCATGAAATGTCGAGCTTCACAATGCTTACATATGAATATCATAGAGCCACAGGTATGTTCCACAATGCCAAAATCACTATCTGTAAATCCAGGTGGATATGAAGAGGGAGGTGTAGGTAGATAAATACGATTTTCTTTCTGCAAACCGACATAGATGAGACGTTGAAGTAATAAAGCAGAAAAAGAGTCAGGATCCACTTGTGTAACAGTAGAAGACGTGTTTTTGCGGTGTTGACGACGGGAGGCACCACTTTTACGTAAGCGGCTCTGTTTGGATAGTGAAGACTCCTGAGCAATTTGTGCCTCCAAAGGAGTTTGTTGTTGTTCAAGGCGAAAACGTTTTGTGCGTGACGTCTCCTCAGCACAATGTTAACGCTTTGCTGTTGCTTTGCGCGGTGATGAAACTTGAGGAATTGTGCTCCTTTCATCCGGTGAACTGCTAGAAAGAGCTAGAGCAAACTGTAGTACTGGTGAGCTTACAGTTGGATCAGCAGACTGTAGTACTGATGAGGTTACTGTTTGATCAGCACACTGAGTTACATCAGCAGAGTATTGTACAGGTGAGCTTGTAGTTTGATCAGCAGACTGTTGTACTGAGGAGGTTACTGTCTGATCAGCAGAGTGATGTACTGGTGGTGTCGCTTTTTTTTTTTGACGCCGTTGATGTAGCTTCTGAGCATTTTTGGCCAACCGTAGTTGTTTTTGTTCCAGCGACTCCGTTGCAATGCGTTGCTTATACTCAGCTTTAGACTTATCCAAACAACATTGTCGCTCTTCTTCAGTTTCTTTAGCACGTGTCTTACGCATCCATGCGGCTTTGTACCCGCCAACATCCTTGCTAGTATCCTTTGAAGTCATGTTAGAACATACAAAGGTAATACTATGCTTGGAGATGTATAGGTACGCAAGAGCTTTTACAAAAGCTTTTTGGGAGAAAAGAATTCTTGAAAAGTATAGAATAATTATTAAGGAAAATAATAAGTTCCAGATAGACAATGAACATATTTAAATATCATGTTTTGTATGTCCTTTAATTTACCCTACAACGTATTACAAATATATAAACATGTTTCTCATTCATATCAATAATAGTAAGAGGTCACTGAATACTTAAGGACATTGAATGTGCATACATAATACCAATACCATAAATATCAAAACCATCATCAAAACCATCATCAATAGCATCATCAATAGCATCATCAATAACAATAATATTAGCAATACCATTATTATTAGCATTAATAGCATAATTATAAGCATTAATAGCATAAATATTACCATTAATAGCATAATTATTAGCATTAATAGCATAATTATTGGCATTAATAGCATAAATATTACCATTAATAGCATAATTATTAGCATTAATACCATAATTATTAGCATTAATAGCATAATTATTAGCATTAATAGCATAATTATTACCATTAATAGTATAATTATTTGCATTAATACCATAATTATTAGCATTAATAGCATAATTATTATCATTAATACCATAATTATTACCATTAATAGCATAATTATTAGCATTAATAGCATAATTATTAACATTAATAGCATAATTATTATGTGCATACATAATAACCAATACATAATATCAAAACCATCATCAAACCATCATCATCAAAACCATCATCAAATAGCATCATCAATAACAATAATATTAGCAATAGCATTATTATTAGCATTAAAAGCATAATTATAAGCATTAATAGCATAATTATTAGCATTAATACCATAAATATTAGCATTAATACCATAAATATTAGCATTAATACCATAATTATTAGCATTAATACCATAATTATTAGCATTAATAGCATAATTATTGGCATTAATACCATAATTATTAGCATTAATAGCATAATTATTAGCATTAATACCATAATTATTACCATTAATAGCATAATTATTAGCATTAATACCATAATTATTAGCATTAATAGCATAATTAGCATTAATACCATAATTATTAGCATTAATAGCATAATTATTAGCATTAATACCATAATTATTAGCATTAATAGCATAATTATTAACATTAATAGCATAATTATTATGTGCATACATAATACCAATACCATAAATATCAAAACCATCATCAAAACCATCATCAAAACCATCATCAAAACCATCATCAATAGCATCATCAAAACATCATCAATAGC
This sequence comes from Allobates femoralis, assembly GCA_033576535.1. Taxonomy (NCBI): domain Eukaryota; kingdom Metazoa; phylum Chordata; class Amphibia; order Anura; family Aromobatidae; genus Allobates; species Allobates femoralis. Next base: position 368,520,655 of record JARQOC010000003.1, read on the forward strand.
ATCATCAATAGCATCATCAATAGCATCATCAATAACAATAATATTAGCAATAGCATTATTATTAGCATTAATAGCATAATTATTACCATTAATACCATAATTAGCATTAATACCATAATTATTAGCATTAATTTACCATAATTATTAGCATTAATACCATAATTATTGGCATTATAGCATAATATTACCATAAAACATTATTACCATTAATAGCATAATTATTAGCATTAATAGCATAAATATTACCATTAATAGCATAATTATTAGCATTAATACCATAATTATTAGCATTAATACCATAATTATTAGCATTAATAGCATAATTACCATTAATAGCATAATTATTTAGCATTAATAGCATAATTATTAACATTAATAGCATAATTATTAACATTAATAGCATAATTATTATGTGCATACATAATTACCAATACCATAAATATCAAAACCATCATCAAAACCATCATCAAAACCATCATCAAAACCAACATCAATAGCATCATCAAAACCATCATCAATAACATCATCAATAGCATCATCAATACCATCATCAATAACAATAATATTAGCAATAGCATTTATTATTAGCATTAATAGCATAATTATTAGCATTAATACCATAATTATTATCATTAATAGCATAATTATTAGCATTAATAGCATAATTATTAGAATTAATACCATAATTATTGCATTAATAGCATAATTATTGGCATTAATAGCATAATTATTACCATTAATAGCATAATTATTACCATTAATAGCATAATTATTAGCATTAATAGCATAAATATTACCATTAATAGCATAATTATTAGCATTAATACCATAATTATTAGCACTTAATAGCATAATTACATTAATAGCATAATATATTACATTAATAGCAATAATTATTAACCATAAAGCATATTATTATGTGCATACATAATACCAATACCATAAATATCAAAACCATCATCAAAACCATCATCAAAACCATCATCAAAACCATCATCAATAGCATCATCAATAGCATCATCAAAACCATCATCAAAACCATCATCAATAGCATCATCAATAGCATCATCAATAACAATAATATTAGCAATAGCATTATTATAAGCATTAATAGCATAATATTACCATTAATAGCATAATTATTAGCATTAATAGCATAATTATTGGCATTAATAGCATAAATATTACCATTAATAGCATAATTATTAGCATTAATACAATTATTAGCATTAATAGCATAATATTAGCATTAATAGCATAATTATTACCATTAATAGTATAATTATTTGCATTAATACATAATTATTAGCATTAATAGCATAATTATTAGCATTAATAGATAATATTATTATCTAATACATAAAAATTATTACATTAATACCATAATTATTACATTAATAGCATAATTATTAGCATTAATAGCATAATTATTAACATAATAGCATAATTATTATGTGCATACATAATACCAATACATAAATATCAAAACCATCATCAAAACCATCATCAAAACATCATCAAAACCATCACATAGCATCATCATAACAATAATATTAGCAATAGCATTATTATTAGCATTAAAAGCATAATTATAGCATTAATAGCATAATTATTAGCATTAATACCATAAATATTAGCATTAATACCATAAATATTACATTAATACCATAATTATAGCATTAATAGCATAATTATTGGCATTAATACCATAATTATTAGCATTAATAGCATAATTATTAGCATTAATACCATAATTATTACCATTAATAGCATAATTATTAGCATTAATACCATAATTATTAGCATTAATAGCATAATTAGCATTAATACCATAATTATTAGCATTAATAGCATAATTATTACCATTAATACCATAATTATTACCATTAATAGCATAATTATTACCATTAATAGCATATATTAATACCATTAATAACTATTAGCATTAATACATAATTATTAGCATTAATAGCATAATTATTATACCATTAATGATACATAATTATTACCATTAATAGCATAATTATTAGCATTAATAGCATAATTATTAGCATTAATACCATAATTATTAGCCATAATATACATAATTATTACCATTAATAGCAATAATTAGCATTAATAGCATAATATGCATTAATAGCATAATTATTAGCATTAATACCATAATTATTACATTAATACCATAATATTGCATTAATACCATAATAATTATGCATTAAAGCATAATTATTACCATTAATAGCATAATTATTACATTAATAGCATAATATACATTAATAGCATAATATTACATTAATACATAATTATTAGCATTAATACATAATTATTAGCATTAATAGCATAATTACCATAATAGCATAATTATTACATTAATAGCATAATTATTATACATTAATAGCATAATTATTATGTGCATACATAATACAATACCATAAATATCAAAACCATCATCAAAACCATCATCAAAACCATCATTCAATAGCATCATCATAAACCATCATCAATAGCATCATCAATAACAATAATAGTAGCATTAATAGCATATTATTACCATTAATAGCATAATATATTACCATTAATACCATAATTACATTAATAGCATAATTAGCATTAATAGCATAATTAGCATTAATACATAATTATTAGCATTAATACATAATTATTAGCATTATTAGCATAATTATTAGCATTAATAGCATAATTATTACCATTAATAGCATAAATATTACCATTAATAGAATAATTATTACCATTAATAGAATAATTATTAGCATTAATAGTATAATTTTACCATTAATACCATAATTATTACCATTAATAGCATAATTATTACCATTAATAACTAATTAGCATTAATAGCATAATTATTAGCATTAATATGCATAATTATTACCATTAATATCGCATAATTATTACCATTAATAGCATAATATTAGCATTAATAATAATATATTACCATTAATAGCATAATTATTATTAATAGCATAATTATTACCATTAATAGCATAATTATTACCATTAATAGCATAAATATTACCATTAATAGCATACATATTAGGATTAATAGCATTATTATTAACAGTAATATTAGTATTATTTTTTTTTTTTTAATTATTTTTGTACAAATTTTTTTTAATTTTTAAATTTTTTTTGTATTATTAAATTATTTTTTTATTTTAAAATTTTTTTTTTTTTTAATTATTATTTTTATTTAATTATTTATTTTTTTTTATTTATTTTTTTTATTATTTTTTAATTATTTTTAAATCATTATTTTTATTATTTAATTTATTTATTTTTTTACTTGCGAGTGAGACACAGTTCTCATTGCGGTCCGCCTTTTTTTTCCCATTGACATACATTACCGGTGTGTCGGCGATTTTATGGCCGGCCACCTGGTTCTATTCGTCGGCCCTAAAATCGCGGACACACCGCTAATGCATCTCTATGGGCAGTCAGCTCGAATTCTGATTGGTCGGCGTTCAATCCGAAATCGGGCTGACTGCCCATAGAGATGCATTAGCGGTGTGTCCGCGATGTTAAGGCCGAGAAATAGAACCAGGTGGGCGGCCATAAAATCGCCGACACACCGCTAATGTATGTCAATGGGAAAAAAAAAGGCGGACCGGAATGAGAACTGTGTCTCACTGTCGCAAGTAAAAAAATAAATAAATTAAATAATAAAAATAATGATTTAAAAATAATTAAAAAATAATAAAAAAAATTAATAAAAAATAATAAATAATTAAATAAAAATAATAATTAAAAAAAAAAAAAAAGGCGGACCGGAATGAGAACTGTGTCTCAGTCTGACTTTAAAAAAATAAATAAATTAAATAATAAAAAAAATGATTTAAAAATAATTTAAAAATAATAAAAAAAGAGGGGCTCTTCTGATTGGCTGAGGGCAGTATACAGCGACCAATCAGAAGAGGAAGAGGACGTCGGAGGTGGAAGTTAGCGAAAAGAAGACAGAAGATCCCCGGGCCGGACGAAGAGGCGGAGATGGCGGAAAGAAGAGAGAAGACCCCCGGGGCCGGAGGAAGAGGACGCCTGGCCGGACGGACGATCAGATGACTTGAAGGCATGTAAGTGATCGACGGGGACGTTAGGTTAGGGGACGGCGGGGGCTTCGGGTGTAGGGCCTTAGGTGACAGCGACGTTAGGTTAGGGGACGGCGGGGGCTTCGGGTGTAGGGCCTTAGGTGACAGCGGCGTTAGGTTAGGGGATGGCGGGGGCTTCGGGTGTAGGGCCTTAGGTGACAGCGGCGTTAGGTTAGGGGACGGCGGGGGCTTCGGGTGTAGGGCCTTAGGTGACAGCGGCGTTAGGTTAGGGACGGCGGGGGGGTTAGGGTTTAGGGCTTTAGCGAGAGGGGCAGGGGACAGCGGCGGGAGCGGGTGTGCGGACATGGCGGCGGCGGCGGGTGTGCGGACATGGCGGCGGCGGCGGCGGGGTGTGCGGACATGGCGGCGGCGGGTGTGCGGACATGGCGGCGGCGGGTGTGCGGACATGGCGGCGGCGGGTGTGCGGACATGGCGGCGGCGGCGGGTGTGCGGACATGGCGGCGGGTGTGCGGACATGGCGGCGGGTGTGCGGACATGGCGGCGGCGGGTATGCGGACATGGCGGCGGCGGCGGGTGTGCGGACATGGCGGCGGGTGTGCGGACATGGCGGCGGCGGCGGGTGTGCGGACATGGCGGCGGGTGTGCGGACATGGCGGCGGCGGGTGTGCGGACATGGCGGCGGCGGGTGTGCGGACATGGCGGCGGGGGTGTGCGGACATGGCGGCGGCGGGTGTGCGGACATGGCGGCGGCGGGTGTGCGGACATGGCGGCGGGTGTGCGGACATGGCGGCGGGTGTGCGGACATGGCGGCGGGTGTGCGGACATGGCGGCGGGTGTGCGGACATGGCGGCGAGTGTGCGGACATGGCGGCGGGTGTGCGGACATGGCGGCGGGTGTGCGGACATGGCGCGGGCGGGTGTTGCGGACATGGCGGCGGGTGTGCGGACATGGCGGCGGGTGTGCGGACATGGCGGCGGGTGTGCGGACATGGCGGCGGGTGTGCGGACATGGCGGCGGGTGTGCGGACATGGCGGCGGGTGTGCGGACATGGCGGCGGCGGCGGGTGTGCGGACAAGCGGCGGCGGCGGGTGTGCGGACATGGCGGCGGCGGCGGGTGTGCGGACATGCGGCGGCGGGTGTGCGGACATGGCGGCGGGTGTGCGGACATGGCGGCGGCGGGTGTGCGGACATGGCGGCGGCGCGGGTGTGCGGACATGGCGGCGGCGGCGGTGTGCGGACATGGCGCGGCGCGCGTGGTGCGGACATGGGGGAGCGAGTGCGGCTCAGGCAGCGACTCGCTCATGGTCCCGGAGTAGCTATTGGCGGGGGCGTGGGGCTGTGCGGACATAAACGGGGCTGGGGAGCAGCAGCGGCGGCGGCGGGAACGGTGCTGTGAGGGCTGGGGAGCGGCGGCGGTAGTGGTAGTGTGTGGGCTGGGGAGCGGTAGAAAAGGTAAAAGAAAAGAAAATAAAGAAAGGTTTTAGCTCAGAAAGGATATCTTAGCTGTAGGGTAGTAGCGGTCGTCTTGAAGCTTGCTTCGGTAAATCCAGAAGCGAGTCTTCTTGCGGCCTCGGAATCCGGCAGTCCGTCTTCGAGGTAGCGGGTAGGCGAAATGATTTGTGATTTCAAATTTCACGCCTAATAAACTGGGTGAAAATTTGAAACACAAAATGTGGTTGAAGTAAAGTGAGTGAATTGAAAGATTTAAACAAATAAATAGTGACGGAGGCTAACGTGAGTGCTAGATTGGCGTTGATGGACCTCATTCAAAGATGTCTCCATTCAGTTCGCAATTTTTTTATTTATTTTTTAATTAATATAATTATTTAAAATTATTTATATTTTTTTTTAATTGTTGTATATATATTTTTAAATTAATTTTTAAATAATTTTTTATATTAAAATTTAATTTTATTTAAGGTCAGACAGAAACAGTTCTCTCTGGTCCCTTTAATTAATTTAGTTTAATTATTATTTATATTTAATTATTATTATTTTTAATTTATTTTTTAAAATTTTTAATTATTTTTAAAATTATTTTTAATTATTTAATTTATATTATTTTTTTAGTCCAGGAATGAGACACAGTTCTCATTCGGTCCGCCTTTTTTAATTTTAATTTATTATTTTTATTTAATTATTTATTTATTTTTTTATTAATTTTTTTTAATTTTTTTAATTATTTTTTATATTTTTATTATTTAATTTATTTATTTTTTAAGCAGACTGAGACACAGTTCTCATTCCGGTCCGCCTTTTTTTTTTATTATTATTTTTATTTAATTATTTTTATTTTTATTAATTTTTTATTATTTTTTTATTATTTTTAAATCATTATTTTTATTTTTAATTATTTATTTTTTTTATTAAATTTGAGACACAGTTTCTTCCGTCCGCCTTTTTTCGTTCCCATTTACTATACCATTACTGGGTGTGTCGGCGATTTTATGGCCGGCCACCTGGTTCTATGTGTCGGCCCTAAAATCGCGGACACACCGCTAATGCATCTCTATGGGCAGTCACAGCTCGAATTCTGATTGGTCGGCGTTCAATCCGAAATCGAGCTGACTGCCCATAGAGATGCATTAGCGGTGTGTCCGCGATTTTAGGGCCGACAAATAGAACCAGGTGGACGGCCATAAAATCGCCGACACACCGCTAATGTATGTCAATGGGAAAAAAAAAGGCGGACCGGAATGAGAACTGTGTCTCACTGTCGCAAGTAAAAAATAAATAAATTAACTAATAAAAATAATGATTTAAAAATAATTAAAAATAATAAAAAAAATTAATAAAAAATAATAAATAATTAAATAAAAATAATAATTAAAAAAAAAAAAAGGCGGACCGGAATGAGAACTGTGTCTCAGTCTGACTTAAAAAAAATAAATAATAAATAATAAAAAAAATGATTTAAAAATAATCAAAAAAGAATAAAATAAATAAATAAAAAATAATAAATAATTAAATAAAAATAATAATTAAAAAAAAAAAAAAAGGCGGACCGGAATGAGAACTGTGTCTCAGTCTGACTTAAAAAAAATAAATAAATTAAATAATAAAATAATGATTTAAAAATAATTAAAATAATAAAAAAATAAATAAAAATAATAAATAATTAAATTAAAATAATATTAAAAAAAAAAAGGCGGACCGAATGAGAACTGTGTCTCAGCTGACTTAAAAAAATTATTTTATTTAATTATTATTATTTTTATTATTTTTTTTATTAATTTTATTATTTTTAATCTTATTTTATTATTTAATTTATTTATTTTTTAAGTCAGACGAGACACAGTTCTCATCAGGTCCGCCTTTTTTTTTTTTTTAATTTATTTTTATTAATATTTATATTTTTATTATTTATTTTATCTTTTTTAATATTTTTAGATCATTTTTTAATTTAATTTATTTATTTTTTTACTTGCGACAGTGAGACACAGTTCCATCCGGTCCGCCTTTTTTTTCACATTGACATACATAGCGGTGTGTCGGCGATTTATGGCCGGCCACCTGGTCTATGTGTCGGCCCAAATCGGACACACGTAATGCATCTTATGGCATAAGACGAATTTGATTGGTCGCGTTCAATCGAAATCGACTGACTGCATAAGATGCATTAGGTGTGTCGGATTTTAGGGCGACAAATAGAACAGGTGGACGGCCATAAAATCGAGACACCGCTAATGTATTCAATGGAAAAAAAAGGGACGAATGAGAATGTGCTCACTGTGCAAGTAAAACAAAATAATTAATAATAAAAATATGATTTAAATAATTAAAAAGAATAAAAATAATAAAAATAATAAATAATTAAAAAAATAATATTTAAAAAAAAAAAAAGCGGACCTGAATGAGAACTGGCTCAGTCGACTAAAAAAATAAAAAAAAAAAATGATTAAAATAATAAAAGAAAATAATAATAAAAAATAATAATAAAAAAATAAATTAAAAAAAAAAGGCGGACTGTGAGACTGTGTCAGTTGACTAAAAAAATAATAATAAATATAAAAAATAATTTAAATATTAAAAAAAAAAAAAATGAGGGCCTTCTGTGGCTGAGGCAGTATAAGCGCATCAGAAGAGGCTCAGATCTCATTAGGGGAATGCGATTTTCGTCTTCTATGTAAGAGAAGGAAGAGGACGTCGGCGATGGAAGTTGCAAGAAGACAGAAGATCCGGCCGGACGAGAGGCGGAGATGGCGGAAGGAAGAGAGAAGACCCCCGGGGCCGGAGGAAGAGGACGCCTGGCCGGACGGACGATCAGATGACTTGAAGGCATGTAAGTGAAAGACTGGGACGTTAGGTTAGGGGACGGCGGGGCTTCGGGTGTAGGCTTAGGTGAGAGCGGCTAGGTTAGGGGACTTTGGGGGCTTAGGGTGTAGGGCTTTAGCGATAGGGGCAGGGGTAGACGGCGGGGCTTAGGGGGTATCGGCGGGGGCTTAGGATGCTGCGGGGTTAGGGGGTAGGGCTTAGCGTGTACGGGTGCGGCGGACTTAGGGGTATCGGCGGGGGCCTAGGATGCTACGGGGGTTAGGGGTAGGGCTTAGGGGGTAGGCGGCATGGCTTAGGGGGTATCGGCGGGGGCCTAGATGCTACGGGGCTTAGGGGTAGGGCTTAGGGCTGCTGCGGGGCTTAGGGGTAGGAGCTTAAGGGGCGTGGCTTAGGGGTAGACGACAGGCTTAGGAGGTATCGGCGGGGGCTTAGTATGCTGCGGGTCGGGGTTAGGTGTCGGGGCTTAGCGTGTAGGGGTGCGGCGGCAGGGGGCTGTAGTGTACAGCGCGATGGTATACTACAGTCCCATGGCGCTTATGGGCATGGGACTGTAGTATACTATAGCGGTGTACACTACAGTAGTATGGCGGTCGGGCTTAGCGTGTAGGGTGCGGCGGCAGGGGGCTGTAGTGTACAGCGCGATGGTATACTACAGTCCCATGGCGCTTATGGGCATGGGACTGTAGTATACTATAGCGGTGTACACTAAGCGCTTAGAGCGGCAGGGGGCTGTAGTGTACAGCGCGATGGTATACTACAGTCCCATGGAGCTTATGGGCATGGGACTGTAGTATACTATAGCGGTGTACACTACAGTAGTATGGGCGGTCGGGGCTTAGCGTGTAGGGGTGCGGCGGCAGGGGGCTGTAGTGTACAGCACGATGGTATACTACAGTCCCATGGCGCTTATGGGCATGGGACTGTAGTATACTATAGCGGTGTACACTAAGCGCTTAGAGCGACAGGGGGCTGTAGTGTACAGCGCGATGGTATACTACAGTCCCATGGCGCTTATGGGCATGGGACTGTAGTATACTATAGCGGTGTACACTACAGTATTATGGGCTTCTGTGGCTTGGTTGGGGGTGGGTGTGCGGACATGGGGGGGCTGTGCGGACATGGGGGGGGGGCCTGTGCGGACATGGGGGGGGGCCTGTGCGGACATGGGGGGGGGGGGCCTGTGCGGACATGGGGGGGGGGCCTGTGCGGACATGGGGGGGGGGCCTGTGCGGACATGGGAGGCCTGTTTGGACCTGGGGGAGGCTGTGCGGACATTGGGGTGGCGAGTTGCGGGGAGCGGAGGCGGCTGTGCCGCCTCCGCTCCATGGTCCCCGGGGAGCGAGTTGCGGCTCAGGCAGCGACTCGCAATGGCCTCGCGGCCATTGCTCGCGCTACCTGAGCGGTAAATCGCTAAGGTTATGGCCGAGCCTGTGGATCGATTTTGGCCAGCGGCTCGCAATGGCCGCTTCGCGGCCATTGCTCGCCCTGGGCCAGCGACTCGCAATGGCCTCGCGGCCATTGCTCGCACAGCATTGGGCGCTTCACGCCCAATGTTAAATTCGTATCCACATGACGACATCGGAAAGTGCGCGCGGAGGGGCGCTTTTCCGATTCGCGATTATATAATAGATATTAGTAATAATAAAAAGAAACTTTGCACTTTATGAATACTTCATTTTATTTTTATCTATTTTTGCACCTATGGCTAGAGCGAGGGGAGTGTTTGGACTTGGAATAAAAGGCCTGAAATGACTATTATATCCCGTAGAACCTCAATTCATAGCTGAAAGGGGGACTCCAGTATGTTTACAGAGAGTCGTGCCCTGTTGCAATGGCACCTGGTACCCCGTTATATTGGGGGATCCATAGGTATGAGGTGAGGGATATTGGTCACAGGGCTATATATCCTTGATATACCTATATAGAACACTCTAGGCTTTCAGGGGGTTAATTGCATTCCACAATCACTATGTAGAGTACTATGAATAATTTATGCATACAGCACAAAGGCACTTTACATTTTGACAGAGCATTGTCACTTTATAATGCATTATCTATGATAATGAGATTGAGGTCGCACTGCCAGGGAAGCTCAGGATGAAGTGCACAGGTGCCAGAGTTCCAAGATGGCGGCCGCGACACTTCCTGTTGCTCCATGGCAACAAGGGGATCTCTGGGTAAGATGATGTAATTTCCGAGACGCCAGGAGCACGCTGAAAACAGGGGCATGGTGTAAGTAATCACATGCATGTACTATTGTTATGGATTTCGGCAGGTGCTAGGAGTAAGTGATTAGTGGATCCATTAAGCAGAATAAGTAATTGCTATGACAACAAGTGGTACATGTAATAATGTACAATGTGACACTATGCTAAATGATGTTTATAACGGTACTGTACTAAGTAGTGCACATATATGTCACATATTGGAAGGATTTTTATACATTAGGGTTTATTAATATGATGTGTAATTTATGAGGAGGCATAAAAAGCTGTGATGTTTAGTGTGATGTTGCTAGAGGAAGGTTCTCAGAACCAAAACGTCACCTTGATGTCCTGAAGGCCCAATAAAGGCATGCTTAATCTTTTTTGGAGTGCTGCGGTCAATTTTTGATACATATATACACACATAGGAGCATTGCCCTGACTGTCTTTGCACCCGACCACAAGCTGTGCTGCTTGGATTTTTCCTTTAATATATATATACTAGCTGTGAGCTCGATGCAAATGCATCGGGTGTCTAGAATATTTTTAAATTTTTTTTAATATTTTCAAATAATAATCCAATTATTCCAATGACATCTTTACACCAACTACATATATTTGTATGGTTGATATCATTTAAGGAAAATTGAACTATTATGTTGTAAAGGGCCCTTTCACATCTGCGTTTATTTGAAATCGTGGCAGATGCGGTGAAAAAACCGCATCTGCCGCGATTGCCGCATAACCGCTGCACTTGCGGCGCGGTTGCGGTAATCCCCATAGAAAGTATAGAGGGACTTGCGGCAGGTGCGGCAAGTGCGGTTTTGCACTTGCGGCAGGTGCAGCCGTGAAAAAAACCGTGGCTGACCGCGGTTTTTTTCGCGGCCGCACCTGCCGCAAGTGCAAAACCGCACTTGCCGCACCTGTCGCAAGTCCCCCTATACTTTCTATGGGAATTACCGCAACCGCGCCGCAAGTGCAGCGGTTATGTGGCAATCGCGGCAGATGCAGTTTTTTCACCGCATCTGCCGCGATTTTGGCGGACATATGGGATGCGGACATATGGGGGGTGTGTGGTGACAGCGGGGGGGGGGGTGTGTGGACATTGGGGAGTGTGGTTACAGGAGAGGCTCCGGAGCACTGTGTCAGCATGTGCTGACAGCAGCGGCTCCGGAGCGGGATTGGAGCGGGGGGTGCGGACATATGGGGGGGGGTGAGGACATATGGGGGGTGTGTGGTGACAGGGGTTGGGGGTGTGTGCTGACAGCGGCGAGGGCTCGCAATGTAGCGGGCAATGCTTCGCTCGTGGTGACGTCACAGAGTGACAAGCACGGTCTTTTGCGGGGTCCGACACGGAAGTGCCTACGGCAATTATATATTAGATATATAAACCATGTTCCAAATTATCATGCAAATTGGTTTTAAGTGTCATAGGGGTCTTTTTTGTTTGTTTTTCAATGAAACCCATTGATGGTATTGTATCTCAGGGTTCTTTGGATCATTGAAATCAAACTCAGATACCTGTGATAATTAGTTTGGCAGGTGAGCCCAATAAAAGGAAAACTGGATGTTCCACAATATTAAGCAGGCCACAGTTTTCAAGTAACATAGGAAAGAATAAGGATCTCTCTGGTGCCGAAAAGCAACAAATAGTGCAATGCCTTGGACAAAGGATGAAAACATTACATATTGCATGAAAACTTAAGCGTGATCATCGTACTGTGAAGAGATTTGTGGCTGATTCTGAGTACAGACGTGTTCATGCAGAATGAGGAAGGTTTCTGCCAGGCAAGTTCATCGGATTAAGAGAGCAGCTGCTACAAACCAGCAAACTGATATTTGAAGCTGCTGGTGCCTCTGAGGTCCCTCGAACCTCAAGGTGTAGGATCCTTCAAAGGCTTGCTGTGGTGCATAAACCTACTATTCGGCCACCCCTAAACAGTGCTCACAAGCAGAACAGTTGCAGTGGGCCCAGACATACATGAAGACTAATTTTCAAACAGTCTTGTTTACTGATGAGTGCCGAGCAACCCTGGATGGTCCAGATGGATGGAGTAGAGGATGGTTGGTGAATGGCCACCATGTCCCAACAAGGCTGTTATGTCAGCAAGGAGGTGGAGGAGTCATGTTTTGGCCCGGAATCATTGGGAAACAGCTGCTTTAAGGTTCCTGAAGGTGTGAAAATGAATTCTGCAAAGTATATAGAGTTTCTGACTGAGAACTTTCTTCCATGGTACAAAAAGCAAAAACATGCCTTCAGGAGCAAAATCATCTTCATGCATGACAATGCACCATCTCATGCTGCAAAGAATACCTCTGTGTCATTAGCTGCTATGGGCATAAAAGGAGATAGATTCATGGTGTGGCCAATATCGTTACCTGATCTCAACCCTATAGAGAACCTTTGGAGTATAAACAAGCAAAAGATCTATGAGGGTGGGAGGCAGTTCACATCAAAACAGCAGCTTTGGGAGGCTATTCTGGCATCATGCAAAGAAATAGAAGCAAAAGCTCTCCAGAAACTTACATGTGCAATAGATGCAAGAATTGTGAAGGTGATCTCAAGAAAGGGTTCCTATGTTAACATGTAACTTGGCCTGTTAGGATGTTTTGGAGTTAAATAGTTTTTTATTTCAGTGAATCTGACCTCCTAATGCTGCAAATTCAAGAAAGGAGCAATTTCAATTCTTTCAAACATATCAAATGTTTAGAAACTCTATTGTGCCTAATAATTTGGTACAGTTCATTTAAGAGTTTTTTTTAATTTTGAAGATTATACTGTTATCATTGGGAGGTTTTTTTCAATAAAATTCAATGTATACTCTTAATGTTCTGGTTAATATTTCATAATAATATTAATAAGTTGCCTGCCCCTGACCAAATCTATATAGACCAAGTACCGGCGTGAAAAGTATGACACCAGACACACAGAGTTAGTTGTCCACCCTTCCTTGGTCTGTCCCAAGCTCCGAGTGCCTGTTTATTATAAGACATGAGGTTTTTGTTCAATAAGGGGCTCGGTCAGCCCTACTCAGATGTATTCATTGGTCAGTGGGTTAGTCCATGGGCAATAAGGGGCTCGGTCAGCCCTACTCAGATGTATTCATTGGTCAATGGGTTAGTCCATGGGTGGATCCATGAGGTCATCAGGGTGTGTGGTAAAAGTGTAGATTGGGCACACCAAAAATTGATTAATACACGTCCACAAGTAGATCAAGGTGTCAAAAATTGCAATGTTTCTTTATTAGGTCACACAGTACACAGACCAACGTTTCGGCCAGCAGGCCTTCATCAGGGTACTAATTAAACAAAGATAACAGTACAGAAAAAAATGCAATGTGTTAGTAACACAATAAGATGGGGCAAGGGTTAGAGTGTGTGAGGTGATCCCGAGTGATTCGTGATATGTGGTGACTCAATTTAAAGAAACTCATTGTGTATTCCAATAGAAAATTGTGAAACGTGGATCCGAACAGGTGTAGAATACCAGAACTAATCTCTTATTGCCAGTAATGCAAAAAGAAAAAGGGGGGGCAGTGAGGTATAGTGTAGGAATTCTGTTAGAAAGATGGCAACCATAAAGAGAAAAAAAGGCAAAAAAGGGGGGGGGGGAAGAGTAAAGAGAATCAAGATAAGACAAATGGGATAGTATAATTACCCATAGTACTGGTGATGGATTAAAGATAGAGCCAAATAGATCTGTCGGGGATCAAACAATGTTCCCAAGTACTAGAAATGACAAGTAAGTTAAACAACAGCAGCAAAATATAGAAAAAACTGGAAAAATAAATTCAGGCTCAAGGGTGAGTAATGTTAGGATTGTGTGGTGATACTTGAAAATATTCCAGGAAGAATGGTCTTAGAAGTGATGAATATTGTATAGAGGCAGAGAAAAGGGAGAGAGAGAGAGAGGGGTACAAACTCCAACGTCCCATGTGAGAAAATATGCTGCGTAGTGTGAGCAACCAACAGGTGTGATAGAAGAGAAAAACTTCATAGTTTGTAGTTAAAACAGTCCGAAAAAGGGAAAAGGAGTTCTGAGAAAGTCAATCGTGGTGTAAAGGTACCTTGGGGTAGTAAGATCTGGGGACAATCAAGGTCGGTCACCAGACCAGTCAAACAATGTTGACAGGTATTAGTGCTATTAAAGGGTAAAACATAAGAAAATCCTCTATAAGATTAAACATATAAGAGGATCTTTGAGTGAAAAGTGGATGCCTATAATTAAAACAATATGAGTTACCTTGAAAAGCCAAACAAGGGGCTTGGGCACATCTATAGATAGAAAGGGATTAGCTGAGTGGAGCAAAGTTGAAAAAACAATCATCAGAATGTGTAGTAGAAATACAGACCTATGGAGGCTGAGTCAAAGCTCAGAGGTATATGGAACCTATAAGAGAACAGGATAACAGCCTTGAGAGGAAATAATAGATAGGAACTGCGGTCATAGAGTGTAGATCCGCAGCTCAGTTACCTTGTGCGAGTCCCGGCTGGGTGCGAGGAGATGTGCGGCGAGTGATAGAATGTGGCCGCGTTATAAGGAGAAAGGGGCGGACGAAGTGACGTCATATCCCTTGTTTGAGCCGCGGAGACAGAGCGGCGGAACGCAAGCCGCGTCTGTGTTATGTTTTACCCTTTAATAGCACTAATACCTGTCAACATTGTTTGACTGGTCTGGTGACCGACCTTGATTGTCCCCAGATCTTACTACCCCAAGGTACCTTTACACCACGATTGACTTTCTCAGAACTCCTTTTCCCTTTTTCGGACTGTTTTAACTACAAACTATGAAGTTTTTCTCTTCTATCACACCTGTTGGTTGCTCACACTACGCAGCATATTTTCTCACATGGGACGTTGGAGTTTGTACCCCTCTCTCTCTCCCTTTTCTCTGCCTCTATACAATATTCATCACTTCTAAGACCATTTTTCCTGGAATATTTTCAAGTATCACCACACAATCCTAACATTACTCACCCTTGAGCCTGAATTTATTTTTCCAGTTTTTTCTATATTTTGCTGCTGTTGTTTAACTTACTTGTCATTTCTAGTACTTGGGAACATTGTTTGATCCCCGACAGATCTATTTTGGCTCTATCTTTAATCCATCACCAGTACTATGGGTAATTATACTATCCCATTTGTCTTATCTTGATTCTCTTTACTCTTCCCCCCCCCCTTTTTTGCCTTTTTTTCTCTTTATGGTTGCCATCTTTCTAACAGAATTCCTACACTATACCTCACTGCCCCCCTTTTTCTTTTTGCATTACTGGCAATAAGAGATTAGTTCTGGTATTCTACACCTGTTCGGATCCACGTTTCACAATTTTCTATTGGAATACACAATGAGTTTCTTTAAATTGAGTCACCACATATCACGAATCACTCGGATCACCTCACACACTCTAACCCTTGCCCCATCTTATTGTGTTACTAACACATTGCATTTTTTTCTGTACTGTTATCTTTGTTTAATTAGTACCCTGATGAAGGCCTGCTGGCCGAAACGTTGGTCTGTGTACTGTGTGACCTAATAAAGAAACATTGCAATTTTTGACACCTTGATCTACTTGTGGACGTGTATTAATCAATTTTTGGTGTGCCCAATCTACACTTTTACTACTTACTCTTTTTATTGGTGCACCCAATCTCACATACGTTGAGCCCTCTATATTCTCTATTTATCAGGGGGTGTGGTCTTGATCAAGTATGTTATTCTGTGATTGGTCAGTCTTCCCTGACCTCCAGCTTCGGTGATTGGTCAGTCTTCTTTGGACTCCATCTTGCTCTCAGCACATGCGGTGATGTGGCAGGAAATGGCAGCCATGTTTAAATCACAATTTATACAATGTAAAATAATACACTCTATAGATCATTTCTCCCATGCCCTTATGTCTTAAGGTTAATTAAGTATTTGATCCTATGGCTCTCCTCAACAGTCCCCCCCTAAATACTTTATTAACCTGTCCCTACTAGAGCCTACACATCTGCCCAATGTGCCTCCAACTCTTCCTGTTAGCTGAAAATTGATAACCATTAAACCCCCCTTGATACAGACTTCACAATTATGAACCATGTGACCCCCCTTGGTACCGACTTTGCATATATGAACTATTTGATGTGTCTACCCTAGCTATCATAACTTAGAGAAATAGGGAACCACCTAGTTGGAGACTATAAAAGACTGTAGAGGGCCTAGCTGTTCTATGTCTACAGAATAACTAACCTCTTGAGCTAGGAAAGTGAGAACTGATGTTTCCCAATCATCTTCCTTACACAGGGAAGAACACAACAAACAATAATAGATGCAATAATTAAGATGACAAGGATAACAATGCCTATCTAGACCAGCCATCTCTGCCATCCCTTCATCTACAGAAAGTATTGGTCCCAGGGATCTTCTACACCTGAATTCCTTTATAATTCTTATTGTAGAGAATTCAGTATCTGTATGGCTGCTGTAACCTTCCCGGTGGGACCTGTATTATCTGGAATATAAGTACAATTTTACAAACACCTCCTTATTTTGCTAATAACATGTCCAGGTCCATTCTATTTTGGAGCACCATTATTGATGTAGGGCCTAGTTGGTCTGCTAAACCTTGAAGGTCTTCTGTAGTATAATTGACGAATCTCTGTTAATCATGGATGTAATTGATCTAGACTATATTCTTACTTATAGCCATTAGGGGTGAGATAAAGGATTCAAAACCTACTTTAACTTGATCTCTGGATTCAAATACATGCGATATGAACAATTGTTATGAACAATTCTTATGAACAATTCTGGGTCCACCAGGCGGTATATAGGATCGCGCTATCCGCGTCCTCGGGCCTTTCCTACCTGCTTCACCTCAGTTCCCTACCTGGATACCCAGAATTGTATAACAACACTCATGGATGGACATTTCTGTCTCAGGGCCATATTCTACCACCAGAGATTATTTGGTAACATTTCCCTTTACACATTAACCCATTTATGTTGAAAAGAACACAAAATAACGTAAAATAGCGCTTTTACGGCTACATATACAAGTTATTAGAGTAATGTCAGTTATACTCAGTGTTATCTACCCTTGAACTAATGGTTTGCTCAGGAACGTGAATGTTTCTCCCTCACTGAGTCCTCATTTATATCATGTTCCTGTAACCATTTTGCCTTAGTTTGGATATTCCATATGTACATCAGACATAATGTGGAGTTATAAGGTCATATATGTGACAGTGTATCACTATGTGGTGTATGTCAGTGACTATCATTATCGGAGACCATCATTCTGCTGGTGGGGAGTCTCCAACAGCTGCCGCGTCCAGATGGGTTTTCCCTCAATCTCCACTGAAGTTGCTGTAATTCGGAGTAGCTGGATCGGCCATCTAATCTCGGCTCATGGCTCTTTCTCGCATCTTTTCAGGATCACCCAGTCTCCTGACATGAGACCATGCGCTCATGAATCGGCTTTAGGATCTGATTTAGGATCTGGAATTGAAGAACACATCTCTTTATAATACTATTTAAACAATTATTTAAGGCTTGGACATCGCTGATGATTTCATCTGTGGGAGAAAAAGCACAAATTCTGAAGAACATTGACTTTAATTCTCCTTACTTGAAGATAGCAACGCAGTGTTTAACCCTTTCTTAACTGGATACTCATCTCACTGATGCTGATACTGCAGCAGCTATCTATTGACCTGTAGTTCTTACCCCCCCAGGTGAGAGGCTCATCGGGTCCCATTCATTTAATATCAGACTAAACTTTATTACACACTTACTTTATAGAAAAGACAACCCTGTTCAAGGTGTTGGATCGAGAATTATCTTATTTTAACTTATTTACTGAGGAGGAAAATTAAACAAAAACAAACATTTCATCTATGTCTTGCCCGTCTCCTCTACCTTGCACCTTTAATGTTAATCCCCCATTCAGCTTGTCCACTGCTTTATGTATGTTAAGGAGTCTAGAAAGCTGCTGACTCCCCGATACTGTAAAATACCCTTAATGACCTCCACTATAACACATGCAGCTTTACCTCATCAGGAGCCCAATTTCTACATACCACCTTCATCGTGAGTTTCTCAGAAGTAACGTAGTTTCTGCACCGGATCCTGAAAAGAGATTACCGCAACAGGCACACCCGCATACACCTAATGTGCAGCTGTCTTTATCATCTATCTGCAATCACTGTAATGGTAGAGTGGACGAGGGGTGAATTCGTAGTTCTGCGGGGTCACTACAGATTCTCTTCCATTATATCAGTCACACATCAACCAAGACTGGGTGTAACTGGCCACCTGGGTACTGAACCCTGGTGCCACCCAAACCTTGTCCACTAAAACACATGTAGCAGTTAATGACAAATGAGTTAGTTCTTGGGTTACCTGAGCCATCATTGAGAAGAGAGTTGTGGCAGAGAAAGCTTACCGCCTGGTGTCTACAGACCTTACTCAGCTGGCTCCCTGCGTGTTGCACTCCTTTCCATTCGATCACCTGTTTCTGCGGAAATAAGAACATCAGGAGTGACAGGGGCCCTGGTGCCCGGGTCTGCCCTGGTGTCAGGGTCTGCACTGGTGCCCGGGTCTGAGACTCTCGACTCTAGGCCTCTTCACAGCTTCTGGCAGCTGCACCTGTGCAGGCATTTCCTCTGGCTCGATGAGCAACAGTTCAGGTGTGAGTACCTGCACTCTGCCAGGCTTATCTGATCACAGGAGAGCCTCCATACAGGCTCATACACTCTGTGCGGTCTCTGTAGGTCTTTATGTGACTCTAGGAAAGATCTGCAGATCATCTTACCCTTTGCAAGCTACCCCCTCCAGTGATTGCAGATCCCCATCTACCTCCTCATGGCGATATGTGAAGAGGGAGTGGTTTTGCTTTATTACCTCCTGTTGTATAATCACAGCACATCCAGTGGTAGAATCCATGAACATCTGTAAAATAACTCAAGATCTGCATTAGTAATGAGCTCATGTGGGACATGTTCACACCCTGCGATCCCGAGGTGGATGTATGTGTTTGCTCTGTCCTCTATTTAAGACAAAAATATAAAGAAAAGACGTCAATAAATAAACTATTAAAACTTTAAAAAACATTGGAAACAGGCACTAACTTTCCATCTCCCCCCTTTTTAATCCAATATCCAAAGCATATCTGGATTAAAAAATTATGTTGTTAGCTGAATTTCATATTTGGAGCCTGAAAGGATCATGTAAAGGTTCCATTATACATAACTATGAATACAATAAGGCTATGTGCAACATGATGAACATTAGGGGTGTAAATTTTCTGCATCAAATCTGCATTGCCCGGCAAAAACAAAACACATGAAATCTGAAAGAACAATAAAAAAAAAAAAATTAGATAACGTGTGCAAAACTTCTGAAGTCTCAGCAACTTCACTGGCGCCAGAAAAGATGTGAAGATTTGTGACAAAATTATACAGCAAAAAGCACAATAAACCTCACTATGTGCACAAAGCCCAAATACTAGGTTATGTGTAACTTTAATGAGGACTCCATGCTGTGGGCTTGTCACCCCCCCTCAGTCATGGTGCCCCCTCTAGGTACAGGTCTCTGGCTGCTATATTGAAAATATATCAGTGCAGAGACATGGAATAGAAATGTAAATCACCTGGAATTGATTTGCTAATTAGGTAAAACTCAGGAGACTGTTTATTCCACTATCTACAGTTCTACAGTATCATGAATAAATCTACATTCATGTGAAAAAGGTGTCCATTATTAAAATAGTTGGGGTTGAAGCAGTAAAAATTAAAAACTATTGATAATTACTTTCACCAATACCCTAAAGTGAGACTAGAAAAATAAAATAAAACATGATCTGGGAAGAATGAGATGTTAAAATGTAGATTAAAAGATACAATGAAGTAAGTATATGGCTGCCATTTTAGGGGGTGGGGGCGGTGTCTCTGTGGGACTGGCTTTGTTTGCATAAAGTATCCTCCCCCCCAATTCAAAAAAGTAGCTCTACAGGTCATTCACACTTCCTGTTGGATAGAGAAAGGATCATGGAAATTTCTCTCCGTGGAGCCATAATGATGAATCTCCACACTTTTCCCCTGGATTATCCGTTCACCGTTGGCAATTTTTTTTTTTTTTATTAGTATTATTATTTATTTATTTTTTTTTATCATCTCATCTTTCTTTGAGGTATGTCATTCTTTTTTTCTCCCATGCCAATTATATATATATTTATTTATTTAATCCCAATTAATACTTTATTAATATACGCACTCACATCTTTTACCTTTTCCATTTAACAATTTCTTATAGCTTTCAGCACAGTTATATCTGACCAGCACGCTGGACTTATCTGGACAAGGGAACTTATATGTGCCTTATTTTTATTCTATTTCTATTATTTATTTTTCATTACCAGAATAATCATTTAATCGTTTAACATTCAATGTCCCTGCATTTAACCCCTCA
Source organism: Allobates femoralis (assembly GCA_033576535.1). Classification (NCBI taxonomy): domain Eukaryota; kingdom Metazoa; phylum Chordata; class Amphibia; order Anura; family Aromobatidae; genus Allobates; species Allobates femoralis. Next base: position 368,541,645 of record JARQOC010000003.1, read on the forward strand.
TATGTTTCTATGTGGGAGGGGGTTGGGGTGGTCTACCTCTTCTTTTGTGTGTGAAACCAGCAGAGTGTATGGGAAACTTGCCCAAAAACTGGTCAGACAACTTTTAGTCCTTACACATCATTTCCTGTTTGAGTCTATTGTCCAAACAGTCATTCATTCATTTGTCTCTAACCGTGCGGCCTTCACTCGGCGGCCATCTTTGCATGGACAAACGTATATTCCCAGATTCTCAATCTGAGGCAATCCGAACACATCTCTTCTTTTATACTCTAGCATTTCCGTTTTAACACTATTTAAACTCTCATTTTTCTGCTGTCTTACATTTGTTTTAGTATATCTGTAATATTTTCATTTACTCAACAAGTCTCTACTACTTGCCGTATGCTAGCATCTCTTGAGGGCACAATAACCAAGAACCTATAATATTTATATCACTAGTGATCACAAGGCCCATTTACCAGAGCACATACCATCACAAAATGGATGACACCAGAGAGCACATGCCATCACACAAAATGGCTGACATCAGAGAGCACATGGCATCACACAAAATGGCTGACATCAGAGAGCACATGCCATCACACAAAATGGCTGACATCAGAGAGCACATGCCATCACACAAAACGGCTGACATCAGAGAGCACATGGCCTTATGCCACCATCACCAACCATGAACATGATACATTCTTGTAACACACATTACTTAAAACTCTGTCCTTTTTCCATTTTCTTCCTCTTCCACCCAATTTTCTCTATACAAACTGTAAGAGACTCTTTCTCATGCCCCTAGCAGTATATAACAATCCATTATCTTCCAAAACACCTTGTATCTCTTTTAACCCAATTTTCACTGCACTTCTGCCATTCCACACAAGTTCATAAGCTATTTGCATCATTTAACATAACTTTTCCCTTCACGAGTCACAACTAATGTACACAGATCTATCCTGCCATCTGAATTAGGCTTAGGGCCTATACGACATAGCTGCATTAATCTCTCCATCTTTCTCTATATAGACTAAGATGATGGACACACAACAAACACTTAAGACTGGGGAGATGACAAACCTGAGCACAAGACCTTCACAACCGTCTCTCCTTCCTATCTGTCCCTGTCTGACTTCCATGTTCTGTAGTTTACAAAAGTATTATCAGGCCATGTACTGAATCACTCTAAGTAACATGCCCCTATGGTAGTCAACACTCAACCTCATGCAGAGTCTCAATCATTGCCTATTTATTACTGAATCACTCTAAGTAACATTTATAGACAGATTCTGACTCAATGCTTATCTTAGACAGAGTCATCACTCAATATCTATTTTCTCTCCAGAACTGAAAATCGTATACCACTTTGATCTATCTCACAGACAATATCTTTACACTTCTACAGACACTACTCAAAAACCCTCTTGCTACCAGTCATCTCCCCTCCACACAACACATAGCAGGCAGCAGCAACTTAGCATGACGGTTCTTCCGCAATCAAATGGCCAGCAGCGGAGAAAACCCCTCTGCCGTCTCAGACACCCTGAAAGACCGGATGTGGTCAAGCAATCTGTACAGGGTACCCCGAAAAACAGGTAAAGCCAACAGATTATAATAAAATCAGCAGACTTACCGTTTTTGTTAGGGAGGTGATCAGTCTCCTGGCTCGGGGTACTCAGTGCGTCCTGCCATCTCCTTCACCGGTCATTCAAGGTTTGGGGATTCGCATATACTGGCCCCACAAGTTGGGCGCCAAATTGTTCTGATTAATATTTCATAATAATATTAATAAGCTGCCTGCCCCTGACTAAATCTATATAGACCAAGTACCGGCGTGAAAGTATGACACCAGACACACAGAGTTAGTTGTACACCCTTCCTTGGTCTGTCCCAAGCTCCGAGTGCCTGTTTATTATAAGACATGAGGTTTTTGTTCAATAAGGGGCTCGGTCAGCCCTACTCAGATGTATTCATTGGTCAATGGGTTAGTCCATTGGTGGATCCATGAGGTCATCAGGGGGTGTGGTCTTGATTGAGTATGTTATTCTGTGATTGGTCAGTCTTCCCTGACCTCCAGCTCCGGTGATTGGTCAGTCTTCATTGGACTCCATCTGCTCTCAGCACATGCGGTGATGTGGCAGGAAATGGCAGCCATGTTTAAATCACAATTTATACAATGTAAAATAATACACTCTATAGATCATTTCTCCCATGCCTTTATGTCTTAAGGTTAATTAAGTATTTGATCCTATGGCTCTCCTCAACATTAACGGGTGTTGCCTTTTATTACACTGACTGTCATTTACACCAACCATTTTGGAAAATCAAAGAAAAAGAGCATTTGCATAGTAATTTGGAACATGGTGTAATATATATATAATATATAAATATATATATATATGAAAAAAACAGAACAGCACCAGATATTTAGCAGACTTGTGCAGCGCTTTCTCAACACCGGTCAAGTGTCCATGTAAACGATCCAAAAAAGGAAAAAGCACATGACCGTGATCAGCCAATCAGCACTGGGAACGCCCCTCTGATGTCACCACAGGTCCTGGTAGAGGACATCTCACTTGGAACCAGACACCGAACACCGGGAAAAGGCGTCGGACAGGTGAAGTATTCATTCTTTTTTATTTTTCATACACTTGCTTTTGTTTAATTTAGATTTCTCAGTGTATATTAATACACTGTGAAATCTAATGGGTGGTCACAGCGGGGAGGAGGAAGCAGGATTCTTCCTCCCCTCTGTGACATCACAGGGAGAAAACGCAGGAGCAGCTGCGTAAAGAATTGACATCACAATTCTTTAAGCAGCTGCGTTTTCTCCCATAAACGCACTGCGTATTTTTACGCACTGTCTGCACTGCAAAATTAATTTCCCATTCACTTTGCTGGCAGACACAAAACACATTGCGTATTTTGAAAAGCGCGCGTAAAAAAACGCAGTAAAATACGCAATGTGTGAACGCAGCCTAAAGCTAGAAAATTCAGTCAGATTGTATTCCTGTTTTTGGAAAAAATAAGTTGCAATTTTCAAGGCAGGTTTTGACTGCATGGATCCATTATAATAAAACCCTAAGGCTACTTCCGTCAGGATGTAACGGTATGGCTCGGGAGACTTCCCGGACGCCATATTGGATCCTATCCTCCGGGGGACGCGACATGTCGGCAGATCCAGGCGTCAGGGAGGACGCAGGGCCTTTGGTAAGTATAGCGGAGTGTGTGTGTGTATGTGTATGAGTGTGTGTGTGTGTCCACCTCTGCCCACCGTACTGCGCTGACCACTCTGCCCACCGCTGACCACTCTGCCCACCGCACTGCGCTGACCACTCTGCCCACTGCACTGACCACTCTGCCCTCCGCACTGCGCTGACCACTCTGCCCACCGCTGAGCACTCTGCCCACTGCACTGTGCTGACCACTTTGCCCACCGCTCACCACTCTGCCCACCGCTCACCACTCTGCCCACCGCACTGCGCTGCCCACTCTGCCCACCGCACTGCGCTGACCACTCTGCCCACTGCACTGCACTGACCACTCTGCCCACTGCACTGCACTGACCACTCTGCCCACCGCACTGCGCTGACCACTCTGGCCACCGCACTGCGCTGACCACTCTGCCCACTGCACTGCGCTGACCACTCTGCCCACCGCACTGCGCTGAACACTCTGCCCACTGCACTGCGCTGACCACTCTGCCCACCACTGACCACTCTGCCCACCGCACTGCGCTGACCACTCTGCTCACCGCTGACCACTCTGCCCACCGCACTGCGCTGACCACTCTTCCCACCACTGACCACTCTGCCCACCGCACTGCGCTGACCTCTCTGCCCACAACACTGCGCTGACCACTCTGCCCACAACACTGCGCTGACAACTCTGCTAACCGATGACCACTCTGCCCACCGCACTGCGCTGACCACTCTGCCAACCGATGACCACTCTGCTCACCGCACTGCGCTGACCACTCTGCCCACCGCACTGCGCTGACCACTCTGCCCACCGCACTGCGCTGACCACTCTGCTCACTGCTGACCCCTCTGCCCACCGCACTGCGCTGTCCACTCTTCCCACTGCTGACCACTCTGCCCACCGCACTGCGCCGACCACTCTGCCCACCGCCTCACTGCTACCACTGACACGCCATGCTAACCACTGAGCCACCGCGCAGTGCTAACCACTGAGCCACCGCGCAGTGCTAACCACTGAGCCACCGCGCCGTGCTAACCACTGAGCCACCGCGCAGTGCTAACCATTGAGCCACCGCGCAGTGCTAACCACTGAGCCACCGCGCAATGCTAACCACTGAGCCACCGCGCAGTGCTAACCACTGAGCCACCGCGCAGTGCTAACCACTGAGCCACCGCGCAGTGCTATCCACTGAGCCACCGCGCAGTGCTAACCACTGAGCCACCGTATACTCTGCTAACCACTGAGCCCCTGTATACTCTGCTAACCGCTGAGCTGACGTACAGTGCTCCATCCTCCCTCACCCCGCCGCTTTGTCCTCCATCCTCCTCCTCCTACCGCTCTGTGCTCCATCCTCCCCCTGCCTGTGCCTTTCCATCCCCCTCCACTGCTTCCTCCTCCTTCCTTCGTCCTCCTCCCCTCCGCCACTCCATTCTCCATCCTCCCCCTGCTCCGTCCTCCCCCACCGCTTTGTCCTCCGTCCTCTTCCCCCCCGCCGCTTTGAGCTCCATCCTCCCCCTGCCGCTCCGTCCTCCCCCACCCCACCGCTTCCTCTTCCTTCCTTTGTCCACCTCCCCTCCTACACTCCATCTTCCGTCCTCCCCGCTGCCTCTGCTGGTCCGGCCTCCCCCACCCCGCCGCTTTGTACTCCATCCTCCTCTCCCCCGCCGCTTTGTGCTCCGTCCTCCCCCTGCCTGTGCCGCTGCATCCTCTTCCACCCCACCGCTTCCTCCTCCTTCCTTTGTCCTCCTCCCCTCCGCCACTCCATCCTCCCCCTGCCTGCTGCTGCTCCATCCTCCCCCACCCCACCGCTTTGTCCACCGTCCTCCTCCCACTGCTCTGTGCTCTGTCCTCCCCCTGCCTGTGCTGCTCCATCCTCCTCCACCGCTTCCTCCTCCTTCTGTGGCGCCCCACAACGAGTGCGTCACAGGAGGGTATTGCGGCCATAAATGCAGCAGCGATATTCTCTGACCCAGCAGTCATCTGGTTAACTTAGAGATCCAAACCCTGCATGCAACACTAGTAGAGGGGACCAACCAGGGTCCTGGTGGGCGGAGTGCAAGGGTAGTGTGTAGGAGAAGTTAACACGATTAGACGAGAGTCTAGTCTAGACAAGAGAGAGACACAGACTTGAACTTGGAGTAGGAGCGGGGCTCTGCACCGCTGTGCAGCCCCCGGGCCGTCACCGGTCAGGTGTTAGCACCTGAGGCCTGAACAACCGGGATCGGGCATCATCAAACACGGGTTCCAAAAGACTCCCATGCCCAACTCACAGCCGGTTCACTGGTACCGAAGCTGGCAGCAGTTCACCTCTGCTACGCGAACCAGAAGAGTGGAGGAGCAGCTTCACAGGAGCACCCCACCACCCGCCAAATTCCAGTCATCTAACCAGCAGTGTACCCACCAAGGGACCCAAGGCTCCCCAAAACATCCATCACGTACACTTTGGATAGGGCATTCAAGCAGCCTCCCTGTACCCGATCTGGTATTCCTGGGCGACAACGGCAAACACTTAGCTAGAATGGAGGAACACTGCGGATCTCTGAGGGACACCTATCACTGCTGAGTCCACCCGGTCCACTACCCATCAACTGTATGCCATGTACTGCTTGCTGGTTACAGTAAAGACCCGTTACAGAGACTTACAGTGTCCGTGATTCCTTACGACTGCGTTTGTCCGCACACAAGGTAACCGCAGCTGCCGCACAACATCTTGAGCAGCTCCAGCCTCCAGGGATCACCGCTCAGCCTGTGGGGAGCGTTCCATCTTGCTGCTATCCATCCCCCGGAGGCCCCGCAGCGTCGGTACGACTTACCGAACTACTCATAGGTGACGTCACGAATAAATTAACCCCTTAATCTGTTCCTACAAGACGTCTTCAACTTTTGATCTGCACTCAACCGGGCCCCACTACTGGCAGGCGCGGCCCACCCGTGACAAGGAGGAAGGAGCTACAGCCTGTCTAAATCGGAGTCCCCGGCCACGGTGAGTCAGAAAATGGCGTCACGAACAGGATACGAGCAGGCCCGTTCTCGAACGGGTATAATGTGCTTTAAAATGACTTTAATGTCTACAATTTGGACTTTGTTTGTCCCTAAAAGAAGTTTCCCGCCTTTTCACCATTGGGCCAAGATGGCGCCCAAGATGGCGTTCCCGCCATGAGGATCAAGCCCAGGGGTGAGCCACCGCCCCTCATCGTGGGAGGGCTAAAGGCAAAGGCGCCAAACTCTTTGTCCGCCCTGATTGCTCGAATCAACCATGGGGGCGGACCCCAAAGACTTTTCCCACAATTGGACTACAAAAGCCCAAAGGAAATGGGAGTGTCAGACAGACCGTTCTTCACCAGCTCTTCACCAGTACAGCTACCGGGTAGAGACGGGTGTGGCTCCTCCAAGAAACATGGCCAGCTTAAGACTGGGAGACCTGATGCAAGAAGTGGGAGCCGAGGCCAGAGCAGCAATAGGCCATCCAGGTCCGGGTCCTGTCCTCAATATCGACGGCAGCCCCGACTTCTGGCAAGAAGCTCTACAAGACCTCAGGGTACGGCTCCTAGAAACCGTAGAATGAACGATCCGCAGTTGGAGCGCGAGCTTGGGCAGCAGACTACATCGTGCGATACAGCAGAGCCGCTCGGGTGCAACCACTCCAGGGCCGGACGACATCTCAAGTTTCAGCACCGCCTCGCCCACGCCGACCACTTGTCCAGCCTCGTCTCCAGAACCAGTAGACTGTGTCATTTCGGTAGAGACCACCGCTTATCCCGCTCCAAAGCCTGGAACTGCGACCGTGATTGAGCCGGAGCTTGTAACTCGCTCCAAGGAAGAACCGAATACTTACCCGGTTCCACTTGTGGAACCCGCGACTAGTTTCACCACTACAGAGACTGTCGCCTGTTTCTCCCCTGATCCGGAGGTCTCCTCTGCAATTAACGAGGCCTACCTGGTGACCGGGATTGAAACACCACTTCCCGCTGCTACAGAAGAAGAGGCAGGCAGCCTGGAAGCCCTGCAAGACGACCTTGAAAAGAACTTTGCAGCACAGCCACCCATCGACCCAGAGGATTCCATTCCAACATTTCCGTTAGCTGAGCAGCCAGACGTGGTCATCGAGGAAGAGATCGAGGATGATGACGACGAGACCTACAGCCCAGCTGAGGACCTCTACACCGGGTTTGCCTGGGGAGACACCAAGGATCCTTCTGCCGGGCGATCTGCTCGGGTACGCTGGTCGAGTGCCGCCGCAGCAACATCTTCTCCGGTTCCGTTCAACCGGGTTCCTATCCAGACTGCCCACCAGACTCCAGCTGTTCAACAACCAGCACGCCGTAGTGACTCTATCCACACGCCACACCGCTCCGACGAAGAGGTACGTCGCATCCGAAGGGAGGAGTGGCACGCTCGGCTGCGAGCCAACATGCAGGCCCGCGCTGAAGCCGCCGCCAATCTCCATTGCCAGATGAACTCCGTAAAACCGGACGGGTGAGCACCTTTAACTTATCCACCAGGTGGGGATTCATCAGGGAGGAGGGTGTGTGTACAGAAGTGTTTGTGGGGCGCCGTGATGTGGAATCGCACCTACCGCGAGGGCATCCTAACCGAGACTTATATAGAGGGGACATTGTAACCTATGAGCGATATGTATGCTGTGACGGGTGGTTTGCTATACGAGTCCGGAACCCTGCCCTCCATAAGTGACTTTGTTGTTTAAACTTTTTGCCAAGAGACTTCTTCCTGTTTTGCAAATAACACCGCGACTTGGCGGCTACAGCCTGAACTTTCATTAAGGACAGCCGACCGCCCGCCGGGTCTGCGCAACGTGTTAACCTGTTCTTTTTGCTTTTTGCAACATCAAAGCGAATATTTACCTGTTTCTTTAATAAAAGTGTGAATTTCATGTTTGTTATAAAAAATATAAAAATACTCTGCAATGTGCGTAGTGTGACGCTTGGGGACAAGCGAATTTAACCAAGGGGGAGTGTGGCGCCCCGCAACGAGTGCGTCACAGGAGGGTATTGCGGCCATAAATGCAGCAGCGATATTCTCTGACCCAGCAGTCATCTGGTTAACTTAGAGATCCAAACCCTGCATGTAACACTAGTAGAGGGGACCAACCAGGTCCAGTAAAGACCCGTTACAGAGACTTACAGTGTCCATGCTTCCTTATGACTGCGTCCGTCCGCACACAAGGTAACCGCAGCTGCCGCAGAACATCTTGAGCAGCTCCAGCTTCCGGGGATCACCGCTCAGCCTGTGGGGAGCGTTCCATCTTGCTGCTATCCATCCCCCGGAGGCCCCGCAGCGTCGGTACGACTTACCGAACTACTCATAGGTGGCGTCACGAATAAATTAACCCCTTAATCTGTTCCTACAAGACGTCTTCAACTTTTGATCTGCACTCAACCGAACCCCACTACCGGCAGGTGCGGCCCACCTGTGACAAGGAGGAAGGAGCTACAGCCTGTCTAAACCGGAGTCCCCGGCCACGGTGAGTCACTTCCTTTGTCTTCCTCCTCTCCGCCACTCCATCCTCCCCCACCCCACGGCTTCATCCTCTGTCCTCCTCCCCCCGTCGTTCTGTGCTCCGTCCTCCCACTTCCTGTGCCGCTCCATCCTCCCCCACCCCACCGCTTCCTCCTTCCTTTATCCTCCTTCCCCTGCCACTCCATCTTCCGTCCTCCCCCTGCCTGGGCTGCTCTGGTCTCCCCCACCCTGCCGCTTCGTCTTCCATCCTCCTCCCCCCTGCCGCTCTGTGCTCCATCCTCCCCTTGCCGCTCCTTCCTCCCCCTGCCTGTGCTGCTACACCCTCCCACACACCACCGCTTCCTCCTCCTTCCTTTGTCCTCCTCCCCTCCATCCTCCGTTCTCCGCCTGCCTGTGCTGCTCCATCCAGCCCCACCCCACCGCTTTGTCCTCCATCCTCCTCCCCCCTGCTGCTCTGTACTCCCTCCTCCCCCCTGCCACGCCGTCCTTCCCCGCCACTCCTTCTTCAAAGTTCCTCCCAATTCAGCCCTCAGTGCCTTCCCCATGCAATCTCTATTTCTATATTCTAGAATACCCGATGCGTTAGAATCGGGCCACCATCTAGTTATATATAAAGAAGGAATGGCAAAAACAATAAGTTCTCCATATAATGGGAGGGAATGTCGGAATAATGCAAAAAAAAAATTATAACAAGTTTAGTTCTATATGATACTTAATTGTATTGTACAATTAAATATCTTCTAATATTTAAACCGTCCGGATATCTGGTGGCAAGCTTAAACATCCAGAACATTTTTCGGTTAAGAACTAGTCTTCTATAATTCCAGCCCCGAATCGGGCACCTAAGTCTCTCAATGCCACACAATCGTAGTGCGGTAGTATTACCTCCATGCATTGTCGCAAAATGTCTTCATACAGCAGAAACATTTACCTTAAGATTGCCTTCAGAATCAGAGAGATGTCTTCTGATTCTACGTTGCAGCAGACCAATTGTACAACCAATATACTTATGGTGGGTTTACACGTCGCGATATCGGCGTCCAACTCCGACCAAACTCCGACCAAAAGTCACGTGGTTCGGGAGTTGGACACGATATTGTTCGCGCGTTGTACGGTTTGAACGTACAACGCGATGCTGGAACGATGCCAAAACGATATCGGGGTTGAATGACCGTGCTATTCAACCGCCCGATATCGCATGGCCGTTGTAGCCGCATCGTCCCGTGTGACAGCCCAACTACAATGTGTACGCCCACGTCACCCATTCACTCCCATGTTAGATGATCGTTCCTGGGTTGGTGGGCGTACACATCGTCGGGACGTTGTATCCCGATATCGGGCTGTATAAACCAGCGATGCGATGGCGGAAAAAGCGCGTTCAAAAAGCGCGCTCCCACGTCGTTGGTTACGATATCAGCCCGATATCGCGACGTGTAAACCCACCATTAATCTTACACTCTGCACATTCAATCAAATAAATGACCCTGCTGTATTACAATTTATAAAATCTTTGACTAGATATGTAAATCCTGTGCTGTATGAGGTGAAATCCTTGCTTTTTATAGCATGCGTGCAGCTGATACAAATTCTTTGACCACACATGAAAAACACTGTCATATCCAGCAAGTTTTTAGTTTCTTTAGTTTTATGCCTCACAAAGAGACTTGGTGAAATTATTTCCTAGCAGAAAACAAGTCAGTATTCTCAGTCAGATTTTGTTTGCGTTTAGGATCTTGGTGTAGCATAGGTACCGTATATACTCGTGTATAAGCCGACCCGTGTATAAGCCGACCCGTGTATAAGCCGACCCCCCTACTTTTGCCCCAAAAATCTGGAAAAACCTATTGACTCGTGTATAAGCCGAGGGTGGACCCCAGCACAGGTATACAGACCCCAGCAGTGTGGTATACAGGCCTCCCCAGTGGTAGTATACAGCAGCCCCAGTGGTAGTATACAGATTCCCCAGCAGCCCCAGTGGTAGTATACAGATTCCCCAGCAGCCCCAGTGGTAGTATACAGGAGCCCCAGCAGCCCCAGTGGTAGTATACAGGAGCCCCAGCAGCCCCAGTGGTAGTATACAGGAGCCCCAGCAGCCCCAGTGGTAGTATACAGGAGCCCCAGCAGCCCCAGTGGTAGTATACAGGAGCCCAGGAGCCCCAGTGGTAGTATACAGATTCCCCAGCAGCCCCAGTGGTAGTATACAGATTCCCCAGCAGCCCCAGTGGTAGTATACAGGAGCCCCAGCAGCCCCAGTGGTAGTATACAGGAGCCCCAGCAGCCCCAGTGGTAGTATACAGGAGCCCAGCAGCCCCAGTGGTAGTATACAGGAGCCCCAGCAGCCCCAGTGGTAGTATACAGGAGCCCCAGCAGCCCCAGTGGTAGTATACAGGAGCCCCAGCAGCCCCAGTGGTAGTATACAGCAGCCCCAGTGGTATACAGCAGGCCCCCAGGGGTACATATAGCAGCCCCCAGGGGGTACCCAGCAGCCCCCTGGGGGTACCAACAGCCCCCTGGGGGTACCAACAGCCCCCTGGGGGTACCAGCAGCCCCCTGGGGGTACCAACAGCCCCCAGGGGGTACCAACAGCCCCTGGGGGTACCAACAGCCCCTGGGGGTACCAACAGCCCCCTGGGAGTACCAACAGCCCCCAGGGGGTACCAACAGCCCCCTGGGGGTACCAACAGCCCCCAGGGGGTACCAACAGCCCCCTGGGGGTACCAACAGCCCCCTGGGGGTACCAGCAGCCCCTGGGGGTACCAACAGCCCCCAGGGGGTACCACAGCCCCCTGGGGGTACCAACAGCCCCCAGGGGGTACCAACAGCCCCTGGGGTACCAACAGCCCCCAGGGGTACCAACAGCCCCCTGGGGGTACCAACAGCCCCCTGGGTACCAACAGCCCCCTGGGGGTACCAACAGCCCCAGGGGGTACCAACAGCCCCCTGGGGGTACCAACAGCCCCCAGGGGGTACCAACAGCCCCTGGGTACAACAGCCCCTGGGGGTACCAACAGCCCCCTGGGGGTACCAACAGCCCCCTGGGGGTACCAGCAGCCCCCTGGGGGTACCAACAGCCCCAGGGGGTACCAACAGCCCCAGGGGGTACCAACAGCCCCCTGGGGGTACCAACAGCCCCCAGGGGGTACCAACAGCCCCCTGGGGGTACCAACAGCCCCCAGGGGGTACCAACAGCCCCTGGGGGTACCAATAGCCCCCAGGGGGTACCAACAGCCCCCTGGGGGTACCAACAGCCCCCAGGGGGTCCCCAGCAGGTGCCCCAGCAGCCCCAGGGGGTACCCAGCAGCCCCTGGGGGTACACAGCGGCCCTCGCCCCCCCTTGCAAGGGCCCCCCCCCCGCTTCTCTTACCATTCCGGACTTCTGATCCGCGCCGCTCCTCGCTCCTCCGCGCTGCTCCGTCCGTCTTCTACATCCGGGATCCCGGCCGCGCGATGACGTCACATGCCTGCGACGGCCGGAGATCCGAGATGTAGAAGACGGACGGAGCAGCGCGGAGGAGCGAGGAGCGGCGCGGATCAGAAGTCCGGAATGGTAATATAACCATCGGGGGGGGGGGGGGGGCCCTTACAAGGGGGGGCAGGTGCCAGCACTTGGGGGGGGATTTAATTAGTTATGCACTGCTTTCCCTGCCGGTGATAGACAGGGGAAAGCAGTGCATATTTAATGAGCGGCCCCACGTGACGGGGCCGCTCATACAGCAGCCTCCCCCCCCCGCCTCCTGAAGCCTCCACAGCCCCCGGACACAGCCCCGGACACAGCCCCCCCCGTATTGACTCGTGTATAAGCCGAGGGGGAGACTTTTCAGCCCAAATTTTGGGCTGAAAAACTCGGCTTATACACGAGTATATACGGTATATACTTTATGATCATATTAATTACTTCCCCACACTAAACATTATATTGAGTAGTAAAATTAATATAACCCATGTTGGCAGAGATACTTTTTTATTTTTTGCATTGTTTTTAATTAGTTCTTTTCTGCTCAGTTTTGCTACTTTGTCCCTAGTTTGTTTAAGGGTGTTTTGTGTATACCCCTCTATTCTTTAGTTCAGCACATTTTTTGTCTCGTTCTGCTTCCAGCAACATCTCATCTGAGCAGTTTCTTTTGATTCTTATAAGTTCCCCTACCATTATGTTATGAGTAACATGTTTAGGAGGGCATGAATTTGGTCTTAATATGGTGTCGGTATCAGTCATCTTTTTATATGGCAATGGATTGAGTTTGGTGACTCCCTTGCTGGTGTGTGGAGGCTGACATCCAAGAAGTTAATTTGATTTTTATTGTAACAATATGTAAATTTGAAATTGAAAGTGTTATTGTTCAAAAATGTAAAAAACGCATGTGCCTTATCTGATTCACCTGTCAACACCAGCAGGAGGTCATCAATATACCTCTTGAACCACATTATGTTCTTCAGAAAAGGATTAGTAGGAGAAAATACAGTTTCTTCCCAATAAACCATAGTAATATTTGCAAGGGAAGGAGAGAAAATTCCCCCCATGCTCACCCTTGTTTCTGAATATAGTATCTGTCATTGAATGTAACAATTTCTATTGAGAAGAAATTTTACAGATGCCATAATGAATTCAATTACGTGCGGCTCATAGGGACTGTATTTCAAAATTAATAATTTCAGAGCTATTATACCCATTTCAAAAGGAAATTGATGGGTACAGTGTCACCACATCCACTGTAATCCATGAAAAACCATTGTGGAGACACGGGGGTCAGTGGGTGCTCTCGTCCGCTGGCTAAACCGCCTTTAGCAAGACAACCTGGACCAGGGCTCATCCCCAAACTGAACGCCCGAGCTCCATAACCGTGGGCGGAACACTACTCAGACAACACAGGGTGAGGGAACCACAATATTAAAGGTTTATTGGTTCCACAAATAGTTAACAGCATATAACATAACCAGCAAAACACAAAATGTAACAGGCAACAGAGTTTCACCCTTCCGCTGACTCACCAGGGATTAGAATATAGCACAGCAAAGACTGTAGCCAGGTGACTGGATTGTCCCAACCTGGGTTGCTTCCTTATGCAGTCTTTGTTATCCCCAGCCGAATCCGATAATTCGATGCTGAAGCCCTTGTGGTTTTATAATCCAGGTTCTGATCCCCTTGGTCGGCACCAAAATGCCTAAATCTGGGGTTATGGCCAGCCAATAGGATCCGAGAATCCTAGATTAGCTACCTGTATCCAATCCCCTGGTCAAAATGAACAGTCCTCCTTATATACCCTCAGCCCTCATTGCAGGATATTGGGGACTTCACGATTGGTGGAATAAGACTATCTTTTCATTGGCTGTATCTCAAGCTTTTTATAAACATACCTACAGTTTTGTATTGCTGGCAAGGGAGAGCCATATACTGATTGACATAGCACCTAGCAGGATACGTTTAGTCTGCAATCCATGACATTAAACAATGGTGGTAAAGGCCATTTACATAGAGTCAACAATCCACATTGTAATACAATGGCATTCTAACAGCACTAAGTTTCTCTGACCTTACAGAGGAGAGATAATTGCATTGCATAGGTCAACATCACCAAACATCTACAAGACTTGTATTTACAATGAGTTGCTTATCACAAGGTAGGAAATAACATACAATACAAAGAGGCAAGATGATTACATTACACACGGTCAACATCACCAAGCATCTACAAGACTCCAGGAACAATGGGTAAACAAAATACGGTCTGGCTATATTTTAAGACCTTAACCCATCAGTGGCATATTACAAGTTTGCAAACCAAAATACAATATTGTCTGGATAAATAAGAAATCCTCATAGGTTATACATTAAAGGGGTCCATTTTGTCACAACCATCACGCCACACAAATTTATCAAAGGTTTCTAATACAGCCTGGGTGTCTTTGATATACTCAGGGATCTCTTTAACGAGTGGCTGCAGCATGTAGCCACCCATGCTCCTAGTCTTTCATTTATTGACCCCAATTCCTGATATAATTGGCCTCATTTTAGGTGGAAAATCTGGTTTATGCACTTTGAGCAGTGAATGGAGAATAGAGATAATAAGTGTATGAATGTTTAAATAATAAAAAAAAAAATTGTGATAGAACCCCATTCTCCAAACCCTTTGTCAAAAGTGCCAATACAGTTAGGGCCAGAAATATTTGGACAGTGACACAATTTTCGCGAGTTGGGCTCTGCATGCCACCACATTGGATTTGAAATGAAACCTCTACAACAGAATTCAAGTGCAGATTGTAACGTTTAATTTGAAGGGTTGAACAAAAATATCTGATAGAAAATGTAGGAATTGTACACATTTCTTTACAAACATTCCACATTTTAGTAGGTCAAAAGTAATTGGACAAATAAGAATAACCCAAACAAAATATTTTTATTTTCAATATTTTGTTGCGAATCCTTTGGAGGCAATCACTGCCTTAAGTCTGGAACCCATGGACATCACCAAACGCTGGGTTTCCTCCTTCTTAATGCTTTGCCAGGCCTTTACAGCCGCAGCCTTCAGGTCTTGCTTGTTTGTGGGTCTTTCCGTCTTAAGTCTGGATTTGAGCAAGTGAAATGCATGCTCAATTGGGTTAAGATCTGGTGATTGACTTGGCCATTGCAGAATGTTGCACTTTTTTCCACTCATGAACTCCTGGGTAGCTTTGGCTGTATGCTTGGGGTCATTGTCCATCTGTACTATGAAGCGCCGTCCAATCAACTTTGCAGCATTTGGCTGAATCTGGGCTGAAAGTATATCCCGGTACACTACAGAATTCATCCGGCTACTCTTGTCTGCTGTTATGTCATCAATAAACACAAGTGACCCAGTGCCATTGAAAGCCATGCATGCCCATGCCATCACGTTGCCTCCACCATGTTTTACAGAGGATGTGGTGTGCCTTGGATCATGTGCCGTTCCCTTTCTTCTCCAAACTTTTTTCTTCCCATCATTCTGGTACAGGTTGATCTTTGTCTCATCTGTCCATAGAATACTTTTCCAGAACTGAGCTGGCTTCTTGAGGTGTTTTTCAGCAAATTTAACTCTGGCCTGTCTATTTTTGGAATTGATGAATGGTTTGCATCTAGATGTGAACCCTTTGTATTTACTGTCATGGAGTCTTCTCTTTACTGTTGACTTAGAGACAGATACACCTACTTCACTGAGAGTGTTCTGGACTTCAGTTGATGTTGTGAACGGGTTCTTCTTCACCAAATAAAGTATGCGGCGATCATCTACCACTGTTGTCATCCGTGGACGCCCAGGCCTTTTTGAGTTTCCAAGCTCACCAGTCAATTCCTTTTTTCTCAGAATGTACCCAACTGTTGATTTTGCTACTCCAAGCATGTCTGCTATCTCTCTGATGGATTTTTTCTTTTTTTTCAGCCTCAGGATGTTCTGCTTCACCTCAATTGAGAGTTCCTTTGACCGCATGTTGTCTGGTCACAGCAACAGCTTCCAAATGCAAAACCACACACCTGGAATCCACCCCTGACCTTTTAACTACTTCATTGATTACAGGTTAACGAGGGAGTCGCCTTCAGAGTTAATTGCAGCCCTTAGAGTCCATTGTCCAATTACTTTTGGTCCCTTGAAAAAGAGGAGGCTATACATTACAGAGCTATGATTCCTAAACCCTTTCTCCGATTTGGATGCGGAAACTCTCATATTGCAGCTGGGAGTGTGCACTTTCAGCCCATATTATATATACTAGCTGTGAGCCCGATGCGATTGCATCGGGATTCTAGAACTGGTGTATAGTTTATTAAATTAGATTTTTAACTAATAATCCAATTATTCCATGATAGATGGCGGCCCAATTGTAAAGAATCGGGAGTGTAGCATGCATATATACATTATTCATTCAAATTTGACAATAATGCACATAACACATGATATGTATCTATCAACTACCAATGTTTGTATGGTACATGTCAGTGTAGTACATGTCATGATTCTAAGGCAAGGCTTTTCGTACAGATACTGGCACTGATGTTTTGTACAGATTATGTATATTCAATTTATATATGAATATTAATAATCTATGATTGAGCCAGTACATGTTTCCCCACCAACCACGGGAAGGTAGCCTTACAACTGGTGGGACCTACTCTACTCTACCCCTAATAATTAATAGTTAGACTCCTTTTAAAGCAGATAGTTTTTGGCTATTTGCAGAAGGTGTAGAATAACCAAATACAATTTCTGCACTTCGCACCAAAGGACCTACCTACAGCTCACTTTCAGCAAGTAACATGTAATGTATATGGAACTTGCAATTAGCTTGCAGTAAATACGGCAAGCAGAGCTTTAACAGGTTGACTAAATGCAACCACTAAAAATCAGAGCTAACTGTGATTTTGGCAGTTGAAACTGTTGAAAGCACATGTGCCGCAAGTACTGCAAGTAAAGCACCAATTCCATTAACATTTCATGCAACTTACAGTAAGAGTGCTGTAGGTCACCATTAGACAGCAAGTGTCAAAATTGATGTGTTCACACTATAAATTCCACAAATAGCAGAATAAGTCAGATTTAAAATGAAAATGTATATTCTTTCCCTATGTGTCTAAATATGTACCTATATGTATGTATGTATTTATATGTACAGAACACACTTCAAGATAGAGATGTGTGTGAACAGCTGTCCCACCCGTCTCTAATGCTGCCTTCAGACTTGCAGATGCATCTGCACCATTTTGCAGATGCATCTGCATGCAGACAGTAAACCCTATCTTTATAATGGGACGCAGTGTCTGCAGATGCTTCCAGACAGCCGAGCACAACCATTCACTCCTATATGTGATCTCTGCGCAGGCAGATGCTTGGGTACAGATCACAGACTCTCCTCCGCACCAGGGACACGACATGTTGCATCCCTGGTGAGGGTGGGAGTGTGTGATTTGTATGCAGGCATCCGCCTGCGCACAGATCACATATAGGAGTAAATGTGTGTGCACGGCTGCCTGCAAGCATCTGCAGACACCGTGCGTCCCATTATAAAGATAGGGTCTACCGTCTGCATGCAGATGCATTTTCAAAACGCTGCAGATGCATCTGCAAATCTGAAGGCAGCCTTAGCTGTTGACAAAAACCTCACCCTGTGTAAAAAGAAAATGAAATCTCGCAGCAGCTATACTGCTGGAGCTTCAGGTTCTTATCACTAAATGCAAGCATTTAGATGATACACATCTACAATCTACTACAAAATGTGTATTTATATACATATACAATGAAATTTAAAAAGAAAGTTTAAAAGCTAAAAAAGTAAGTACAATATATTTTAAATAACTATTTTATATCTAAAACCTATTTATAATATCTTTATAACAAAGTAATATTTTTGGTATTTTTGTCTATTTCTATTCTTCTACATCTATAGCTAAATTAAATTATTGTAATATTTGTGTTTAATTAGAAAGTATGTATCTAAATAGAATATGTATGTAAATAATTGAAAGTAAAATATTTTTATACACTATATTTTCAGTGAAAAGCGAAACTAAGGACTATATTTCTTAAAGACGTATTTAATATCTAATAACTAATTATAATGTCTTTATCTAAAACTAAAGTAATTTGTTTGGTATGTTGGATTATTTCTATTGCTATACATCTATTTTTAAACTATTTTTTTATAATTTTTTTGGTCAATTCCTATACAGCTATGTGTAAAGTAATTTTTTTTTTTTTTTTTAGTACTATACATCTATGGCTAAACTATTTTATGGTAATATTTTTGTTTAATTAGAAAATAATTATGTATCTAAATGTAATATGCATATAAAGAATTTAAACTAAAATATTTCTCTATACTATATTGTAATTGAAAATGAACACTAATGACTATATTTCTTAAATAACTATTGTATATATAATAACTAATTTTAATATCTTTTTGTATAACAAATAATATTTTTTATTTTTTTTTATTTTTTTTTTCTATTGCTATACATCTATGACTAAACTAATTTATTGTAATATTTGTATTTAATTAGAAAGTAAGTATGTATTTAAATCTAATATGTATCTAAAGAATTTAAAATAAAATATTATTAGAGAGAATATTTGTAGTAAAGAGTATTTCACTACTGGGCAGCAATTTGACTTGAATGGGTGTATCCAACACTTTCACCTTAACATTGCATCGTGTTTTCACTCGTGAAAAATCCACATATAACTGTCCATGTCCAAAAACTGTTTGTGACAAAAAAATCCCTACTTTCTTCAGTGTATGGCCTTGGGATTTGTTGATGGTCATGGCAAAAGTAGACTTCACGGGAAATTGTTGACGTCTTAACTTGAAAGGTAAGGCAGTGTCTGATGGAGATAAATAAATCTTTGGAATAAACACCACATTTCCTTCTGCAGACCCAGTAATGACTTTTGCTTGAATGAGATTGTCAAACAAAGTGATGACAATGAAGCAATTCCCATTGCAAAGACCTTTTATGCTGTTAAAGGTGTGCAAAAGCATGACAATGGTACCAATGTGTAATTTGAGGCGATGATAAGGCATTTCCATTGGTGTGAGTGAATTTAAAAATTCCACTGGATATTGGTCTGAATCTTCAGTCTGAATGGAATCATCACTAATGTACTCAGTGTATTCACCAGCAATGCAATCCATAACCTGAGAGTTCACCATTTCCACATGGACATTTTTAGGACAAAGATTGTCATGTGATGCAGCAATTTGAATGCTTTCATTGTTATATCCATCATGTATGTAAATGTAATATATATCTAAAGAATTTAAAATAAAATATTCTTATAGACAATATTTTTTGTAAAGACTTTTTCTGAATGAGGCAGCAACTTTCCTTGAATGGGTGTATGCAGTACTTTCACCTTAACAATACATCTTCTTTTCACTCGTGAAAAAGCCACATATAATTGTCCATGTCCAAAAATGGGTTGTGAGGCAAAAAATTCCTACTTTCTCCAGTGTATGGCCTTGGGATTTATTGATGGTCATGGCAAAAGTAGACTTTAGGGTAAATTGTCGATGTCTTAACTTAAAAGGTAAGGCAGTCTATGATGGAGATAAATCAATCCTTAGAATAAACACCACATTTCCTTTTGCAGACCCAGAACTGACTTTTGCTTGAATGAGATTGTCAAACAAAGTGATCACAATGAAGCGATTCCCATTGCAAAGACCTTTTATGCTGTTAAAGGTGCGCAAAAGCATGACAATGGTACCAATGTGTAATTTGAGGCGATGATAAGGCATTCCCATTGGTGTGAGTGAATTTAAAAATTCCACTGGATATTGGTCTGAATCTTCAGTCTGAATGGAATCATCACTAATGTACTCAGTGTATTCACCAGCAATGCAATCCATAACCTGAGAGTTCACCATTTCCACATGGACATTTTTAGGACAAAGAATAGCATGTGATGCAGCAATGTGAATGCTTTCATTGTTATATCCATCATGTATGTAAATGTAATATATATCTAAAGAATTTAAAATTAAATATTCTTATAGACAATATTTTTTGTAAAGACTTTTTCTGAAAGAGGCAGCAACTTTCCTTGAATGGGTGTATGCAGTACTTTCACCTTAACAATACATCTTCTTTTCACTCGTGAAAAAGCCACATATAATTGTCCATGTCCAAAAATGGGTTGTGAGGCAAAAAATCCCTACTTTCTCCAGTGTATGGCCTTGGGATTTATTGATGGTCATGGCAAAAGTAGACTTTAGGGTAAATTGTCGATGTCTTAACTTAAAAGGTAAGGCTGTCTATGATGGAGATAAATCAATCCTTGGAATAAACCCCATTTCCTTTTGCAGACCCAGAACTGACTTTTGCTTGAATGAGATTGTCAAACAAAGTGATCACAATGAAGCGATTCCCATTGCAAAGACCTTTTATGCTGTTAAAGGTGCGCAAAAGCATGACAATGGTACCAATGTGTAATTTGAGACGATGATAAGGCATTCCCATTGGTGTGAGTGAATTTAAAAATTCCACTGGATATTGGTCTGAATCTTCAGTCTGAATGGAATCATCACTAATGTACTCAGTGTATTCACCAGCAATGCAATCCATAACCTGAGAGTTCACCATTTCCACATGGACATTTTTAGGACAAAGATTGTCATGTGATGCAGCAATGTGAATGCTTTCATTGTTATATCGATCGTATGTAAGTAATATATATCTAAAGAATTTAAGATAAAATATTCTTATAGACAATATTTTTAGTAAAGACTTTTTCAGAATTAGGCACCAACTTTCCTTGAATGGGTGTATCCAGCACTTTCACCTTAACATTACATTGTCTTTTCACTCGTGAAAAAGCCACATATAACTGTCCATGTCCAAAAACAGGTTCTGGCAAAAAAATCCCTACTTTCTCCAGTGTTTGGCCTTGGGATTTGTTGATGGTCATAGCAAAAGCAGGCTTCAAGGGAAATTGTCGACGTCTTAACTTGAAAGGTAAGCCAGTCTCTGATGGAGATAAATCAATCCTTGGAATAAACACCACATTTCCTTCTGCAGAGCCAGTAATGACTTTTGCTTGAATCAGATTGTCAAACAAAGCGATGACAATCAAGCGAGTCCCATTGCAAAGACCTTTTCTGCTGTTAAAGTTGCGCAAAAGCATGACAATGGTACCGATTTTTAATTTGAGGCGATGAGAAGGCATTCCCGTTGGTGTGAGTGAATTTAAAAATTCCACTGGATATTGATCTGGATCTTCAGTCTCATCAGGATCAATGGAATCATCACTAATGTATTCAGTGTATTCACCAGCAATGCAATCCATGACCTTAGAGTTCACCATATCCACATGGTCATTTTTAGGGCAAAGAATGGCATGTGATGCAGCAATCTGAATGCTTTCATTGTTATCCACATCAATGACAATGTTTTCACCAAATATAGCAAGTATAATTGAGCCAGTGCAGATCATGTCTTGTGGGATTTCAATGGTATCATCTCCAAGGTTGAAATCATTGGACAATTCACCATTTCCCAGTTGAAGTAACCAACGGCTATATTCAGGATCAATGGAGCGCATATTGTTGAAGAGTGGCAATTGATTGAAAAGCTGCCATTGTCATGAGTATTTAATACAACTCTCTATAATGTCAGTTCTTGTACCATGTGGGATGATAGGCAGACACTGTCGAAAGTCTCCTCCCAGAACAATGACTTTTCCTCCAAAAGGTGTTGTATTTTTCTTGGAGATATCTGTTGTCATGACATCCCGTAAAAGTTGATCTATCACATGCAATGCATATTTAGATAACAGAGTGGACTCGTCAATAATGAAAAGTTTGGTACTTTTCAAATGTTGTGCAGCATCTGTATCATTTTTAATCCTTGAAACGGAAGTTTCATTGATTGGAATTGGTATTCCGTAAAGCGAATGGATGGTTCTTCCTCCTTGCAGTAAGTTAGCTGCAATCCCTGTACTGGCTGCAGGTGAGACAATTTCGCCTTCTCCTCTTAGTTCATGAATTAATAAATCATACAGATATGTTTTGCCACTGCCACCTGGACCGTCAATGAAAAAGCACTTAGGTTGTCCACTTCTATCGTGTAAAGCTTGATTGATTGCATCATAGGCCAAAAGTTGTTGGTCATTTAAAGTAGCTTTCATTTGCTGAGCTCTTCTTAACTCATCATCCTTGTTGTATAGTGGAGCGATGTATGGCTTTCTTTTGGTCGTGGTAGATTAAAATCAGTAAAAGTTTTGCCATGAAATTTTAGAATAGTTTGGACATCAGTCATAGCATATCCTTCACAATTCTCACACTCCTCAGTGTTGGAGTGATATGCATGGCAGTAGTCTTGAATAAAGTCTTGTTTAAATTCTTTCCACAACTCCAATGGATGAGCTGGAGGACCAAAAATACATATATATGCGAACATATCACGAAGCTGTGCAGGCATGTTGAGAACACAGGCATCCAATAAAGTATTTCTCCAAACAGTGTCATCGAAGAGCAATCCAAGAGCTAATGCTGCCTCTTTGAAAGTTGAGTATGTCACTTCATTAACAGTCTTAATGTTGTCAAAACTTGTTGCTCCTTTGACATGCAGTAACAACAACCTTAAATAGTACCGTTCTTGATCTTTCATACTGACAGTATACATTCTTCCAATCACTGAAGAACCTCCTCGCTTTCTAATTTCCCATGCACCTTCTTTACAAACATAGTGCTCTGGAATTTGGCGGTAGAAGTAATCATGAGCATGTGGGTCACTCTCATTCAGCTCAAAGTAGCCCATAAGAGTAGATTTTCTGTGCATTGTGTAACTGATGTCATCAACAGAGTCATCCTCATGAAAATAAAGTGGTTGAGAATGTGGGAGATGTACGGCCAGGCGAATAATGGAGTGCGATTGTCTATGCATCGGGTAAGCAAAGATTCGCCAAGCTGCCTCCGGTGCACTCACGTATCTTGAATCCATGAATTGATGTGTTTCATCATGGTGGATATTGGTTTGGCAAATTTCAAGATTGGCTTTATCATGTCCTTTGTAGACAT
The DNA here is from genome assembly GCA_033576535.1 of Allobates femoralis. NCBI lineage: Eukaryota > Metazoa > Chordata > Amphibia > Anura > Aromobatidae > Allobates > Allobates femoralis. Next base: position 368,564,829 of record JARQOC010000003.1, read on the forward strand.
ATTTGAATAGGTATTTTACACTTTGAATGGAAGCACATACCTCAACATTAATATGACACTTGTATGTTAATAGTAGGTAAGGGTTATAAGGAACAACCCAAGAATTATCAATCATCTTTGAACGGATTTGAAAGGATGATCCTTCCTTTCTTTGATAAGTAGGGTATGGATCCTTAGCTATGAGTGTTCTTGGTTGGAAATCTTTAGGAAAACCTTTCTTACACTTGCCAAGATCCATACATGGAGAATTGGGGTTGTGTTGACCACAGGGTCCATGAATCATGTGTTGCATCACAATGTCATGGAGCAGAGGGTATTCTTCTGGATCAGGGATTTCAGCCCAAACTATATTATCCACTTCAACCTCAGTTCTTAGTTTGGATTTGCTATCCAGAATGATCAAAATATGAGCGTGTGGTAGGCCACGCTTTTGGAATTCAATCACATGAACCATTGCACAAACTTTGCCAAATAATCCAGTGTTAATTTCTTTTAATAGGGCTTCCAGTTTAATTCTGAAGACACGGGCCACTAAATCAGGTCTATGTTCCACACGCTGCCATGGCTCTAAATTGTTTGTAATCTCCCTCCATTTAGGGTTACAGGTCATGGTTACAAAAAGATCTGGTCGTCCAAATTTAGTCACAATAGCCATGGCATCCTGATAGCGTTGCTGCATGTTTCTGGGACTGCCTTCAAAGGAAGATGGTAAAATCACCGTCTTGCCAATGGGAATACCTTTCTCAACAGATTGTTTCAGAAGATGTTCCTGGAGTACGCAATAATCCTCCACTTTTAAATCCTTTTGATGATGACGGATAAAATTTAAGCGATTAGCCTCGATTTTCACATACGCATCCACTAAGTACTGCTGTGTTAGTTTGCCACCATTCAGGACAGGATTGAACTGATTCCGTACAGACAGCAAATAGCAGTAATACTGGAGCTGTGTAACCCGGCGTTGACTTTTGCCTTGATGCTTGAGTCCCTCATGCCAGCCTTGTTCTCCATGAGGAAAAAATAAAGGATAGAGTAATGCATCTAAATTGCTGTGTAGAATACTGACTTGCTGTGTTTTTGGGGCCAAGGGGTTATTTGGATCAGGTTTCAAATGAATTAAAATGTCTCTATTGAATGGTGGCTCTCCATCAGCATTTTCAAAGACCACAGCAACTTCATTGGCAGTAGGATTGTTATAGCGTCTCGGGTCTTGGCCTCTGTCTTGTTTAATGGCCATGATAATATTTGGCATTTTTGTGCCATGTTCTACTGCCTTCTGTTCTTCTTCTAATTCAACTTGACGTAGCATTTTGTAGGCCGAAACAAAGGGATTAATATTATCCAATTGAAGAGCAATGATACTCATTAAAGTAGGATTACATTTAACATTTTCTGGAGACTGTAGCCGTTGGTCTGTAGCGCTTAGAGTATCTAAAATGTACAGTTGTGCATATGCTGGAGTTTGATCTTGAGCAGGATGGAGTGTTCCAGTGCGATGATAAATTTGCCCATGAATACGAAAGCAGTATGGGCCATGTCCAGGAGGTAGAGAAACATGGGCACCCATGGAGGCAAAAGCAAAAGAACTATTAATGCTCCTTATATTCTCCATCAAATTTTGACTGTACTCACTCTCTCCTTTCAGCAGGCGTTGGAACACGTGCGGGTATTGAGGTAATGGTACCTTTACTTTTCCCTTGTGGCAACAAAGAGTAAACTGTTGATCTGATGGTCGTTCAGCAGTAAAATGTCGAGCCTCACAATGTTCACATATTACATTCATGAAACCACAGAAATGTTCTACAATAACATGATCCTGATCAATAAATCCCATTTGATGTAGGAGAGGTGAATAGAATAAACGTAGAAGTTTATTATGTAATCCTACATAAATGAGACGTGGAAGGGATGTAGATTCCAAACATTCAATAAATGAAGAAGTGGAATATATATTCCGTTCTGCCTGTTGCAATATAGAAGTGGAAGAAGAAGTTTGGCGTTGTTCACGACGTAATGTAGCCAAATGGGCCAAGTGGACTTGTCTAGACGTAGGAGAATCTGTATCTTGACGCATCTGTCTTTTCCTTTTAAGCCTCAAAATTTTACACTGTTTGCTGTATGGCGTCTTCTCAGCACAGTGTTTTCGTTTTGATGTGGCCTTGCGATGCAGTAAAGGCTGTTCAGTTGTAGTCAAGATAGTAGAAGAAGAGGTGGCAGCAGTCTGAGCATCAGACAAAGAGGTGGCAGCAGTCTGAGCATCAGACAAAGAGGTGGCAGCAGTCTGAGCATCAGACAAAGAGGTGGCAGCAGTCTGAGCATCAGACAAAGAGGTGGCAGCAGTCAGAGCATCAGAAAGAGGTGGCAGCAGTCATGAGATCAGAGAAGAGGTGGAGCAGTCTGAGCATCAGACGAAGAGGTGGAAGCAGTCTGAGCATCAGACGAAAGAGGTGGCAGCAGTCTGAGGATCAGACGAAGAGGTGGCAGCAGTCTGAGGATCAGACGGATCTCCTACAGGCATTAACTTTTTCTGTTTGCGTCGTTGAGGCAGAGGCATTGATTTTTTGCCTAATCGTTCTTTCCTTCCTTCTAAAGACTTTATTGAAACCGGTGTTTTCAAAGCAGCCTTTTCCTTGTCCAAGGGAAGTTGTCTTTCTTCAGAACTCTCCTCCACACCCGTCTTGCGCATACGCACAGACACCTTGCGAACCTTTCCTTTTTTGATTTCCAAAGAGGTAATGGGAGGTGTTAAAGGCAGTTCACTTGGTAGAATATCAGTACACGAAGAGGCTGGAGTAGCATCTGTGTCAGACGGTTCTTCAGTGACTGGAATGTTTGTTTGTTTGCATGTGGAACGTGCAGTCATGGCTCTTGTTTGCATTCGTTGGCTTGTTTTTTCAAAAGACCCTTGTGAAATACGTGTATGTAAAGCAGTCTTCGCAGCATCCAACCGAAAACGTCTCAGTGGAGAAGAGAGTTTACCAAACCGTTTGAGTTTAGCAGCCTTAGCCCTATCTAACCGAATACGTCTCTCGGCAGAAGTCTCATTTGCAATACGTTTGGCGTAAGCAGCCTTAACACGATCTAAGCGAATACGTCTCTCGGCAGAAGTCTCATTTGCAATACGTTTGGCGGAAGCAGCCTTAACACGATGTAAACGAATACGTCTCTGTTCCGAGGTCTCCTCAACAGTGCGTTTCACCTTAGCAGCCTTATCACTATCTAAGCGAAGACGCCTCTCTTCTGAAGTCTCCTTTGCAGTACGTTTCGTCTTAGCAGCCTTACGCAGATCTAACCGAACACGTTTCTCTTCCAAACTCTCCTCTGCAATGCGTTTAGCTTTAGCAGCCTTATCACGATCTAACCGAAGACGTCTCTCTTCCAAAGTCTCGTCTGCACGCTTCTTCTTAGGTGTAGATGCAGCCTCCTTGGCAAGAACGATATTTTGTGTTGGAGAGCTCATCTTAGTAAGAATAAGCAGTGTTTGAAATCGAAAGAGAGCTAGAGTGTGTTAGTTAAGGAAACAATTAATAATAACTGTGTAAAAAGGCAAAAACAATAAAACTACAGTGTGTATTTCAAAAACCTGTTATAATGAAATGATAGACTTCTTTAAAGTAACAAACAAAGATGCAATGATGTTTACTGTATGGAGTATTGAATGGCAATTAGTGTGTTAAAATTCCTTAAAAACTGCCGTGAAGGCAAAACAAATGGATGTAAGGGCCCTTTCCGATACACGGTATCAAAGCAAATTTTCAACATTGTAATAAAAGCGTTAATAGAAGCAGGATGACATCAATTTCTGCATAACCACCAGCAAGGTTGTTGTTTGATAAGGTGTTGAAAAATGGCAGAGTTAGGGTTAATTATACCAAGAACTGAAGGTTTTGGTATTATAGCAGAAGTAGTGGTTTTTATTTTTGTTGGTGGAGTAGGGGAAACAGCAGCCTTAACGTGAAGTATGAAATGGCAGAATGTGACAAAGCAGGGTTAAAAAAGAAATAAGGCAACTTGCGTATGAGATATTGAAAGAGGCAGGTCAATGTAAAAAGTAACGTAAATGCGGTGATGTAGTGTAACGTTACGCAACTGCAGCCCTGGTGACAGGTATGGAGAAGTCGCGTTTAAAATTTAAATCTTAGGGCATGTTATGGAAGTATGTAAATGTGCATATACAATGGACGTGTGAAAGGGGCCCAGTCAGTAATAGAGTGTAAAATATTAGGTATGTAAAAGTAGTGAATGTCCTACTGGGATGACAGAGACTTTGACATCAGCGTTAATTTCAAATAGCATCATCACCGTTGGAAAAACAGCATCTGCCGCATGTGGCGCATAGCCACAGCATAACTGCAGGACTTGCAGACGGTAACGTGAATCGCCATAGTCATTATAATCGCCATAAAAGTCAGTATCTATTTATTTGCAGCAGGTGCAGCAATTTGGGTTTTGCAATTGTAGCAGGTGCTGTATGGAAAAAAAACGATGGTGACCACGCTTTATATGGTGGCGGGAGCTGTGGCAAGTTCCCCTATACTTACTATGGGGATTAGCGGAACGACACCGCAAGTGCAGCAGTTATGCGGTGGCAATGCAGCAAAGCGAGCTCATGCGATTCTGTCAGGACATCTGGTGCGATTTCAAAAAACCGCTGATGTGAACTGGGCAGGTAGCATTACCACCAAACTGTTAAATGTAAGACAGGTAGTAGTGCTACAGAGTAATTACTATGAAAAATATTAAAAATTGACATATAATGGGTTAACGTACTCGTAACCGTGTGATGACTGACTCCTAACTGAAAAAAAAAATCAAAGAGCCTGTAAAGAGTGAATATAGCATTGGCACGCATAAAAAATACTGGACGATTAATAAAAATAAAAATAGTATTAAAGTATTTAGTAATGAAATGCCAGTAGTAGACCACATAGTGACATAGACAGTGAATAGGCAAAACAATAGAAGACGTTAATGTACCACTTACATCCTAGAAAACAGTGTGGATGATAAAATAAATTTGAAATAGTATAGAAGACTTTAAATTGCAAATGTCCTGAGTACAGCACCTAGTAACACAGTGAGTGAATAGCAAACCGAAAGTAGGGGTTTAATGTAGCATTTCAAACCCTATAAAACATAGTGTTGGAAAACAAAATGGCAAATGGCATAGAAGAGGATAATGTATAAATGGCCTTAGTGGACCACATAGTGAGATATCAAGTGGGACAGAAATAGAATAGAACGTGTTAATGTACAAATTGCCTTAGAGCCCTGTCACATGAGCTCTTTCTATAAAATTGCGTTAGATGCAGTGAAAAAAATGCATCTGCTGCGATAGCCACATTAACATTGCACTTGCAGGGCGGTAGCGGTAATCCCTATAGAAACCATAAGGGGACTTGCGGCCGCTGCGATTTAGCAGTTGCGTCAAGTGTTGCTAGAAAAAAAAATGAACCTGCCGCAAGTGTTCCTATAGTTTCTATGGGTATTGCCGCAACTGCGCGGCAAGTGCAAGGTTTAATCGGCAATCGCAGCAGATGGGTTTTTTTCAGCCCATGTGTGGTGAAGTGGTAAAATCACAGATGTCCAGCACATAGTGACAGAGTTATTGAATAGCAAACAGAATAGAAGGGGTTAATGCATGAGTTTAAACCCTATAAAATAGTCATGGTGCAACTAAAATAGAAAAGGCATAGAAGAGGTTAATGTAAAAATGTCCTTAGTACAGCAGATAGTGAGATAGCAAGTGGAGTAGAAATAGAATATAAAGGGTTAATATTAAAAGGGTCTTAGTACAGCTCAAAGTGAGATAGCAAACGGAGGACTAATAGAATCGAAGGGGTTAATATAAAAAAGGCCGTAGTACAGCACATAGTGAGATAGGCAGTGTAGCACTAATAGAATATCAAGGGTTAATATTAAAATGGCCGTAGTACAGCAGATAGTGAGATAGGCAGTGTGGCACTAATAGAATAGAAAGGGTTAATATAAAAAAGGCCGTAGTACAGGACATAGTGAGATAGGCAGTGTAGCAATAATAGAATAGAAAGGGTTAATATAAAAAAGGGCGTAGTACAGCAGATAGTGAGATAGGCAGTGTAGCACTAATAGAATAGAAAGGGTTAATATTACATTGGCCGTAGTAGAGCAGATAGTGAGATAGGCAGTGTGGCAGTAATAGAATAGAAAGGGTTAATGTAAAAAAGGCCGTAGTACAGCAGATAGTGAGATAGGCAGTGTGGCAGTAATAGAATAGAAAGGGTTAATATAAAAAAGGCCGTAGTACAGCACATAGTGAGATAGGGAGTGTAGCACTAATAGAATAGAAAGGGTTAATATTAAAATGAGCGTAGGACAGCAGATAGTGAGATACGCAGTGTAGCAGTAATAGAATAGAAAGGGTTAATATAAAAAAGGCCGTAGTACAGCAGATAGTGAGATACGCAGTGTAGCACTAATAGAATAGAAAGGGTTAATATAAAAAAGGCCGTAGTACAGCAGATAGTGAGATACGCAGTGTAGCACTAATAGAATAGAAAGGGTTAATATAAAAAAGGGCGTAGTACAGCAGATAGTAAGATAGGCAGTGTGGCAGTAATAGAATAGAAGGGTTAATATAAAAAAGGGTGTAGTACAGGAGATAGTGAGATACGTAGTGTAGCACTAATAGAATAGAAAGGGTTAATATAAAAAAGGGCGTAGTACAGCAGATAGTGAGATAGGCAGTGTGGCAGTAATAGAGTAGAAAGGGTTAATATAAAAAAGGGCGTAGTACAGCAGATAGTGAGATACTCAGTGTAGCACTAATAGAATAGAAAGGGTTAATATAAAAAAGGCCGTAGTACAGCAGATAGTGAGATACGCAGTGTAGGAGTAATAGAATAGAAAGGGTTAATATTAAAATGGCCGTAGTACAGCAGATACTGAGATAGGCAGTGTAGGAGTAATAGAATAGAAAGGGTTAATAAAGTATGAAAAGAAGAGGGCACTATGGTGAAATGTAGCTGATATTGAATTTGTATAAACAAAGGGTTAATGTAAGGATAGGCATTAGGTACATATACTCAGTTGTGAGATTGTACTGTGAAAACAGCTTTTCACTTTTAAATTTTTCACAAATTCAAATTTCCGCTATAAGATGGCGGACGCGACATTTTTATTCATAAAAAGGCGGCAGACGCCAGCCGCGGTGTGATTGGGCAGCGAAACTTCATACACATGGCGCCGTGAATCCGGTTGGTCGGCGCTATTGTGTGAAGATGCCGCTGTCCAATCACAACTCAGCGGGGCGGAGCTACAAACTTCCAGGCGGCCGAACGGCATATCCGAAAATCGTACCAGGCGCTCGGCAAGAAAAGTTCGGAAGTCCCCGCTGAGCGCTGACCAATCGGAATCAAAGCGCCATAAACAACAACCAATCATAATCGCGCCTCAGTTCTCAATGGATGTCTATGGGAAGTCGACATCCAATCACAATCGCGCGCCAATTTTGAAAATGCACTGAACTTTTCTTGCCGAGCGCCTGGTGCGATTTTCGGACACGGCGTTCGGGAGAGTGGAAGTCTATAGCTCCGCCCCGCTGAGTTGTGATAGGACAGCGGCATCTTCACACAATAGCGCCGACCAACCGGATTGACGGCGCCATGTGTATGAAGTTTCCGCTGGCCAATCACACCGCGGCTGAAGTCTACCGGCATTTTATGAATGAAGATGTCGCGTCCGCCATCTTAGAGCGCCGAGTTGTACGGTCGGCGCCTGAATGCGTGTTTGGACACAGCGGTCTCATAGACCACGGAGGCCGCTAGAAGCGCCGAAGTTTGCGCTTGTAGCGCAGAAGTCGGCGCTTGCAGCGGCGAAGTGTCCGAACTGTGGCGGACGCTCCATGCAGCGGCGATTGGCGCTGCATGGCGCAAAATAGTAAAAGTGGTGAAAAATAAAGATAGTAAAAAAGAGGTGAAAATAAAACTCCACATCAGGACTATAGGCTCTGATGTGAAAAGGTAGATTGTCCAAAGGATATCTTAGCTGATCAATGGTAGATCCCGATCCGGCGCTTGCTTCCCGACGTCCCGCACGAAGGATGGATATCTCGGCTCAAACGTAGTCGAAGAGACGGTCCAGCGGTAGCTTCTCGTTGTCCTTGAAAGACCCTGACGAAGGATGGATTTCTTGGCAGAAATATAATCGAACAGATAGTCCAGCGGTAGGTTCTCGTTCTCCCACAAAGAGGATTCAAAGAGGTATAAGATTCAAATTTGGCGCTATAAATAAGCGGGCTTATCTGATTGGAGGGCTGCAACTTCAGAAAGCTGGCGCCATGAACGTGATTGGTCGCTATGTATTTTCAAAAAAGGCGCGGCGATTGTGATTGGACGGCGCCTTCGTATAGAGATAGATAGAATAGATAGAGAAAGGAGGCGAATTTATGGTTCTATTTCCGGCCTGACGACTCGGCTCAGAGCCATCATTCGACGGGGCCGGAAACTGTCAATCAGCGATTCGCGGCGATAAATAGCGTATTACCAAGGACTGTGTGTGTTTTTTTTTTTTAATTTTTTTTTTTATTATTATTTGTTATTGATTTATATATTTTTTTTTTTTACTATATTTTAATTATTGTGTAATTATTTTTTAATTATTATGTGTATTATTAAAGTAATTATGTTTTTTTTTAAGTGAGGCAGAGAGAGAGTTCTCGTTCAGGTCCGCCTATGTATTTTTTTAGGATTATTTTTTATTTAATTATTTTTTTTTTATTATTTTTTTATTATTTTTAAATTATTTTTTAATTATTTTTTTTATTATTTAATTTATTATTTAGGCTGAGACACAGTTGTCATTCAGGTCCGCTGAAATTTTATTATTTTTAAATTATTTTTAAATTATTTTATTTATAATTTAATTTATTATTTAGGGTGAGACACAGTTCTCATTCAGGTCCGCTGAAATTTTATTATTTTTAAATTATTTTTTAATTATTTTTTTTATTATTTAATTTATTATTTAGGCTGAGACACAGTTCTCATTCAGGTCCGCTGAAATTTTATTATTTTTAAATTATTTTTTAATTATTTTTTTTATTATTTAATTTATTATTTAGGCTGAGACAGTTCTCATTCAGGTCCGCTGAAATTTTATTATTTTTAAATTATTTTTTAATTATTTTTTTTATTATTTAATTTATTATTTAGGCTGAGACACAGTTCTCATTCAGGTCCGCTGAAATTTTATTATTTTTAAATTATTTTTTAATTATTTTTTTTATTATTTAATTTATTATTTAGGCTGAGACACAGTTCTCATTCAGGTCCGCTGAAATTTTATTATTTTTAATTATTTTTTAATTTTTTTTTTATTATTTAATTTATTATTTAGGCTGAGACACAGTTCTCATTCAGGTCCGCTGAAATTTTATTATTTTTAAATTATTTTTTAATTATTTTTTTTATTATTTAATTTATTATTTAGGCTGAGACACAGTTCTCATTCAGGTCCGCTGAAATTTTATTATTTTTAAATTATTTTTCAATTATTTTTTTTATTATTTAATTTATTATTTAGGCTGAGACACAGTTCTCATTCAGGTCCGCTGAAATTTTATTATTTTTAAATTATTTTTTAATTTGTTTTTTTATTATTTAATTTATTATTTAGGCTGACACACTGTTCTCATTCAGGTCCGCTGAAATTTTATTATTTTTAAATTATTTTTTAATTATTTTTTTTATTATTTAATTGATTATTTAGGGTGAGACACAGTTCTCATTCAAGTCCGCTGAAATTGTATTATTTTTAAATTATTTTTTAATTAATTTTTTTATTATTTAATTTATTATTTAGGCTGAGACAGAGTTCTCATTCAGGTCCGCGGAAATTTTATTTTTTAAAATATTTTTTAATTATTTTTTTTATTATTTAATTTATTATTTAGGCTGAGACACAGTTTTCTTTCAGGTCCGTTTATTTTTTATTTATTTTTTTTATAAATTTTTAATTATTTTTTTTATTATAAACTTAATTTGTTCTCATTGAAATACATTAGGGGTGTGTCGGCTATTTTATGGCCGCCGACCTGGTTCTATTTGTCGGCCCTAAAATCGCGGACACACCGCTAATGCATGTCTATGGGCAGTGAGCTCGAAGGTCTGCGTTCAATCCGAAATGGGGCGGACTGGCCATAGACATGCATTAGCGGTGTGTCCGCGATTTTAGGGCCGACAAATAGAACCAGGTGGCCGGCCATAAAATCGGCGACCCACCGCTAATGTATTTCAATGAGATCTGAGCTGCTCTTCTGATTGGCTGAGGGCATTAGAGAGCGACCAATCAGAAGAGCAGCTCACATGTCATTGAGATACAATGGCGGATTTTGCGTCCATTGTATCTTAATGAGAAGTGAAGAGGACGTCGGAGATGGAAGTTGGCGGAAAGAAGACAGAAGAGCCCGGGGCCGGACGAAGAGCCGGAGATGGCGGAAAGAAGAGAGAAGAGCGGCGGGGCCGGAGGAAGAGGACGGCTGGCCGGACGAATGGATTGTGGATCGGACGGACGATCAGATGACTAAGAAGGCATGTAAGTGATCGACGGGGCGTTAGGTTAGGGGACGGCGGGGGCTTGGGGTGTAGGGCTTTAGGTGTTAGCGGTGTGAGCTTAGGAGGCGGCGGGGCTTAGGGGATAGGGACTTAGGTGCGGCGAGGCTTAGGGGCAGGGGGGGGTAGGGGTTTAGGTGCGGAATCGGGGGTAGGGGGTTAGGTGCGGCTTAGGGGGTAGGGTAGGGACTTAGGTGCGGCGGGGCTTAGGGGCAGGGGGGGTAGGTGTTTAGGTGCGGAATCGGGGGTAGGGGGTTAGGTGCGGCTTAGGGGGTAGGGTCTTGCGGCAGAGGGTAGTGGCTGTGGCGGGGTAGTGGATTAAGGCGGCAGGGGGTAGGGGCTTCGGGGGCGGGGTAGTGGTTTAGGGGTTAGGGCGGCAGGGGCTTGCGGCGGGGTAGTGGGTTAGGGCGGCAGGGGGTAGGGGCTTCGGCGGCGGGGTAGTGGCTTAGGGGTTAGGTGCGGCAGAGTGTAGTGGGTGCGGCGGGGTAGTGGGTTAGGGCGGCAGGGGTAGGGGCTTGCGGCAGAGGGTAGTGGCTGCGGCGGGGTAGTGGGTTAGGGCGGCAGGGGGTAGGGGCTTCGGCGGCGGGGTAGTGGCTTAGGGGTTAGGTGCGGCAGAGTGTAGTGGGTGCGGCGGGGTAGTGGGTTAGGGCGGCAGGGGGTAGGGGCTTGCGGCAGAGGGTAGTGGCTGCGGCGGGGTAGTGGGTTAGGGCGGCAGGGGGTAGGGGCTTCGGCGGCGGGTAGTGGCTTAGGGGTTAGGTGGCGGCGGTAGTGGGTTAGGGCGGCAGGGGGTAGGGGCTTGCGGCAGAGGGTAGTGGCTGCGGCGGGGTAGTGGGTTAGGGCGGCAGGGGGTAGGGGCTTCGGCGGCGGGGTAGTGGCTTAGGGGTTAGGTGCGGCAGAGTGTAGTGGGTGCGGCGGGGTAGTGGGTTAGGGCGGCAGGGGGTAGGGGCTTGCGGCAGAGGGTAGTGGCTGCGGCGGGGTAGTGGGTTAGGGCGGCAGGGGGTAGGGGCTTCGGCGGCGGGGTAGTGGGTTAGGGGTTAGGGTGGCTTAGGGTGTAGGGGTGCGGCGGACTTAGGGGGTAGGGGTTTAGGTGCGGCGGGTGGGTGCTTGGCGGCGGGAGCTTAGGAGGCTGCGGGGCTTAGGGGGTAGGGGCATAGGTGCGGCGGGTCGGGGCTTAGGGTGTAGGGGTGCGGCGGACTTAGGGGGTAGGGGTTTAGGTGCGGCGGGTGGTGGCTTGGCGGCGGGAGCTTAGGAGGCTGCGGGGCTTAGGGGGTAGGGGCATAGGTGCGGCGGGTCGGGGCTGGCTTAGGGGGTAGGGGTATAGGTGCGGCGGGTCGGGGCTTAGGGTGTAGGGGTGCGGGGGCTGTAGTGTACAGCGCGTAGTGGCTTAGAGCGGCAGGGGGCTGTAGTGTACAGCGCGATGGTATACTACAGTCCCATGGGCATATGCGTGTCGGCCCTTAAGCGGCAGCGCGTATGGGCATGGGACTGTAGTATAGTATAGTGGAGTACACTACAGTCGTATGCGCTCTGTGGCTTGGTTAGCGGTGGGTGGCAGCGACTCGCAATGCCCGCTTCGCGGGCATTGCTTCGCGAGGCTGCAACGACTCGCAATGCCCGCTTTGCGGGCATTGCTTCGGGAGTCGCCGTGGCCGCTACGCGGCCACGGACAGAGTCCAGGATGAAAGAAACAGCTCGCTAACCAAGCCACCGGAAGTTGCGCCGCTCCGTCGGAAGTCAGCTACGGCAATTATATAATAGATAATTGTATTTCTGAACATGTTTTTGTAAACAGCTAAAATAACAAAACTTGTGTCACTGTCCAAATATTTCTGGCCCTAACTGTATGTCTTTTTGGAAGAGTGTAGTGGGATTATTTGCTAGAACACTATAGATGTCATTGTTATTTAACATGAACTCATTGCATTTTAAATATATCCCCCCTTGTCAGCTTTGCATATGATGATGTTGTTTTTAATTTCTGTGAGGGCTGATTTTTTCTTTTTCAGACAGATTGTTAGAAATAGTTCTATTCTTATCACGGTCCAATCTAGTAAGTTCTTGTTCCACCAAGTCCGGGAATTGATCCATGATAGCGGTCTTGATTGGATTGGATATTATTATTTATTTTTGGTTCTGAATGTTGTATTTCCTACCTGAAAATTTTGATATGATTCCGAACCAAGCTTTCTCAATGTCATGATTTTTTGTAATTCACTGAATGGGGGGTATTGGAATATTCTCTGGTGGTATTGTCACATCAACAGATCTATGAACAGATGTTTGCAACTCCGATGTAGCATCCTCTTTAAAATGGCACTTGATGGTGATGTGCCTAGCAAATTTATTTACATGTAACAATGTAGAAAATAAGTCAAAATCGCTGGATAGAGAAAATCCCAGGCCCTTTGAAAGAACTGAATAATGTTCATCCGAAAGAAATTGTGCTGAAAGATTCCAGACAGGAATGTGTTTGTGTTTTCTGAGACTGCTTTTTCTTATTAGGATGTTTTCGCCCTGCCCTTCGTTTTTTGAAAAAGGTCCTTTTCTCTGATTTTTCTTAATAATGGAGGCTAGATTAGGAGGGCTGTCCAGACTAGATTCTGATGTATCAGCTGATTCGAGTGAGGATATAGTTTCCACCAACGTCTCAGTATAGGAAAAGCTCACTTTAGGCGAAGGTACTCGATTATCTTCCTTAAGCACTATTTTAGGATTTTTGTTTGGTAGATTTTTGAGATGCGGATTTTCTTTTTTCCACGTGTAAACTCTGTCCGTATCATAGTCTTGACAATTACTTTGATATGTCTTCTTTTTGACCTCAATAATTTGGTTTTCCAGATTATCAATGTGGGAGTCTATTTTGCAGATCCTTGAAATTACTAGGCTTTTTACAGTTGTCCAATTTTTTCAAAAGATCGCCAACACAGTTGTGTGTCCTTTGCAGTTCCATTTCCTCATATTGATGATTAATTTCATATGATCAGCTGGGCAAATGTTCAAGATTTTGTCCCACTCCTCATTAAAACCATCCGGGTAAGGATAGGTGAATCTCTTATTCATCCTGAGTTCTCGAGGAATCATATTTTTGGAAATGTAGGTAATTAAGAAACTCTATATCTAACCATAACTTGGTTTCTTTTGTCCTTTTAGGTTGTATCTCCTTAAAAATCACTTTAAAATCATTATCGGTCTCTTCTAAGCTCAAAGTTGACTGACTGCTATGTGAAAAAAACTCTCAATTTTTTCTTTCTCCTTTTTGCCTCATGTACATGATAAGTGGACACTGCACTAGCATACGGTAATTGGATACAGACACACTAGTGTGAAAAAAAAGGTTGACTGTAATGCGTGATTTTATTGCATTGCAGTCGGACCCGTTAGCTAATGGTATAGAACAGACTAGCATGTGTCAGACGCTTTTTTCTCACCCTTTTTCTGGATGAGAAAAATGTTGCAACCTGCTGCCACAGTATTCGATTTTCGCCTGAGAGTCACCAGTGCAAATCTATGGGTCTGACAAAATCACGAACAGCATAGGGACAGCGTAGGGAGAGCGATTTTAGCATGGTGTTTCTCACGCTGGAAAAAGAATAACCAGGATAGATAGGATAAGAATAGCTAAATCAGGCTCACCTGTCTCCCGCTGTTACTTCCAGGGCCGCCAATTAAGCTAATTGCATATTCACTGCATTGTAAGACAAACAGCCAATCAGAGAAGCTCACTGTTTGAGAGCCTCTGTGATTGGCTGTTGTAATCAGAGTGGATTACCTCAATCTGGACAGTGTTTCTGCTTGGTTGCCATACACTTTAGTGTATGGCAACCAACCTGGCGTTATAGGGTGTTAAATAAATATAAAAAAACAATGCATGGGGCTTTGCAGCAATTTTAAGCATAGCCCGATGAAAGCAGACAAACTGAGCTGCCACCCTCAGCTGCCTAATTTTCCCTTGGCTGGCAAAAAAAATGCATGGGCTTCGCCCTATCTTTCATTGCCAGCTAAGGTAAAACTAGGCAGCTAAGGGCTGGTATTCCCAGCGGGGTGAGGGCCCGACGCTAAAGAACAACATTTCACAGCTGCCCTGAAAATGGCAGATGAATAATAAGCGCCATTTCCAGGTACCTTACCAGGCTCTTCTAGCAGCCCTGGTGGCAGGTGGCACGCTGGGTAATAAAGCTTTATTTTACCAGTTGGTATGAAGCCCGAGATTCTTTATGTCAGGCCAATTTAGGCCCAGCCATTAAGAATCTCCAATAAAGGGTTAAAAAAAAGACACCAAAGAGAAAAAATTATTTATTAGAAATAAAGACACAGATACCCTTAAGGACACCATAGGTATTACCCCCACGCATCCCTCCAATGATCCTGGTCTGGTCTTCTTTCTTCTACAAATGATTCAGCTCTGCTACATCACAAAGCAGGGGGGAGGGAAGAACACTTCTACCCCCTGCTCTGTGATCACTGAATGAGGAGAGGCATCAGCGCTGAAACCGTTGCAATAGTAACCAAATAAGCGGTTACTATAGCAATGATGCCCGTTGCGAGATCACAGTGGCTCTTGAATGAGCCGACTCATACAGGAGCCACAGGAGTGAAAAACCGGATCCAGGAAACGATCCTATTTTTTCTTGGATCCGAGCTCCATAGACCCCCATGTTATTTGAATTGGACAGTGTTGGATCTGATACTGTCCGATTGTGTCCACTGCGCCCAAAATCGAAGCAGTCTCCGATTTTGGGGACAAGAAAAAAGCAGACACAATCAGATCCCTGCACACACGGATGGCCATTAGGGATACATGAAGGCCAAATCGGATCTGTGGCTAGTGTTGGATCTGATACTGTCCAATTGTGTCCACTGCGCCCAAAATTGAAGCAGTCTCCGATTTTGGGGACCAGAAAAAAGCAGACACAATCGGATCCCTGCACACACGGAGTGCCCTTAGGAATACATGAAGGCCAAATCGGATCCGTGGCTATCTGTTTTACAACAGCCACAGATCCTAAAAAAACCTGATGTGAACAGGGCATTAAAAGGGAGAGGGAGGCATAGCACACAATACTGCTCAGAAATCACCTAGTGAAAAAGAGCACAGCAGCTAAGCTGCAAATACAAATTAAAGTTATACTTCCACAGTGACTTCTGTGGCCTCTCATACCAGCAACTTAAGAGCTGTGTTGAAGGATAAACTCCATAAAGAGGCACATATATGGTGATAGAGTAGAGGGGGAGACAAGATAGAGCACAAAATCCTATTTCTCTACATATCCACTCAAAACCTCCATCCTCTGCTCAGGACTACGTATAAGTTGCTTGTCATACTACCACCCTCAAATTAAACAACTCTAACCTCTATCATAATTTCTTACAATTTCCATCTGTGAAGCAACAGTGACACCTTCTGTACAGTAAATGTGACCGCTCTTACAATCTACAAAGAGCTACTTATGTACCATGACAACTACGGCCCTCATTGATATGAATGCATACGTTTTTAATTATGCTCTGGTAGTGTCCAAAGCAGTTCATGCTATTAGACGCATTAAGATGGTTAGAACAAATAAAGAGCATGCAAAAAGTATGACCAAGACCCCTTCTGACAGTCAACAACTTAAAGCTTATGGTGACCTTGACAAATATCTGAGAAAGAGATCCGATACCACTCAGACTCCTACAAAATATTCTCCTAACAGACCTGCCTCGCCAGACCGCATGGCTGACTCAGACTACAGCAGAGAGGACTCTGATGGTGAATTTGCAACCAACGACTCTACTCCAATATCCAGAACATTTATGAAACAACTGTTAGCTCAGGCTATGAAGCCTCTGTTTGAAGGAATTTCGGGCCTTAGAGCAGACTTACAGTAAATGGGTCAGAGTCGAAGTCTTAGAAGCCACTAATAATGAACTCACAGATGCCATGAACTGCATGAACTGCCTCAGAGAACAAGTTGTCCAACAACAACATCAACTCAACATGGCTCTCCTGGCAGCAGAGGACCATGAAAACAGGAGTAGGAGGAAAAATATTCGACTATGAGGAATCCCTGAGTCCTTTGCACGCAAAACCTTGGAAAAAGTGACGAGAGACATATTCGCTAACCTTCTTGGGCAGGAGAGGGCCGACTCCATTATTATTGAAAGAGTGCACCGCGCGTTGAGACCGAAGCAGAAACCGAATGAGCCCCTAGGGACATTATATGTGGTCTCCTAAGCTACATTGACACAGCCGCCATTCTAAGGAGTGCTATGTACCCGGATAAAAAACTATATGAAGAATCTCAGTTTCAATTGTTTCAAGATCTTGGTCCGTCCTGAGACCTCTTCTAGTTGCCCTCAAAGAAAAGGTTATGTCTACAAATGACTTTCGGCCTTGCGATCAATGCAAAAGGTCAGCAGATCATAATGCGGTCTGCAGACGACCTCGCCAAAGCCTGGGAGACACTGGACATAACCCCAATTGACATCCCTTCTTGGATGTCGGAGGATAGGGGATGGAGCTTCCCCCTACTGACCAGACCGCAAGAGTGGTCTCTTATCAAGAATAAACACGTGGGGGGCGTGGCCTGACTGCACATGGTGAAGGTCGCTTAAACCAGGAGCTCCCGGTCCCCAGGGCACTCAAGCGGCATTTCCAGCATCCACACTGGCCTTATACGCCTGAAATATCCCGGTGTTAACCCTTTACTACCTCTCTATCGATGGGTAAAGTTAAGAACCGGCAGGAGTTGCTTCCTAAGCGGGTATCTATTTCCCCCCGGGCCGCTCTGACTCTGCTATCTCCTCCAACATGGCGCCGGATTCTCCCCGTGCAGCCCGCGCCTCCCAACGTGAACAGCAAACACAGGGCTCCTCCATTGCCTCCCTCCCTCCTGAGTCTCCAGTTACTCTCTCTCTCATGAAAGAACTGCTGACGGAGCTCAGAACTTCCCTGCAAGCCGACATGAAAACCATGTTAGCAGATCTAAAGGGAGAAGTGGAGGACCTGGGCGAGCGCACGGACCATGTCGAGACAAAGCTAACTGAACTGATTCGTTCCCACAACGAGCTCTTGGATGAGCATGAACAGCTTCATCATATTACTACCTTGATCCAAGCTAAGAACTGTGATCTGAAAGATCGACATAGGCAGAATAATGTCCGCCTGCGAGGCGTCCCGGAATCGGTCCCTGGTGAGGAACTGCGATCGCTTCTGCAGGACTTCATGCTGGAGGTGGTGCCTGACCTGCAGCCGCGGGACCTGAAGATTGACCGTATCCACAGGGTCCCCAAGCCACCTGGAGTCCGCCCTGACCTCCCCCGCGACGTGCTGGGACGTGTCCATTTCTATGAAGCTAAAGAAGCCTTTCTGAAAGCTTTGAGATTTGCCCCAACTCTTTCTGCCTGGTTTGCAGTCCTGGAAGTATTTCCCGATTTGTCCCTTGGCACGCTGGCCCTCCGGCGGGCATACAAGCCTTATACAACGCTCCTCCGAGAAAAGGGTATCGTATACCGCTGGGGACGCCCTACTCGCCTAATTGTCAGAAAAAACGATGTAACGCATGTTTGCCAATCTCCCGCTCGAGCGGCCCAGCTCCTGAAATCTTGGAACTTACTCCCGCCGACTGCTGAAGCCTCTCCGCTGAGACCTGCTGAGGACGGCTCTTCCAAGCACCCACTGAGACGTCGCAGAATTTACCCGGAATGGAGAATTGCCTGAGATGACACCGGCCGTACGTGGATCCTACTTCTTACCACCGCCAATATGTGGTATTGCCCGCGGGACTGCCTTCCTGTACCTTCCATCCGCCTCCCAGGTCGTATTTTTGACTTCTTTCTCCTTACTGTTCTAAGGGTATGTGCACACTGGCCGGGTTAGGGTCGGATTAGGTGTGTAAACCGCCGGTCGGTTTACATAAATTTCATGTAAATTTATGTTAATCCAAACCGGCTTTTGGATTAACATTGAAACCTATGTAAACCGACACCCGGTGTCCACACACCGGCGGTTTACACATGCTCATCCGTTGCTAACCCGCTGGCCACCCGCCCGTCACCCGCCGCACATACCCGCCAGGATGCCGGTGGACGGCTCCGGAGCTTCCTGGCGGGTCCGCCCAGCCGCCGCCGACCAGCCCGCCGGCCAGTGTGCACCCAGCCTAATTTTCTCCCTTTCTAGTTTCTTTTTCTGCTCTCTGATTTTTTCGCACTTGCTTCACTTTAACTTCGAACCTGGGAGTGCTGCCTCGCTGAGCGAGTCCTTTTTTGTCGCTCCCTCGCTCTGGACTTTTCGAGCCTATTGCTCTTAAGTTTATTATATGTGACTGTTCCCTTTTTTGTCCTTGATCTTGATCTGTGTTTGGTTTCCTTTTTATGCTGGACCTCTCCCAGTCTTTAGGGGTATTACCTGAGACCGGTGCAGTTTGGTCCTTGTTAGAATCTTTCGTTATGCATTTCTTTGACACACCTGTCTTCCCTCCTCCCCTCATCTCCCCCCCTGCGTGCAATTTCAGACCTTTTTACCCCTGGGATGTGATTTGTAGTCATCCAGAGTTTGTATCTCTCTTATTATGCCTGTGTCCATTTTAGCCCTGAATGTAAACGGCCTGAATTCGCCGTGTAAGCGTTCCTTGTTGTATAACCAGTTAAAAAAATCGCGTCCGGACGTTGACTTTCTCCAGGAGACTCATCTGCTGGATGCAGACAACTCCCATATAACTCCCTGCTCTTTTCCACACCGATTTTTTTCTAACGCCCAGGCGAAGAAGGCGGGAGTTGCGATTCTCATTAATAGTAATGTGGCGTTTTAATTTATTTCACTCCTTCCTGATTCGGAAGGACAATACCTACTCCTGACTTGTCGATTAAATGACGCTTTGTACTCCCTCTTGGTGTTATATGCTCCTAACTCAAGGCAATCCACTTTTTTAAGAACGACATTGGAACATCTAACTCCTTCCATGTCTGGTCACAAACTTATAGCTGGGGACCTTAACGCCCCCTTGTCCAAATCTTTAGACTGCTCGTCTAAATCGTCTTACATATCTGACCTTGGGTCCCTCGTCTCCTCCTACCATTTCCATGACGTATGGAGATATTTTCATAGCACCGAGAGGGACTACACTTTCTTTTCAGCCCGACACAAAACATTTAGCCGTATAGACTACTTGCTTGTTAATGATTCTCTCCTTCCCCTCTGCGTAGATGCTGGAATCGGCACAGCTTCTTGGTCGGATCATGCTCCGCTTACATTGACGCTTTCTGACTCCACACCCAGGACTCCTTTGACGACTTGGAAACTGAATGAACACCTGTTAACCTCAGATTCTAACGTAGACTCCTTTTTTTCGCTCCTGACTGAATTTTTTACTCTCAATACCTCACAGGACATACCCCCTGATACCCTGTGGTATGCTCATAAAGCAGTAATGCGTGGTCACTTTATCAAACTGGCGGCTCTCGTTAAACGCCGATATACTGCTGCTCTGGATTCCCTTCTGGCTCAGGTTAAGACTCTTGAACGCGTGTGCGCTTCTACTCCCGATCCGAAATCCCTATCTGACTTAACAGCAACTAGACACCAACTCCGCTCATTGTTACTGTCGAAAGTGGAACTGCAAATTAAGAAGACCAAATCACGCTTTTATGGAATGGGTGATAGAGCAGGGGCGCTCCTCGCCCGTAGGATCAGGAAGGCCGATGTTCGCTCCAGAATAACTCATCTTTCCTCCCCCCAGGGGCTGCCCATTAGAAACCCCATCCTTATCACCGAGCGTTTTCGGGCATATTACGAGGAACTATACAATCTGTCTTCCTCCCCCTCTACCCCTCAACCATCTCCTGATCACATCTCAGCCTTTCTAGCACGTGCGAATCTGCCTTCACTCTCCACAGCCCAACTAGATTTCTTGAATAGCCCTTTCTCTCTCTCAGAAGTTCTGGGAGTCATCCACTCTGCCAAAAAGAACTCGGCTCCTGGCCCAGATGGCTTCTCTTATAGATACTATACATCTTTTGCCCAGACTGTTGCCCCCCACCTCCTTGCAATGTTTCGGTTCTGGCAGGAGAGGGGTCATATCAGACCAGAGGGACTTCGAGCCTCCATCTCGACGATCCTTAAACCTGGGAAGCCCCCCACGGACCCAGGTAGCTATAGACCAATTGCATTGCTGAACTGCGACTTAAAACTATATTCTAAATTGCTGGCGGACCGTCTCAAGGTCGTTATACCGTCCTTGATCGCTTTAGACCAGGTGGGCTTTATACCTGGCCGACAGGCGAGAGATGCCACAAGGCGAGTCATCAATCTCCTCGAGATTTTGGAGGGGAGAGACACCCCCGGTGTGCTTGTGTCCTTGGATGCTGAAAAAGCTTTTGACCGAGTACACTGGGGATATTTGGCAGCAGTCCTAGACAAATTTGCCTTTATCGGCAATATTAAATCTGCGATAATGGCCTTGTATTCTTCCCCATGTGCATATATGAGGGCGGGTGGATTTTCCTCTTCCACCTTCCACATCACCAATGGTACAAGGCAAGGCTGCCCTCTCTCCCCTCTAATTTTCGCCCTTGCTATGGAGCCGCTGGCCGCAGTTATCCGTGATCATCCCAACATCTCGGGCATCACGGTGGGTCCCGTGGTTCATAAAATCAGCCTTTACGCGGACGATGTGCTCCTCTCCTGCACGAATCCGGCTCTATCTCTCCCAACGATTATCTCTGTTCTGTCAGACTTCTCCCAGGCATCTTTATATAAACTTAATTTAACGAAATCCTCGATCTACCCTATCAACCTCACCAGGGACTCGCAACACCTCCTCTCTGCACGTTTTCCGTTCATATGGTCCCCTCAGGGATTTCGTTACTTGGGCATACATATTACCTCGGTAAAGAAAATTATCAGTCAAAATTGCGACCTCTTGCTATCTACCTTGAGAACCGCTTGCTCGGATTATTCTTCTTACCAATTATCCTGGGTAGCGCGGGTCCAAACGGTTAAGATGATGCTCCTCCCCAAAATCCTGTACATCCTGAGGTGTATCCCCCTTGCAATACCCAAATGATACTTAACGTTACTACAATCTACGCTGACCCGTTTCATTTGGAACAACAAGACACCTCGAGTCACCCTTTCCTCCCTCACGCTTCCGTATGCTGAAGGTGGATTTGGAGTTCCGGATATTGCAGCATACTATGATGCCCTTACTCTAGATGTAGCAAGGATCTGGTGGTCTGAATCCCCAGCGTCCTTATGGCTCCAGATTGAAGCTTTTTATGCTCCGGCTGGCTCGACCAAATTGCTTCTCCAAATAAATCTTTTACGACGCTCCTCCCCGCCTTCTACCCTGCGATCTATCTCATGCCTCCTAGCGACTTGGGTGAAATTTCGCATGACCCACTTCTCTTTTTTGTATCGATATATCCCACTTAGAGCGGTCTCGGCTCTCATGGGGGATATTTCCTTTTCCTCCTGGGGAGGAGGTGTTGACACGCCATTGATCTCTCTAATGCATCAGGGATGCTTGCTTCCGTTTGAGACTTTATCTGCAACTCTTTCTTTACCGACGGCGGCTGCTTTTTCATACCTGCATCTCAAACATTTTATAGCCACGGTCTCAGTTCCTGAATGTGCTTTGGACCAGATCTCCCTTCCTCTGCAAGCCCTCTACAAACGCTCTGACGCGGTTAGTAATGGAGTGTCCATCGCATATAAAGCTTTGCTTTCTTTCCGCTCTCAGGCTAAACTACCATATATGACCCGTTGGGAATCCAGATTGGCATTTTCTGCAACCAGGAAACAATGGCTGTCGGCCTCTGGTCATGCAGCGTTCTTTTCTCGTTGCATAAATCACTTAGAGCAATCCAAGAAAATTATGTATAACTGGTATCTAACTCCTTCCCGTATTGCTAAATTCCACACTTCGCTCCCCTTACCTTCCACTGACTGCTGGAAGGGATGTAGGACGACAGGGACTGAGGTACACATGTGGTGGACATGCCCCTCTGTTACAAACTTTTGGACTGAAGTAGAGAATCTGTTACTCTCCCTCACGAGTCTCCCTTTAGTCCTCGCAGCTCCTTTAGCTCTCTTAAGGATAGATTTGGACACCTTCCCTTCCCCATTAAGACCCATTATTACTAATGTCTTAATTGCAGCCCGCCAGACAATCGCTGCGCACTGGAGGTCCTCGGCTGCCCCTACTAAGAGTGAGCTGATTGACCGTCTGAACTTACATTGTGCCCATGAAATAGCTTTGGCACATACTCTGAAAGTAAACTGAAGGTACGAAACTGGTGGGACCCCTGGACTGTGTCAAATTATAATACAGTAAAGCTGTCCTTCTGATTGAGATCTCTCCCAATTTGACTGGTATCAGCACTCACGCACGCTATTCCCCCCCCTATTCCCCCCTTACCCTCCCTTCCTTCCCTTTGTTCTGGTACACATACCGTTATTGTGTGTTTTTTCTGCTATTTATGTAATGTTTAAAACCTACAATAAAAAATTACTGGTTTAAAAAAAGAATAAACACGCCTCTCCGAAACACAAGGAGCAGGGATCCACACGGTGCCCAGTCTGAAAGAGACTGATAAGTACATTTTCTCCTATTCGTGATCTCTACTTTTAAATATAAGAGACACATAACCCCAGCTGACCCTCTTAATGGAGAGCGAACATACCCACCATCTCCGCTCTACCTTCACCCTCTTTTTCAGTCTTTCCCTCTGGCTTTTTTTTTTCTCTCTCTTCCCATTGATATCTCTTCTGACACTCTTTTTGCTATTTACTGCTTGGTATAACACATTCAAGAGAGGATGTCTCCCAGAGGTGGAAGGACCCATCATGGACTTTAATCTCCCAGATATGAACTGCATGATCCTTCTTGTTGCATAATTACTAATATTGATTAATTATAAATCTCAATGGTTGCATTTTCTCTACTGTAAGGACACTACTAGAACTGTCTCGCCTATGTTGGGGTATCTGACCCCCTTCCTGCCATAGGTGAGATTACTCATGTACAAAGTTGGTTTTATACTCTGTTTCTCCTGGTTTTACTTTTCCCCTATTGTTACAGACATACTAACTTGACGGCGAACTCCAGTGGACACAACTGGAATGGCTAACCGGATGAGCTCGACTCCAATCACTGTGGCATCTTTTAACGTTAAGGGAATTAACTCACCAGCAAAGCGTAACCAAATCCTCACTCTCCTTAAGAAGCAAAAGACACAGGTAGCCTTTTTGCAAGAAACTCACTTCAAGAAAGGCAAAGCCCCTAACATGACCCACTCTCCCTTCCCCACTTGGTACCACAGCTGCAGTTCCTCAACTTTAAAGGGGGTTAGAGTAGCATTTAAAAAAGGACTCCCTTTTACATACAAGGACAGTTTAAGTGACATGAAGGCAGATACCTCTTTGTCAAAGATCTAATGGCCAATGCTTTGGTGACTTTCGATACTTTATCGAAAGTCACCCCAAACAAACACCCCAAACAAACATCAGGCACAATGGGCTAAATAAATACTAGATGCACTCCATCTATTTCAAGAAGGTCTACTGATAATAGGGGGAGACTTCAACCTAACACTTCAACCCTCATTTGACGCTTCTAGCGGCCTATCTCCACTTTCTCGACAACTGAGATGCCGGCTTTTAGACAAACTGAACACCTTGTCTTTAGAGGATCCCTGGCGTGTTTTCAACTCTACTACAAAAGGCTGTTTTATTCCCCGCCCCATGACTTGTACCATAGGATAGATTTTTTCTTGATCCAGTCAAGAGCCCTCCGATTAATTAGATTATCTCATATAGATTTGATCACCATCTTGAACCATGTCCCTGTGTTCCTTGAAATCTCTATTGATTCATTACCACCCACAGTTATGACATGGAGGTTGAATGAATCACTGATTGAAAATCCGAAAAATGTGGAGGAATTGCATAACATTATCTCACGTTTCTTTGAAGAAAACATTGCATGAGGATAGTTCACACCGATAATCTGGGAAATGCATAAAGTGGTCCTTAGAGGAGAATTCATTGCCATTAGCTCCTACATTAAAATGCAGAGAGACTAAGTTCCAAAATGGCCTCTGCAAGCACCAGACGTGTTTGATGGAGCTCCTGATGCACCAAATTCTAATGCATCCTGCACCTACAGAGCTCCCTCGGCTATATTTCACCGCACTATCTGCAGCAGCTCATCTACGAGAATCCACTGAGGGTGATATTGGCCAGTACTCCCTACAGTGGGATCTGCTCTGGAACTGAGGCCTGGAAGAGGCCTACCACACCATCATCCACATCATTCATCTGCCTGAAGACTCACAGTGAGTGAATGTCAAACAAACCAGCTGCCTGATGGGAGGACAGAGCCTGCAAAACTAAAGCCTCCATCACACTAAGCGAGATCGCTGTTAAGTCACAAATTTGGTGATGCAACAGCGACCTCAACAGCGATCTCGCTATGTTTGACACTTGCAGCATCCAGGCCCCTGATGTGAGAACGCTGGTCGTGTCAGAGTCACCTGGACAATTTTATGATCATTGAGGTCCAGCTGGGCAGCATGCATCGATGTGTTTGACAGGGACAATGACCAACGACCTCTATACTACAGGTCTGAGAAACAAGGTCCCAACGACGTCCGTATCATTCCGGATCGCAGCTGCATCGCTGGTGAGATCTGACTGTTTGACATCTTACCAGCGATCCCGACAGTGACGCACCAATGATCCCGGCAGGTCAGATCGCTGTCGGTATCGCTGATGCGTCGCCAAGTGTGACGGTACCCTAAGTGTCTGTACCTAGGTGATATGTTCTTTGAAGCTCCAAACGCCCACTCACCCCCACTCCTGGGAAGCTATCTATCCTGCCCTGCTCTGTGCTGCTGGCAGGCACATCAGACAACAGCCAACCTCTCCACAGTGAGGAAAGCATCAGGACCACAGACCCCTCTGGAGTTTTCAGTTAATCAGTATCTGGGGCTCCCTGCTGAGGCATACATACTGTACAATCAGGAGGCGGGGAAGACATGCAGAGTGGCTGGAGGGTGCTGTGAGGCCAAATGGTGGCGAGTGGGGAGAGATCTGCAGGGCAGCCACATACAGCAGAAGAGGAAACCCTTAATACCTGCAGTGGCCAGGTGAAGGAAGAACACACAATACAGGGAAACATTGCTGGAGGTGTGCAGACAGCAGAGAATAATGCCATATTAAAGGAGACCACATCTTGACCTTCCATCTGTGCAGTTGCTAAAGTGTTAAACCTGAAAGCCTCATCTCTCCTGGGGACAGTAATCATTAAGTTCCTCCCCTTCTCCTACAGTTTACACATCTGAAACAACATGGTGACTCTGAGTCCCAAGTACATCATGGCAGAGACTTTAACCCTTTCACTGCAACTTGCTCTGGCTGAAGCTCTGAGGCAGGTCTGGGGACACAATCAGAGACAGATCATAATGGCTGTTTCATACATACAGAGCTGCTGTTTTTGATGTAACCTTTCTATCTACAATTCCCGGGTACTACCGCTGAGTAGTAAACTCTCATGGATAAATTTGTAAACTCTGGCAGCTCTAAGGCTGTTAAAACCAGAGCCCAAGCTGCTAAATCTCCTGAATCATTGGATTTCAACGCAGATATTTTGCTTTTGGAAGTTCATTGAGCTGTAGGTTGGTTTTCTGCTAAGGGGAAAAAAAACAAACAAAAAAAATTTAAATCTTCGTCCTTAGTAAGTGTGGCATGAGCTGAGTGTGACCGGAGCATAAGTGCGAATGGAAATGTGTGACTTGTGATTCAGTGAGTTTGGAAGGAAGGAATTACTGAATTGCTGGTTGTATTTTAATAATACTTTACATTTCTTTTTGCTTATCATTTCTGTCTGGTGCAATCCCCATTAGGAAATGAGCTCCACAATTGACAATGCCATCCAATGTACATCTTGCCATATGTATGCAATCCTTGAACAGCCCGTCGAGGGTGCATAATGCTGTATGTGATGTGAACACGTTGTGCATTTGGAAGACCAGATACTGGATCTAAATGAACAACTGGCAACGCTGAGATCCATACACAATATGGAAAGGAATCTGCTGCTCACTGGGATAGATGTGGGGGAGGATCGTAGCATGGAGCTGCAGGACAGTGAGGCAGCTAGCTGGGTGACAGTTAGAAGGCAGGGTAGAGGGAAGAGTACAAAGGAGGCTAGTCCTGATCTGGCACACCCCAATAAATTTACTAAGTTGGCAGATGAGGGGGGTGTCAGTTCAGAGATAGCACTGCTGCAGCAAGGCATGTCCTCTGAAAACCGGAGGAGTATCAGGTCCAGTAAGGGGGAAAACAGGTGAGCAGGGCAGGCCAGGCAGGTGTTGGTAGAGGTGGACTAAATTATTAGGGGAATAGATAGGGAAATCTGTTACAAAGACAGGGATCGTCAAACAGTGTGCTGCCTACCTGGCGCTTGAGTCTGGCAGATCGCTGATCGGGTTGACAGATTACTGGGAGGGGCTGGTGAGGAACCAGCGATCATGGTGCACATTGGCGCAAATGACAAAGTTAAAGGTAGGTGGAAGGTCCTTAAAGATGATTTCAGGGAATTACGCTGCAGGCTTAAGGCAAGGACCTCCAAGGTAGTGTTCTCTGAAATACTGCCTTTACCACGTGCCACACCAGATAAGCAACGGGAGATTAGGGAGATAAATAAGTGGCTCAGGAATTGGTGTAGGAAGGAGGGGTTTGGGTTCCTAGAAAACTGGTCTGACTTCTCTATTGGCTACAGGTTCTATGTTAGGGACGGGCTGCACCTCAATGGGGAGGGTGCAGCTGTGGTGGGGGAGAAATGGGTAATAATAGTGTAAATCGTAACCTGCGCACAAGTAATGAAATTGAGGGTGGCATGGGGGTGGGGTTACAACAGTCAATATAGTAAGAAGGAATAGAGGTAAAGAAAGAAGCATAAACTGTATGTACACAATAATGCCAGAAGTCTCGTCAACAAAATTGAGGAATTAGAATTAATTTTGTTAGAAAATAATTATGACATGGTGGGGATATCAAAGACATGGCTGGACGAGAGCCATGAATGGGCTGTTAATTTACAGGGCTATAGTCTTTTCAGAAATGACCTCACAAATAAGTGAGGGGGAGGTGTCTGTTTATATGTAAAATCATCTTTAAAACCCATCCTGTGTGATAACATATGTGAATCTAATGAAAATGTAGAGTCCCTGTAGGTGGAGATAAGGGGAAGGAGAAAAATAAATCAATTACTGATAGGGGTTTGTTATAAGTTTCCAACAATAATGGAAGTGGAAGGGAATATCCTCAGAAAGCAAATAGATGAAGCAGCGACTCGGGGAGAAGTCATTATTATGGGGGACTTCAACTACCCTGAAATACATTGGGGAACAGAACACTGCCGTTCCAGCAAATGTAATAGGTTTTTGACAATTATGAGAGACAATTACCTTTCACAACTGGTTCAGGACTGACAAGAAGGGGGGCACTGTTAGACCTAATATTAACCAAGAGGCTGGACGGCATATCAAATATACAGGTTGGAGGTCACTTGTGTAATAGTGATCACAAAATAATACGTTTTCAAGTATCCTATAATAAGATTTGTAGGACACTGAACTTCAGGAAGGCAGATTTCCAACAGTTGAGAGATGATCTGGTGCAATAAACTGGGACCATGTCCTGAGACATAAGGGTACACAAAGCAAATGGGTGACGTTTATTAGCATCCTGAATAGGACCTGTGCACAATGTATACACTATGGGAATAAACATGCTAGAAGTAGGAGGAAACCACTATGGCTAAATAAAGCTGTAAGGGGCGCAATAAGTGACAAAAAAAAAGCATTTAGTGAATTAAAGCAAGTAGGTAGTGATGAAGCATTAAATAAATACAGAAAATTAAATAACATTGCAAAAAGCAAATCAAGGCAGCAAAGATTGAGACAGAGAGACTCATTGCCAGAGAAAGTAAAAAAAAAAATCCCAAAATATTTTTAACTACATAAATAGTAAAAAAACAAAAAAATTATTGTGTTGGCCCCTTTAAAAATAGTCTGGGTGAAATGGTGGATGAGGAAAAAGCCAATATGCTAAATGACTTTGTTTCAACAGTATTTACACAAGAAAATCTCATGACAGACAACATGATCAGTGATAACAAAAATTCTCCAATAAATGTCACCTGTTTAACCCAGCAGGAAGTAAAGCACCGTTTAAAAATCACTAAAATTGACAAAACCACGGGCCCGGATGGGATACACCCCAGAATACTGCAGGAATTAAGTACTGTCACAGATAGACCAATATTTTTAATATTTAAAGATTACATAATAACAGGGTCTGTACCACAGGACTGGCGAATAGCAAATGTGGTGCCAATATTCAAAAAGGGGACAAAAAGTGAACTTGGAAATTATAGGCCAGTAAGATTAACCTCTACTGTGGGTAAAATCCTAGAGGGTTTTCTAAGAGATGCTATACTGGAGTATCGGAAGAAAAATAACCTCATGACCCAATATCAACATGGGTTTACGAGGGACCGTTCCTGTCAAACTGATCTGATAAGCTTCTGTGAAGAGGTAAGTTCTAGATTGGACCAAAGAAGTGCAGTGGAAGTGGTGTATATGGACTTTTCAAAAGCTTTTGATACGGTGCCACACAAAAGGTTGATACATAAAATGAGAGCAATGGGGATAGGGGAAAATATGTGTAAGGCCATATTCACACATCTTCTCTGTTAGTATTTAGCGGGTCTGCGCTAAATACTTAGCATTTTCCAGTGAAGCGGAGATGCGTTTGTGTCAGCTTTCCCAGAGCAGACATGGAAACACTGCTAGCAAACGCATCTCCGCTTCACTGGAAAATGCTAAGTATTTAGCGCAGACTCGCTAAATACTAACAAAGAAGATGTGTGAACATGGCCTAAGTGGGTTAAGAACTGGCTTAGTGATAGGAAACAAGAGTGGTTATTAGGGATGAGCGAGTATGCTTGTCACTACTCGGTACTTGCACGAATATCTCGGTACTTGGCGAGTACCGAGTAATCTCATGATACTCTTGCCTTGCTCGGGGTCCACCTCCCTGCATGTTGTCACTCTTTACAGAGCCAGCCCACATGCAGGGATTGGCTGACAGACACTGTAATGCCACAGCCATGTTGGTTGTAGCATTACAGTGATTGGCTGGCCGCACAGCGTCATCAGGTCTTTATAAGACCTGACCGCACTGTGCTCGTCACTCAGTCAGTGTAGGGAGAGGTCCTGCTGATTGAGGGACATATTTGTGGCCTTTCATCTAGGGAAGGCGCAGGGCTGACAATCTAATTACCACAACAGTCCTTCTGAGGACTAATAGAGCTTTATGCAGGCAGGCAGGGAGGCTGGGTATATAGCAAACTTCGTTGTGCCAGTATACCACCCTGCATCACATCTGGGGCTGGTGTACAGGCTGGAAATCTCATCCACCATAAAACAGTGCTTTTAGGGATTAATTTAGCTCTCTATAGGCAGGAGTGGGTTGTAGCGTAAATTAGGATACGCCAAAACACTCGGTATTCTCATCAGTGTTTGTGTCTGACCAGTCCACCTGCTGGGTTTTTAATCTCTAATCTCAGTGTCCAGCTAAAAACAAACTCTTGCCTGCATTCATTTACCATTTGTGTGCACCAGGAGTGGGTTGTAGCGGAAATTAGGATACGCCAAAACACTCGGTATTCTCATCAGCGGTTGTGTCTGACCGGTACACCTGCTGGGATTTAATCTCTAATCTCAGTGTCCAGCTAAAAACCAACTCTTGTCTGCATTCATTTTGCATCTTAGTGCGGCAGGAGTGGCTTGTAGCTCCAAGTACTATACGCCAAAACACTCTGTATTCTCGTTAGCGTTTGTGTCTGAACGTTCCAGCTGCCGGAATTAAACCGCTGTAATCTGTAATCTCAGTGTGCAGCTAAAAAACATTTTGGACGTCTTTATTTAGCTGTATACAGGCAGCACAACATTGAAAATGCGCAAAGCCGGTGGCAAGGGACAAGGAACTGGACGTGATGGTGGTGCAGGCAGAGGCCGAGGGTGTATGCAAGCTCGAATTGCGCCACGACAAACGCCCACATCATCTCGCTCTAACTTCCTGTCCCAATTTCTAGGGGAGCGCAGCAGTACACCACTATTAAACCAAGACCAGTGTCAACAGGTTGATAGTTGGATGTCGGATAATGCTTCCAGTCAGTTTGGCACCACCACAAATACCCGGTCTTCCACACGGTCAAGTGTCAGTAGCCGTGAGACTGGACCACACATTCCACACCCTGATCATCCTTCCTCCTTCCATGCCGAGTGCCCGGACCCGGACATAACTGATCCCAAACTTGGACACTCTGAAGAGCTGTTCACTTATCCATTCGTAGATTCTGGCCTGTCGCCAGCTCCAGTTGAAGTGGGTCATGAGGAGATCGTATGTACCGACGCACAAATATTTGAGCAGCCACGGTCTCACGAAGGCAACGGTGGGATCTTGTCCCAACAAGAGGTGGACGATGATGAGACACAATTGCCAGAAAGTCAAGAGGAGGATCAGAGTGCGGAGTGGAAGACGACGTGGAGGATGATCCAGTAACTGACGCAACGTGGCAGGAGGACATGCAGAGCGAGGACAGCAGTGCACAGGGGAAGTTGCCAGTACAACTGTTAGGTCCTCCCAAGTCTGGCTGTTTTTTAAGGTGTCTTCAGATAATTCCAAAAAAGCCATTTGCAGCACCTGCCATGCCATCATCAGCAGGGGTAGCAAAAGTAGCAGCCTGACCACCACCAGCATGATCAGGCACATGTCAGCACAGCACCCGACTGTGTGGGATGTACACCAGAGTCCAGGAGCAGTGTCTGCGGGTGACACTGCTGCGTCTTCCACTGTTGTGCGTGCAAGACAATCCCCTGTCCATACTGCATGCGAAGATGCCTCCTGTCCTTCACCTGTATTTGCACAAGCAGAAGTAGCACCATCATCAACCACGTCCTTGTCCCAGCGCAGCGTTCAGTGATCCATACACCAATCTTTGGAACGCAGGCGCAAATACGCTGCCAACGCCCAACATGCCACAGTTCTAAATGCATACATTTCACGACTGCTTGCGCTGAAAATGTTGCCTTTTAGGCCAGTGGAGGTGGAAGCATTCCGCAACCTGATGGCGGCGGCTGTTCCACGTTACTCGGTCCCCAGCCGCCACTATTTCTCCCGGTGTGCCATCCCCGCATTACATAAGCACATGTCACAAAACATCATACGTGCCCTTAACAACGCAGTTTCATTTCTAATTAAGTTGCCTCTTGCTTTCCAAGAGATGGAGTTCCCACCCCTCTCTGGGCCCTGCACACATATAGCCTCGTCACCTTCAGTCCATTTCAGACACTGGTCTTGCTGGCTCCTGCTCACTAGTAAGTATACACACTAGTCAGGTTTTTAATACAACAGTTAGGACCGCGTCAGAGATGGGTACACTTTGAAGTTAGTGACGTGGCTTGAAATAACTTTTTTTGCGCAAAAAAACGGATGGACTAAGTACCCTGTATTTGTTATGCTCTTTTTATACTGCACTTGCATTTAATACTTTTACTGCAGTGTATTGTTGTTTTTGGTCGCATTTAGCTTTTTGTCTCCAAATATGATGGCGGTCTGAACATGTTCCTACAGACTTGTTCTCTGTGTGCAGGACTCATCTGTTTCTAATGCAGTTTCATTCAAAGTCCACCTAACCACAGACACGTGAACAAGTGCTTGTGGGCAGAGCTGGTACATCTCGCTGACGGCACACTAGGTTAATATTCTGGAAGCCGGGACCCAGTCTGAGCTTGGGACGGAACACGTCCTTCCAACACCAAGGATTGCAAGCCCTAACTCAGTCAGGGTTTCACCCAGAGTGTACAGCTCCGGAACATCATGCTCCTCAGCCTCCTCCTCCACTTCACCCTCCACACCAGTCCCAAGCTGGAAGCACTGCAGCACTGCCTCGGCTAAGCGGCAACAGGCTGTGCTGAAGCTAATATGCGTAGGTAACAAACCCCACAATGCTGAAGAGTTGTGGACAGCTCTGAAACAGCAGACAGATCACTGGCTCACACTGCTGAACCTACAGCCAGGCATGGTCGTGTGTGACAATGGCCGGAACCTGGTGGCGGCTCTGAAGCGAGGCGAGCTGACACATGTTCCATGCGTGGCCCATGTGCTCAACCTCGTGGTTCAGCAGTTTATTAAATCCTACCCGGAGCTGTCAGATCTGCTCGTCAAAGTACGCCGCCTGTGTGCCCATTTTAGAAAGTCACCTACTGCTTCTGCCACCCTTGCTGGCTTTCAGCGGCATTTGCAGCTTCCGGCTCACAGACTGGTGTGTGATGTCACCACGCATTGGAATTCCACACTGCACATGTTGGTCAGGATTTGTGAGCAGAAGAGGGCAGTTGTTGAGTACCAGCATCAACTAGGCAGTCGGTATACTGTTCAAACTCCACACATAAGACCTCAGGAGTGGACATGGATGTCCGACATATGTACCGTCCTCCAAAACTTTGAGGACTCCACCAAGATGGTGAGCGGCGATGACGCCCATTAGCGTCACCATCCCACTTCTCTGTCTTCTAAAACGCGCTCTGCTCAAAATCAAAGACGATGCATTGTAGACAGAGCACAATGAGTTGGAGCAAGAAACCGTACTGGGTGATTACATACATCCCAGCCTCATCTCATCCCAAAGTGCATTGGAGGACTATGACGAGGAGGATGAAGAAATAGAGCTACTTTCATGCGGAATTGACGGTAATACACGCACAACTGTCAGACGGTCGGTTCAGTGTGGATGGCCAGAGGACAGGTGAGAGGAGGAGGATGATGAGGCCAGTATGGAGAGTCATGCTGTTGGTGAGGACCCTGAAGTCTTGCCTGTTAACAGTCTGGTGCACATGGCTGACTTTATGTTACGCTGCCTGTCTCATGACCCGCGCGTTATCAACATCTTGGCGGACACTCATTACTGGTTGGTGAAATTTTTAAACCCACGCTACAAGGAGAACTTTATTTCTCTTATTCCCGAGGCGGAGAGGTGTACAAAAACGGTGCAGTACCAAAAGGCCATAGTCGCGGAATCAGTCAAAAAATTCCATTCTGAAAACGCTAGCGGCAGAGGTCACGATTCGGTGGACAACCAAGGCATCTGGCCAAGAAAGGCACAAGTCCAATCCAGCAGAGGTAGGGGAACACTCTCAAAGATCTGGGACACTTTTCTCAGCACCTCCCGTACCACAGGCCCTGATTTCCACACTTCATGATTTTGGCTACTTGCTGTACTGCTCCTCCTTCTCCTCATCCGCCACCATCATATGATCAGTGCGACCGTGGTTCATGATGCCACGAAAACATAATTTTTTTAAAATCATATTTATGATGAGGATGACCGTAACCATTCAAAAATTAGGCAGTAGTTTCATGTATACCCCCCAGGGGTAAATGTTTTAGTCCATGCTTACAGAATGGGCATTACAAGTATAGGAGGCCTGCTCCTTTGTAATGGGAACAATATTTAGAGGCTCTCCTCCATGTTTCTTTCCAGGGGAATTGAAGTGCTTCCCAATGTTTAGCAGCCCTGCCTAGGGCAATACTACAAAAGACCCACTTCCTTATAATGAGCACATTATTAAAAGAGGCCCTCATGCACGCCTCTATGCAGGAGCATAAGAGTGCCTCCCAACTTTTGGCTTCCCTGCCTAGGGTAATACTACAAAAGACCCACTTCCTTATAATGGGCCCAATATTAAAAGTGCAAAAAAAAAGTGCGCATATAGGGTCTTATCTCAATTACACACTTTCACTTAGCGATGTGGAATTGCTCACCTTTGTCAGTTGTGAAACCCACAACTGGTAGAAAAGCGTAAAAGCAGCTGCTGCAGGGTCCGCACTCTCAACGGTGACCGTGGTCGTAATGCAGATTCTTGGACAAAGTGCCTCAGTGTCCGCGCTGCTTCTCCGGGACCAAAGAAACACAGACACGGGTATGTCCGGTTCAGCTACAGCCTTTATTTTCTGCCGCGTTTCGGAGTCTCCTACCGAGCTCCTTCCTCAGGGAACATCACGATTACACTGAACAATTACACATTTAAAAGAAAAAAGGCACCAAAAATATGATGGAAATTACATCAGCATGAAGGGAGGATCTACACATGACGTCACAATGTTTACAAAACAAAGCACCGTAACAGCCGATAAAAGTTATACAGAAGCAAAACACAGTGGGTGATATCCATCAAGTGTACATATCATATACAATATTAGTATATAAGAAAAACAAAATAAAATTCACAACCATATAAGTAAATATGTGGGGGATAGAGACAAAAAGGTTCTAATGTGGAATCAAACTCATGAAAGAAATATATATAAATAGTGATGTGTGTTCAATATTTGCAGTCTTTCTTCCCGGTGTGCTATATATATTTTCATATTAAATCAAAGTGTTTAAAGTATTATAGAGCTAGAATAAATAGAAAACTCAAAAAAAGTTGTAGTCAAAACTGCAGAAAGGATATCTTGAAGAATGGAAAAAGAAAAAAAGGGGGATATCTTATACGTGCTAAATTGGTGATAAAAAAAATATATATAAAATATCACATATCAGTGGAAATAAAATCTATATAGAGCAGAAGAAGAAACTGTGACTAGATCCAAGAGAATAGAGGTTAACATCAATATGGGCAATACCCAGTCATATATGTGTCGTGCTAAATTGTCTGTGATTAAAGAACAACTCAAAAATGAAAAAAGATTAGAAGTGTCTGATTAGAGATCCACTGGGACATTTATCTATTTCTTTACAGATATCGACTTCATGGAAGAAATTCAACAAGGCTGAAGGCAAAAAACAGAAGAAAAAAGGAGGTCCAACGCCAAAGAAAATATATGTATACCGTATATACTCGCGTATAAGCAGAGTTTTTCAGCCCAAAACTTGGGCTGAAAAGTCCCCCCTCGGCTTATACGCGAGTATACCGCCCGCCCGCCACCCCCATCAGTATACAGGCCCCCCATCAGTATCCAGGGCCCCCCCCTTGCTCCGCAAACCTGTAAAGTAAAATGATTATACTTATCACTGTCCTCTCGCCGCCGTCCCCGCCGCTGCCGACATCGCGATCCTCCATCTTCATTCAGTGTCTTCCGGCTTCCTCTGTTTGGCGCAGGCAATGACGTCATTGTCTGCGCCGACCACAGGAAGCCGGAAGACGCTGAATGAAGATGGAGGATCGCGATGTCGGCAGAGGCGGGGACGGCGGCGAGAGGACAGTGATAAGTATAATCATTTTACTTTACAGGTTTGCGGAGCAAGGGGGGGCCCTGGATACTGATGGGGGGGCCTGTATACTGATGGGGCTGCTGCTGTATATTCCCCTGGGGCTGGTGCTGTATATACCCCTGGGGCTGGTGCTGTATATACCCCTGGGGCTGGTGCTGTATATACCCCTGGGGCTGCTGCTGTATATACCCCTGGGGCTGCTGTATACTACCACTGGGGCTGCTGCTGTATATACCACTGGGAAGGCTGCTGTAACACTACTGGGGCCTGTATGTACCACTGGGGAGGCTGCTGTATACCACACTGCTGGGAGCTGTATACCTGTGCTGGGGTCCACCCTCGGCTTATACATGAGTCAATAGGTTTTCCCAGATTTTGGGGGCAAAAGTAGGGGGGTCGGCTTATACACGGGTCGGCTTATACACGAGTATATACGGGTATAGAGATAAAAAATGTATGAATATATATATAAATATATGTGTTAAAAAATTATTATTTTAATAAAATTTCATTTAATAAAATTAATTTATCTATAAAAATTGGTAGGATTCAATTATTACATAAAAGAAAAGGAAAACAATTAAAAACGAACAAGGGGTCATCAAAAAACGAGTAGAGACATCGCAATCTCTAAACAGGGCATTAAAAATTATGAAAAAATATAAAAACAAACATAATGGATATGTATCAACTTGGTTAGAAGAAAATAGATATATTTAGTTTAAGATCAATAAATTCATGTTCATTGAGGATATTTATATGGTCACAAGTCTCATTGAGGATTAGAACTGGTTGATGGTAATCAAAAATTACATGATCACATATCAAACATGCTACTAAACCCACCAGGCTATAAGAGCGGGTGTAAAAATCTCTGAAAGAGTACATATCTTTAATCACAGAAAATATGTCAGAGACAAATGCAGGGAGGCACGTAAGCTTTATAGAGCTACAAGATATAGACAGCGCAAGCCAGTAATCAAGTCAAATCAGTAAAAGAAACACTTTCTAGTTTAATTGCTGGCGCACGCCTACGGTTGAGAAGTCAGGCGATGCGCGTGCCAGTAATAAGGAGAAAACTAGTTCATCTATTGCATACGTTCCTTCTGAAACATCCTGTGAAAGCGAAGGTGAGGTGGGAAAGGGATGTAGGAGTTCTGTCTGAAGATAAATGGAACACAATTTTGGAGTACATCCCCAAATTATCATTAAGTGAACCAGGTAGAATGTCCCAGCTCTTGCTTGTTCACAGGGCATACCGGTCCCCGGTGTTTCTGCACAGGATTGGGCTGCGGTCAGACTCGGAATGTCCGAGATGTAGGCTAGAAGGTGCGGGCATCCTGCACATGATCTGGGAGTGTCCACGCCTCGCATCCTTCTGGATTGTAATCCTCACCCTAATAGAAGGGAAATATCACTGTGTGATTCCGCGAGACCCGGTGGTCTGCATACTTGGGTAGGTGGAGGAAATAGAAGTAGACTCTATGGGGAAGATAGCCATAGCACCCCTCCTGTACATAGCCAGGAAACTCATTGCCAAATATTGGATCTTGGAGGAAACACCCTCTAGGCAGGAGTTTCTTAGACAAGTCTCTTATGTGATTAAAATGGAAGAAAAAATATACTTTAAGAGGAAAAATGCTAAATACCTGGACCGCCTCTGGGCACCGTGGAAATAATTGTGCTGTCTCTGGCAGACGCCAGTCTAATACGATAACTGATGAGCACGATATAATGGTACAGCTTGATAATAGTGAGAACACTGTCAACGCTAAATGTATGGGAGCGTGTTAGTATTTGGAATAGATTAATTGTTGTCTAGCCTGGGTAAGGATAAAAAGGGGGGGGGGGTTGTTGTTTTGTGGGGAGGGGGACAGTTTTTGGGAGGTTTATACAAGGGGGAAAAATTGACATTGTGAAGGACTGTATTATGCTTTGTTATTCCTTTATATTTATTATTATTTACATTTATTCCTATCGCAATGTTGCCAGTTCTAAAGCGGCGGCACGCGTCTGCAATTAAGGCTGCGTGTGCCAGTAGTTAAGACAAAATCTCAGCGTGTGCCTGAAAAAAAACTCTTTTGGACTAATGAAAGGAGTTAGTAGATGAACACAAGTACGTATAATTTTTAGTCTCAATGGAAATTCATAACTATAATGATCAGAAAGGATATACAGGGGTAAAAAAATATATGGACACATTTAATTGTGGCAGAAAACGATGCCTATGTTGTAAACATATACAAAACACTAAAAATTTTACTTCCAAAACCACTGGAGAAACTTATTTGATCCACTTTGACCTAAACTGTAAATCCACTTTTGTGATATATCTGCTAGAATGCCCATGTAGGACACAATATATAGGGCGGACGACACACGAATTACATCACAGGTTAAATAAGCATAGATCAAATATCAAAAACGGCTTCAAACAACATGGGGTTTCAAGTCACTTTGATGCAGTTCACAACAGAGACTTCACAAAACTAAGAGTCACCGCAATTGATCATGTAACTTCTCATATTAATAATAGAACAGGTGCTCTTAATAAAAAGGAAAACTATTGGATGCATAAATTAGGCACTCTTAAACCGAGTGGGTTAAATTTAGTGTCAGAAATAATCTCATAATTCTGAAGTTTGTTTCAGTAAAGTGTCACTTTATATATACATAAATGTTTGTGAAGATTATACATATATACTGAAATGTCTGATTTGTGTGTTTTGGCCCACTCTGGGTGCTTGCGAGACTAATTATAGCACAACTCTGCTACATCTACTTAGTGATTGGTATTGTCTCTGAGTGCTATTGAATTATTTGATCTGACTGATATAATCTCGATTTATATAAGCATATGTCAACCCTGCTAGATCTATATTTTCTTCCTACATTCATCATCCACTCTGGTTATCTGATGTATATGTGTTTTGACATTAAGCTATAGTGATTTGATATTGACTACGTACCTAACTTTTTGCCTTTACAAATTCTACAGGAAAGGTTATCCTTAGACTATTCGATTTGTATAGTTCTATTTTTTCATTCATTTTTGTCCATATATTTTTTTTACCCCTGTATATCCTTTCTGATCATTATAGTTATGAATTTCCATTGAGACTAAAAATTATACGTACTTGTATTCATCTACTAACTCCTTTCATTAGTCCAAAAGAGCTTTTTGTCAGGCACACGCTGAGATTTTGTCTTAACTACTGGCACACACAGCCTTAATTGCAGACGCGTGCCGCCGCTTTAGAACTGGCAACATTGCGATAGGAATAAATGTAGTACCACCTGAGCTCAGAGCGCTCAATATACACATTTTGATTGCCTCAAAAAATAGTGTAGCGGCTCGATGGAAAGACCCGGATCCACCAACATTTGAAACAATAC
Organism: Allobates femoralis; assembly: GCA_033576535.1. Taxonomy (NCBI): domain Eukaryota; kingdom Metazoa; phylum Chordata; class Amphibia; order Anura; family Aromobatidae; genus Allobates; species Allobates femoralis. The sequence continues at coordinate 368,604,139 of JARQOC010000003.1, forward strand.
TGGGGACTATTGCAGCTCACAATGTGTATGAATACACGTTCGCTGAGGAACAATTTTCAAGGAAAGTACAGTAACAAGTGGTTAACATGGAACCAGTTTTTCTTTAAACAGGATGCCACCATAATATAAACTTGATCGAATTAGCTTCCAATATGCTATGAGCGAAGTTTAGTTGAACATAACTTTAAAGTATTTTTTCCTCCCTCCCTTCTTCCCCCCCTTTCCTTTCCCACCACCCACCCTCCAACTGCACGTGTTTATAAGAATGACACAATTGGTTATGGTTTATTGTTAGTTGTTAACTTGACTCTTGTCTTCTAATGTGTGGTTATCTTAATGTATCGCTACTTGTTATGACCACCTTGTAAGTTTATATCTAATTCAATAAAAAAACGTTGAACAAGAACTGGCAACATTGCATCACGAACTAGTTTTCTCCTTATTACTGGCACGCGCATCGCCTGACTTCTCAACCGCAGGCGTGCGCCAGCAATTACAACTAGAAACAGTGTTTCTTTTACTGATTTGACTTGATTACTGGCTTGCGCTGTCTATATCTTGTAGCCTGGTGGGTTTAGTAGCATGTTTGATATGTGATCATGTAATTTTTGATTACCATCAACCAGTTCTAATCCTCAATGAGACTTGTGACCATATAAATATCCTCAATGAACATGAATTTATTGATCTTAAACTAAATATATCTATTTTCTTCTAACCAAGTTGATACATATCCATTATGTTTGCTTCTATATTTTTTCATAATTTTTAATGCCCTCTTTAGAGATTGCGATGTCTCTACTCGTGTTTTGATGGCCCCTTGTTCGTTTTTAATTGTTTTCCTTTTCTTTTATGTAATAATTGATTCCTACCAATTTTTATAGATAAATTAATTTTATTAAATGAAATTTTATTAAAATAATAATTTTTTTACATATATTTATACATATTCTACATATATTTTCATAAATTTTTTATCTATATATACATATATTTTCTTTGGCATTGGACCTCCTTTTTTCTTTTGTTTTTTGCCTTCAGCCTTGTTGAATTTCTTCCATGAAGTTGATATCTGTAAAGAAATAGATAAATGTCCCAGTGGATCTCTAATCAGACACTTCTAATCTTTTTTCATTTTTGAGTTGTTCTTTAATCACAGACAATTTAGCACGACACATATATGACTGGGTATTGCCCATATTGATGTTAACCTCTATTCTCTTGGATCTAGTCACATTTTCTTCTTCTGCTCTATATAGATTTTATTTCCACTGATATGTGATATTTTATATATATATATATATATATTTTTTATCACCAATTTAGCACGTCTAAGATATCTCCCTTTTTTTCACTTTCCATTCTTCAAGATATCCTTTCTGCAGTTTTGACTACAACTTTTTTTGAGTTTTACATTTATTCTAGCTCTATAATACTTTAAACACTTTGATTTAATATGAAAATATATATATAGCACACCGGGTAGAAAGACTGCAAATATTGAACACACATCACTATTTATATATATTTCTTTCATGAGTTTGATTCCACATTAGAACCTTTCTGTCTCTATCCCCCACATATTTACTTATATGGTTGTGAGTTTTATTTTGTTTTTCTTATATACTAATATTGTATATGATATGTACACTTGATGAATATCACCCACTGTGTTTTGCTTCTGTGTAACTTTTATCGGCTGTTACGGTACTTTGTTTTGTAAACATTGTGACGTCATGTGTAGATCCTCCCTTCATGCTGATGTAATTTCCATCATGTTTTTGGCGCCTTTTTTCTTTTAAATGTGTAATTGTTCAGTGTAATCGTGATGTTCCCTGAGGAAGGAGCTCGGTAGGAGGCTCCGAAACGCCTCGGAAAATAAAGCTGTAGCTGCACCAGACATTCCCGTGTCTGTGTTTCTTTGGTCTCGGAGCAGCAGTGCGGACACTGAGGGCAATTTGTCCAAGAATCTGCAATATTAAAAGAGGCCCTCATTATAATTATTATTATTTATTTATATAGCGCCATTATATTCCATGGTGCTTTACATGCTAAAAGGGGCAGACTAGGACAAGTAACATAGTAACAATACAAGTAACAATAAATGTGGACAATTCGGTTGTACAGATACAAGAGGGGAGAAATCCTGTCCGCGATGGCTTACAGTCTCAGTCTACGCGGGGCGAGTGGGGATACAGTGGGAGGGGGAAGTTCCAGTCGTGAGGCGGTGTGGTGGGCCGGGTCTTATTGCAGGTGGTAGGCTTGGCGGAACAGGTGGGTCTTCAGGCTTCTTTTGAAGGTTCCCAAGGTAGAAGAATGTCTGATGTGTTGGGGCAGTGAGTTCCAGAGTATGGGTGAAGCACGGGAGAAATCCAGTATGCGGTTGTGCGAAGAGATGAGGGGGGGAGTAGAGGAGGAACTCTTGGGAGGATCGCAGGTTGTGTGAGGGTAGGTAGACCATGTCAGAGATGTATTGAGGGGACAGGTTGTGAATGGCTTTGTATGTCATGGTTAATGTTTTAAACCGGGATCTCTGGGAAGTAGGAAGCCAGTGAAGGGCTTGGCAGAGGGGAGAGACAGGGGAGTATTGGGGGACAAATGGATTAGGCAGGCTGCAAAGTTCAGAATAGATTGGAGAGGTGCAAGGGAGGTATTGGGAAGGCCAGTGAGCAGGAGGCTGCAGTAGTCGAGACGGGAGATGATGAGAGCGTGAATAAGGGTTTTAGCAGTGTTGTGGTCAAGGAAAGTGCGGATGCTATAGATATTTTTGAGCTGAAGTCGGCAGGAGGTGGCGAGGGCCTGGATCTGGGGATGAAGGAGAGGGAAGAGTCAAGTATAACCCCGAGGCACTTGACTTGGGGGACTGGGGAGAGAGAGCAGTTGTTGACGACAATGGATAGGTGGGGTAGTGAGGGGGAGTGTCTTGGGGGGGAAGACAATGAACTCGGTTTTGTCCATGTTCAGCTTAAGGAAGCGAGCAGAGAAGGATGAGATGGCTGACAGGCAGTGTGGAATTTTGGATAGAAGGGAGGCGATGTCAGGACCAGACAGGTATATTTCGGTGTCGTCGGCGTACAGGTGGTACTGAAGGCCATGGGACTCAATGAGTTGCCCTAGGCTGAGAGTGTAGATTGAGAACAGTAACGGTCCAAGGACCGAGCCCTGGGGGACCCGACAGATAAGGAGTAGGGTAGGGAGGATGTGTGGGAGTGGGTGGCGCTGAAGGTCCGGTCCGTTAACTATGAGGAGATCCAAGAGAGGGCGAGGTCCGTGATGCAAAGAGATTCCAGAATCTGAAGTAGAAAGGAGTGGTAAACAGTGTCGAAGGTGGCGGACAGGTCGAGGAGAAGGAGAACAGAGTAGTGGCGCTTGCTTTTGGCAGTCAGTAGGTCGTTGGTGACTTTGGTCAGGGCTGTTTCAGTGGAGTGGAGGGGTCGGAAGCCAGATTGCAGGCGGTCAAAGAGGGAGCAGGAGGAGAGGTCAGCTCAGAGTGCACATGCTGTTTAAGTAGACAAACACTAATGAGCCATGCACACAGTGAACAGATCTGTAGGACACTGTTCACACCTCCAAAAAACTGAATCACAAAAAACAAATCAGAAAAACGTGCAAAAATACTCTGTTATAAAAGATAAAAACAGTAAAAAGCAAGTGCTGCATAAAAAAGTGATAAAAAACAGGGTATTTGGTTGATATGTTTTTTGCAAAAAAATGTATACTAAGCTGCTCTACTAAATGTCAAGGTAACCCGCATCAGAGTAGTCCCTATCTGTGTGTTCAAAAACCTGACCATGTGAATAAGTACCTACATGAGCTGGGTCCAGACAGGTCCAGTGTCTGACATGGACTGACTGGAGAAGACAGCTTGCTTTTTACAGTTTTTATCTTTTATAACACAGTATTTTTGCACGTTTTTCTGATTGTTTTTTGTGATTCAGTTTTTTGGTGGTGTGAACAGTGTCCTACAGATCTGTTCACTGTGTGCATGGCTCATTAGTGTTTGTCTAGTTTTGTTTCTTGTTTCTGCAAGAGAAGGGAGCCGCCCACCCCTCCCTTTGGGCCCTGCACATGAAAAGCTGTCTTCTGCAGTCAGTCCGTGTCAGACACTGGACCTGTCTGGACCCGGCTCATGTAGGTACTTATTCACATGGTCAGGTTTTTGAACACACAGATAGGGACTGCTCTGATGAGGGTTACCTTGACGTTTCGTAGAGCAGCTTAGTATACATTTTTTGCAAAAAAAACGTATCAACCAAATACCCTGTTTTTTATCACTTTTTTATGCAGCACTTGCTTTTTACTGTTTTTATCTTTTATAACAGAGTATTTTTGCACATTTTTCTGATTGTTTTTTGTGATTCATGCTGTTCAAGTACTTTAGAGGCGAAAGGGAGGAGAGATATAGGGCGTTAGTTGGAGACAGTTGTAGGGTCGAGGGAGGGTATTTTTGAGGATGGGTGTGATCAAGGCGTGTTTGAAGGCTGAGGGGAAGGTGCCAGTGGTAAGTGATAGGTTGAAAAGATGAGTTAGGGCTGGGATGATAATGGGGTGGGATGGGAGCGGGTGGTGGGCGCTGGTGGTGAGTTGTGATTTTGACAGAAGGGAGGAGAGCTGGTCTTCAGTTATGGGGGGGAAGCAGTTGATGGAAGGAGAGGGTAGTATAGGTGAAAGGGGAGGCTGTGGGGACAGTGGATCAAAGCTGTCTGATTCTGTCAATCTTTTCTTTGAAGAAGGAGGCAAAGTCTTCTGCAGGGATAAGGGGAGAGGGAGGGGGATCAAACGGGCATAGTAAGAATTGAAGGTTTTGAAAAGTTATTTGGGATTGCGGGATAGGGAGGTTATTAGGGATAAGAAGGTTTGTTTGGCAGTGGCAAGTGCAGTCTTGAAGGCGATGAGTGACTGTTTGAACAGCGCAACGTGCTCAGTGGAATTTGAATTTTTTTGCACCCCCTCTCGGCGACCCTAAATGCCCGTCTCAGGTCTTTAGTGAGGGTGGTGTGCCAGGGTTGCCTGTTAGTGCGTGGAGCGTGGTATGTAAGGGGGGCGGCTAGGTAGAGGACCTTGGTTAATGTGGTGTTGTAGAGGGTGGTGGCAGTGTCTGTGTCACGTATAGATGTTATGTTGGCGACAGGGAGAAGGGATTCCGAGAGTGAGTGTAGATCAATGTGTTTTAGGTTTCTGCGGGGATGATCAAGTTTGCGGAGAGGAGGTGGTGTAGTAGGGGAGGTGAGGGAGGAGAAGGTCAGCAGATTGTGGTCAGAGAGGGGGAGGGTTGAATTTGTGAGGTTAGTAAGGGAGCAAAGGCGGGTAAAGATGAGATCCAGCGTGTGGCCATCTTTGTGGGTGGCAGAGGAGGACCATTCAGAGAGCCCGAAAGAGGTGGTCAGGGAAAGATGTTGAGAGGCGGTTGGGTGGGCAGTGTTAATAGGGATATTGAAATCGCCCATAATGATGGTGGGGATGTCAGTAGAGAGGAAATGAAGTAGCCAGGTGGTGAAATGGTCAAGGAAGGTGGGGATGGATCCAGGAGGGTGGTAGATGACGGCTAGCTGGAGGTTACAGGGGGAGATGATGCGGACAGAGTGGGCTTCGAAAGATGGGAGAGTAGCAGAGGGGGGTAATCGAATAGGGGCGAAGGAGCAGGTGTCGGATAGGAGTATGCCGACACCTCCGCCGCGTTTGTCAAAGGGGCGGGGAGTGTGGGAAAGATTGAATCCGCCGTAGGATAGTGCAGCAGGGGAGGCCGTGTCGGAGGGGGTGAGCCAGGTCTCTGTGATGCCAAGGAATGAGAGTTTATTAGAAATAAAGAGTTCATGGATGTCTCTATCCAGAGGCATTGAAGTACCTCCCAACTTTTGGCTTCCCTGCCTAGGGCAATACTACAAAAGACCCACTTCCTTATAATGTACACAATATTAAAAGAGGCCCTCATGCACGCCTCTATCCAGGGGCATTGGGGTGCCTCCCAACTTTTGACTTCCCTGCCTAGAGCAATACTACAAAAGACCCACTTCCTTATAATGGGCACATTATTAAAAGAGGCCCTCATGCACGTCTCTATCCAGGGGCATTGAAGTACCTCCCAACTTTTGGCTTCCCTGCATAGGGCAATCCTACAAAAGACCCACTTCCTTATAATGGGCACATTATTAAAAGAGGACCTCATGCACGCCTCTATCCAGGAGCATATGAGTGCCACACAATTTTTGGCTTCCCTGCCTAGGGCAATCCTACAAAAGACCCACTTCCTTATAATTCTGAAGCTCCACAGACTCTATTTGCATATTTGCAGCACTGGGGTCTTGAAGTACTAGCTTCAATTCACACCAAGGATACTAAGGACAACATCTGCAAGGAGTTTGTTCTCCCCGTGTTTGCGTGGGCTTCCTCCGGACACTCCGGTTTCCTCCCACATTGTAAAGACATACTGATAGGATGTTTAGATTGTGAGCTCCAAGAGAGACAACATTACTCATGTATGTAAAGTGCTATGGAATTAATAGCGCTATATAAATGAAGAAATAATTATTATTATATTCATACTTCCCAGGGGGCAATGTGCCTAGGAATTCACTGTGTTGAGCGCTTTAGACAGCTGCCTGCAGTGTTTTCTTGAACTGGTCTCCTTGAGATCAGTGAATACTTTGTGATATTGGTCTACTAGGCCTTGCTTCCACCTAGCCAGAATCCTACTCCACACTGATGAGGGGCAACACCCTGAAACAGCTGTCTGTGCATGGATACCTGGCCTTGGTATTCCCTTGTCATATCTCTAAGCTTGTAAAAGAGCTGGATATTGACGAAAAGAACCACTTAACATGGTGGTTAAATGGTGTTTTCCACAAGGAGCCACCCTTTGGCTGGGTCCTTCCCTGGAGGGATATCTGGCTAGTCCTGTGTTTGAGACACCTAACCGAGGCTCCACAGACTATTTGCATATTCATATTTCCCAGGGGGCAATGTGCCTAGGTATTCACTGTGTTGAGCCTTTAGCCAGCTGCCTGCAGTGTATTCTTGGACTGGTCTCCATGAGATCAGTGAATACTTTGTGATACTTCCTTATAATAGGAACATTATTAAAAGAGGCCCTCATGCAGGTCTCTATCCAGGGGCATCAGAGGGCCTCCCAATTTTTGGCTTCCCTGCCTAGGGCAATCCTACAAAAGACCCACTTCCTTATAATGGGCACAATATTTAAAGAGGCCCTCATGCATGCCTCTATCCAGGGGTATCAGAGTGCCACACAATTTTTTCCCAAAAAATCTTTCATGTAATCCAAAAAACTAACATACACCAACTCTGTCTCACAAGTGGGTATGAGCACTTAATATTTTCTCCAGGAAAATCCATTTTAGTTTCATTTTGTAACGTTTTCTTGACAGTCCGTAAAAGTGGTGTAACAGTCTGACAGCATTGTTCACAGCTGTGACCTTGGAGTCTGAAATGCTTACAGGGGTCTTCCCCATGCTGTTCCCATGTAATTTGAGCACTGTTCTGATACTTTTGTGACATTTTTAGGGTTTATCCATGCTGCCGGGGGTCATGCTAGAAAAATACTCGGGTCTCCCATAGGATAACATTGGGCTCGGTGCTCGGGCCGAGTACACGAGTATCTTGGGATGCTCGGCCTGAGCTTCGATCACCTAAGCATTTTAGTACTCGCTCATCTCTAGTGGTTATTAATGGATCACACTCAGAATGAGTCACAGTTAACATTGGGTCAGTATTGGGCCCACTTCTTTTTAATATATTTATTAATGACCTTATAGGGGGCATACAGAGTAGAATCTCAATATTTGCAGATGACACTAAACTCTGCAGGGTAATCAAGACAGAGGAGGACAATTTTATATTACAGGAGGATTTATGTAAACTAGAAGCTTGGGCTGACAAATGGCAAATGAGCTATAATGAGGATAAATGTAAGGTTATGCACTTGGGCAGAGGAAATAAAATGTACTTAATTGTAAAACACTGGGCAAAAATGTCAATGAAAAAGAGTATGTATGAGTAGATGACAAACTCACATTTAGTGGCAAGTGTCAGGCAGCTGCTGCAAAGGCAAATAAAATAATGGGATGTATTAAAAGAGGCATAGATGCTCATGAGGAGAACATAATTTTACCTCTATACAAGTCACTAGTGCAACCACACTTAGAATACTGTGTACAATTCTGGTCTCCGGTGTATAAGAAAGACATAGCTGAACTACTAGAGCGGGTTCAGAGAAGAGCGACCAAGATAATTAGAGGACTGAGGGGTCTGCAATACCAAGACAGGTTATTTATTTATTTTTTTATCATCAATAATTATTATTTAAGTTATTACACAAAACGACAAATGAATAATTCACATGAATAATTCACAATAAGGGGGGGAAATCCCCGAGGGGGAAATACGAGGTGGGAGTATAAACAATTAGTCACATGAACAAGGGAGGTAGAAAGCACGGGCCAAAGGACTGTAGGAGCAATGATCACTTGGTCTGACTGAGTTCTGGGTGTCGACGGGGGGAAGAAAGCCGGGACCATAGTAGGCGTAAGGGTAGGGACCCAATAATACATCCTAAGGGGTTGTTGTAGTTGTAAAAGTACTTGGGTCTTGCTGGGTAGTCTGTATCATTGCTCGAGTGCCTCAGCCAAACATCCCCCAAGGTTCAAGGAAAGCAGTCAGTGAGTCATAGTTAGTACTAGATGCATGGGCCAAGGGGCACAGTTAAGTAATCCTTTACAAAAAAGTCGAGCATAAAGCAGTCCTGCGGCCTAACATTAAGGAGACACCAAAGGGGGACTTATGAGGAAGAGAGAAAAGAGGGGACACACTGAGCAGCAAGGAGGGGTAAATTCCAAGGGGGGAAGTGGGGGTACAAAACGGGGCCGGACAGGGGGAAAACAAGTAGGGGTGAGGAAGAGCTGACAGATGGAAAGAATGGCATGTAGGGGGTAAAAGGGGAGTGGGGAGGGGGCAACTCCCCTGGACCTCAAGGCTATAACGCTGGGACAGGACCCGGGTGAAGTAATAGGGGAGTAGGGCAGATGGAAGTGTGAGGTTAGGGAGGAAGGAAGAGGGGAAAAAGGGGAGCGGAAGGGGGGGGGGGGAGGAGGCAGAGAAAACACTGAGGCACCGACCAGAGGGCTCAGTGGGGAATCTGTATTGCGAGGGAGTGGTTAGCCCACAGGGCCAACGCCTCTGAGACATAACGCCTAGAGCCGTAATCCAAGGCCAGGTAGTATTCGTGACAAAAGATGCTGTTAATCCTGTCGGTAAGGTCACTCATTGTGGAGGGCGAGGAGAGTTTCCACTTCGTCGCAATGCAGATTCTGGCTGCCATGAGGACAAAGGTCATAAGGTGGCGTATCACTGGGGGGAAATACATGACCCCTAGATGCAGGACCACCACTTGCGGGGCGAGGGGCACCGTTGTACCCGTAAGGGAGTCGAGAAGTCCCGACACAAGGAGCCAGAATTGAGTAATTTTGGGGCACTTCCACCACATGTGGGCCAGATCCCCTCTCTGGCTGCATTGCCTCCAGCAGAGGGGGGGATGTCCCTTTGCTGTATTTAGGTCTCTTGGGGGAGTGTACCACCTTAGGTGGATCTTTTTTAGGAGTTCCAGATGGTTGATACATTTGGAGGCAGCTATCAGGCAATGTGTTGCATCTTCCCATTCCTCCACCCCCACCTGAAAGTCCAGCTCTTCCTCCCACTTTTGTGTGTATGACAAGCTCGAGGGGGCGTCTCACTCCTGCAATTCAGAATATAGTAGGTATAGGCATTTTGGGGGTCCCAGAACCGAGATGAGGGCACGTCGAAGAGCTGAGGGGGCTCCCGGGGGACACAGGTCGTGATGGAACGCGTCTGAGCGAATAAAATGGGAGATCTGGAGGAATTGTAAAAAGGATCCTGCCAGGGTGGGGTATTTGGTCGTGAACTCCTCCAATGTCATCACTCAGTGCCCGTGGAGGACGTCACTCAGTTTTTCGGGGCCTCCATCTCTCCAAAGTGAGAGATTCAGTGAGGGAATGAACCATCGTAGCTCCCCCAAGGGTAACTCCTCGGGGGGAGCTTGGCCCAATCTCTCCTGAAGGGTCCCCATACAGTCAACAATTTCCTGACTGTGCCCAGCAGACCTGCCTTCTACACCCTGCTTACAGACTCCGCCGCCAGGAAAGTTCGAAGTGAGCCCACAAGAAGCTCGGCTTCCTCGATTTGTTTCCATCCTAGTGTTTCCTCCCTTTGCCACCAGGACCCTGCCGACTCCAAAACAGTCGCCTTACGAGAAGTCTCAACATCCGGGACACCCATACTACCTCTGGTAAGGCGCCTATGGAGGATAGTCTTTTTGACCCTCGCCGGTTTGTCAGCCCAAACATATCTGTTGACCATGGCCTGCAGATGTGAAATCAGCCCGGACGGATAATGGACTGGTACACATCTGAACATGTACAGGATTTTTGGTAGCCACAACATCCTCACCGCCTGAACTCTCGCCATCCACGACATGGAGGCCAGGGAGGAACTCCCCAAGCGCCCCGCCCAGCTCCGACAGAAGACGTTTAATATTTTGAGAATCCACCTCAGATAAGGGGCACAGGAAAATCCCCAGATATGGGACCCCAATGGGGTACCATCTGAAAGGATAGGTCCGGGCTAGGCGCTCAGAGTCCCCCTCCGACACCCCAATGGGTAACAGCACAGATTTGCTGATATTGAGTTTGTAGTAGGAGATCCGTGCAAAGAGGTCAAGTTTGTCCATGATTCCAGGGAGGGAGGAATGGGGATTCTCAGTCACTATGACGACGTCATCGGCATAGAGGCCCACTACGTGTTTCTTGTCTCTCCACCGTAATCCCCGCTATGGCCGGGTCAGCCCTCAGTGAAGCTGATAGGAGTTCCATAATGAGGGTGAACACTAGTGGAGAAAGGGGGCAACCCTGCCGTGTGCCATTAGTAATCTGGAAGGACCTAGAGTAGTAGCCTGAAGAGAAGACTTTCGCACATGGGTGTGAGTAAAGGCTGAGGATTGCTGACAGGATAGGGCCCGAAAAACCGAAGGTTGAGAGGACCTCCCGGAGGTAGTCCCAGTGTACCTTATTGAATGCTTTTTCAGCGTCCAGGGAGAGGAATACACAGGGGTGCCCCCTCCTCTCCCCCACCTCTATCAAGTTCAGCATCCTCCTGGTCCCGTCCTTAGCTTGCCTCCTCTGCACGAATCCCACCTGGTCTTGATTGACCAACATGGGGATTACGTCTCCCAGTCGGTTTGCCAGTATTTTGGCGTAGAGTTTCAGGACGGTATTCAGTAAGGAGATGGGGCGGTAACTTTCGGGGCAGTCCCGGTCCTTCCCCGGCTTAGGAATGGTAGATATTGTGGCTTCTAGGGCAGAATCCAGGATGGATACAGCTGCCTGCCAGTGATTGAAGAGCCTAAGGAGGAATGGGGCAAGGACCGGTCCAAAAGATTTAAAGTATTCATTAGCAAATCTGTCCGGGCAAGGGACAGAATTACTCTTTAGTCCCTTCTCTCCCAAAGAGAAGGGCCTATTGAGTAGATCCAGGACATCAGTTGGGACCTTCGGGAGGGCCAGACCTCTGAGAAAGCTGACAACGGCAGTCGAGGAGAGCTGGAAGGCAGCCGCATCATCTTTCAAGTTGTAGAGCTTCTTGTAATAAGCGGCAAAGACCTCCGCTATTTCCGCGGGGTCTCAGACTAATTTCCCCAGACCCCCTCATCGCCAAGATCGTACACCTAGCAGCTCTTTTTTTGATCCTGCGGGCTAGAATCTTACCTGCCCTGTCGCCTGCCTCGTAAAACTTGGTTTTTAGTTTACGGAGTACTATCTCGTGAAGGCGGAGAAGGAGGGACCGCAATTTAGTGCGAGCGGCACAAATCTGGGAGAGGAGGAGAGGCGAGGGGGAGAGTTTGTTAGCCGCTTCCAATCGTTGAATGTCCGCAGTCCATTCCCATTGGAGCGGATCTCTTCTCCTCTTTGCCTGGGCAGCTTTTTGATGGAGTAGGCCACGGAGGACCGTCTTATGGGCATACCACAGCGTATCGTCCGAGACCTCCCCGATGTCATTCAGCCGATAAAAATCCTGGATCGAGTCCATCATGCTCTCGACTACCTCTTGGTCAGTCAGAAGGACCGCATTTAGTCTCCAGTGCCGGGTCGCACCACCTGCAGTGTCCATTCCCACCTCCAGCGTGATCGGGGCGTGGTACGACCAAGTGATCACACCCAACCCCGAAGACTGACAGCGCTTCAAGGCAAGGTCATTGACCAGAATGTAGTCAATTCTGGAGTAGGACTTATGCGCATACGAGAAGGAGTAATCCCTCTCCTCCGCATGATGATACCTCCAGTCGTCGTGGAGGTGGTACTCCTGGCTGAGATCACCCAACGATCTCCCCCCCCGGACGAAGAGGAGGAGTCAAGGCGGGGCTCCATGACCACGTTGAAGTCACCGCAGATAGTTTACCCCTTGCCTCTCTCTCCAGGAGGTCAAACAATGACCTCGCAAATTTCAGTTGTCCCACATTAGGGCCATACACACTCACTATAAGTATATATAAATAGGAATACACGATCAAACGTCCCATAGTTTGCAAAAAACAAGTGATTTTTAATGACAAGAAAAACAGGGGGTTACAACCACAGTACTAGCAGCATTATGGCAGGCTGCACCACTGACACACACAAGATATATGTGAGATTGTATCAATGCACAAGACTATTTCATGCCAGAGGAAAAAAAACAAAAAAAAACACACACACATAATACATAGTATTAGTACAACATAGTTTATACCCAATGGGTGTACATATGTGCAATATATAAAGGTTTTATACCCAGCTAGGCACATTCAACCTAAGTACAGTTTCACCTGAGTATATATAATAATCACATTTGGCTCAATGTGTAGTAGATCTAGGATATGGATGTCCCCTATATCCCCAGACTCTGGTTGCATATACAGCTCATATAGCTATTGAGACCAGTATCTGGCAGAATATCCTCAGCAAGTTACCTATGAAGTGCTACAGTGCTCCTTGCGTCTCTCAGTCAATGGTGCCCCCGACCCCACACTCAGGGGGAGCCTCCGATGTAGCAGTTTACTAGTACAAAACGGCCGTCTGGGTCAGAGATTACATTTAGAAGTATGAATTGGACAGTATGTTTGATCAGAATGCAGACTCCAGCCTTTTTTGTGAGTTAGCGTGGAAGACATGGGGGTAATCTCTATGGTGGAGTCTGACATAGTCTCCCTCAAGAAGGTGGGTTTTCTGTAGGCACAACAACTCGGCCTTTGAGGCCTTAACCTCACGTCACAGGAAGGATCTTTTGGCCGGGGAGTTAAGGCCTTTGACGTTCAAGGAGAAGAGACGGAGGGACATTTTGAGGTCCAGAGGGGTCCCAATAGATGGGGAGAGAGTAGGGTGAGGGGGAACAAAGGCAGGGAAGAGGGAGGTCTAGCAGAAAGTGAGGTAGATAGGGAGTTTGAGGTGGTAGCAGAAGTGGGGGGGGGGATTGGAGAGATGCTGGAGGGAAGAAGCACACAAAAGATAAAAAGGTGAAGCAGCAGGGGAGGGGAACAAACTACAGTTATGTAAACCTCTATTCAATATCCTGGGGAATCAGGATATGAGTCCTTAGGGGGAAGACTGAACCGGACAACCATGTGCCCCCCGTATGTGCAACAGGCACTGGGAGGTTTGGTCCAGCCCAGGGTCCAGATCAAAACTGGAAAGTACCTTGATGGCATAAATCCAAGTAGAGCTCATCTGGAGAGATCCAAAGGATGTGAATTCTACAGGTTGTATAGGTCATATCAATTGTTCAGGCAGCCCCATCACCCTCCAGGGCATCCACGATGTCTCGGTGGGACTCCGTTGAGGGGACTCCCGCTGGCGAGGGGAAGGGGAGGCGAGACGCCAGGCTTTGAGGGACTTCCGCAGCAGGGTGGGAGATGTGTAGGAGTGGCATTTCCTGTTGTGCCTGAAGTTGAGAGCTACCGGGGAACCCCAGCTGTATGGTATCCCTCGGTCTCTGAGAACCTTGCAACGTGAGGCGAAATCCCGTTGCCTTGAAAGGGTCCCAGGTGAGAGGGCCGGGAAAATTGATATCTGTGTGTACGGGTCCGGGAGGGTTGGACCTCTTCTCATCCTTTGGAGGAGGCGATCAGTTATTCCCGGTCTCGTCATGTGTACTAATATGTCTCTAGGCACTCCCTCGGGAAGATTTGGGGTTTACGGATACGGAAAGCCCTCTCGATGATTAGATCTGCACTGGGGATGTCAGGTAGCGTGGCAGCAAGGAAATTTGAGGCTAGTGCATGGGGGTCTGCGTCCCCCTCTGCCTCTCAGCTTGAAGTTGTTACGCCTCAGCCTGTCTTCAAGGTGGCAAAGTGTGGCGTTCACTGTCCCCATCTCCCTGTCGAGGTCCGAGTGGCTGTTTCCTCTAGATTTGTTGTTCTGTTAGCGAGGGCCCCAGATCCTCCCTCAGAGTTCCTATGAGTTTCTAAAAGTCTGCCATTAAGGTGTCCCTCAGGGAGCCCAGATATGATTTGAGCATTCCATGTATGACCGGGACATCATCCTCGGCTCCCTGGTCACGGCTCCCCGTGCTGCGCAATGAGCGAGAGCCCGAGGGAGGGAGAGGAGACAGGGGGCGACTCTCTGCAGCCGGCGGCATTTTGGGAGGAGAGGAGTGCAGGAGTCTGTTCTCGGTCTGGCGGCATTTTGGTGCCGGTCTCGGCATGGCTAGTGGGTGCCAGGGGTAATTACGGACCTGTAGGTGCCGGTTGGTGGTTCAGAAGAGCCGGTAAAGTGCTGCTCTGTAGATCTCTCCAGGGAGCTCCCTCAACTTGCGACCGGTGCCATAAGCAGCTGGACACGCCCCTCCCAAGACAGGTTATTAAACTTGGGGTTATTTAGCTTGGAAAAACGAAGGCTTAGGGGTGGTCTTATAATAATGTATAAATATATGAGGGGACAGTACAGAGACCTTTTTACTCTTAGGCTTGAGACAGGGACAAGGGGGCATCCTCTACATCTGGAGGAAAAAAGGTTTAATCATAATCACCGATGCAGATTCTTTACTATAAGAGCAGTGAGACTATGGAACTCTCTGCCACATGATGTTGTAATGAGTGAGTCACTACTAACATTTATGAAGGGACTACAAGCCTTTCTTGAAAACTATAATATTACTAGTTATATATACTAGATTCTTTAATAGGGCGTTGATCCAGGGAACTAGTCTGATTGCCGTATGTGGAGTCAGGAAGGAATTTTGTTCCCCAATGTGGAGCCTAGTGTTGCCACATGGTTTTTTTTTGCCTTCCTGTGGATCAACATGTTTAGGCTATTAGTTGAACTAGATGGACTTAAAGTCTTCCTTCGACCTTAAAAACTATGTTACTATGATATGTCTAAAGAATCCCTACATGCCATTGCTGACTATCAAGAAGCAACTTATGCCAGTGCTCTACGCAAGGTTTCTATCCTTTCAATCCTCGTTGGAATCATACCAATAAAATCTTGGCAGCAGAACAGCGGATCTCTGATCTAGAGGACACTTTACAATCTTATATTGCTCAAGTTAAGGACAGACACATTGTGATAGAGCAGCTCCAAGACAAATTTGACGATTTAGAAAACAAGAGTCACTGAAACAATCTCTGAATCATCGGCATTTCTGAGTCGGTGAAAGATCTCCACCACTTTACTTCCTCCTGACTCCCACGAGCACTCAATTTGCCTGATCGCCAAGTTCTTTGGTAGATGAATGAGCCCATAGACTTGGACCTACAAAACCGGATTCACCTACCCGTCCATACCCTGTAATTTTCAAGCTACTCAATTATCAGGACAAAATGCAAATGTTCTGTGCATTTCGGGCCATGTCTACTGTGAAATATGAGGGACACTCTCTTCTCATGTTTCAAAGTTTTCCGCCCTGGTAGCAGCCAAACGCCGTGCCTTTGCCCCAGTTTGCAAAATCTTACATGACAGAAATACACGTTTTGCCCTTTTATACCCAGCACGCCTACGGGTGGAGCCCCGAGGAAAAAACTTGTTTTTTTGATGACCCCAATAGAGCCATGGAGGAAGTGAAGCCCTCTTCTCGGGGCTCTTCCCCAGCTACCTGATCTCGTATTCTTGGTTTCTGCAACCTTTCTTTTTTTGCTTGTTAATGCCATACAAATGGTACATGTTCCAGTATAACTAATGTTTCGGTAACTGATTAATGCACATTAACTGTTCTTGTCTGCTACATTTTGCTTATAGAAGGTGTTCTTAGTTGAGATATTGTAACGTAATGTTTAACATTTTGGTTTTTCTATTATATTTGGGATTGTTGTGGGGTGGGTTCCTCCTCCCTGGGCAAAACTTTTTGGTTCTTTTGGGTATTAGGGTTTGCTCACTGGGACAGACCTTTGCCCAGTTATTCTCTTGTCTTTTCCTCATGGCCTCAATGTGGAACAGGCTGGTATGACTACTTCTAATGTTATTGTTTCTTAAGTAAATATAGATTGCCTTAAATTTTTATCTTGGAATGAGTCTTATTACTTCATTAAAACACAGGAAAGTTTTAGACCATGTTATCCGTATTCACCCACACATTGGTTTTTTTTTACAGGGAACTCATTGGCTTCGTAGAGGACATCCTTTGCTTACTAGTAAACATTATCCGGAATGCATAGAGGCTTCCTTCTCAAGAAAAGTGTAGTTGCTGTCCTGTTCCACAAAGATCTCAAGTACTCCATCCAGGATGTGGTAAGTGATAAAGCTGGACGCTACTTGCTGATTAGGATCCTTGCTGAGCAGAAAGAATACTATTTTATTAATGTTTATCACCTAATGCGGCTAGTCCCTCCTTTTTTCTAAGCTCCTGGAAGTCATCCAAAATTGGCATTCTGCTAACATTTTACTAGGTGGTGACTTAAACACTCTTCACAATGTTTTTCTTTATAGGTCTAATCCACCACCCCGCATCTCAATCCTCAATTGGAGCAGTTCCCATTCTATTAGGGGCCTTTCACACTTGTGTTTTTTTCCTGATTTGGAAGATCAGGAAACACCTGATTCTTACAGGATTCATTTTTTTTGCCCATTCTCTTTAATGATTTCAGGACAAAACATGAAGCAACAACATTCTGCCTGACAAAATTAAAGTGAATGAGCAAAATACTGTAAGAATCGGGTTTTGCCTAATCTTCCAAATCAGGAAAAAACCACAAGTGTGAAAGGCCCCTTAGGTAGGCTTGATTTAGTCGATGCCTGGAGATGTTGCCATTTTATGAAAAGAGAATATACATTTTATTCTAGAGCTCACGACGTACACACTCGCATTGATAACAGGCTAACCTCTGACCCTCTTTTCGCATTGAAAACAGTTAACATTCTACCAATGGCTATTTATGTGTAATCTATTTTTATTAAAAGAATATCATGACAAAATAGATAAAATGGGTTAACAAATGGTACATTATAATAGATCACATGAAAATCTGAACGCAATAACTGGTTTTATCAGCTCGCTCAGTGTCCACAAAAGGATAGAAGTAGGTGAGACCTACTTGGGGACCAATGTTTATTTATGACCACTCTCCTATCTTACTTATTCTAGACCGCCCCACAAAAAGAACTATATCGTCTTGCTGGCGTTTTCCTTATCTTTATATGTCCGATGATTTTAAAAGATGCCTGGGTGACTGGAGGAAGACATTTCTGGAGGATAGCATGGCATATTTAGAAGATTTCAATTTGCTCTGGGCCACTGCAAAAACGGTGCCCAGAGGGCACATTATTTCCTATGAGTCTCATAAAAAAAGAAACTAATGTCCCTGCTGCCTTTCCTTGACCAGCTCACCCACACCTTTAGGGACTTTCAGCTACACAATACCCCTTCTTTAAAGGGGGCTTAACTCATTGCTAAACATAACTTGGACACTTAACTACACAAACAGGTGCATAACCAACTAGCCTATCAACGTAATCACTTCTTTCGTTCGAGCAATAAGCCTGGACGCCTTTTAGCATCATTAACGAAACCATTCAAATCAGCTAATAAAATCAATAACATTCCAGAAAGCGTGATAAAACCTGGCAATCAATAACATTAAACATCCTGTTGGCTCCATTAATTTCCATAGATTTCTATGCTGACCTCTATGGCCTATCCACTGACTACCAGGAGGAAGGCTACAATTTACTTCACAAGGTTGATCCACCAAAACTGTCATTCTCTCAAAGACAGATTCTAAATAAACCAATCTCCCTGGAGGAAGTTGGATCAGTCATTCAGTCTTTTAAACTGCTCAAAGCACCTGGCCCTGATGGAAGTCTATAAATTTTTAAAACCTCTATTAGTACCCCATCTCAATTCCATGGTTAACCATATTGTTGACTCACGTTCTTTGCCTGATCGATTCAATGAGGCATGTCTATCATTATTACCAAAACTAGGTAAAGACCCATTACTCCTTGTCTTGTACCGCCCAATTTCCCTTTTGAAGATAGACTTCAAATTGCTCACCAAAATTATGGGCAATAGATTACAATCTATACTTCCTAATATCCTTACCTCATCCAAAACAGGCTTCAACCATGGCCTCACATATATTATTAGAACGGCGTTAGACGCTATCATACATAGTTATCAAACGAAGGCTAAACAGAACATACTGGCCAGCCTTGATGCTGATAAGGCTTTCAACCGGGTATCTTGGTCTCACCTCATTTGCACTTTGAAATACAGACTGTTTAGGTTTCCTTTTTTCCATCTTATTCGGACAATTTACACTAATCCTCAATCTGGCTTCATGGTATTCAGTCGGCCCCTTCTCAATTTTTAGAGGTACGAGGTAGGAATGTCCTCTATTTCCCTTGCTATTTAATAATGCCTAGACCCACTGCTTAGATATGTGGAGATGATTCCCTCCTTTGCGGGAGTTGGGATCCGCCACCATGCTCTCAAAACCTTGGCATTTGCCAATGATAATCTGCTTCTGATAGCTAATCCTAAAGTTTCCATTCCTTTTATAATGGCAGCTTTTCATGAGTTTAGTGCAATTTTGTATAAACTTCAACAAATCTCAGGCTTTGCCGATCTTCAAAGATGTCCGGCAACGGTGGCTGTTCCCTTTTCCCTTTCAGTGAAGGTGTGGCAGTTTGAGATATCTTGATATTCTTTTACCCTCTAACCCCCCCCACTATGTATCAATTTAGTATGCGGCCCTTAATCTCTGCGATAACTCGGGAAGTACAATCATGGACATCCCTCAAACTGTCTTTTGCGGGCAAAGCTCATCTACTTAAATTGTTCTCTTTTCATAATCTACTTTTCCCTTCACAAAAGCTGCCCATAATATTATCCAAAGCTGATGACCGACTCTTAACCAAGATTTTTTGGCTATTTATTTAGGGCTCAAAGGGGGGCTCCAGGATTACCATCTTTAAATTACAGCAGACTAAATCTTTAAGGTGCCTTCATTTTCAAATTTAAGATTATATAGTATCTCGGCTAGTTTCAGACATTCCTTGAATTGGATCTGGGGCTTTACCCGCTTTTCTAACAGGCCAATTGACGAGGCTATGTCTGGACCAATCAGCCTACCAGCCCTACTTCATTTACAACAAGAGAGTTCCCACCGAGATCAAGGATAATCCTCTGCTACGGTCAGTTGTCCAGGCATGGCTTCATGCTGGAAGAATTAGTGGAATGAACCCTAATATTTCAGTATTTCTTCCCTTTCAAGGTAATCCCTTCTTTTTAAAAGGCAGACCGCCTCCGATCTACCGAGTACTTGGGAAAAATGGGTGCAGAATGGTGTGCAATATTCTGACAGTTACTCAATGCTCTCTTGCTCTGGATGGCATTAACTTTAGGTATCCAATTTTGGCAGGTAATATTTTTACTATTACTCAGATTAGGCATTATGTTGACTCAGTTATGAGAGATATACCAGAAACTGTCAGAACCAATCCTCTCCATTTGGCTTCCCTTACTGCTCATACAGGTGTCTATTCGCTGAGTCTCATTTAGAAGTCACTAAAACATGTTATTTCATGGTCAGATTCCTCACCAGGCTGGGGCAGATGGGTTTCGCAATTATCCAACTGTAGGCTAAAAGATCTTTTGAAAGCCACACTACACAAAAACTCCAAGCTGCCATACGATAGTTATTCAACTATGGCTCTCATGATTTTTTACAGAGCATACATTTCCACGGAGATTAAATCTAGGATGTCTTCCTTGGGTAACCCTTCTTGCTCCAAATGCCTTTACTCCCCAGCAGACATCTTCCATTGTCTTTGAGATTGTCCAAAAATACGGGAGGTTTGGGATATGCTCTTTAGTCATTTTACTAATACTTTTAGCGTCCATTTTACACTCTCTCCAGAATGGCTGCTATTTAATATTCTCAAACAGGCTGTTAATTAGACTCTCTGCTCAGCAAGGATGTATTTTAACCATTTGGGCGGCAGCTACCCGTAAGAGTATTCTCCATCTGTGGGCACAGAACACAACCCCTTCATTGAGTTTAATATCCATAAAGGTAGTATACCTTTTCAAAATGGATTAGATAGAATCTATACGTCATAAAGAAAAACATACAGAACACTTCTTCCTTACATGGTCCTCTTTATTGACACACAAGCCACTTTCTGTACGCCAGGCGATGCATGGTTGCTTTCAATTTACGGACTGGTGTATGAGAGAGCTTATTACTGGTAACACACCTGTTCAGCTTAATTGATGCCATACCCGGTTTGATTTGAGCCTAGGGTGTAAGGGGGAGAGTTGAGTTGAGGGAAGGGTTAATTGTTATATTTAAAGCCTCCGACTTTTACTGAACATTTTTATGTATATTTCTTAGATCTTGTTCTATTCTTTTTCTGCCTCTATACATCGCATGTATCCTTGTATTTTTTCTAACAACGACGGTTACTGAAAAAATTAAGAAAAAAAAGTAGAGACAAAGAAATTCAGTTGATCCTCCATCAAATACACACGGCAGAAAGGTTACCCAAAAGACACCAGACATCAATATATACAAAGACAGCACCTCACAAATCGGTGATTTTAAAATCCACGTCTTTATTCCTTCTCCCATGCAACGTTTCGAACTGAACAATTTCTTTATCAAACACATTACACAGTGTACAGAAAGTGCCTTAAATAGTGCAAAACTCAACCCCTTGTTAATCACAAACCAATCCACATCAAGTATTGGCAATAACATATAAATCCTACTTACATACAATTAAAATGCCCCAGAGAACTCACATGTTAATATACCTTCATTCCCAATCCTATCTGCACAAACCGATTGCTCATCAAACATATTATTTGTAGAGTATACCCCCAAAGTCAACTGCAGTGTATATGTGCCAAAATAATGGTGCCAGCCAATCAGAGCATTAGCTTCCTGGTTGTCATAGCGATTTCCATGATGTCTGTGGCTATGGCACACCCACCAAGCCATTTCGACCAATAGCACGTCGCTCTTATAACTCAATCGGTCTGGCGTCATTGCGCAGGCGCCGGTGTCTTCTTTTAACTGGTCCCCGAAATATACATCATATGGTGTCCATTACCGATTGGTCACTGGACCATCATATCAAATTACATCATTTTAACATCCCACCCACATAGACCGGCCTTATTATTATTATGCTATTAGCGTACGCAAACAGCGTAGTATAACTAAATCAGCCCAATCATCACATATATAAGGAGCACCTTATTCAGGAATATCGAATATCCCAATTACTCAATTAGAAAAAGGTACACTTGTACCAGTAGCTATGTGGTATACACTATTGGCTGTCCATGCCGTCTCCTCTATGTAGGGAAGACCACTATGGAGGTACGGGCTAGGATTAGCAAACAGAAAAGTACCACCGCAGTGGGTTGATTGAACTTCCTGTCCCGAAACACTTTAAAGCAGCGGGTCATACTGTGAACCAATTGAGATACAGAATTATTGATGACGTCCCTCCTATGAGGAGAGTGGGTGACAGGGTGGCATTACTCAAGAAGATGGAACTTAAGTGGATGTTTGAGTTAGATACCCTGAGTCTGAAGGGATTAAACATAGAATATGACCAACGTGGTTGTCTACTTCAATCAACCATTTCTATATGGGTAGAATTTATGTTTTTTATGCTGCTATTCCTTTTAACTTCTGTTTTTAACTCACCCCAGATTCTGACACCTGAGGGCTCTGTATGGACATTGAGTGATGTATACTTCCCTAATCCCCATCAATGCATTAATATTCCCCATATTAATAAGCAGTGTATAGAGGTAATGTAGAACCCTCCCCTTTTTTGCAGAATCCCTCTCACATAGAGATTAGATATCTCTGTGATGTTAAATGCAGCATATTTATGTACATATCAAGCCTTATTGTGAAAACGGAGGCACCTTTGTGTATCCCTACTATATATGATTGCTGAGGACAAAAGAACTTAAATATAAATATCAATTTTGGGTTGTAAAATGTCGGGATTATGCAGGGTGCCTCGAGTTTATATAATGCATGACCATGCTGGGCTTTGACAAGTAGCCATGATGTATCCCCAAATTTGGGAGCTATTATATAATCTTGTTATGCCCCATTAATTGGGATTGTACATCTACAAATGTGAATTTATTCTGCATGTTGTGGGAATATTAGTCAACTGTTGGCTTATAATTGGGATATTTGATATTCCTGAATAAGGTCCTCCTTAAATATGTGATGGTTGGGCTGATTTTATTATAACTACGCTGTTTGCGTACACTAATAGCGTAATAATAATAATAAGGCTGATCTATGTGGTCGGGATGTTAAAATGATGTAATTTGATGTGCTGGTTCAGTGACCAATCAGTAACGGACACCGTATGACGTATATTTCGGCGACCAATCAAAAGAAGACACCAACCGACTGACTTATAAGAACGAGGACGCCGGCGCACACGCAGTGAAAGGATAAGGAATATAACAAATCTCTTTAACACCTTTCTTGAGGGGAAGACCCCACCCCGACAAGTTCTAGAAGCCTTTATAGCAATAATACCTAAGGAGGGGAAAGATAGCTGCTTGTGTAGTAATTATCGACCCATATCATTACGTAATGTAGATACGAAACTTTGGGCCAAGGTACTAGCTTCAAGACTTAACAAAATACTGGAGAGAGTGGTGCACCCCAACCAAGTGGGCTTTGTAAGGGGTAGAGAGGGCAAACAAAACACTGTGAAAATTCTTCAGGCAATTTATTACGCAAAACGCTCCTGTAAGCCACTAACCCTTCTCTCTACTGACACCGAGAAGGCATTTGATAGAATAAGTTGGAGGTATATGATCTTCACCAGGGGTCTCAAACACGCGGCCGCCAAAGCTGCTTTGTGCGGCCCGCAGCCCCGTGGTCACCTTGACAACGCTGCCACAACCCTGCCGCGGTCTGCAGTTACCGTGGAGCTATCCACCCTCGGTATTGCCAGGGCCGCCAGGGAAATCACTTGTCAGGATAGATCAAAGGCAGCTGCCGGTCAAAAAAAGGCCAGCAGCCGATGTCATATGCCGATGTCAGCTCCTGGCTTCTGATTGGTTGACGGCTGGCTTCGGTGTAACCAAGCCATGGAGCTTCTCACTATGCAGCGTCGAGAAAGTGAACATATCTGGCGTGGACAGCCGAACGGTGACTGCAGACCACAGCGGCCAGGTGGCAGCGTTGTCAAGGTGACCATGGGGCTGCAAGCCATATATGCTGAAAAACGATGTGTCCCAGGGAACAACAGATTAAAAGAAACTGTGTTTGTGTGTGTGTGTATATGGGTGTATATATATATATCTAAATATATAATATATATGGTGTGAGTATATGTGTGTGTATATATATATATATATATATATATACAGATACATAGAGGTGTGAGTGCATGTATAGGTGTGTTTGTACACGGGTGTATGTGTGTGTCTGTGTATAAACATATATATATATATATATATATATATATATACTAGAAAAAAACCTTGCAGCACTCAGCTACTACCAATGATGTACATATGCTGACAAGCTATATATATGAGAAAAAATTTAAAAACTTACGTTTTTTTCAAAAAACTCACAATTCTTATTTATTTTTTTTTAAAATCTGAAGTTTTTAGTACACACATTGGCCAATGTCTGCTTGCTCGTCGACTGCGACAAAGTGACTTCAGGTCCGACGAGTCCTATCGCTGACACCCAAGTCCTCCTTGTCCACCCTACCCCACTACTAAGTGGGCGGACACCATCTAGACTCTAAATCACCTGTGTGCAACGAGGGTGCACATTGCAGTAATGGAGCCAGCCACTCCACACGATACAAAAGAGAAAAAAACTGCACAGCACTCACAGACAATGTGAACTGGTGCCAGCAGGGATGCTGGGTCAATATACTAGAAAAAAACCTTGCAGCACTCAGCTACTACCAATGATGTACATATGCTGACAAGCTATATATATGAGAAAAAATTTAAAAACTTACGTTTTTTTCAAAAAACTCACAATTCTTATTATTTTTTAAAATCTGAAGTTTTTAGTACACACATTGGCCAATGTCTGCTTGCTCGTCGACTGCGACAAAGTGACTTCAGGTCCGACGAGTCCTATCGCTGACACCCAAGTCCTCCTTGTCCACCCTACCCCACTACTAAGTGGGCGGACACCATCTAGACTCTAAATCACCTGTGTGCAACGAGGGTGCACATTGCAGTAATGGAGCCAGCCACTCCACACGATACAAAAGAGAAAAAAACTGCACAGCACTCACAGACAATGTGAACTGGTGCCAGCAGGGATGCTGGGTCAATATACTAGAAAAAAACCTTGCAGCACTCAGCTACTACCAATGATGTACATATGCTGACAAGCTATATATATGAGAAAAAATTTAAAAACTTACGTTTTTTTCAAAAAACTCACAATTCTTATTATTTTTTAAATCTGAAGTTTTTAGTACACACATTGGCCAATGTCTGCTTGCTCGTCGACTGCGACAAAGTGACTTCAGGTCCGACGAGTCCTATCGCTGACACCCAAGTCCTCCTTGTCCACCCTACCCCACTACTAAGTGGGGGACACCATCTAGACTCTAAATGACCTGTTTTTTTTTTTTAAATAATAAGAATTGTGAGTTTTTTGAAAAAAACGTAAGTTTTTAAATTTTTTCTCATATATATAGCTTGTCAGCATATGTACATCATTGGTAGTAGCTGAGTGCTGCAAGGTTTTTTTCTAGTATATTGACCCAGCATCCCTGCTGGCACCAGTTTACATTGTCTGTGAGTGCTGTGCAGTTTTTTTCTCTTTTGTATCGTGTGGAGTGGCTGGCTCCATTACTGCAATGTGCACCCTCGTTGCACACAGGTGATTTAGAGTCTAGATGGTGTCCACCCACTTAGTAGTGGGGTAGGGTGGACAAGGAGGACTTGGGTGTCAGCGATAGGACTCGTCGGACCTGAAGTCACTTTGTCGCAGTCGACGAGCAAGCAGACATTGGCCAATGTGTGTACTAAAAACTTCAGATTTAAAAAAAAATAATAAGAATTGTGAGTTTTTTGAAAAAAACGTAAGTTTTTAAATTTTTTCTCATATATATAGCTTGTCAGCATATGTACATCATTGGTAGTAGCTGAGTGCTGCAAGGTTTTTTTCTAGTATATTGACCCAGCATCCCTGCTGGCACCAGTTCACATTGTCTGTGAGTGCTGTGCAGTTTTTTTCTCTTTTGTATCGTGTGGAGTGGCTGGCTCCATTACTGCAATGTGCACCCTCGTTGCACACAGGTGATTTAGAGTCTAGATGGTGTCCGCCCACTTAGTAGTGGGGTAGGGTGGACAAGGAGGACTTGGGTGTCAGCGATAGGACTCGTCGGACCTGAAGTCACTTTGTCGCAGTCGACGAGCAAGCAGACATTGGCCAATGTGTGTACTAAAAACTTCAGATTTTAAAAAAAATAATAAGAATTGTGAGTTTTTTGAAAAAAACGTAAGTTTTTAAATTTTTCTCATATATATAGCTTGTCAGCATATGTACATCATTGGTAGTAGCTGAGTGCTGCAAGGTTTTTTTCTAGTATATTGACCCAGCATCCCTGCTGGCACCAGTTCACATTGTCTGTGAGTGCTGTGCAGTTTTTTTCTCTTTTTTCTCATATATATATATATATATATATATATATATATATATTATGTACATATTGGTGTGTGTGTATATGGGTGTATATATATATATATAGATGTGGGTATGTGTGTATGGGTATGTCTATGGGTGTATATATATATTATATATATATATATTATATATATATAGATAGAGGTGTGTATATATATATTATATATGATGTGTGTGGTGCATATGGGTGTGCGGATGCATGTGGTGCATATGTGTGTGCATATGTGTGCACATGGGTGTGTGTTTATATGGATGCGTGTATGTATATGGTGTGTGTATATATATATATATATATATAGATATAGATATATATATATATATATATATAGATATATATATAGATATATATATAGATATATATACGGTGTTGGCCAAAAGTATTGACACCCAGCAATTCTGTCAGATAATACTCAGTTTCTTCCTGAAAATGATTGCAATCACAAATTCTTTGGTATTATTATCTTCATTTAATTTGTCTTCAATGAAAAAAACCACAAAAGAGTATGAAGCAAAAAGCAAAACGTTGATCATTTCACACAAAACTCCAAAAATGGGCCAGACAAAAGTATTGGCACCCTCAGCCTAATACTTGGTTGCACAACCTTTAGCCAAAATAACTGCGATTTTTGCTTCATACTCTTTTGTGTTTTTTTCATTGAAGACAATTGAAATGAAGATAATACCACCAAAGAATTTGTGATTGCAATCATTTTCAGGAAGAAACTGAGTATTATCTGACAGAATTGCAGGGGTGTCAATACTTTTGGCCAACACTGTATATATATATACACACACAAACACACACCCATATACACGCCCACATACTCCCACACATTCAAAGAAGCATTATTGGCAGGACTAAATACGCTTTAGTTTTGCCAAAGCAAGCGTACAAAGGGGAATAGGGACTGTGAGGTTGTTGCATAGGGGCTGTAGGGAAGGTGGATGGGGGCAGATCCAGGGTGAGGGCTATAGAAGTCCACGGCACAGGGTAGATGTGGGGGTGGGGGCAGATCCAGGGTGGGGGCTATAGAAGTCCATGACATATCATAGATCTCTTTCTCACAGTCTAAGACATTCGCTCAAAATATATATATATATATATATATATATATATATATATATTAGTGTGTGTAGGGAGGGCACAGACCACAGACACACAAGACTCAAAACACACACACACACACAGTCTCCCCTTCACCAGGGTTTTACCACTGGCAGCGGAGAAATAAGTTACTCATGTGATATGGCAAGAGTCGTGTGACGCGACGGGGGTCATGTGAAACCACGTCACACAGATGTTTGCTCCACAGACCACGGTAAGACCCTAGCAGAGAGGGAAAGCAAGAGGAGGGGGCAGACTGCTGGGGGCGGAGACCGGGCAGAGGGTGTCCGGACTGCTGGGGTTGGGAGAGCGGTCGGAGGGGGGCCAGGAGACCGGTCGGAGGGAGCCAGACTGCTAGGTGTGGGAGACCGAGCGGAAGGGGGCCAGACTGCTGGTGGCAGGAAACAGGGCGAAGGTGGGCCGGACTGTTGAGGGTGGGAGACCGAGCTTAGTGGGCCAAACTTCTGGGGGCATGAGACTGGGCGTGCGTGTGTAGGGACACCGCTAACGGCCGCCATCTACTATATAATCATCTAATTCTGAAATCCTGCGCTGCTGATTGGTCACAGGCAGCTGGCGCAACCAATCAGCGACGCGGGATTTCCGTTACAGATAAACAGTCAGAATTAGACGATTACATAGTAGATATATGGGTGTGTGTGTGTGTATATATATATATATATATATATATATATATATATATATATATATATATATATATATATATAAATAAAAAAGGAAAAAATAGAATCAGCACATAAGCATCACAAATGTGGGTGCAATACTTCCTGTATGCAGCGCTCCAACTGCAGGGCCATATAGAAGGCAGCACTCCAAACTGTGGTGTAGAAGGACAGATTTTCTAATCCAGCCACATGATGCGACGTTTCAACCTAAATGGTTTTCATCAAGCATCTGTGTGTATGTATATAACAAATGAAAAAAAAGCAGGCATGAGGACCAGGATGGGCACGTTACTATGGTTTTTGGACCATTACTACTGTACAATATACAATATAGGTACCAGGATGGGGGCATTACTACAATATGGGGACCAGGATGGGGGCATTGCTACAATATACCGTACGTATCAGGATAGGGGCATTACTACAATATGGTGGACATTACTACAATATAAGGACCAGTATCGGGGGGCATTACACATTACTGCAA
This sequence comes from Allobates femoralis, assembly GCA_033576535.1. NCBI lineage: Eukaryota > Metazoa > Chordata > Amphibia > Anura > Aromobatidae > Allobates > Allobates femoralis. The sequence continues at coordinate 368,632,635 of JARQOC010000003.1, forward strand.
TATGAGCACCAGTATGTGCACATTACTACAATATAGGTACCAGGATCAGGGCATTAGCACAATATGGGGACTAGTATGGGGGTATTACCACATTATGGGGACCAGCGTGGGGGCATTACTTCAATATGAGGACCAGTATAGGGGACATTACCACAATATGGGTACCAGTATGGGGATATTACTACAATATCGGGACCAGGATGGTGGATGGACATTACTACATTATTGCGACCAGTATGGCAGACATTACTGCAATATGAGAACCAGTATGGGGACATTACCACAATATGATGACCAGGATGGGCAGATTACTACAATTTGTGGACCAGTGTGGGGACATTACTACAATAAGGGTACCAGTATAACGACATTACTACAAGAAGGGGACCAGGTTGCGGACATTACTACAAGTTGTTAGCCAAAATTATTATACGGTGCTTATTTTTTGAAAATATTATAAGAAAGGGATAAAACGTATAACAAAAATTCATAAGGCAAAGATGTTTTATATATAAACTAAAATTACCAAAAAAGCGCATGTTTGTTATCACCACATCCATAATAATCAAACCTATGAAAAAACGGTAACATAACCCAGGCAATGAATGCTGTAATAAACCAATCAAGTTATAAAAAAAATGTTAAAAAGGTGTATAGAAAAAAAAAATGGTATTACTAAAAATTTAGTGCTACAAAGAACGCGGCCCTCCAAAGAAATTTTTCTTCTATGTGCGGCCCACATACCCAGCCGAGTTTGAGGCCCCTGGTCTACACTTGAGAAAATGTGCCTTCCTTCCTCTCTTCATAAATGCCATTATCACTTTGTACGCATGTCCCACTGCTAAGGAATCTTCTCGGCCCCTTTTGACATACTTAACGGGGCAAGACAGGGCTGCCCTCCCTCTCCCACTCTTTGTCCTCGTGATGGAAACTTTAATCCAGAAAATTAGACAAGACGAAGACATTAAAGGCCTGACAATTGGACAGATAGAAATTAAAAAAGCAGCTTTTGACGAAGATCTCCTGCTCCTAGTCTCGAACCCTAAAACCGCATTCCCTAGGCTATTAGACGTATTTTCCAAGTTTGGTTTCCTTTCAAGCTTCAAAATAAGCAAAACCAAATCCGAAGCCCTTAATATCTCGGCGACAGTTGCAGACATCGCGATAATTACATGAAAAACCCCATTCAACTGGCCCATAGAAAAATTAAAATATTTGGGAATAAATTTAAAGTTGGACTCTGCCTCCCAATATATATATATAAACACAATTACTTAACTCTGCTTAGCAAGCTAAAAGACCTACTTAAAGGGAACCTGTCAGGTCGATTTAGCCTCCAAACCTATGACTACCTGTCCCTGCAGCTTCCAAGTACATCCCTAACCAACCCTGACTGATCTAACAGTGTCCTACACCATGTTCCAAATTATTATGCAAATGATCTTTCTCTCTGATTTTCCTAAACGTTAGGTTCAAATGACAGTCAGTGTAATAAAAGTCATCACCCGTTACACGAGTATACATGGAATTTTACTGAAGAAATCTCCCAATGATTACAGTATAATCTTCAAAATTAAAAAAAACTCTAAATGCACTGTTCCAAATTATTAGGCACAGTAAAGTTTCTAAACATTTGATATGTTTGAAAGAACTGAAAATGATCATTTGTTGAATTTGCAGCATTAGAAGGTCAAAACATCCTAACAGGTCAAGTTACATGTTAACATAAGAACCCTTCTTTGAGATCACCTTCACAATTCTTGCATCTATTGCACATGTAAGTTTCTGGAGAGCTTTTGCTTCTATTTCTTTGCATGATGTCAGAATAGCCTCCCAGATCTGCTATTTTAATCTGAACTACCCCCGCCCTCATAGATCTTTTGCTTGATTATACTCCTAAGGTTCTCTATAGGGTTGAGGTCAGGGGAAGATGGTGGCCAACCATGAGTTTATCTCCTTTTATGCCCATAGCAGCCAATAACACAGAGGTATTCTTTTGCAGCATGAGATGGTGCATTGTCATGCATGAAGATGATTTTGCTCCTGAGGCACGTTTTGCTTTTTGTACCATGGAAGAAGTTCTATCAGAAACTCTATATACTTGCAGAGGTCATTTTCACACCTTCAGGAACATTAAACCAGCTGTTTCCCAATGATTCCGGCCCAAAACAGGACTCCACCTCCTTGCTGATGTCGCAGCCTTGTTGGGACATGGTGGCCATCCACCAACCATTCACTACTCCATCCATCTGGACCATCCAGAGTTGCTCGGCACTCATCAGTAAACAAGACTGTTTGAAAATTAGTCTTCATGTATGTCTGGGCCCACTGCAACCATTTCTGCTTGTGAGCACTCTTTAGTGGTGGCCGAATAGTAGGTTTATGCACCACAGCAAGCCTTTGAAGGATCCTACATCTTCAGGTTCGAGGAACTCCAGAGGCACCAGCAGCTTCAAATATCTGTTTGCTGGTTTGTAAGGCCTTTTTAGCAGCTGCTCTCTTAATCCGTTGAACTTGCCTGGCAGAAACCTTCCTCATTCTGCCTTTATCTGCACGAACACATCTGTACTCAGAATCAGCCACAAATCTCTTTACAGTATGATGATCACGCTTACGTTTTCGTGCAATATCTAATGTTTTCATTCCTTGTCCAAGGCATTGCACTATTTGTTGCTTTTCGGCAGACAGACGGCGGAGACTGGATGCTGCAGTGACAGGAGAATGAAGGTATCAAACTCATGTTTCCAACCCAATATAGGACATTGTTACGTCAGACAGGGATGGTTAGGGATGTGCTTGGAAGATGCAGGGACAGGTAGGCATGGGTTTGGAGGCTAAATCGACCTGACAGGTTCCCCTTTAAGACATACAACATGCCTTTTTTTATCATGGATGGGCAGAATAACTGTTATTAAGTCCTATATTTTCCCGAAAATCATTTACACCATGTGTACGGTACCCATTAAACTTCCTAAATCCTTTTTTCATTCTCTACATCAAATTGTCTCTCACTGTGTCTATAGATGTAAGAAGGCCAGACTGCCCCTAAAAACTATTATGCTCCCTAAGGGGCAGGAGGGCTGGGCTTAATTGATTTCCAACTGTACTACACGGCTATCCATCTTGCTTGGTGGGTGAACTTAGTAAAGATAAAAAAAGAATGTTTTAACTCAAATATAGAAATCGCCCTGATGGGAAAGGAAGCTGAGTACTGCCTTTGGGTGTCCAGTATTCCCCCACCTCACAAACACGACCACTCTCTCCATACGACGTTCACTTATACCGAGCTGCCTTCCCTTCTGACACTTCTTAGACAACATCCCACTTAAAGCTATTCCGTAGTTAACGGACCCGCAATACAGAGACACCTATGGTCTTTGGGAGTCTCTACCCGACCTCTCGATCTCACATCTTTTATCTCATAAAATCCTGTGTAGACAATTACATAGTATTTAACAGGGGTGTAACTACAATGGGTGCAGGGTTGCAATCGCACCCAGGCCCTGCAGCCTAGGGGCCCCAGAAGTCCCTTTGGCCTATAGAAAAAGACTAATACTATTAAAGATTTGCAATAATTGGGGGCCCCGTTGGAGCTTTCACATCGGGGCCACTAGGCTGAAGTTACGCCACTGGTATTTAAGGTTGAAGGAAGACGTTAAGTCAATCCAGTTCAACCCATAGCCTAACATGTTGATCCAGAGGAAGGCAAAAAAAAACACCTATGTGGCAACACTAAGCTCCACATTGGGGAAAAATATTCCTTCCTGACTCCACATACGGCAATCAGACTAGTTCCCTGGATCAACGCCCTATCAAAGAATCTAGTATATATAACCGGTAATATATTTTTCAAGAAAGGCATCCAGACCCTTCTTAAATGTTAGTAGTAACTGACTCATTACAACATCATGTGGCAGAGACTTCCATCGTCTCACTGCTCTTACAGTAAAGAATCCACGTCTGTGATTATGATCAAACCTCCTTTCCTCCAGACATAGAAGATGCCACCTTGTCCCTGTCTCAGGCCTAAGAGTAAAGAGATCATTAAAAAGGTCTCTGTACTGTCCCCTCATATATTTATACATTATTATAAGATCACCCCATAGCCTTCGTTTTTCCAAACTAAATAATCTCAAGTTTAATAACCTGTATTAGTAATACAGACCCCTCAGTCCTCTAATAACCTTGGTCACTCTTCTCTGCACCCGCTCTAGTTAGCTATGTCTTTCTTATACACCGTAGACCAGAATTGTACATAGTATTTCAAGTGTGGTCGCATTAGTGACTTGTATAGAGGTATAATTATGTTCTCCTTATGAGCATCTATGCCTCTTTTAATGCATCCCATTATTTTGTCTTTGCAGCAGCTGCCTGACACTGGGCACTAAATGTGAGTTTATCATCTACCCATACACCCAGGTCTTTTTCAGTGGTAGTTTTCCCAGTGTTTTACAATTAAGCACATAATTATACATTTTATTTCCTCTGCCCAAGTGCATGACCTTACATTTATCCCCATTAAAGCTCATTTGTCATTTATTAGCCTAAGCTTCTAGTTTACATAAATCCTCCTGTAATATAAAATTGTCCCCTCTGTATTGATTACCCTGCAGAGTTTAGGGCCATCTGCAAATACTGAGATTCTACTCTGTATACCCCCTACAAGGTCATTAATAAATATGTTAGAAAGTGGGCCCAATACTGACCCCTGTGGTTTCCCACTGTTAACTGTGACCCATTCTGAGTGTGTTCAATTTATAACCACCCTTTGTTTCCTATCACTGAACCAGTTCTTAACCCACTTACAAATATTTTCCCCTATCCCCATTGCTCTTATTTTATGTATCAACCTTTTGTGTGACACCGTATCAAAAGCTTTTGAAAAGTCCATATATACCACGTCCACTGTATTTCTTTGGTCCAGTCCAGAACTTACCTCTTCAAAGAAGCTTATCAGGTTAGTTTGACAGGAACAGTCCCTCGTAAACCCATGTTGATATTGGGTCATGAGGTTTTTGCTCTGGCTAGAGGTATCCATGGATGGCCACAGGGATTGATTGTGGTCTCCTACTATTATAAGGGACTCTGAAATGGTTATTTTTGCTATCATGAATACGGTTTTAACAAATCTGTATTAGTGAGTGTTAGGAGCATAAAGGGACACTAGAGTGTATCCAACATTGTTAATTGAGCACACCAATATAACTGTATATACTGCTGGGGCCTGTATATACCACTGGGGAGGCTGCTGTATACTACCACTGGGGAGAGGCTGCTGTATACTACCACTGGGGAGGCTGCTGTATACTACCACTGGGGAGGCCTGTATACCACACTACTGGGGGCTGTATACCTGAGCTGGGGTCCACCCTCGACTTATACACGAGTCAATAGGTTTTCCCAGGTTTTGGGGGCAAAAGTAGGGGGGTCGGCTTATACACAGGTCGGCTTATACATGAGTATATACGGTAGTACACAAAAGAGTCTTTAACTAAAAGGGCTCTTGGCTAAAAGTGGAAATTACTATATTAAACATTTAAAATTTGCAATCCAATATTTTCGCAACAAAAAGGAGGAAAAATAAAGCCCTGAAGCAATATGGGGGCGTGATGCAACAGATTGTAAAATGCAAGAAAAAGTACAGGATCCCCTTGGACATCATATTGTAATAGGGCAAACTACTCAAGAAACTTTGAATAAACCAAAAAATAATGAGTGCTTAGATGCCCATTTAGTCATAGTGATACCACTCAGTCCACAACAGTATCAATTGCAGTGGAACATTTATTAAAGGTTAACTACAAGTGTTAGGGCCACTTTACACACACCAACTTATCTGTCCAACTTCTGACCAACTTACTGGTTGCAGTGAAATCATGGACACATTGCTCCATTTTGTGGCTGTGTACAAATGGAGCAATGTGTCCATGATTTCACTGCAACCAGTAAGTTGGTCAGAAGTTGAACAGATAAGTTGATGTGTAAAATGGCCTTTATGGTACCTTTACACGCGGCAACATTTCTAGGGTGTCAACAGGTAACTTACTGGCTGCAGTGAAATCATGGAGACAAGGTTCTATCTTGTTGCTGTGTACAAATGGAATAATCTCTCCATGATTTCACTGCAGCCAGTAAGTTACCTGTGGAAACCCTAGAAATGTTGCCGCGTGTAAAGGTACCATTATGGTGGTATCATAAGTAACAATGGAGGTAAATTTTCCAGACAACGATCAGTGAAGAGAGAGAAAGAAAGACAGGCACTTGGGAGAAAGAGGAACAAGTAGATATGGTCAGAGTAGCTTTTGCAGTAATTGTAAAAGGTGCTTGTACGGGGAATAGGTATGGGAAATAGCCCAAGGGACCAGTCCTTAAAAACCCACTACCTAGATAAAGTGCTGTATACAATACAATACTGTCAAGGCTTACCCATAGACCGTGACAATTTCCTCACTCCCACTGTGCGTGTCAGGAGCCCCGATACGTGTTTTGGTCAGGCTGCTTCAGGGGGCTGGTGGTGGACTGTATGAAGCGGGGCTTTGTAGGGGATGCACATCATGGCTGATGTGCTTAATCAGCCTCATGTGAGAGCTGCAGAGCCAATATTGGGCCGGTAAGGGGGGTTACAGAGTGCACCTGATCCAGAAGAAAACTTCCAGTGACGTCACTGACCATGTGCACCCGTACTAGAAATCACCAACACTGCCCATTTCCGGCCGTGCGAGTACCAACCGCCATTTTGCTTACTGGCAAATGAAAGGGTAACAATCATGGTCAGTCGGACCTAAAGGACTATTACATGCTAAGTCATTTGAGAATGGGTGAGGGAGAGTAGAAGAAAGTATTTTGGTGGGAGAAAAATGGAAAAACAGTAGAATAAAATAGAGAATAGGGTCAGATAAACATATTACATCTGGGAGAAAATGCACAAATACATTACATGTGGGTAGAATGGAGATATGCATATATATAGGTAATACATCAAGTGATTATTCTTGTTCAGTATCTCCCATATGATTGCTTCTCTGATGTTGATCCGACCTCTAAGTCCATCATAGCTCCCACATAACCGAAAGCTAAAGAGCACTGCAGATGTGGATACCAGAAAAACCCATTGTAATAAGTGAAAAACTACAATAAAAACAGGAAATATACACAGGTTAAAAACTGAGACCCCAAGAGGTATGAATAAGGCAGACAGGAGAAATACATACATAAACTCAAACTCAACAAAGATGCAAAGGGTTAGAGAGATCTTAGAGAGAGCTACAATGCATCAATGGAGAGCGTTTCAATATGGACAACCGGGACAACAATCCCAACAGACAATCCTTCCACAATATATGGTGTAGGAACTGAACCATACATCACCACAGCCTCACCAAAGATACTGGGCATGAGGATATGGTGATATTGAGGTTAGGGGCCATGAATAATATAAGCAGCCCAGTGGAGGATGAATACAGAGGACACCTCAGAGTCCGGTAAGGAGAAAGAGAGGTAGATCATAGAGGAGGTCAGAGGAATGGGGCAAACCTGAGTCTTTCGTTAAGGCTTGCTGGTGCCATTGTACCCAAATTTACAATCCATAGGCATTCAAGTTTGGCCAACTCCTTCTTCAGGTCACCCCCTGACACGATTTCCGCAAACCCGCAGAGTCTCCGGATTGCAGGCATGTAGTAATTTAAAATGGTGGGGAAGGGTCCGGAGTGTGTCCAAATCCTCCACCTCCTCTGCTACCCGGATGTCTCTCACGTGTTCACAGACACGTCTACAGAATTCTCTAGAGGTGAGGCCCACATAAGTTTGGCCACATCCACATGTCGCATGATAGATTACTCCAGTGGTGCTGTATGTGATGTAATGTTTGATGCTAAACTCCCTATATCCATCATGGTTTTTGAAGGCTTTTGTCCGGATTATGTTCATACAGGAGAGGCAGGAGCCACAAGGATAGCAGCCCAACATGGGGTGTCCTATGTTGAAAAGAAAGGGTTGCTTTCTAATATAGCGACTGTGCACTAGGCTATCCTTCAGACCCCTACTCCTCCTGCAGTCATCAGAGGTTGATCTGGAATTAATGTGGACAAGGTGGATTCTGTTTTCAGGAACTGCCAATGGTGGGGGAGGATCCCCTGATCAGGACTGGCTGGAGCCTCTTCCTGGGTGGCAGTTAGGTATCCCCGGCCCTGGTTGAGAAGCGGGGGGGGGGGGGGTGCTGTCAAGTCGGCAGCCTTGAGAAGCGGGGGGGGTGGGGGGGGGTGGGTGCTGTCGGGTCCGGTCCGGCAGCCGTGAGAAGCGTTGGTGCTGTGTCAGGTCCTCACCTCCTCCAGCCGCAAAGCGAGCCCGCCTGCCGCAAACCGTCGCGCCGGCCGCAAAGCGACGCCCGCGGCCGGCCCGTTTCTGCAGGGGGCGCCCTAATGGTGGACTATACACCAGCCCAGGGGGCACTTGTCCCCCTGCCACCTGGGCCAGCCCGCCCCTGCCCCTGATGACTTCCCATTATTATATGTGGAGATAGAACTCCCCCTGTGGTGAAATTTACCACCTGTTTTTTTTGGGACCCAAGAGGTCACAGCGTGGGGTTCTTTTTGCTTTCTTATAGCCCCCTCTTGATATTTCTACTGATGTAGCCCCAGTCAAGGAACCTCTCCCTCATGTCCCCAGCACAGTGCTTAAAGATGGAATCTTCACAGGAAATCCGCCGTAGGCACAGAATCTGTCCCACAGGGATTGCTCTGATTGTTGAGGTAGTATGTGCAGAGGAAGCATGATGGAGCGAGTTCACTGAGGTACTTTTTCTAAAGATGTCTGTACCCACCTCTCTATACTCGTTTTCACAAAGATTCTGATATCTAAGAAATCAATCTCCATTTTAGCATGTTTATATGTAAGTTTTATATTGAGGTCTTTGGAGTTGAGCTCACTGATGAAGACCTCTAGTGTGGGGACGTTTCCATACCAGATGACAAAAACGTTGTCAATGTAGTGGAGCCAACACAGTACATGGGTGAAAGTGCATGTATCCACGCTGAACACCCCTCTCCCAGTAACCCAGAAAGAGGTTGGCATACGACAGGGCGCAGACTGTCCCCATCGCTGTGCCGCACTGCTGTAGGTAGAACCAATCCCCGAAAACAAAGAAATTGAGGCTCAATACAGATTCAAGAAGTTCTAGGATTAGAGAATACAACTGTCGATCCCAATTGGTCATTCCCAAGTAATATTCCACTGCATCAAGGCCACGTGAATGCCCAATACTGGTATATAGCGACTCCACGTTGATTGTCACGAGCGACACCCCTTCATCCAGGCAAAGTCCATCTAGCTTCCGCAGGATGATTGATGTGTTCCTGACATATGAGGCCAAAGTCTCCACTATGGGGTGCAAGTAATGTTCTATGAAATTGCAAGTTGCATCGCATAGCCCTCCTATGCCAGAGACAATAGGACTCTCCAACAATGGACAGAAAGTTTCTGATCCGCGCTGCTGTTCAATAACAAGACTTCCTCTGTGCTTTAAATAGTTGATCTTTATTCCTACGCATTTCGAGATCATCCTGATCTCTTCCTCAGGGATGCATACAACAGAGTGGCCAGCAAGTAGCAAATTCAGGTATATATACACAGTTCAACCAATTGGAAATAGCCACATTATCATGACACCATCGTAGGAAGTTCCTGATTATGTCAGAAACCTCCCAGTCCCATCTAGAAGAAATTGAATGGATGATTCCTAAAATTCCCGTATAAATAAACATGACAATATAATACAAAAACTATATAAATAAAATTATCTGCACATCATACAAAAAACATCAAATTTATATATAAAAACTCTAAAAAAAACAACTGTAAAATAATACTGGACAATATAAAAAGCATTCCATTAAAAATTTTGAGGTGGCTTTTGAAGTGTGGGTTCAAAACCCGCCTCAAAATTTTTCATGGAATGCTTTTTATATTGTCCAGTATTATTTTAGAGTTTTTTTTTTTTTTTTTTTTTTTTTTTTTAGAGTTTTGATATATAAAACAGCTGCAGCTGTTACATGCATATACCAGTTGTGGGTCTCACAACTGACTAAGGTGAGCAGTTCTTACTCTGCACATACATATTCTACAAATGATTTAGACCCATTGCGCCCTTGTCTACCCCTTTCTTTTAGAGACAATAGGACGCCCTGGGGGTACCTCTGGGTTTTTGTGAATTTTGGGTAGTAAATAGAAAGGGTCACTGGTGCATCAACGAGGAGTCTGTCTTAACACTTTTGGGGATAATACCGGATTGAAAAGCCCTCTCGAGGATTGTCCTGAGCGCCACAGAGAATTTATTAATCAAGTTGGAGGGGAGTTGCTTGTAATACTATTTCTCTCTTAATTGTCTCCACGCCTCCTTTTCATACATTTTGACAGCCAGACCACCACGTTTCCCCCCTTATCTGCTGGTTTTATCACCACCCCCACTCAGTTCCCTCAATTCTCTTAAGGTCTTTCTTTGTGCTGATGACAAATTAACTTTCTTTAGGTTTAAGCTTCAGTGCCTTGAGATCTTGAGTTACCAATTTATTAAAAATTTCGACCTGTGGGCATAGTGAGAAGAGGGGAAGAGTGGTGGATCTGTGAAACAAGTGTTTAGGAAATGTCCCTGGTGAGGCTAGGTCAGTCTCTTCCAACTCCTCCAATTCCCTGATAGCACCCAATTCCACCTCAGAGAGACCAATGCTAGCTGGGTCTTTTTGGGCATGGAGTTTGTAAAGAACCAGCCTCCGGAGAAATAGATTAATGTCTTTAGTTACTGTAAAAAAAATCTAAGTTTTGGTTAGGTATGAATGTTAAGCCTAACTTTAAGACCTCAATCTGTAAAGGGGTAAGTGCATATTTTGAAATGTTAATTACCTCCAAACTACCAATTTTTCCCTTCTTTGCTGGTTGTTTTCTGGATGTAGATGTCTTTTTAGTTGGATCTTTACTCCCACCCACTTTCGCCACCAAGGTCCTGGTTAATGTCCTCGTGATGGGATTGGGAATGCCAATTAGTTCTTCCTCTAAGGATGATAGGGAACACACAGACACAATTTCTGGTGTTGGATCTGCTGGAATTTTGGGTGTCTCTGGGTTGTTGGGTCTCTTTTTGTGTCTCCATCTGTACACTCATTTGTTTTTTAAGTCTGCAACATGTCTCTGATGTTTCTTTGTCTTGACCACAACTATCTCTTTCTCCCATTTGCTAAATTCTTTTTTCATGGTCAGGTTTAGATAACCAAGGGTTTCAGTCAATAGTTCAGCCGTCAATTTAACTCTCATTTCCTCAGTCTCTTGAATTGCTCTCATTAGATTCCATTAAAAGGCTCATAAAGCCATGGGAGCATGTGGTAGCTATAGACTCCCATTCTTTCCTAAAATCCTCCTCAATTACACTAAATGAGGGAAATACTTTGATGCGGAGGTCCCTAGGTATCAAGTCTTTTTCAATATACCTTTGCATAAAGGCCTTGTTTTCCAGTGCAACAAGGCCTTCATGCTGCGTATGAGCTCAGTGTTTGCCTTGGCATCAACTAGTGGCACCATCTCTCCCTCCGTAATGAACACTTTGTCGAGTTATGTGAGCTACACTTTTTTGCGGGCTCTATAGTCCATGGGTTCTTGTAGAAGGGCTGTGAACAAACACAGTAACAATAACATAAGTACAGGATCCCCATTGGACATCATATTGTAATAGGGCAAACTACTCGAGAAACTTTGAATGAACAAAAAAATAATGAGTGCTTAGATGCCCATTTAGTCATAGTGATATACCGCTCAGTCAACAACAGTATCAATTGCAGTGAAAAATTTATTAAAGGTGAACTACAAGTGTTATTATGATACCAAAAGTTACAATGCAGGTAACTTTTTCAGACAAAATCAGTGAAGAGGGAGAAAGAAAGACAGGCACTTGGGAGAAAGAGGAAGAAGTAGATATGGTCAGAGTAGCTTTTGCAGTACTTGTAAAAGGCGCTTTTTAACAAGGAACAGGTATGGTAAATAGCCCAATGGACCAGCCCTTAAAAACCCACTATCTAGGTAAAGTGCTGTATACAACACAATACTGTCAAGGCTTACCCATAGACCGTGACAATTTCCTCACTCCCAATGTGCGTGTCAGGAGCCCAAACACGTGTTTTGCATCAGGCTGCTGATGGTGGTCTGTGTGAAGCGGGGTTTTATAGGGGATGCACATTATGGCTGATGTGCTTAATCAGCCACATGTGAGAGCCGCAGAGCCTTCAGTGAGGTGGTGAGGTGGCGTTGCTGAGCGCACCCGATTGCGCCCGTACTGGAAGTCCCCAACACCAATTCAATTACGGCCGCGCTGTGCGCATGCGCGAGAACCATCCGCCATTTTGCTTACTGGCAAACGAAAGGGCAACACATAATCACGGTCAGTCGGACCTAAAGGACTATGTAAAGGATTACTACATACCAAGTCATTTGAGAATGGCGGAGGGAGAGTATTATTATTTTATTATTATTTATTTATGTAGCGCCATTAGGTTCATGACGCTTTACATGAGGATAAGGGAGACAAGAACAAGTACACTAAATCTAGGCGATCAGGACGTACAGGTACAGGAGGGGCAGGGACCCTGTCCACGAGGGCTCACAGTCTATGAAAGAGGAAGCTATCGACTGAAGCCCTAGCCAGCTAAACCTAATAATAGAAAAATAAATTAACAAATGGGAGAAAGATAGTTGACTATCAGGGCTATATAGATCCCCCCGCCGTACTCCAGTATTAAACTACGGGAAATTAGAGGTTTGGCGGAGAAAAAGGGGGCAATGCCATTCCTGTTAATTGGAGGCTTTAAAAATGTGATGGATACACAATGGGATAGAAGTAGTATATCGGGGGAGGAACGGAGGGGCACTGTGACTCCATTCGGTACTTTAGTACAAGAAATAGGTCTGAGAGATCTCTGGAGAGCTAGAAATATTGAGAGAAAATGCTTTTCGTGTATCTCGACTTCGCATGAATCCCTATCCCGCATAGACATGGCCCTTGGAAATTATTTGTTTGATGAGCTGGTAGAAGATGTGGAATATCTGGCCAGAGCCGTGTCAGATCATTGCCCAGTCCTCGTCTCTGTCCGACTGCCGAGATCACAGGGGGGGCGCTACACGAGAATGGAAGATATACCCGGTATGGTTGCGTTCCATTGATATGACTAAGATAGGGGAGGAACTGGAGGAATTTTATAAGATAAATGAAGGGAGCGCTGACTCAGTGGTGTGGGAGACTATGAAGGCTTTTTTGAGGGGACTCCTCTTTCGGGACATATGTAGGTGTAAATCCCGGACTAAACAAGTGACAAAAGATAGTTTACAAAAATTGGAGAGGGCAGAGTTAGACGCAGTGCAAAGGGCCAACCAGACTCTAGGAAAAATCTACGGGAGGCACAGGAGGAAGTTAATAGAGTCCTGATGGGAACTGCGGATAAAAAATTGTCGTTTCAGAAGTCAACATTTTTTGAAGAGGGGGAAAAGGTGGGACACCTGCTATCTGTAATTGCTGCTGCACAGAGGAGTAGCCAGTTTGTTCACCGATTGAAGGGTCAGGGTGGAGAGGAGGTCATGGATGCGAAGGAAATTCTGGAACTGTTTGTGGCCTTTTACCGAGACCTCTATACTTCACAGATGGGGGCAGAGGAGGGGGAGGAGATAGATATTTTTCTAGAGACTGCGTCCTTGCCTGTTTTGTCCGATGGGGATAGAGAAGCATTAGAGACTCCTGTCACGGTGGATGAGTTGGCGATGGCGTTGCATGGTTTGGCCGGCGAGAAAGCCCCGGGGGCGGATGGGTTGCCAGTGGAGGTCTACAGACATCTAGAGGAATTTATGCTACCTAAATTGTTGAGAGTCTTTGAGGAGGCCAAGGAATGTGGGAGGTTACCTGCCTCTGAGAGAAGCTACTATAGTGGTGATCCCGAAGGAGGGGAAGGATCCTACTCACCCGGAGTCATACAGGCCTATTTCGTTGCTGACGGCAGATGTAAAAATTCTAGCGAAGGTACTGTCCAATCGGTTAACGACCGTGATCTCTAAGCTGATACACCCAGACCAGTCTGGTTTTATGCCTAATAGGTCTACTGCAACCAACATTAGGAGGCTGTTTTTAAATTTGCAGCTGCCGTCGAACAACGCGTGCCGGAGGGTGGTAATATCTCTGGATGCCCATAAGGCCTTTGATAGTGTGGAGTGGAGAGTATTACATCATATGGGCTTTGGTCCTCAGTTTATATCTTGGATACAGCTCCTATATACCCAGCCAGTAGCAAAACTTTGGGTGAACGGGACTACCTCTCGCAAGATTGATTTACAGAGGGGAACCAGACAGGGATGCCCATTGTCGCCCCTGCTGTTTGCCCTTACGGTGGAACCGCTGGCAGCTATGATTAGAGGGTCTAAGGAGATTAAGGGGTTTAAATATGGTAGATTTGAGGATAAAATCGCGTTATACGCGGATGACATATTATTTCTGGAAGATCAGGGGACCTCGCTGGGCCATGCCATGCAAACCATTAATAGGCTTGGGACACTGTCAGGAGTTAGTATAAATTGGCTTAAATCAAGTTTGTTCGAGGTTGATGATAGTGGAGATGGGGATGAGATACCGACAGAAGACAAACGGTTACAAAGAGTGAGGCAACTTAAGTATTTGGGTATTCAGGTGGCTTTGCCCATCACGATTTCCTGCGGCTCAACCTTGCCCCTTTGTTGATACTGAGGCGTAAGGTTAATGCTTGGAGCAAGCTGTGTTTATCGGTGGTGGGGAGAGTTAATCTAATCAAAATGATATTAATGCCCAAAGTACTATATGTGCTACACAACTCCCCCTTATGGATCTCACAGCGGAAACTTAAGCCAATTAGCGACATATTTCGAGACTTGATATGGGTAAAGAGACAACCCAGGATACGACTGGAGACGTTGCAGAGACCAAAAGATGAGGGTGGGTTGGCGTTGCCTTATCCGGGGATTTTCTACCTTGCAGCGCAGTGTCAGCATTTGCGGGGTTGGGCATGTGTGGCGGACCATACTTCAATTAGGGGAGTCTTGGAGGGCTTGACTGGTAGATCCCCTTTGGTGGCTGGACTCGAGGATGGGTCAATGGGTGTTCTGGGAAAGAGATATCCAACTCTTGATCTCGCTCACAAACTCTGGGAACGTATTAAACAACTGAGAGGAGTGATGGGCCTGACGAAATATACACCTGTATGGAACAACGGGAGATTTCCAGGCTTGAAATCCATGGACGGACTACTAGAGTGGCTGCATGGAGGTATTCTCTATATATACCAATTGTTGGATAGACAAGGGCTGAATTCCTTTCAACAGTTGAGAATGGAGTTTGGCCTGTCCGACAAGGCATGGTATCACTATCTGAGGGTCCGACATGCGTTTAAAGCACAAGGCATTGGGGGGGAATATCTGTATACACTCTGACATTGTTCTTGATTATATCTGTCATGACGGGATGACGAGAGGAGTGATTTCTTGCATATATAGGGATTTACTGCATACATTTCTCCTTTCCTTTCCTATTAAGTCCCGTCTGAAGTGGGAAGAGGATGTGGGCTCCATATCTGAGGACCAATGGACTAGTATTATGGAATACATACCTAAACTGTCTATATGTGAATCAGCTAGATTATCACATTTATACGTGTTGCATAGTGTTCATAGATCACCAGTGATAATGCATCGAGCGGGATTGAGAAATGACTCGGAATGCCCGAGATGCAGGGGGGAGAGCGCTGGTATTTACCACATGATGTGGTCCTGCCCACGACTGTTCTCATATTGGACCACAGTTATTAATCGGATAGAGGGAGCATTCGGGTGTGTGATTCCCAGGGATCCTATTGTCTATCTGCTGGGATACGTCGAGGAGGTGGCGATTGACAATGTTCTAAAGGTGGTCATCGCGACATTATTATTTGTGGCAAGGAAATTGTTGGCGAGACATTGGATTTGGGAAGACCCCCCGAGTAGAAGAGAATACGTGAGAATGGTAGATTAATTAATCCGGTTGGAGAGGAGTGTATGTGAGAGACGAGGAAAATCGGAAATGTTTGAGAAAATGTGGTCATCATGGATACAATATGGGTGAGCTGAGAAGATATTCCTAATAGACCTACTAGGGGGTAGATAGGTGATGAGACGATTGTACATGATTTCACGTTTAAGCTAATGTTTGATTCCTATTGACTGGCCGCTGTTGGCTGGATTTGCTGTCAGGGGTAGGGGTGGGAAGTGAGGGGTTCTACTATGTACTATTGTATTTGTTAAAATGTTTAATAAAAATCTACCTGATTTTAAAAAAGAGATAGTTGACGCCAAGAGAAAGAAATATCAGACATGTTGCAGACTTCAAAAACAACCGGGTCTACAGATGGAGAAACAAAGAGACGCAACAACCCAGAGACACCCAAATCCAGCTGTCTGTGTCTTCCCTATCATCCTTAGTGAAAGAACCAATTGGCATTCCCAATCCCACCACAAGGCAATTAACCAGGACGGGGGTGGCGAAAGTGGGTGGGGGTAAAGATCCAACTAAAACGGCATCTACATCCCCAAAACAACCAGCAAAGAAGGGAAAAAGTGGTAGTTAGAGGTAATTAACATCTCAAAATATGCACTTACCCCTTTAAAGATTGAGGTCTTGAAGTTAGGCTTAATATTCGTACCTAACCAAAACTTTGATTTTTTTACAGTAACTGAAGACCTTAATTTATTTCTCCAGAAGCTGGTTCTTTACAAACTCCATGCCCAAAAAGACCCAGCTAGGATCGGTCTCTCTGAGGTGGAACTGGGTGCTATCAGGGAATTGGAGGAGGAGACCTAGCCTCAATAGGTACATTTCCTAAACACTGGTTTCACAGATCAATCACTTCCCCCCCTTCTCACTATGCCCACAGGTCGAAATTTTTAATAAATTGGTAACTCAAGATCTCAAGGCACTGAAACTTAAACCTAAGAAAGATAATTTGTCATCAGCACAAACACATACTTTAAGAGAATTGAGGGAACTGAGTGGGGTGGTGATAAAACCAGCAGCTAAAGGAGAAAGCAGACTACGTGTATACAAGGACCGGGATCAAGGAGATCCAAAAGAGCGAACCTCCAATTAAGTGTTATACAACTGATGATATATCAAAAATAATGAAAATTTTTATTAAGCACACAAGAAAACACCGAAACAAAGCATAAAAACATTTAAAAACAGTTGAACACTGTACATACAAAATTTCCAAGTCCATATCAATAAATCAATAGTTCATATTATATGAACAGTTGGATATATAATGTATGGACGTCCAGTAAGTGAACACAGCTCTGATAGTAACCTGTTGAGAAAACACTTGGCAATGACAGATAACCAGAAGGTTAGGTATGGGAGAGCAAAAAACAACTCAAACAAAAAAAACACAAAAGAGCGCATAAGTCATTTGCATAATTGACAAGGTAATAATGAAATAAAAATCAAAAACACAAATGATACTCAAAGGGCCATTGTATAATCCTATGGAAAGAACACTTGGTTGTGAGTTCAAAGAAGCTGTCTGAAGGAGGACCAAAAAAACAACTCAAACAAAGAACACAAAGCAAAAGGTAAGTTGCATAATTTGCAGCTGTAATAAAAAAATAATAATCAAAAAACACAAATATGATTATAGAGGGTTACTGGGTGAGTTTGAATCAACAACGCAAAAATTTGGAATGCACCCAAAAGCTGTCAAACAGCAACAAATGTAAGATATTACACTCAAGATTGTAGTCTGATATGACAAGTGCACTCAAGTGTTTAGAAATTAAGAATAATAGGGATGAAAATAAAAGATCTCCAATTAAATCACTGCCTAGAGGAAAACCAGATCACAGGTAGGGCTGTGCAGTGCATTTAAGCAAGATACTAGTTACCAGTCATGCCAAGCAGGCATGGATGTGGAGCTGGACAGACTCCTAAAGGACTGGCTGGTGCACCGACACCTAACGCGTGTCGCTGTCTAAAGAGGCATCTTCCTGAGAGGGAAGGTTGCTGTCAGCCTGTGGGAGCTCCGACGTTTTATATAGTACTTGTAAATCCCTGCCGTCCACAAACCGGAAGTGACGCGGCGCGATTACCGGAAGTGACGTTCCGGAGCTAGGAATCAAAGCAGGGAGGCGTGTAACCATTGCATAGCAACGAATGCGCATGCGCAGACCGGTCGGTCAAGAGCGCTGATTATAGGAAGCCAAGGAGCTTCCTGATAGAGAGGGAACATGGAGCGAGAAGCCAGGAGGAGGAGAGCAAAAAGAGGAGTGTTGTGTGCAGCCAGGAAATTAATTCCTATTAAATTAACAATTTAATGTGCCTAAAAGCATAAGGAATATATAAAGTTAGAACATAATATTAATGACTGCAAAATCAAGAAGCGCATCTCTTTGGTGAAACCTGAAAATAAAAAGGTTAATAAGAAAACATGAAAGGGGCAAAAGGCGAATTATACAATACCAGATGGTTTATTAAGAAGAAAAAAAGAGGAAAAGAAGGGAAAAAAGGGGGAAAAAAATGGGGAAAAATGGAAAAAATGAAAAAAGGAAGAAACAAAGGTTGAAAAATGAAAAGCTGTGACAAAAACATGTAACAGCAACCAAAAGTTTGCAAATAGACAAGATCTAAAGATCATAAGGTCTGTTAAGAAACAGAAAAATATTTCCAAAAGACAGAGTCAACTTAGAAAAGTGATAACATGGACCTCAACAGGATTAGCACTTACAAAAACCCTTCATAGGCAAGTACTGATGTTAAACAGGCAAAATTGCACCCGATAAGGGTGTGTTAGTATTAAATGTCTCATAGGAATTCCAAATCAATGAAAGAGATAGTAAAACTTTTTTCGTGAAGAAGAGTGATCCATCTGTGGTGATGTTCCACGTAATGTAGACTCTGAACTCGAAGAGGATATAAGGTCCAATGCACAAGGCCAGGGTGCAGCAGATGGTGGTAGCACATAAATGAATGGTAGTGGCACACTACCAGTGGGTTCTGGGATGCCGTGTAAAAGAAGAGCCAAGGGTATGAAAGGTGAAACGGAGGATCCTAAAATTAAAAGGAAGAGATCAGAGAGCAGATAATCATAAGGAACAGGGAAATAAGATGTAATGCTAGAACTTATTTCTTATAGAATCCTGTAAAAAGGAACTCTTCATTAATGCCATGTGGTGCAAGACTTTGGAGGTTGTAAATCCATTTACTCTCCCTCCTAAATAATTCATCCGTCAGATTGTCCCTACGGATACTGGATAAAACTTTATCCAGAATGATGATCTGCAAATCTTTAGAAGAGCCATGGTGAAAGTCTAAGAAGTGTTTCGCAACCGAACTCAACGGCTTACCTCTGTCCCAATTAGATTGATTAGATTGGGCAAACTCTATGTTGGAAAAATGGTTCTGAATTCTCCTTCTGGCCTCCTGTGTTGTTTCGCCAACATACACCTTGGGACAGCTGCAAATCAAAGCATAAATGATGTTGCATGATCGACAGTTGGCATAGATCTTTGTTGCAATGGAATAAGGGAAGAGTTGGATTTTATCATTAGCAATCATTGGCGGACAAATGGTACAATCACCACAAGGGAACCTCCCAATTAGTCTAGAGCCCCTACCCAGACGTTGTGGAGGTCTCTTAAAATGACTGGCCGTAAGATGGTCACTGAGGTTTTTAGCTCTCCTGGCTATCAAAGTGGGTTGTGAACAGATAAATTGTTAAACTTTTGGATCGCTCAATAATATATTCCAGTTCTTTTTCAAAATGCCACGGAGGTCCCCCCAATGATTATTATAGGTGGTAATAACAGTCAATCGGTCAAATTCCTGTTTAGGTCTCGTTCTCAATAAATCCCCCCTGATGGTTTTATCAGTAGCCTGAAATACATGAGCTATGATCTTTCGTGGGTATCCCCTCTCTTTGAACCTTGAAGTCATATCCTTAGCTTCTTGTAAAAAGGTGTTGTTAGCTGTGCAATTCCGTTTTAAATGGAAAAACTGTCCCTTTGGAATAGCATGGCAAAGATGTTGAGGATGAAAGCTCTCATAATGTAAAATACTGTTTACAGCAGTCTCTTTTCTATGAAGAGCAGTCAGGATCTTACCATCACGTTGTTGTACCGAGATCCAAAAAGACCACTTCATCCAAGGAATGGTGGGAAGTCAACACGATGTTAAGTGAGTTTGAATTAAGATCCTTGATGAAATCCATGCAGTCCTCTGTAGACCCTGTCCAAAAAAATAGGATGTCATCGATGTATCTGTACCAATGAGGCACAGATACAGCATATTTCGGATGGGTGCAAACGCACGTCTCCTCCCACCAACTCAAAAATAGGTTGGCAAAAGAAGGCGCGCATTTCGCACCCATCACAGTCCCAGCAATCTGCCTATAGAAGGCATGGTCAAAGGTAAAATAATTGTCATGCAAGATCATTTGTAAAAGGTCCAAGATGAAGGAATCATGGAGTCGTGTCCCTGTAGATTTTTGATACAAGAAGTGTGAGACAGCACCCAGTCCCAAAGAATGTCCAATGCAGGTATAGAGACCTTCAACATCCATTGTTACTATAAGGTAACGATGGGTGCACTGGATAGAATTCAGTTTACAAATGAGGTCAGATGAATCACAAATATACGATTCTAAGCAAAGGACATAGGGCTGGAGGTAGAAATAGACATATGAACATGGCTTTTCAAAAATTCCACCAACCGACACGATTGGCCTGCCAGGGGGTTTTGTCAAGGATTTGTGCACTTTTGGCAACAAATACAGGGTTGGAACTACCGTATGTGTAATCACCAAATAGTCTTTCTCTTTTTTAGATATAATATTGAGGTCGAAGGCCCGTATAAAGACTAAGGCAGGGTCCGATGGGAGTTTTAGATAGCAGCTGGAGTTGTTGAGCTATGAGCTTCCTCCAGGTACATGTCTGTCGGCCATAACACCACGTTCCCCCCTTTGTCAGCTTCTTTTATCAAGAAGTTTTTGTTATTTCTTAACTTATTGAGAGCATTATGTTCAGCCTGACTCAGATTTTCATGTTGTAAATGATGGATTTTGAGACTAAGTAAGTCTTTACACACAAGTTCAAAGAAAATCTGAACAGGTGGACAAAGGGAGAACGGAGGTGTGGCCTGTGAAGGGACCCGAGAAATAAAGGGTTGTTTATGTGATAATGTACCTGTCGTAGAAGACTCCTCCGTGAGTTCCAGAAGATCCCTGAAGGAAGGCCGATCTTCTGGTGGAAGAGTGTCCAAGAGAGTGGGCTGATGGTAAAGGATCTTGAACATAAGCTGCCTGCAAAATAAGTAGACGTCCTTGGTAACCTCAAATTTATCCAATGGATACATGGGTGAGAAAGACAAACCACGTTTTAAGATATGTGTCTCTATTTCCGATAGTTTGTAGGGGGACAGGTTGATTATTTGAAGATCACTCCTCACTACATCATTGTTACTCACATTTGTCACCATCTCTTGCCCAATCTTGCTCCTAAGGGAAGGATCGGAGACCACTTCCCTGTCCTGGGATTTCGATTACTTAAATGAGGAGGACTTACGTTGTCCTCATCGGGTACGCCATCTAAGTCTGTGTAGTCCCCCGATAAAAAAAATCGTCACTGAAGTTGAGGGAGTGATATTGTCACCTCCAGCTCCCACAGGATTTTTAGGAGGCTGATCGGGTCTTTTGGGACGAGAGGGTTTGTTCGGTCTCTTGGGTCTCTGAGGTCTGTAGGGTGTACGGTTATCCCTATGCGACCACCTGTAAACTATGTTTTCCTCTAGATCGTGTTTGTCACGAAGAAATTTTTGTTTTTAACTCTGAATGATGTCATCCTCAAAGCGGTCAATGATGTTTTTTAATCGAGTCTGAAAAAGTACAACCAATTTCTCAGTATCGAAAATCTTTTAATTTTGCCTCAAGTGTTTTCACTTCAGTCTTAATTTTTTGTAAAAAAAAAACTTTGTCATGCTCAATGAGCATAGAAATGATAATACCTGAGCATTTAAACAGTCCAGCCTCCAAGATCTTTTTGAAGCTAGCATCCACTTCCCAAGCTGGGAAAATTTGGACACATAAGCCTCTTGAGGCTGCCCCTAGTTTAAGATATTCCTCTAGGGATTGAATGTTCCACCAAGTTTTACAGAGATGCTTATGTAATTTAGTTTATTAGACACCCCTTTAAAAGAGTGATCCATTACAATTGGCTCGCTAGTTGAAAAAATCCCTCCTGTATCTTTTTTCCAAATAGCCTCCCTGGATTCAAGATCCATAGCAAGGAAACAAGGAATAATATAGATCAGAGGTTCCCAACTCCAGGCCTCAAGGCACACCAAGAGTGCAGGTTTTGAGGATTTCCTTAGTATTGCACAGGGGTTTGAATCATCACCTGTGCAGATGATCACATTAGCACCTGTGCAATATTAAGGAAGTCCTGAAAACCTGCACTGTTGGTGTGCCTTGAGGCCTGGAGTTGGGAACCTCTGATATAGATAATATATAAAAAAATCCCCAAAAGAACGAAATGTGCTTTCAAATGTGGTTTTACATAACTCGCCTTTTGCCCCTTTCATGTTTTCTCTTATTAACCTTATTATTTTCAGGTTTCGCAGTCATTGATATTATGTCTAACTTTATATATTCCTTATGCTTTTAGGCACATTAAATTGTTAATTTAATAGGAATTCATTTCCTGGCTGCACACAACACTCCTCTTTTTGCTCCCCGCCTCCTGGCTTCTCGCTCCATGTTCCCTCTTTATCAGGAAGGTCCTTGGCTTCCTATAATCAGCGCTCTTGACCGGCCGGACTGTGCATGCGCATTCGTTGCTATGCAACGATTACACGCCTCCCTGCTTTGATTCCTAGCTCCGGAACGTCACTTCTGGTAATCGCGCCGCGTCACTTCCGGTTTACGGACGGCAGGGATTTACAAGCACTGTATAAAACACTGTAGCTCCTGCAGGCTGACAACACCCTTCCCTCTCAGGAAGATGCCTCTTTAGACAGCGACACGCGTTAGGGGTCGGTGCCCCAGCCTTCTAGTCCTTTAGGAGTCCGTCCAGCTCCACATCCATGCCTGCTTGGCAAGTCTGGTAACTAGTATCTTGCTTAAATGCACTGCACAGCCCTACCTGTGATCTGGTTTTCCTCTAGGCAGTGATTTAATAGATCTTTTATTAACATCCCTATTATTCTTAATTTCTAAACACTTGAGTGCACTTGTCATATCAGACTACAATCTTGAGTGTAATATCTTACATTTGTTGCTGTTTGACAGATTTTGGGTGCATTCCAAATTTTTGCGTTGTGGATTCAAACTCACTCAGTGACCCTCTATAATCATATTTGTGTTTTTTGATTATTATTTTTTATTACAGCTGCAAATTATGCAATTGACCTTGTGCTTTTGTGTTCTTTGTTTGAGTTGTTTTTTGTCCTCCTTCAGACAGCTTCTTGGCACTCACAGGCAAGTGTTCTTTCCATAGGATTATACAATGACCCTTTGAGTCACATTTGTGTTTTTTGATTGTTATTTCATTATTACCTTGTCAATTATGCAAATGACTTATGCGCTCTTTTGTGTTTTTTTTGTTTGAGTTGTTTTTTGC
Organism: Allobates femoralis; assembly: GCA_033576535.1. Classification (NCBI taxonomy): domain Eukaryota; kingdom Metazoa; phylum Chordata; class Amphibia; order Anura; family Aromobatidae; genus Allobates; species Allobates femoralis. The sequence continues at coordinate 368,656,317 of JARQOC010000003.1, forward strand.
TCTCCCATACCTAACCTTCTGGTTATCTGTCATTGCCAAGTGTTTTCTCAACAGGTTACTACCAGTGCTGTGTTCACTTACTGGACGTCCATACATTATATACCCATTTGTTCATATAATATGAACTATTGATATGGACTTGGAAATTTTGTATGTACAGTGTTCAACTGTTTTTAAATGTTTTTATGCTTTGTTTCGGTGTTTTTCTTGTGTGCTTAATAAACATTTTCATTATTTTTGATATATCATTAGTTGTATAATTGGAGCTTTGCTCCTTTGGATCCCGTTGATCCCGATCCTTGTATACACGTAGTCTGCTTTCTCCTCCTTTTGCATGTTATATTGTGCGTGTGAGTGGTGGATCATGCCTTGGTGCTCGCCAAATCTTTTTGTCCTTGCTTACAAAACCAGCAGCTAAGGGGGAAAATGTGGTGGTCTGGCCGATCGAATTGTACAAAAAGAAGGCATGGGGGACAAATGAGAGATAAATAGTTTTACGAGCAACTCCCCTCCAACCAGATTAATAAATTATCTGTGGCACTCAGGACAATCCTCAAGAGGGCTTTTGAATCTGGTAATCCCCAAAAAGGTATTGGATGGACTCCTCGTTGACGCACTAGTGACACCCACTGTCTATTTACTACCCAAAATTCATAAAAACTCAGAGGTACCAACAGGACGTCCTATTGTGTCTGGCATAGGAGGGCTATGCGATGTAACTTGCAAATTCATAGAACATTACTTGCACCCCATAGTGGAGATGTTGCCCTCGTATGTCAGGGACACATCGGACGTTCTGCGGGGGATAGATGGACTTTACCTGAATGAAGGGTTGTCACCGGTGACGATTGATGTGGAGTCTCTATATACCAGTATTGGGCATTCACATGGCCTTGATCCGGTGGAATATTACTTGGGAATGACCAATTGGGATCGACAGTTGCGTTATTTAATTCTAGAACTTCTTGAATTTGTATTGACCCACAATTTTTGTTTTTGGGGATCTGTTCTACCTACAGCAGTGCGGCACAGCGAAGGGAGTGGCCTGCGCCCTGTCATATGCCAACCTCTTCCTGGGTTACTGGGAGAGGGGGGTGTTCAGCGGGGATACATGCGCTTACTCCCATGCGCTGTGCTGGCTCCACTATATTGACAACATTCTTGTCGTTTGGGCTGGAACCGTCCCCGAACTAGTGGTCTTCATTAGTGAGCTCAACTCCAATGACCTCAATATAAAACTTACATAAAAACATGCTAAAATGGATATTGATTTCTTAGATATCAGAATCTTTGTAAAAATGAGTGGAGAGGTAGGTACAGACATCTTTAGAAAAAGTAAATGAGTGAACTCGCTCCTTAATGGTTCCTCAGCACATACTACCTCAGCGATCAGAGCAATCCCCGTGGGAGTTTCTGCACCTACGGCGGATTTCCTCTGAAGATTCCTTCTTTGAGGACCGTGCTGGGAACATGAGGGAGAGGTCACTTGACAGGGGCTACAGCAGTAGAAATATCAAGAGAGGCTATAAAAGAGCAAAAAGTACCCCACGCTGTGACCTCTTGGGTCCCAAAAAGCAGGTGGTGATGGAACTCCCCCTGTGGTGAAATTTATCGCCACATATAATAGGAAGCCATCAGGGGGATCCTCACCCGCCATTGGGATGTCCTGAAAACAGAATCCACCTTGTCCACATTTATTTCGGATCGACCTATGATGACTGCCTGGAGGGGTAGGAGTCTGAAGAATGGCCTAGCGCAGCCACTATATTAGAAAACAACTTTTTCCTTTCAACGTAGGACGCCCCTTGTTGGGCTGCTATCCTTGTGGCTCCTGCCTCTCCAGTAGGATCATAATCCGGACAAAAACATTCAAAAGCCATCATGGATCTAGGGAGTTTGATATCAAAGATTACATCACATGCAGCACCACTGGAGTAATATATCATGCGACATGTGGGTGTGGCCTAACATATGTGGGCCTCACCTCTAGAGAATTCTGTAGACAAGTCCGTGAACACGTCGGAGACATCCGGGCAGCAGAGGAGGTGGAGGATTTGGACACACTCCGGACCCTTCCTCGCCATTTTAAATTACATCAACCCTGCAACCCGGAGACTCTCCAGGTTTGTGGAATTGGGAAGATCCCATTAGGTATGCAGGGGGAAGGGGGAGACCTGAAGAAGGAGGTGGCCAAACTTGAATGCCGGGGGATTGTAAATTTGGGTACAATGGCACCGGCAGGCCTTAACAAAGATTCAGTTTTGCACCATTCCTCTGACCTTCTCTTTGATCTATCGGATTGTCTGTTGGGATTGTGGTCCATAGAGAAAAACTCTCCATTGATGCATTGTACCTCTTAGATCTCTCTAAAAGGCCGGATCAGTTACACACAGATAATTGTGCAGAGATTGTTCGTAGATCTTTGGTTGCAGCAAAATCAAGGACACATTGTTCCATTTGTACACGGCCACAAAATGGAACAATGTGTCCATGATTTCACTGCAACCAGAGATCTGCAAACAATCTCTGCACAATTATCTGTGTAACTGGGCCTTTACTCTCTGAATTTTCATGCACGGGTGCACGTGGTCAGTGACGTCACCGGAAGTTTTCTTACGGACCAGGTGGGCTCGGGAACGCCCCCTCACTGCCCCAATTGCGGGGTCTGCGGCTCTCACATACGGCTGATGAAGCCTCGCTTTACACAGACCCTCACCAGCCCCCTGACACGAAACACGTGTCGGTGCTTCTGACACGCACAGTGGGAGTGAGGAAATTGTCATGGTCTATGGGTAAGCCTTGACAGTATTGTATTGTATACAGCACTTTACCTAGGTAGTGGGTTTTTAAGGGCTGGGCCCTTGGGATATTTCCCATACCTATTCCTCATACATACACCATTTACAATTACTGCAAAAGCTACTCTGACCATATCTACGTCTTTCTCTTTCTCCCAAGTGCCTGTCTTTCTTTCTCCCTCTTCACTGATCTTTGTCTGGAAAAGGTACCTGCATTGTTACTTTTGAAATCACTAACATTTTTAGTTCACCTTTCATAAATATTTCACTGCAATTGATACTGTTTTGGACTGAGTGGTATCACTATGACTATATGAGCATCTAAGAACTCATTTTTTTTTTGGTTTATTCACAGATTGTAAAATACATAATGAGCTGCGTTATTCATTATGCCAGAAATCTCGCTCCAGTCCTTGACTGAATTAAAATTTGTGGTGCACATAGTACTTGTCAAACGCTCGAGTCATTAAGAGGTCTCCTCTTAAATCATTAATGTCTGACTTAAACACACTCATTACAACTGGCAAGAACATCATTAGCCTTAATGAATTGAGGTTTAGGTTTTATTCAGCTTTGCAGATGCCTTTATATAAGGTAGCCAGGTTAACATGGAAAGCAGTAGTGAAAGGTTCACTTAAAGGGGTTGTCCCATGAACAAAGTTTATTTTAATCACAATTGTATGCGTTTAAAAAAAAATAAAATAATGTTCCTGCCTTGGGATAATCTTATAAATGTGCCCCTGCTATATGTAATGTGCAATGGATGTGTCTGACTGTAGAGAGACATAGTCTGATCATACATACCACATCTCCCGGGCTGGGGATAAAGTAAAAAGTGTAAAGCTATTAAAGCATGTAATCGCATATAATACCTTAATTGAGGTAAAATATTTTTTTAAAAAAACAGGCCGGTTAATGTTTTAACTCACGAAAAAATCAATACAAAATTAAGAAAACTACAATGATCCATAACAATACAACACCATAATCCTATAAGCGAATATAGAAAAAGATGGGTTTTAACTATGGTTAACTTATAAGTGCGTCTGCACCTGCATAGTAAATATGTCACACAACCGGACTCAAGTAAATTTATGAAAAAAGTGTAAAGTTTATTATTACAGAGTCTACAAAATGTGGGCATGAAAGCATTGGTGAGACAAAACACTAGATAACTATCTTAAAAAGGACAAGCTAGAAGAAGAAGAGGATGACAGAAAAATAATGACCCCCAAGAGACAATTCAGTATGAAAAACTAGTTGGGAAACTCAATAAAAAGCAAAGGCCAGAGAGACACTGGTTACAATGGTTCCACATAACAAAAAGGTAGTCTGAAAGGCATAAATCAATATATCTCAACAAGATTATAGTACCAGTTTACAGCCTACGTGTAAAGAAACCAGTTTCTTTACAAGTCAAAGGGTAATTAAAAATGAGCACCCACCCATAGCATAAAGTTTCAAATGTCCACCAAATTTAGGTCAGCCCCACATGTTTTGTGCCTTGATGGCAACTTCATCAAAACTTCTTCACAAAAAAAATCAGCTGTGATCTCATCCTGTCTGTATACTCTTTTTTTTCACTTCTTTCCTCGTCTAGCAGTTGTAGTATAATCACTGTGTCCCTGTATGGTCATACATGGCCATTACACAGTACATAGCAGTGGCACATATATAAAATTATGTCAGCTCAAAAATATTTTTTTGAAACTCATCCAATTGTGGAGGTTATAAATATTCCAAGATCTATTAAATCAAATCAACTTTAAAATTAACTTTCTCAGTGAAGAAAACACATTTCATCACCCTTATATGCAGCAACTACTACAAAAAATTCCCCTGTTGCTGGGTGATTGCTGTAGCGAGCCCCTGGATGGATTAAAAAGAAAGGTGTTAAACCTTTTTCAAGGTCTCCTACCTGAAGCAGTCACCAGCTTTGCAGAGTCAAAATACTGAGACTTTAACTCAGCGTAATGTTGTCTTAAAGTGTAACCACCATTTGAATTTTTATTTAATAATAATAATAATAATAATAATAATAATATAGAGCAAGTGATAATAACCAATCAAATATAATTTATTAATGAAAACTGGAAGGAAACCTTTCAAATTCCTTCCACAAGATGTCCCAACTAGTGTCTGAAGCTCATTCTCAGTGAGATCCGTCTTCAGCTTCTCACACATACCATATACAGCCAAAAAAACATATAAAGGAGGGGGGGGGGGGAGGGAGGTGGCCTACAAAGTGTGCTTGTCCATCATGGCTAATAGCTGATCTGTATTGTCACTTACCTCATGTAGGGACAGTATGAGCTCAGGCTGTCAGCAAACAGGTCCTGTAAGATCTTATTTGACTCTTCTGCATTCATATTGGCCTTGCTTCTTACAATCAACTGATAACATAGCAGCATGATGTGAATGGAGGAGTCAGAAAGGATCTCACAAGATGTCTGTGCCGAAACTCTGAGCTCACAATGTCCCTGCATGAGCTAACCTGGGATACTGATAAGCTGTGAACGCTGTTCAGTTCCTGCCCCCCACCCAGCAAATGTCGTGTATAGAATTAGCATATGGGAACATCTTCTGGAAGGGTTTTGAAAGGTTTCCTTCCAAATTTCACTTATGAAGTATAATTGAAAGTTTATTAAGATCACTTGTTCTACATTATTATTATTATTATTATTAATAAATAAACAGTTAAATGGTGGTTACACTTTAAAATAAGCAATACATGATAACATGATGCTAACCTGTTACCAATATGCCATATTTTGACTAGCTGCGAGCACAAAATGTACTTTGAAAGTTTGGAGAAGGCACAGATTGTTTTTTTTTTTTTTTTCAGAATAACAAATAAACTTGCATGATTTGCCATGTTCATAGGCATCCAACAGTCAAAATATAATAAGAGGATTAGTCAATTGGAAAGTTTGCTTTGACTATTACGAAAAACTAGACCATGAATTTTGTTTGATGAAACAAGACCTTGGATACTAGATGCAAGGAAAAGAAGCAAATTGTTAAGACATATGAATGTAATTTCTGCAAGCAGCTTACAAAAAGTAAATAAAAAAAAAAAAAAAAACAAAACAAAATTTGAGCAATACAAAATCAAATTTAATAGTCTCAAGTTTAAAAGTAAAATAAAAAAGCAAAACAAATAAAAAAAAAAAAAAACCACACGCAAAAGAAAATCATGAGAAACAAAGCTGAAAATTCAAGGCAGTATGTTGAAAGCTTACGGGGATTATTTTTTAGTAAACTAAGAATCAAATATTGTTAATATTTTAAACTTTAGGAAACTAAACCTTTATACACAAATATTCAATAATTCTACAAAACAAAATCACAAAAAAGGGACACAAAGAAGCACAATGCTTAAATGTTTACAAGTGGTTTTAAAACAGTAATCTTAGTTGAATGTCATATTTTACTTTTTTGAAAAACATGGACATGAACTCCACTATACTGTACCAATGCAAAGTGCACTATGCACAGTATGTAAAAAAAACACACAAAAATCCTGTATGAAAAAATATGTTTCAGAGTTCAGTTGAATAGAGAACTCTTTGGTCCTTCCCTGCCTCGCAATCTGCTAATATCAAAGGGAAAAAAAACAAAAGAAATAAAACAAAAAGGGGGGATAGGCTTTAGTATTAGTAGACCTAATGTGGAGTTGCCATCTACATAAAGCTATAATTAATATATAGCTCTCACTGGAATATAGATGTCAATGGCATAATTTCCCTTCTGTAATGCAAATTATTTAATAGGGAATAGAAAACTTCAGAGCAGGAGGGTGAAAAATTGGTAAAGCAAAATATATATGCACATATTTGTATGTATATTATATGTATAATATATATATAATATATATATATAAACACACATACACGATATACACATACATACATACACATATATTTTTTTTCACACACATTATACATTAATGAATAGTTGAGCTGGCATCTTGATTGACAGGTGGCTAAAACAAAGTTTTTAGCGTCTCGAAAATAGGAACCTACAGGTCGAACCTTAAACGTCTTCAAGGTTAACATAAGCTTAAAGTTATCCATAGGGCATATTGAAAGATATTTATTCATATTTTAATTGTATATTTAAAGTAAATAACTTAAGGAACTTAAAATTGGTCTAAAATGTTGGAATCGCAAACTGAGACCCAAGATTATAACATTTTTACCCCACTTTTCATTTAGACCAAGAGAAACACTTGTGAAAATTGGTGCAAATGAGTTTTACACTAAGAAAAAAAAAAAATTCCCCCAACTTTGTCAATCTGATTTTCTCTAATCCATACAAAAGACAAGAGCAAATTATTTGTGAGACTTGCTGGTTTTGAAAGAAACTTGTAAGGTCTTGTCTCCTAAACGATAGCCATTCAGACTTGCAATGGCCATAGCTGCTTCTTCATAGTTTGTCATGGTCACAAAGCCAAAACCTTTGCACTTGTTGGTGTTAAAATCACGAATAACTTTCACATTAGTGACGGCTCCAAATGGACCAAACATTTGCCAAAGGATTCCTTCATCTGCATCTTGACCAAGGTTGTAGATGAAGATGCACCATCCAGATGAAGCACTGCTGGCAACATTCACACCAGATATACTACTCATATGATCTACCCCCATAGGTGAAAACCTATTTAGGAAGAAAAAAGAAAAGTAAATTAATACACATTTTATTTTACATGCGTAAGAGGTATCGAGTAAAAAAAAACAAAAAAAAAAAACCATGCATTAACATGGAAATCAAACAGTAAATATATAAAATGGCACAAAATAAATGTTCTGACAACTGACATTTTTCCATCAGTTGCTGTGTGTATGTATCAGGTGATATGGGTTGACCACACCCCCAGCCTTTAAGTAGTCCCATGACCCATCACATGATGTCGCTGATCGTTTTTTTCCTGTTGGACCATGAGCTGTGTGGATGCTGTGTGCAGTTTTTATGAAGCCTTTCTGAAGCTTTTTCCCTAGGAAATTGCCTTTGTTTGTAGCGAGTTGCTGTTCCTATCCTGAACCCTGGGTGGAGGTGAGGTGGTGTTAGCCTATCGCTGGTCAGGAACAGTGCAATGACAGTGGCCCAGTAATCCTCACCTTCAGAGGTAATTCTGGGAACAGAGACAGCTAGGTACCACCAGTCTAAGGGTGCGCTCACATCTGCAGGAAAGCTCTGCAATCTGTTAAAATACTGGTTTGCACTTGCAACCATGTTAAACAACAGTGAAATGCACATCTGCAAGTTTTTCCTCTGCGAGAAATGTGCAGACGAAAAATTTGCTGCATACTGCGTATGTCTGCATGGGTGCAATAATTCACCACACTCATAGATCGCGTTTTTAGCATGGTCATTTTCATACTACAAAAAGTCAGAAAAAATAGCATACATAGATAAATGGGATAGATTATAGGATAGTTAGGTTGAGTTTACCATTAAAGGGACACTGTCAAGTTATTTTTCAGTATGATACTAATCTTACCCTTGAATAGTGCCCGGGCAGATCTTTTAAAAACATGTAAAATAATTATTGTACCGTTTTTAGTTTTCATGTTATCATCATTGCCAGTCCCTGAAGGGAGCTCCTGGATTAGTTCTCTCCATTATAAGCAAACAGGAATAGTCCAGCTGCTGTATAAACGGTCATGTAATTATGCACTCCCTCTCAGCAGCTCTCTCCTCCCTTTGCTAACAGTGCAGTGTCAGGTTTCTGTAGCTTCTGTTCTGTTGAGGACACGGAGGGAGAGAGCTACAGATCTGCCTCATCTAATCTCCATTTGTATCTCTAAGCAGGTATCCCTGCTGTGACAGTTTCCGTGTTGTATTTGACCTCTTGTGATCCTGTAAACACAGAGAGCAGAGAGAATACAGCCCTCTTAGTGATCTCCTGTGCAATGATGTGAATATGTTACATGCATATTCATCTTATGGGGGTGGACAGCAGAGGACTAAGTAGATCATTCACTGTGATTGACAGATGGAATGAATCTCTTTATTTTAAGTTTACAAAGATAGGAGGGAACTATAAATAAACAAAATACATAGAGTTTAGAGCGAGGAATTAGAAAATGATAGCAGTTGCATATGGATTTTTGACCTGACAGTTTTCCTTTAAGCGTCATGCATATTCACTGCACTGATTGACAACAGCAAATTACAGATGCTCACACTCTGTGAGAGTGTCTGTGATTGGCTGTTGCAATCAGACTGCATTTCCACAATTTGGACTGTGTATGTGCTTGTTTGCCATACACATTAGTGTATGGCAACGAACCTGGTGTTATGGTGTGTAAAAAAAAAAAAAAAAGGGAAAAAAATGCATAGGGCTTCATAGTATTTGAAGAACAGATAAAGTCGACAGCTGTGAACTACCACCCTCAGCTGCCTAGTTTTACCTTGGCTGGCACACTATTTTTAATTGCGAGCCAAGGTAAAACTAAGTAGCTGGGGGTTGGAATTCTTAGCGTGGTGGGGGCCCTCAACACAATAGAATAGGAGCTCGCAGCCACCTTAGAATTTCGCACATTCAAGTGTCAAATCCTGGCGCTTTACCTGGCTCTTCCAGTTGCCCTGGTAACGGTGGCAAACTGGGTAATAAGAAATTAATGCCAGCTTTGTATTGCCAGCTGGCACTAAGACAGAGATTCATAATGTCGGGCTATTGTTAGATCCGGCCATTAGGAATTTCTAGTAAACAGTATATAAAACACAACACACAGAGACAAATCATTATAAAAAAACACAAACACATATCTTGACTCCATCTTTATTACTCCCAAGTAACCTCCACCAGAGGTCTCCAACTCCAGGCCTTGAGGGCCGCCAACTGTGCAGGATTTCAGGATTTCCTTAGTATTGCACATGTGTTAATGTGATCAAATGACATGCTCAAAAACAGCGATGGAAGGCGGTCTAATTAACGAAGATGTAGTCATATGCAGCGACACTTTGCGCATTCGCGTGTGTAAATCTAAGTGTGACCTCGCCGGTAGAGGCACTTGGTTACTAGTTAACTCTTCAAATGGACAAGTATGCCCACTTAAAATAGTCAACCGCTACGCGTCAATAAGACACGCAGGCAGGAGGGGGCGTGTCCTGACTCAGGCAATGCAGGACACATAAGCTGAGGGCTCCTCTACCAGCACCTGAAATCCGGGGATTAACGGCTTCCTGAGCACACTATCGGCTTCCCCAAGCATACCACCGGACTCCCCACACACTGAGGATGACGAGGACCTCTGGTAGGCAGTGGGCACCGCCACAGAGGCTTACAGATTACTTCTCTTCTGAGCGCCCAGTGCCTCCAGCTTCTAAGATGACCCTGTGCTGGAGACAGCCTCAGCTACAGCTGCACGTTCTCCCAGCACTCCTCACAGCCCAGGGGGGAGGAGGCTTCCTCGCAGCAGGGAGAATGAGAATGAGGACACAGCTCTAATTACTCTGCGGTCTCTCAAGGAACTTTTGGATACTCAGTGGCGATCGATCCAGGAGGATACCAGGACACTGATCGGTGAGCTAAGGGAGGAAATGGCGGCAATGGGGGAGCGGACTGGCCGACTAGAGCGCAAGATGGCGGCGTTCGCCACTGCGCATAATGAACTAGCAGATAGCCACCAGTAGGTGGATGCTGAGGTCAGGTCCCTTAAGGCTTCCATGTGGGACTTGGAGGACAAAATCAGAAAGGGCAACTTTAAACTTAGAGGCATGCCGGAGGTAGAAGACGAGGGGCCACTACCTGCCTCAATACAAACCTTCCTATACTCCATCCTCCCTGAGACACCCCGTCTGACCTGGCGGTGGAGAGGGCATTTCGCCTCCCACGGTCCCTAAGTATTAGCAGGGATCTCCCCAGAGACGTGCTGGTCACCCTGGACTTACCCAGAATGCGGGACTCGATCCTTCATGCCCTGAGAACTGCTCCTCTGACTGACAGCCCCTACAGCGGTTGGAAGGTCTTCCCGGACCTTTCGCCTGGGACTCTAATGAGACGCAGAGATTTTGCCCCCTATTGCGGAATTCAATATGCGTGGGGCTCTCCGGTCCATGTCTCGTTTCGCTACAAAGGGGCCAGGCGGGTCTTCACTTCCCCCTCGAAGCTCAAAACGGCGCTCTATTCTTGGAACCTCATCCCAAATCCTGGCTCCCCCGGAAAGGCATCCTCACCCCGGGGAGATCCTGGTGGATCCCCACGAGATCGGGACACTCGTGACTGAACTGCTTCCCGATTGACGGTTGCTGTTGGTTGTGACCCTGTGTTTTCTCTGGATTACACTAGCATGCTAGTGGTCCATTAAAGTGTGAGAGCAAACCCCTATGTCTCGCAGCAGTCGCTCTGTTGGATAGCCTGACGGACCGGCTGCGGGGGTTTCACCTGCTCACACTTCCCCCTCACTCTCGGGATTTTCCTGGGATTTTTTGGTTTACATTTGTGTACTTGTTTGTTTACTTGTTAAGCTCTTATCTCCCTCTCCCCCCTCCCATCTTTTCTCTCTCCCCTCTCGTCCCGCCCGAGCCTGTCGCCCCGCTCTCCCGTCCCCCTTGACTACTCCCTTCCCACCCTCTTCGCTGCCCCTCTTCTCTCCCCTTTTCCTTGTTTCTCTCAGCTCTTGCAATTTCCAGCTCCCTCTTTTTTCTCCTTGCTCTCCCCTCTCGTGTGGGGCTCCTTCCACTGATCTCATCATGAACGTTAAGATAGTCTCTATAAATGCTAAGGGTTTAAATTCTCCGGATAAGAGTTCGTACCTGTGGAAGCATTACGTTCACGTGGTGATGTGGTGTGCGTCCAGGAGACCATCTCACCTCAGCGGACACTCAGACTTAGGCACCCCAGGTTCCCCCACATCTTTTTTTCTAGTGGCCTGGCTAAAAAAGCTGGAGTGTGCCTAATAATCGGTGCCTCGGTCCAATTCACCTTGAAAAAGCACATTGTGGACCCAGCAGGTCGATATACTATTTTGACGGGTGACATTTCAGGAGTGTTGTGTACAATAGCCAGCGGCTATGCACCTAACTCGGGTCAACTTAAATTTCTACGCTCATTGTTTTGCAGGCTGAGGGACGAGTCTGTGGGTCGCCTTATCGTATGTGAAGATTTCAATGCGGTGATGGAGTCCCGCCTAGACTCCTCCTCGCCCGTTACTCGGAGGGGAGGCGACCTCCTCCCGCTCACCCGTGAGTTTCACCTCCACGATGTCTGCCGCTATTTGCATGCGGGTGAAAGGGACTACACCTTTTACTCTGGCCCGCATCGCTCATACTCCAGGATAGATTTTTTCCTGGTGGATGACCTCTCCTTGGCTGACTGCCATAAGGCGGAAGTTGGTCTCATCACCTGGTCTGACCATGCGCCGACGTCTCTGGAGGTGGCTCTCAGGACGGATGGGGGAGGGGCCAGGAGATGGCATCTCCGCCCCGACCTGTTGCTGGACCAGCATTTGTCAGAGGTTATCGGCTCTGAGATCTCATCATACTTTACCACTAACGACAATGGGGAGGTCTCGGATGAGACGCTCTGGGCCTCCCATAAGGCGGTCCTCCGAGGGCTTCTCCTTCAGACAGCTTCTAGAAGTAAGAGGGCCAGGGAGGCACTGAGATTAGACTTAATGGACCGTATACATCAATTAGAGGCGACTAATAAGACTAACCCTCTCCTTGGGACTTATATCACAGATCTCAACACTTCGGACTCAGTTGCGGGGACTTTTTTTGCACCAGTATGAGACGAGGCTGCGACGTCTTAAAACTAATTATTATGCTATGGGAGATAGAGCGGGTACCCTACTGGCCAGGCGCCTGAAAAAGCGATCTTTACAGTCCATGATCACATCTATACGGGACAAATCTGGGGGGCTGGTGAGAGACCCGAGGAAGATTGTAGAGGTTTTTGCCTCATATTATTCTTTTGTATAATTTACGTGAAGACCCAGGAACCCCTCAGCCTACTTTAGATTCTGTGCGGGCATTCCTGAAGTCGTTAAACCTTGCTCAGCTCCCTCAGGACAAATTAGACGTTCTTAATCGGCCCTTTACCTTGGCCGAAGTCTCCAAAGTCATAGCCTCGCTAAAGTCTAACTCGGCTCCTGGTCCAGACGGATTTATTAATGAATATTATAAGACGTATAGTGTGATTTTGGCCCCATTTCTTGTGCGTCTGTTCAGCAGTTGGAGGTCAACGGGCTCCATACCATCTGAGGCCCTAGAGGCGTCAATCACAACGATACTCAAGCTTGGCAAGAGCCCAGAGCTTCCAGAGAGCTACCGCCCGATCTCCCTGCTGAACACCAACTTGAAAATTTTTTCCAAGCTGCTTGCAACCAGACTCTCGGATGTTGTTACTCTCTTGGTGAACCCGGACCAGGTGGGCTTTGTGGCTCGCCGCCAGGCCAGGGACGGGACACGACGGATGCTTGATTTAATTGAGTTAGCGGAGAGGTGAGGGTGCCCCCAGTGCATTCCTCTCTCTGGACGCCGAGAAGGTGTTCGATAGGATGCATTGGGGTTACCTGGAGGAGGTGCTGAAGGGGTTCGGTTTTTCCGGCTCTATCCTGTCAGTGATCATCAGCCTCTACTCGAGCCCGTCGGTGAGGGTTTTCTCCTCGGGATACCTCTCTGGTCCCTTTGGGATTTGCAATGGCACCAGACAGGGTTGTCCCTTGTCCCCCCTAATATTTGCCCTGGTGGTAGAGCCGCTTGCTGCCTCTTTCTGGGCGGATCGCTCCATCAGCGGTCTCCAGGTGGGAGCGAAAAACCACGTTGTGGGACTTTATGCAGACGATATAATAGTTTCCTGCACCCACCCCTCTACTTCGATTCCGAGAGTTCTGGCTCTGCTTCATAAGTTTTCCGAACTTTCCTACTACAAATTGAACCTGACCAAATCGGTGATCTTCCCGGTCCATATTCCCAGTGACGAGAGTGCCCGCCTTGCACGCTCTCCCCCCTTTCGCTGGTCCCCCGAGGGCATCCCATACTTGGGGATCACCCTCTGTCACTCACGCGAGGTGGTCAGGCGGAATGTCGAGCACTTCCTGGAGGCTCTGCGGAAAGCGACAGACTCGTTGTCCCTCCTCCCTCTGTCCTGGATAGCGCGTGTTCAGGCCTATAGGATGGTCTGGCTGCCTAAATTACTATATCTTTTCAGGTGCGTCTCTCTCCCCTTCCCAACGAACCTGTTGACACAGATACAGACGGCGACTAATAAGTTTATATGGGCATCGAAGCATCCAAGGGTTCACAGGAAAACTATGTACCAGGGACTGAGGCGGGGAGGTATGGGTGTCCTGGACGTCGTCAACGTCTCAGGAGGTCCCTGGGGGTTCCCTCCGCCAACTGATAGCTTCTGAACCACTAGCCCCGACCCGAACCGTATATGGAATGGCCACAATTAATGCCCTGATAGGTGCTTGGAGACGTGCTTCGGAGGCTTGGACTAGTCTTCCTGCGGCTTTGGTGCCGCTGGCAGCGTTCCAGATGCACATCCCCTCACTGAATTTGACGGCATGGACCAAACAGGGAATTAAGACATTGGCTGACTTGACTATTCACAGCCGCCTCATCACGTTTTGGGAGCTGGTGTCTAACCATCCCTCCCTCCGGAGCACTTTTGTCCAACTGTGTCAGATATCCCACTTTGTGTCCCGAAACAGACCTACAATGGTGCTGGGGGCCCCTGGACTTTCCCCTTTACGTTCTTTACCTTTATCGTACCTTTATCCTGGTAGAACCGACAGTAACAAAAGGTTTGGCCCTGATTTATAACGGATTGTTGACACTTGACTCCCCCCTCTGGTTTTTCTTACAGAAGTAAATGGGAACGTGACTTGAGCTTCGTGGCAGACGAAGACGACTGGGAGGGTGCAATACGATGTGTATTGTCAGCATCTAAGTGCATAAATCACATCGAGCAGCTCAAGAAAACTCATCTTCGCTGGTATATGTTTCCCACCAGACTGGCTAAGTTCGGCGGACAGGCTTCCCCCCTCTGTTGGCCCACATCTGGTGGTCTTGCCCACGGATGGGTCAATTTTGGCTCTTGGTGGAGGTTCTCTTGCATTCCATCTTGGATGTGAGACTCACTCTCGTGCCCCAGATGGCTGTCTTGCATATTGGACTGGAGGCCCTGCCCCTGATCAGAGACACACCTGACTACCTATGTTCTAGTGAAAGACGTTGCACCCCCATCTATGGCAGACCTCACAGCAAAACTCAACCTGATCTTTACCCATGAATTCTATCTGGCAATGGACGCACCCTCCAGGAGATACGTAAGAGAGGCATGGGAGCTGTGGGCATTACATCCCCTGGCGGCGAAATTGCCGAGATGACCCTCTTCATTGGCTTCGATGGAGGAATGGTGGTCCTGCCGAGAGTGGGCTCCTCTTCTTCTTCTTTCCTCTTTCTCTCTGCTCTTCTTCGCCCCATTCCCCCTCCCCCCTCAATTATCCCCCCCAAACCCCCTCTTCCCCCCCCACCCGTCATTAGCTGATTGATTTGGAATTTTCTGCACCGTGACGTTTTACGCAACGGTGTCTGTTTTTGATATTGTATTATTCTCTGTTACTCTGTGTTATCTTATATATAAAACCCGAAGGCCACTTCCGGCCAATCCGGCCAACTTACGTGATGGACTCCGGACCTGTGTAATAAGACCGGAACCGGAAGTGGGCGCTTTAGCGCCCACCAGACCCACGAGCCACTGTCAAAGCGGTCAATCCCGCCACCAGCCCCGCACAGAGCCCCGTGTGCGTCCATCCACATCCGGGAACCGGCCTGGCCCGCCCCACACTCTGGTGTGCGGCCTCCGCCGGCACCGCTCCCAGTCCTGCCGCTCACCGGCCACTCTCCTCCTCCATCAGGGACCGCCACCGGCCCCGCACACAGGCCGGTGTGCGCCCACCCACATCCGGGAACCGGCCCGGCCCGCCCCACACTCCGGTGTGCGGCCTCTGCCGGCACCGCTCCCAGTCCAGCCGCTCACCGCACACACCCGGTGACTCTCCTCCTCCATCAGGGAGCCGGCCCCGCCACACTCGGTGGGCGGCCTCCGCCACCGCCGCCAGCACTGCCGCTGACCGCCGACAGCCCAGTGAGTGTTCTGCCCTCTAGCCTCCCCTCTCCTCTGCCCTCCAGCCTCCCCTCTCCGCTGCCCTCCAGCCTCCCCTCTCCGCTGCCCTCCAGCCTCCCCTCTCCGCTGCCCTCCGCTCTCCTCTGCCCTCCAGCCGCCGCTCTCCTCATATATATATGTTTGTATATAATATACATGTGTGTTTGTGTATATGCAAATAATGTGTGTATATATCTCTACATCTAGGTTCAATAAAGTTTCACTGCAGCACTCCTTGGTGTAAAATCAGTAGTCCTTTATTTCAAGGCTTGACAAAGGGCGTGTGTGCCCGATACGTGGCCATCTCCTGTCTGACAGCTTTACCAGAAGTCAGAAATAAAGGACTACTGATTTTACACCAAGGAGTGCTGCAGTGAAACTTTATTGAACCGTATGTATAAAGGCTGTGAAGTAAGCCGAACTGCTCTGCACCCTAAAAGCAAGTTTGCTGCTTGAAAAGTTTTTGACTTTTTATCTCTACATCTATATAGATTTGTGTGTGTGTGTATGTGCCTTTGTCTACATGCAATGTACAGTATGTGTATATACCTCTACATCTATATAGATTTGTGTGTGTGTATGTGTATAGCAGAGTGTGTGTGTGCTGACCACTCTGCCCACGCCGCTGCGCTGACCACTTTTACCGCACTCACTGCTAACCACTGAGCCACCGCGCAGTGCTAACCACTGAGCCACCGCGCAGTGCTAACCAATGAGCCACCGTATACTGTGCTACCCACAGAGCCGCCTGTATACACACAATTCATTTCACCGCACTCCCGTGACAATTAGTAAATAAACTATATATGGATTCTAGACTACCCGATTCTTTAGAATCGGGCCACCATCTAGTATAAAATAAACATCATTTATGGCAGAAAAAATAAAAAATAAGACACGCAGGCAGATTTTTTTCTCACACATACAAATGGTTTCCCTCTGACCAGATGCCAATTTCAAGGCTCTGAAAGATAAAAGTATAGAAGTCTCATAGGGAGCACTAAGGATGACAGTATGATGGTATTTAAGCAAAAATTAACAAACCTTTATTAATAATCCTCATGCAAACTCCACAACATGTTTCGACAGTACATAGGACCGTCTTCATCACCTGATCTTTCATTGCCACTTCTCCCTCGATACTGAGGGAGCACAAGCTGGAGCTGCTCTTGGAATTGACAGTCTGATTGGGAATAAAACCGCCACAGACAGCAAGCACAGATTATACCAACTCAAACTGTAGGACCTGGGGTTAAGCTATGTGAAGCTCAGTGATTACAGGATCTGTGGTGATGTAGCCGGTCACATGACCGTAATCAGATCACGTGACTTTCCAGGAAGAGGACGCACCAGTGGAGCAAGGGCACCGCAAGGAGCCGTCAGCCAGTAACCCCTTCCATCCAGGTCTATCACCAGGGTTGTGCAGGGAAAGCACAACCCCTTCAGGTTAGTGCATCCTGCACATAACAGAAGCGCTTTTAACTAGTGTCCATAGATCCTACACAGCGCCCCTTTCTCTTTTTGTTTTACAATTTCAAGACTCTGCCGACAGGCTTTACGCGGCTGACGAATGTCAGCAGACCCAACAACGACCGCATATGTTGGAGGGTGACCTTTTTTACCTCGCAGAAACCCTCCAACATATGCAGTGTTTTCTGAATCTTGTCTGCTGGTAGGCAAAAAACCATTGCATCAGTGTCTATTTCAATGCCGAAAAAGGGTAATACGTTACAAGGTCCGACCGTTTTTTTCGGGTGAAAGTGTTATGCTGAAAAGCCGAGCTATAGATTTAAATTTTGCAAGAAGGAGGGAGCAGAGTGTTACATTTTTGGGACCAACGAACAAAAAATCATTGAGGTAGTGAATTAGCGAATTACTGCCAGTATCATAGAGGATTACTCAGTCCAGGAAAGTACTGAACAGCTCAAAATAGCAACTCGAAATGGAACATCCCATTGGCAAGCACATATCAAAATAATAGTGCTGATCCACCCTGCAACCTAAGAGATGGAAGCAGTCTGGATAAACGGGTAATAGGCGGAATGCCGCCTCTATAATCAGATTTTGCTAGCAAGGCGCCGGGCCCCGCTGTGCAGACTAATTGTACTGCTTTGTCAAAAGACGTGTATGTTACCGAGGATTCCTCTGGGGGATACCGTCGTTAACCGAATCGCCTTTTGAGTATGACATGTGATGGATTAGCCGATATTTCCCGGGTTCCTTTTTTGGGATGATGCCTAATGGGGAAATCCTGATGTATTGGAAAGGTAGTGATTGAAAGGGGCCCGCTATTCTACCTAGGCAAACTCTTTTTGGATTTTTTGTTGTAAGATTTCTGCTAATGCCTGATCCGAACCAGCTTCGGGCCCCTGGCTACATTTCGCCCCCCAAGCTGCTCTGACCGTGCACTGGGCCCTGGCTGCACCTGGCCCCTAACTGCTACGGCCAGCTGGCTGCACCTGTCCCCTGACTTCCACAGCCCCCTGGCCGCATCCGACCCCCTGACTGCTACGGCCCCCCCAGCTGCATGTGACCACATTTGGCCCCCTGGCTTCTTCTGACCCCCCTGGCTGCATCAGACCGTCTGGCCACTCCATCTCATTCCTGGCTGCATCGTCTCACCTCCGGCTATCTCATCCCCGGCTGCACCATCCCATCTCAGGCTGCTTTCTCATCCCCGACTGCATCGTCCCTCACCGGCCGCACCGTCCCCTCACCGGCTGTCCCATCTCATCCCCGGCTGTCCCATCTCATCCCCGGCTGCGTCACCTCATCCCCGGCTGCGTCACCTCATCCCCAGCTGCGTCACCTCATCCCCGGCTGCGTCACCTCATCCCCGGCTGCCTCACCTGATCCTCGGCTGCCTCACCTGATCCTCGGCTGCCTCATCTCATCCCTGGCTGCATTAACCGTTCCCCTGCTGCTTCATCTCACCCTGGCCGCATCACCTCACCCCAGGCTGTATCATCACATCCATGGCTGTACCCCACTCCCATGTACTGTGCATCTGCTAGACTTTGTGCAGCTTCCTCCGCAACGGACACCTCCATTGCAACCGTCCTCCTGCAACATCCCATTCTTTGCAACTGCTTGTCTTGATTGGTCTCGACCCACTTTGCTTACTGTTCCTACTGCACCTGTCCCCCTCTTGTTTCTGTCCCCTGCCTCCATCTCACGCTATCCCCTTGTCACTTCTGACCCCTGCCTCCATCTCATCTCCCTTCCTACTGCATCCGTCCCCCTGTCACTCCTAACCCTGCGCCTCCATCTCATCCCCCCTTTCTGCTACACCTGTCCCCTGTCGCTCCTGACCCTCCATCTTATCCCCAGCGGCACCCCAGCCTTGCTGACACCGCTGCTCCTCCCCACAGCAGTTGTTGACCAACCACGCCTGTTCCCCAACCTACTTCACCTCTCATCCCCACTGAATCCTACATCCCTTTACAATATTTCCCCTTCTCTCCACTCTCAATCCCATCCTACTCCACTTCCTACTATCAGCCCCTATCCCTCCTCCTGACAGCACAATAACAATCTCTCCCTCCATCCTACCTAGCCATCTCACCCATTACTCTGAACTTTTCCTTCACACCCAACCCTTTGTCTCCAAACATGCCCGCCCACCACATAAGCTCTCCTGCCCCACCTCCTAACCCTCTCCCCTCCTCCTCCTACTTGCTGGTGACATCGCCCCAATCCTGGTCCCCCCCACCACATCCCCACAGTCACCTCCCGCCCACACTCACTCCACACCACTAACACTCACAATCCCTGCAACCTTACATCCATTCCAAAAGCCGCCCCTCCCCAATCCCCCTATCCGGCGCACTCTGGAACGCCCGCTAGGTCCGCAATATACTCTCGTTCATCCACGATCTCTTCATCTCCAACAAACTCTTTTCTTGGCATTACCAAAACATGGCTAGGACCAGCCGAAGGATCAACAGGTCCGAAACGGTGCCGTTGTCCGCACCCTCCTCCACCCCCTCCCTGCACCCTGTACTTAAATGTGGAATAAAAGCCGTCTTCACGTAATTAAAGACAATTGGGTGAGTGCCTTATTCCTTCTTCTAAGAAAAAGTCACTCTCTCCTACACCCCCCACCCCAACAACACCCGCCTACTCCGGGCAAAGCTGCTCCTTCACCTTTATTACGCCTCCCTCCTCTGCCCCCCTCCCCTCCTTCGAGGCGCACTCCGTGCGTATCTTCTCCCCCTGCAACCTCCAACTGGCGGTCATCTACCGCCCCCCAGGATCTTCCTCCATCTTCTTTGACCACTTCACAACCTGGCTTCTCCACCTCCTCTCCTCCAACATCCCCACCATCATCATGGGTGACTAACATCCCCATTACCGCTGCCTCTAGACTCCTCTCTCTAACCTCCTCCTTCAGACTTTCACAATGGTCCTCCTCCGCCACGCACAATCATGGCCACACACTAGACCTAGTCTTCACCCGCCTGTGTTCCCTCTCCGACCTCGCAAACTCATCCCACCCCCTCTCCGACCACAACTTGCTAACCTTCTCCTCCCTCTCCCCCCCAGAACCACGCTCCCCCCTCTCCGGAAACTCCCTCACCCATGCAGAAACATTAAACTCATCAACTTCCACTCACTCTCCGAGTCCCTTCTCCCTCTCTCAAACTTGGCTTCTTCTCAAGACGCCGACGCATCCGCCACCCTCTACAACACCACTCTTGCCACAGCCCTTGACCAGGCTGCTCCCCTCTCATACACCACAACCCGTGCACACAGACAACCCTGGCTCACCGCCCTCACTAAAAAACTTCGACAGACGTCTAGGGCGGCTGAGCGGAGATGGAAGAAGTACCACTCCGCACAGCACTTCACCTTGTACAAAGAATATCTCATCAATAATGCACTCGCCGCCGCAAAATAAGACTAGTTCTCTTCTATAATAACTGCTTTGTCCCGCAACCCCAACAACTTTTCAAAACTTTCAACTCTCTACTCTGTCCCTCTGCACCCCCACCCTCTCCGCTTATCTCCGCCAATGACTTTGCCACCTTTTTCAAAGAGAAGATCAACAAAATCAGACAAAGCTTTGATCCACAATCCCCTCCTCCCCTCGCCCAAATGTAGTTTCTCCTCTATGACTGAAGAGCACCTCTCCCTTCTTGCACGATCACCACTTGTGCACTCGACCCACTCCCTTCCCACCTCATCCTTAACCTCACCACAGTCCTCATCCCCGCCCTAACCCATTTCTTCAACACAGCACTCAATTCCAGCATCTTCCCCTCACCCTTCAAACATGCCCTAATCACACCCATCCTCAAAAAACCCTCCCTCGACCCTGCAACAGTATCCAACTATCGCTCTATATCTCTCCTCCCCTTCGCCTCTAAATTACTTGAGCAACACGTCTATTCCGAACTGTCCTCCCACCTCTCCTCCTGCTCCCTATTTGACCGCCTACAATCCGGTTTCCGACCCCACCATTCCACCGAAACAGCCCTAACCAAAGTCACCAACGACCTACTGTCCGCCAAGGGCATGTGCCATTACTCCGTCCTCGTCTTCTCGACCTTTGTGCTGCCTTCAACAGTCGACCACTCCCTCCTACTTCAAATATTAGAATCTCTTGGTATCACCGACCTAGCTCTCTCCTGGATCTCCTCTTACCTAACGCGAAGGACTTTTAGCGTCACCCACTCCCACACCTCCTCCTCAACCTACCCCCTCTCTCTGTTGGAGTTCTCCAAGGCTCAGTCTTGGAGCCACTACTCTTCTCCATTTACACCCTCAGCCTAGGCCAACTCATCGAATCACACGGCCTCCAATACCACCTCTATGCCGATGATACAAAGCTCTACCTGTCGGCCCGGACATCTCCTCCCTACTATCCAAAATCCTGCAATGCCTCTCCACCACCTCATCCTCCTTCGCCTGCTTCCTCAAGCTCAACATGGACAAAACTGAATTCATTGTCTTTCCCCCTAATCGCTCTCCCCCCCTTCTGACCTATCCATCACTGTCAATGACTGCACACTCTCACCCGTCCCCACGCCAAGTGCCTCGGGGTACTCCTTGACTCATCCCTCTCCTTCAAGCCCCACATGCAAGCCCTCGCCACCACGTGCCGACTCCAACTCAAAAACATTACCTGAATCCGCTCCTTCCTGAACCAAGACACGGCTAAATCACTCGGCCACGCCCTCATCATCTCCCGCCTCGACTACCGCAACCTCCTCCTCACCGACCTCCCTGCCACCTCCCTCGCCCCTCTCTGAACCATCCTCAATTCTGCTGCTCGACTCATTCACCTGTCTCTCCGCTACTCCCGTCTCCCCCTCTGACGAGCCCTTCACTGGCTCCCCACTTCCCAGAGATCCCAGTATATTTCTGACCAGGTCTCCAGATACCTACCCTCACGCATTCTGCGCTCGTCTCAAGAGCTTCTGCTCTTCTCCCCTCGCATTACCTCCTCACACAACCGCATACAAGACTTCTCTCGTGCATGCGCCATACTTTGGAACTCTCTCCCCCACCATATCAGACACTCCTGTGGCGCCCCACTACGTAGGTGCCACAGAAGGGGGTACTGCACCCAAAAAAGCGGTGTGGTACTCCACTGTAATTGGGACAATGGTCACAAGATGGAGCCCTAGAGCAAACACCCACACACTAAGATAGTAGGTGGGAGGGAACCCTGGGATGATATATAGTGGCCTCTAGGGGAATTAGTGAGCAGTTGGAGTTGTAGAGGGAGCAGTTGGAGTTGTTGGGAGGAGGTGGAAGGACCAGGCAGTCAGCCTGAGGGAACAAAGAGGGCCACCCCGACTGAGGGACCCTGAGAAGGAAAAGATCCCAAAAAGAAGAAAGAAAGAAAGAGAGGGAAGGAACTCAGACACAGAGTTCACTCTAGAAGGGGGAGATGAGTAACAGAGTTTGCCCCAAAAGGAAAAAAAATGGGTACCGGAGCCTGCACCTGTGAGTTCTTTAAGACTCATAGAAAATCCGTACAACAGGGATATTACAAATACAGCCCTGACTCCCACAGATCCCATGAGAGGGAAGCCAAGACTAGCCAGGAGCTGCAGTCCAGACAGAAGGTAGACCCGGCGGGTACAAAGGAGGCGAAGAAAGTAGAAGCAGCAGGAGGCTAGATTATCTACAAGAGATCAGACTTCACACAGGGAACAGAATAGAAGGAAAAGAAAGGAACATGAAAGAGGGTTCAATCTCAAGCCAAAATCCTAATTGCAGCCTAAAGCATTTGCCAGAATACCATCCATTGACCTGTTGAACTGTAAGCTGAAAGGAGTTCAAGTAAAGTAACCCGGTGAAGTGAAGCTTTGACTCTGCTGCGTTCTTCCAATCTAAACTGTTTTATTGCAGCATTCCTGCCCTGGTGGTCCCGTCCTGCCTGCGGGAACGATTCCTTCCAAGCCGCCATACCATCGACCACCGGAGGACTGGAGCGGCGCTGGTGAGCACCACCAGACTCAGCAGGTGGTGTCACGACTAAGACAGATTTTAGACAGAACTCAAGACAATAGTAGCGCCCTTTTTAGTTGACCCCAGGACCACGCCTTCGGGATGGCCACCCGTGACTTCCCAGACTAAAAGAGAAAGAGAGAGTCCCGAGAGCCGAGTACCCCACAGCCCTGGGAGGGTGAGCAAGCGTCACTCCCGTACCCTGGGAACCTTCAAGAAAAACCTAAAGACCCACCTCTTCCTTCAACCAACACTTACACCTATCTGCTGCACCTCATCACTCCCACCTCTCCCTTCCTACTGTCTCCCCCATCCCCTATAGACTGTGAGCCCTCGTGGACAGGGTCCTCTGCTCTACTGTACCTGTATGACTGAAGTGTAGTCATTTTATGTCTTGTCCTCGTCTGCCCTCACACATGTAAAGCGCCATGGAACCAAATGGCGCTATATAAATATTTAATAATAATAATAAAATGCACAGGTAATGATTCCAACCCCTGTGCAATACTAAGGAGATCCTGAAAACATGCACTGTTGGCGGCCCTTGAGGCCTGGATTTGGGGACCCCTGCCCTCCACGAACCTCTGCGATATCTCTCACTGCAGCCGCCGAGCATAGAATGAGCCGAGAGCTGCCTCCAGGTAAGCAGTGATTCACTGAGGTCACCCGTGAACAGCTCAGCTAACCATGGTGCCCGCTAATCATAGCGATTAACATGGTTACCAGAACGGTTTCCTCTGGTGACCCCACTGACTGACTCACCTAAGGAGACAGCTCTGGTACCATGGCAACCGCTATGCATTCTGCGCTCACCTGGCCACAGCTCTTGCCTCTCAGTTTGTGCTTGGAAACCGGGATGATAGGAGGATCCTTCTACATTGTGGCCTCTGAACACAGACAGAGAGCCGATAGCTGCTGTCAGCTTTATCTGTGCTGAAAAATGCTGCAAAGCCCTATGAATTTTTTTAACCCATTAATTTTACACACTATGAGGGCAGGCTGGTTGCCATATACTAATCTGTATGGATCCAAGCAGACACTGTCCAGATTGTGAAAATGCAGTCTGATTGCAGCAGCCAATCGCAGACGCTCTGAAAGAAAGTGAGCGTCTGTTATTGGCTATTGCTGGTCAGTGCAGTGATTATGTATGAAGGTTAATGAGTGGCCCCAGAAGGAAACAGCCGAAGAGCAGAAGACTGGCAAGCTTGATCTAGCTATGCTATCATCTAGATCAAAAGAAAAAAAGAGCAGCACAGCTGGTATGGCAGGGTGCAAATCAATTCAAGCTTCAATACTTCATTTGCTGTGTCATACAGACCACTGAAAAATGACTCATGAGTAAGACTGCTTAGTGCAGTTGAAATGCATTGACTGGGCCATGTCGACCATGCAAAATTTTTTTTTGTATGCACTATATTTTCTTTTGAAAAATGAAAATGAAAGGAAAATCCAGTCCTGTTGAGCCGGACTCCTATTTTTTCTGTTACTTATGCTACCTCATTTACATATTTTGCAAATTTACAGTTCAAACTTATCAAACATTTTGAGTACATATTTCCCCTTTCACCATCATTATATCCCATTGCAGTTATTATTGCATATTAACAAATCTTATGACAACCTTGTACTTTTTCATAAAATACATTAGATTGCTAATTGGTAGTTTCTCGCACATTTGTTATCAATTAATATATTTATATACAGTTCATCTGTGCACTCACCCTTTTGTTCATATAGTGTAAAATTCCAGCATCCAGAAGTGTAATTGCGCATGTGCAGGGTTCTCTAGTGTTTCTCGTTGCCTACGCCGCACCAGAAGTGGCTCAGATGCCATATTAGTGCTTATGCGTCTGCACACTTCATTCACAGCAGCAGCCATACTACACCTACTGCACATCCTCTGTTTAACTACTTAACCGGCCTCCTGCACCACCCTCCTTCCCCCCTTCACCGCTGACATTAGATGTCTCTGTATCATTTTTAGTTGCATGCTGCAATAAAGAAGTTGGACTAACCAAGTGAGTGCCTTTCCAATTCCTTTCTGCATGTTTGGATAGAAATTAAAGTGCTTGCATGCTAGTGCTTATATTATACTAGCTGTGAGCCCGATGCAAATGCATCGGGTGTCTAGAATACTATACTTTGTATGAGGATTACCGCAAGCGCGCCGCAAGTGTAACGACTCGCTGGCGCCGACCAATTAGAAGCGCGGCTCAGGCAGCGACTCGCAATGGCCTCGCGGCCATTGCTCGCGCTACCTGACCGGTAAATCGTTAAGTTTGAGGCCGAGCCTCTGGTTCAATTTTCGGCCAGCGACTCGCAATGGCCGCTTCGCGGCCATTGCTCGTACTCAGCCTGCGCAAGCAATGGCCTCACGGCCATTGCTCGCGCAGGCCAGCACTCGCATTGCTCGTACTCAGCCTGCGCGAGCAATGGCCTCGCGGCCATTGCTCGCGCAGGCCAGCCACTCGCATTGGCCGCGTGACGTCACAGAGTGACATAGCCACGGTCTTTTCAGGGACCGACACGGAAGTGCCTATGGCAATTATATAGTAGATACTGTACATTGCATATGGAGGGGTGAGGAGAGCGGAGGCTGGAGGGGAGAGCGGAGGCTGGAGGGGAGGGCAGAGGCTAGAGCAGAGGCTGGAGGGCAGAGGCTGGAGGGGAGGGCAGAGGCTGGAGGGGAGAGCGGAGGCTGGAAGGGAGAGCAGAGGCTGGAGGGGAGAGCGGAGGCTGGAGGGAGAGCGGAGGCTGGAGGGGATTGGCTGGAGGCTGGAAAGGAGAGGCTGGAGGGAGAGGCTGAGGGCAGAGGCTTTAGGGCAGAGGCTGGAGGGGAGAACGGAGGCTGGAGGGGAGAGCGGAGGCTGGAGAGGAGAGCGGAGGCTGGAGGGGAGAGCGGAGGCTGGAGGGGAGAGGCTGGGGGGAGAGCGGAGGCTGGAGGGGAGAGCGGAGGCTGGAGGGCAGAGCTGGAGGGAGAGCGGAGGCTGGAGGGCAGAGGGAGCTGGAGGGCAGAGGCTGGAGGCAGAGGCTGGAGGGAGAGCGAAGGCTGGAGGGCAGAGGCAGGAGGGGAGAGCGGAGGCTGGAGGGCAGAGGCTGGAGGGGAAAGGCTGGAGGGGAGAGCGAAGGCTGGAGGGCAGAGGCAGGAGGGGAGAGCGGAGGCTGGAGAGCAGAGGCTGGAGGGGAGAACAGAGGCTAGAGGGGAGAGTGGAGGCTGGAGGGGAGAGCGGAGGCTCGAGGGGAAGGCGGAGGCTGGAGGGGAGAGCGGAGGCTGGAGGGCAGAGGCTGGAGGGGAGAGCGGATGCTGGAGGGAGAGCGGATGCTGGAGGGCAGAGGCTGGAGGGGAGAGCGGAGGCTGGAGGGGAGAGCGGAGGCTGGAGGGGAAAGCGGAGGCTGGAGGGAAAGCGGAGGCTGGAGGGCAGAGCAGAGGCTGGAAGGGCAGAGCGAGAGGCTGGAAGGGAGAGTGGAGGCTGGAAGGGAGAGTGGAGGCTGAGGGAGAGCGGAGCTAGAAAGGAGAGCGAGGCTGAGGCAGAGAGAGGCGAGGAGAGGCTGAGGGGAGAGCTGAGGGGAGGCTGGAGGGAGAGGCTGGAGGGGAGAGGCTGGAGGGGAGAGGCTGGAGGGAGAGGCTGGAGGGCAGAGGCTGGAGGGGAGAGCGGAGGCTGGAGGGGAGAGCGGAGGCTGGAGGGGAGTGCGGAGGCTGGAGGGGAGGGCAGAGGCTGGAGGGGAGAGCGGAGGCTGGAAGGGAGAGCAGAGGCTGGAGGGGAGAGCGGAGGCTGGAGGGGATTGGCTGGAGGCTGGAAAGGAGAGGCTGGAGGGGAAAGGCTGGAGGGGAGAGGCTGGAGGGCAGAGGCTTTAGGGCAGAGGCTGGAGGGGAGAACGGAGGCTGAAGGGCAGAGCGGAGGCTGAAGGGCAGAGCGGAGGCTGGAGGGGAGAGCGGAGGCTGGAGGAGAGAGCGGAGGCTGGAGGGGAGAGCGGAGGCTGGAGGGGAGAGCGGAGGCTGGAGGGGAGAGGCTGGAGGGGAGAGCGGAGGCTGGAGGGCAGAGCGAGGACTGGAGGGCAGAGCAGAGGCTGGAGGGCAGAGCAGAGGCTGGAGGGCAGAGCGGAGGCTGGAGGGGAGAGCGGAGGCTGGAGGGGAGAGCGGAGGCTGGAGAGCAGAGCGGAGGCTGGAGGGCAGAGCGGAGGCTGGAGGCAGAGCGGAGGCTGGAGGGCAGAGCGGAGGCTGGAGGGCAGAGCGGAGGCTGGAGGGCAGAGCGGAGGCTGAGGGCAGAGCGGAGGCTGGAGGGGAGAGCGGAGGCTGGAGGGCAGAGCGGAGGCTGGAGGCAGAGCAGGAGGCTGGAGGGCAGAGCGGAGGCTGGAGGGCAGAGCGGAGGGAGAGGCTGGAGGGGAGGGCAGAGCGGAGGCTGGAGGGGCAGAGGCTGGAGGGAGAGCGGAGCTGGAGGGCAGAGCAGGAGGCTGGAGGGCAGAGCGGAGGCTGGAGGGCAGAGCAGAGGCTGGAGGGCAGAGCAGAGGCTGGAGGGCAGAGCAGAGGCTGGAGGGCAGAGCGGAGGCTGGAGGGCAGAGCAGGGAGGCTGGAGGGCAGAGCGGAGGCTGGAGGGCAGAGCAGAGGCTGGAGGGCAGAGCGGAGGCTGGAGGGCAGAGCGGAGGCTGGAGGGCAGAGCGGAGGCTGGAGGGAGAGCGGAGGCTGGAGGGGAGAGAGCGGAGGCTGGAGGGGAGAGCGGAGGCTGGAGGGGAGAGCGGAGGCTAGGGAAAGGAGAGCTGGAGGCTGGAAAGGAGAGCGGAGGCTGGAGGGAGAGCGGAGGCTGGAGGGCAGAGCGGAGGCTGGAGGGTAGAGCGGAGGCTGGAGGGTAGAGCGGAGGCTGGAGGGCAGAGCGGAGGCTGGAGGGCAGAGCGGAGGCTGGAGGGCAGAGCGGAGGCTGGAGGGCAGAGCGGAGGCTGGAGGGCAGAGCGGAGGCTGGAGGGGAGAGCGGAGGCTGGAGGGGAGAGGCTGGAGGGGAGAGGCTGGAGGGGAGAGGCTGGAGGGGAGAGGCTGGAGGGGAGAGCGGAGGCTGGAGGGGAGAGCGAGGCTGGAGGGCAGAGCGAGGCTGGAGGGCAGAGCGGAGGCTGGAGGGGAGAGCGGAGGCTGGAGGGGAGAGCGGAGGCTGGAGGGGAGAGCGGAGGCTGGAGGGGAGAGCGGAGGCTGGAGGGCAGAGCGGAGGCTGGAGGGCAGAGCGGAGGCTGGAGGGGAGAGCGGAGGCTGGAGGGGATAGGCTGGAGGGGATAGGCTGGAGGGGAGAACGGAGGCTGGATGGCAGAGGCTGGAGGGCATAAGGGAGGCTGGAGAGGAGAACGGAGGCTGGAGGGGAGAGCACAGGCTGGAGGGGAGTGCAGACTCACCGCGCCGCGGCCCGTGCGTGTGCTGTAGGAGGAGAGGAGGGGCGGGCAGAGCTGCCGGACAGGAAGTTCCGTCCTCCCTCCTCTCCGGGCGCACGGCGGGCGGCTGTGGTGAGCAGGGGGCCCCCCAGGGTGTGGAGGCAATGGGCCCCTCATGCCGAGTGGCGGGATGACAGCGGCGGTCGCAATGCCCGCTACGCGGGCAATGCCTCGCACGGCGTGGTGACGTCACAGTGTGACATATCCACGACGTGCTGGGGTCCGACACAAAACGTGCTACGGCAATTATATAGTAGATATATATAGAGAGAGATTAATATACAATCTATTATATAATCACGAATGGTTTTTTTCTGAGTCCACACTCGCTGCGAGTCAGTGTCGACATGTGGATACACAGTTCTAAGGCGACTCGCTATGCCCAGGCAGCGGGCATGGCGAGTCGCCTTAGCAGCGCGAAGCATTGGCCGCGAAGCGGCCATTGCGAGTCAGAGCGAGTCGCTTGCCTCAGCGGGAAATCGCTAGCTTTGTGGCCGAGCCTCTGGTTCTATTTTCGGCCAGCGACTCGCAATGGCCGCTTCCATAAGGATTACCGCAACCGCGCCGCATTGCGACTCGCTGGCTGACTGCGAGCACTTGCGGCGCGGTTGCGTTAATCCCCATAAGGATTACCGCAACCGCTCCGCAAGTGCAAGTAGCGGTGCGGTTGCGGTAATCCCCATAGAAAGTATAGGGGGACTTGCGGCAAGTGCGGTTTTGCCGCACCTGCCGCAAGTCCCCCTATACTTTCTATGGGAATTACTGCAACCGCGCCGCAGATGCGGTTTTTTAATAAAATAAATTAATCTTCATACAAATAAAATAACAAATAAGAAATCAATTTAATAATAATCAAAATAGTAAAAAAAAAAAAAAAAAAAAAAAATAATATATATATATATATATATATATATATAGATTAATATACATATACATATATATATATATATATTAATCTATATAATATGTATATATATATATATATTATATATATATCTATATCAATATATATATAATAATGAATATATCAATAAATAATCCATTATATTGGGCCAAAAAGATATCTTAGCTGATATATATAGATTAATATACAAAACATAAATATATATATACTAATCATATACATTATATATAATATGACATATATATATATATATATATAATATTAATCTATATAATATATATATATATAGAATGATTTTATATATATATATATATATTATATATATCTATATCAATATATATATATATATATAATAATGAATATATCAATATAATACTAATATTAATAATGGATTAATAATAATAATATTAACAATAATACTAATAATATTAATAAATAATCATAATGAATAATCAATTCTATTGAGCCAAAAAGATATATAATTATGAATATATCAATATATAATAATATTAATAATATATTAATAATAATAATTAATATAAACACTAATAATAATAATATTAATAAATAATCATAATGAATAATCAATTCTATTGAGCCAAAAAGATATATAATTATGAATATATCAATATATAATAATATTAATAATATATTAATAATAATAATTAATATAAACACTAATAATAATAATATTAATAAATAATCATAATGAATAATCAATTATATTGAGTCAAAAAGATATCTTAGCTGATCTTGAAGGGATGAG
The DNA here is from genome assembly GCA_033576535.1 of Allobates femoralis. Classification (NCBI taxonomy): domain Eukaryota; kingdom Metazoa; phylum Chordata; class Amphibia; order Anura; family Aromobatidae; genus Allobates; species Allobates femoralis. The sequence goes on from JARQOC010000003.1 coordinate 368,686,778, forward strand.
TTTCCAACACTGGTCTTCCGACGTCCGTCCCACAGGATCACCAAGCCATAATCGATTAATAATAATAATTAATATTAACACTAATAATAATATTAATAATTAATAATAATTACTAATCGATTATATTGGCCCAAAAAGATGTCTTGTAGGGATGAGGTTCCAGCACTGGTTTTCCGACGTCCGTCCCACAGGATCACCAAGGCAGGAATGATTTGTGAGGAAAAGTTAAACTAAACACTATAAAATTGCGGCAGGTGGGAGCATAGTGATTGGTAGACAAAGGAGAGTATGGTGATTGGTAGGCAAAATGGGTTGCTACCCAGCAACAGCAGAGTCTGCCACGGAATTTTCGCGGGCAAACCTGCTGCAAGTTCAAAACCGCACTTGCCGCACCTGCAAAACCGCACTTGCCGCACCTGCCGCAAGTCCCCCTATACTTTCTATGGGGATTACCGCAACCGCGCCGCAAGTGTAGCGACTCGCAATGGCCTCGCGGCCATTGCTCGCGCTACACAGCGACTCGCAATAGATCCCCATTGAAAGTATAGGGGGAGTTGCGGCAGATGCGGCAGCTGAGGTAGCGACTCGCAATGGCCTCGCGGCCATTGCTCGCGCTACCTCAGCGGTAAATCGCTAACTTTGTAGCCGGGCCTCTGGTTCTATTTTCGGCCAGCGACTCGCAATGGCCGCTTCGCGGCCATTGCTCGCGCGTGGTGACGTCACAGCGTGACATAGCCACGGCGTTTTCGGGGTCCGACACAAAAATGCCTTCGGCAATTATATAGTAGATATATCAAAGTGCTTATGTGCTATATAAAATTTGATTTGAGCATGTATATTTATATATTTGTAGTGTTTAGTTAAAAACCTGTAGCAGCAACAAAGTTCTGTTGGTCTACTTTTTCAGGTGTCTTTGGAGCAGCCTATCAGTGGAGTTTAGTATTCTGGCAACACACGGGAACACAACTAATTCACCTATTAGCCCAACAGAGAGCATGCAACTTTTATCAAACTGCTATTCCTTCAGGACAAGTCAAAGGATAAATAGGGTTTCAATCTCTTTCAGGCTATCCTCAACACTGCCACTTCTCCACCATTCTTCACATTTACTCATTTCACACATCCATATTTCTTTTATTTTCACGTTAAAAATGTGCATACAACAATATAAATGAATTTTGCTATTTTTTATTATCGTAGATCGTGACTTATTACCGTATATACTCGTGTATAAGCCGACCCGTGTATAAGCCGACCCCCCTACTTTTGCCCCCAAAACCTGGGAAAACCTATTGACTCGTGTATAAGCCGAGGGTGGACCCCAGCACAGGTATACAGCCCCCAGCAGTGTAGTATACAGCAGCCTCCCCAGTGGTATACAGGCCTCCCCAGTGGTAGTATACAGCAGCCTCCCCAGTGGTAGTATACAGCAGCCTCCCCAGTGGAAGTATACAGCAGCCTCCCCCTGTGGTAGTATACAGCAGCCTCCCCCTGTGGTAGTTTACAGCAGCCTCCCCCTGTGGCAGCATACAGCAGCCTCCCCCTGTGGTAGTATACAGCAGTCTCCCCCTGTGGTAGTATACAGCAGTCTCCCCCTGTGGTAGTATACAGCAGTCTCCCCCTGTGGTAGTATACAGCAGTCTCCCCCTGTGGTAGTATACATCAGTCTCCCCCTGTGGTAGTATACAGCAGTCTCCCCCTGTGGTAGTATACAGCAGACTCCCCCTGTGGTAGTATACAGCAGCCTTCTCAGTGGTAGTATACAGCAGTCACCCCTGTGGTAGTATACAGCAGCCTCCCCAGTGGTAGTATACAGCAGCCTCCCCAATGGTAGTATACAGCAGTCCCCCCTGTGGTAGTATACAGCAGCCTCCCCCAGTCGTAGTATACAGCAGCCCCAGCCTCAGTGGTGGTATATACAGGCAGCCCCAGTGGTGGTATATACAGGCAGCCCCAGCCCCAGTGGTGGTATATACAGGCAGCCCCAGCCCCAGTGGTGGTATATACAAGCAGCCCCAGCCCCAGTGGTGGTATATACAGGCAGCCCCAACCCCAGTGGTGGTATATACAGGCAGCCCCAGCCCCAAAGGTGGTATATACAGGCAGCCCCAGCCCCAGTGGTGGTATATATAGGCAGCCCCAGCCACCAGTGGTGGTATATACAGGCAGCCCCAGCCCCAGCCCCAGTGGTGATATATACAGGCAGCCCCATCCCCAAAGGTGGTATATACAGTCAGCCCCAGCCCCAGTGGTGGTATATACAGTCAGCCCCAGCCCCAGTGGTGGTATATACAGGCAGCCCCAGCCCCAGTGGTGGTATATACAGGCAGCCCCAGTGGTGGTATATACAGGCAGCCCCAGCCCCAGTGGTGGTATATACAGGCAGCCCCAGCCCTAGTGGTGATATATTCAGGCAGCCCCATCCCCAAAGGTGGTATATACAGTCAGCCCCAGCCCCAAAGGTGTTTACAGGCAGCCCCCAAATGCTGGCACTTGCCCCCCTGCTTGATAGCCCCCCCCGGCTACTTACCATCCTCTGTCTTCTTCATCGCGCGCGCAGGTGCCTCGGTGCTCCCGTCCTCCATGCATCCGGGTCCCCGGCCGTCGCATAGCGATGACGTCATGCGATCGGCCGGTCACATGACCCCGGATGCTATGGAGGACGGGAGCACGGAGGGACTTGCGCGCGCGATGAAGAGGATGGTATGGTAATAATAGCAGCCGGGGGGGGCCTTACAAGCAGGGGGGCAAGTGCCAGCATTTGTGGGGGCTATATAATTAGTTATGCACTGCAGTGCATATGTAATGAGCGGCCCCACGTGACGGGGCCGCTCATTCAGCTACCTCCCACTGCCTCCTCCAGCCTCCCCAGCCCTGGACACAGCCCCCACCTACCGTATTGACCCGTGTATAAGCCGAGGGGGAGACTTTTCAGCCCAATTTTTGGGCTGAAAAACTCGGCTTATACACGAGTATATACGGTAGATGGTGACAAATGTGTAAAATTAATACATTTCTAATTAATGGGCGAGTATCACAAGAGGAACCACATATATTAATGTGATCAATTGCTTTATATTAATCATGCTTGAAACTGCTAAAATGAAATTCTTCATAATAATCTGCAAGAGAATTTAAAACAACATATTAGTTCTCAATACATAAAAAAATAACACCAATGTCAAGTGATTCAAAATTATACATGCTTTAAATGTGGAATGCATTAACAAGATTGTATTGAGTCCACGTTCGGTATGGCTCCCGAGGAGCTGTGAATGAAGTGCGCAGGCGCATGAACACTAAGATGGCATCCGAGACACTTCCGATGTAGCCTAGGCAGCAAGAAACACTACAGAACCCCACACATGCGCAATTACACCTCTGGGACAACGGAATTTTACAGCAGATGAACGAAAGGGTGAGTGAACAGGTAAACTGTATATAAATATTTAATAACAATTGTGCGAGAAACTACCAATTAGCAATCTAATGTATTTTATGAGAAAGTACAAGGTTGTCATTAGATTTGCTAATATGGAATAATAACTGCAATGGGGTATAAAGATGGTGAATGGGTAAATATGTACACAAAATGTTTGTAATAAATTGCAACTGTAAATTAACATTTTGCAAAATATGTAAATAAGGTAGTATAAGTAACACACGAGTGACTAGTTACTGGAAGAAAGTCGTTTGGGATTGAAATGTTGCCACTATCATCGTGAAGGCCCAATAAAGACATTTAATACCTCTAAAAAGGAGTGATGCGATTCATTTTTCAATGGTCTGTATGCTATTATCTATCTAGTCTAACTTTATAGTGGAAAGACCATGATAAAAATGCATCTCATATGTATGTCATAATTCTGCATGATGCTAGAAAAACCTGTGGATACTGCGTGTGACACAAGCCTCTAAGGTGAGCAGTTTTCCTTCAGCTCACCTGTCACAGTTTTTAACAGATAAGATCTTTATATCCCAGTTATTCATACGTATGACATACGTATGCAGAGATCCACGGCGAGAAAAGATCCGCAGATATGAGTGCACCCTAACAGTCAGACTAGTTACCCTGATAACCCTTGTCCGTCACTACCATCCTGCTACATTACCCTTGTCCATCATCAGCACCTGTGGCCTTATCAGCAACCTACCAATATTTTGAAGCCATATGGCTTCATCATGGGCTTTTGCAACCCTGGTTCAGGCCCTTTCTGAGAAGATTGTTGAGTTGCGTACCCAGGTGGTGCAACAGCAACAACTTGTTCTTTGGTATATGGCCTCAGCTCACGCCCAGGCTGTGCCAGACGCTAAGATATCTTTTTCCGACAGATTTTCTGAAGGGAGAGACACATTTTTTGCGTTTAGAGAAGCCTGCAAGCTATATTTGAGGCTTCGTCCTCATTCATCAGGGAGTAAGAAACATCATGTGGGGACTATATCCTCCCTTCTTAAGGGAGATCCCCAGACATGGGCCTTCTCTCTACCGACCGATTCTCTATTTTTGTGGTCGGTGAATGGGTTTTTCATGGCGTTGTTTCAGGTTTATGGTGAACCAAATAGAGTGTCTCTTGTGGAATCTAATCTCCGTAAACTAAAGCAGGGGACATGGGCAGTTGAGTACAGCTAAAGGCCCAGTTACACACAGATAAATTGTGCAGAGATTGTTCACAGATCTCTGGTTGCAGTGAAATCATGGACACATTGATCTACTTTGTGGCCGTGTACAAATGGAACAATGTGTCCATGATTTCACTGCAACCAGAGATCTGCGCACAATCTCTGCACAATTATCTGTGTGTGTAACTGGGCCTTAAGTGTTTCGGAGATGGCACCCACTGGAATGATCCTGCCCCGAGGAGTCAGTTCTGTATTTGGGTTTGTAGTCAAGACTTCAGGGCACTCTGGTTCAACATACTACTCCTAAGTCATTAGAAGCTGCGATGTCCCTTACCATCACAGTAGACAACGGACTTAGAGATAGACCTAGACCAACCTTGCCCCTGGAGATCATCGCTGCTCAGGAGGTTCCACATGTGGAATTTAATGAACCTATGCAGTTGGGGAAGGTACCATCTCGTGCTAGCCCACCTGCGGTTAATCAGGTTGGGGGGGGGGGGGGTCATGCTTCTACTGTGGGCAAACACATCATTTTATTAGGGTCTGTCCACATCATTCCAAATCTGTTACTCATCTGCTTAAGTTTTATGAGGATAAGTGCCTGAGTGCTACTGTTTCGCCATGTTGGTCAGGCCTGCTCCTATGTCTTTGGCAGAGATGTTTAAAAGCACCTACCAGACACTAGGGGTAAAACTCGACCTGCATCCCATGTTAATGCTAGGCCTAGGCATTTTACTGGGAATTTCCATAGGTAATTCTGGGAACAGGGTCAGATAGGGACTCACAGTCTAAGGGTCACACTAGTTACACTGATTACTCTTGTCCGTCACTACCATCCTGCTACATTACCCCTGCCTGTCATCACCACCTGTGACAGTATCACTGTAATGCTCATTCAGATGACTATGTTTTCAGATAGAAGAAAAATGGTCATCAGTCTGAATTTCATCAATTTTTCTCAGCCCTCCATCCTGGTATATCATTCACCATCCTGGTACATGGCCCCATCCTGGTACATGACCCCTCATCCTGGAACACACACAAAAAATAAAAATATTTAACTCATCTCACCTCCCCATTGCTCCCAGTACTGAGCATCCTCCTGTCTTATCCCGATAGCTGATCTGTTGAGTGGGACGCACAGCGATGGTGTCGCTGTACTGCGCCACTCACATAATCAGCTGCCAGCTTCCCCCACCCATCATTCCACCCAAATCTCGGCACCAGCTTCAGTGCTGAGAGGTGATAAACGGGGATGCAATGAATATTAAATTAGGCTAAGCAGCAGGCTGATGTGATCACCAGCCGCAGTTGCCTACGGTGATCAGCTCCTGACTCCAGGTACCTGCTCCACCACCACAAAAAAAATGCATTTCAGGACCCTCACTTGAGTATATGCCGAGGGGGGCTTTTTCAGCATAAAAAAAGTGCTGAAAAAGTCAGTTTATACTTGGGTATATACGGTATTTGCAGTTCTCCAGAAACGCATGTCATAGATTCTATAAAACAAGTCACTGCAGCCATAGAGAAGTTATTTGAGAAGTGGAATTTCTATATTTGAATCATTTTGGGGGGTTTTATGCTGTGCTGGCACCTTACGGGCTGTATAAATGTCGCACGCCAACTATTCTACCAAAATATGTGCTCTAAACCCCAAATAGTGCTCTTTCCTGCTCAGACCTCCTAGATGGGACATAAATATTTTTGGACTACATGTGGGCTTTCACCACATTAATAAGAAAGTGGGTAACATAATATGGGGTCCACTTTTTGGTGTTACCGCTTGTAAAAATGAGAAATTTGGGGCCAAAGCAACATTTTTGTGAAAAAAATGAAAACTTTACATATGAAGACCTAATGTTATCAAATGCTGTGAAATAACTGTGGGCTCAAATTCCTCACTATACCCCTGGATACAATCCTTGAGGGGTCCTAGTTTCCAAATTGGGGTCTCTTGTTGTGGGTTTCTGCTATTTAGGTACCTTAGGGGCCCTACAAATGTAACGTGGTGCCCACAATATATTTCAGTCAAATTAATGTTCCAAAATTCAAATAGTGCTCCTTCCTTTTCAAGCCCTGTTTGTTCAAACAGAGGTTTCTGACCACAGGTGGGTATCCGCACGCTCAGAAAAAGATGGGTAACAAATTTATAGCCAACATTTATAGGTAAAATGTAACTTTTTCTTCATTTCACTTTCCATTCATTCCTGTGAAGCACCTGAAGGACTAAAACTTCTTGAATGTGGTTTTGAGCAGTTTGAGGGGGTGCAGGTTTTTTGAATGGTGTTACTTTTGGGTATTTTCTGTAACATAGGCCTCTGAAACCTACTTCAAATGTAATGTGGTCCTTATATAATGGTTTTGCACATTTTGTTACAAAAATGAGAAATTGATGTTAAACTTTTAACTTTACAAAAAAATGATGGGGGGCGGTGCCTGGAGGCCGAGGGAAGCAGACATGCAGAGGGGAGCTCTCTGCTTCATCCACCTCTAATATCAGCCATCTGTGCAGATTTTGCAGTCTGCAATTCAGGCACTTCAAGATCTTGAGGTGCGAGACCGCTGTATGCAGTCAGGCAAGGTCTGGAGCCTCTAGATTGCCCATTCTGATCTGTTACATCTGGAGCGCGTGGGCCTGACCAAAACAAGTGACCTGCTCCATCACTTAATCCTACTCTGCTTTTCATCAGTGACCGAGGTGCATGTGAGAGCCGACAGGACACTGAAGGGGTGAGAGGTGAAGCCTGCAAGCCGTCGCTGACAGGATACACCACAGACCAAACCATCTCACTTTAAGGCCTGTCCCACTTGCTGTAGCTAATCCCAACCCATGTTGGGACATATAATAGTCTATCTACGGGTCTAATAGTCCATATACACTTCCATCTTGGTGCTTGCCCAAAATCTTCCTAAGTTCTTCCTCTCAACCACCAAATGGAAACATTTGTCAACTCCGGCAAAGCTAAGGCTAAAACCAGAGCCCAAGCTGTGGATCAGCCGGCCCCTAATGTTACCCTGTCTTCATCATCCCTACAGGTTATTGCAAACACTATCACACAACTGATGCCAAAAATCGATGCAATATTATTGTCCTTTCAATCTTCACTGGACTCTATCACTGCCCAGCTGTCTGATCATACCCAAAAAATTTCTACAGCAGAACAGCGTATTTCTTACTTTGAGGACACGGTACAATCTTATGCTGCCCAAATTTAAGATAAAGATCTTGCAATAGAGCAGCTTCAAGACAAATTCAATGACTTAAAAAATCGGAGTTGTCAAAATAATCTTAAACTTGTAGGAGGTCCCTGAATCGTTAAAAGACCTAAAACACTTCACTTCCACGTGGCCCTCGCGAGCTCTCAACCTTTCTGACTGTCCAGGCTCAATGGTGGTTGGGGCTAAAACCTCCAATCCAGGGCTCAAACGCACGCCCATATCCTGTTATGTTTAAATTACTTAATTACCATGCCAAACTGCTACTGTATAGAACATTTAGAGCTATGCCGGAAGTAAAATACAACTGGAACTTCCGCCTTATTTTTCAAGAGTTTTCTGCATTGGTGACAGCCAAACGCCGGGCCTTTTCACCGGCCTGCAAGATTCTCCATGATAGAGGCATGTGGTTCGCATTTTATACCCGGCACAGCTCAGGGTTGAGATTTGGGGAAAAACAAAGTTCTTTGACAACCATGATAAAGCAGAATTAAATCGTTCCTCACGGGCCTTATCCCCGACCACCTAATTCTGTGTTCCTGATATTGGTCGAGAGAATATATAATTTTTTTTCTCTTTTCTCTATTCCTTGTACCTGATACGAGGTAGCTGAGATTTCTGGTTTATATACAGATGTTGGCTTAGTTTACATTTAGTACATGCTAGCTGTAGTACCTGGCTACGCCCAGGTCAATAAATAACTGATGTTAGCTATAACAAAATAGAATTTGAATATGTCATATTAATGACCTGTAAGAAAATAGAAGCTGAGCTGTGATTGATTGCTATTGGCAGCCTAATAAATCTCCAGCCAACAGTAAACCCTCCCCCTGGCCGGGCAGTATAGGTTACCTCACACATACACATAATAGATAGCTCATGTGACTGACATCTGCCTTAATTCCCTATATGGCACATGTGTTGCACATTGGCTGTTTTTAATCAGATGTTTATGATTGGAAATTAAAGATAGCACACGTATGAGGCGAGTTGTGTGAGGTGATTTGTGCACATCTGTGTCTGTCTGTGTGGTGTGTGTGTCCCTGGGTGTGTGTATGTGTGTGTCCCTGTGGGGTGAGTGCATGTGTCCCTATAGGGTGTGTATGTGTGTCTGTCCCTGTGTGGGGGGGGGGTCTGTGTGGTGGGGGTCTCTGTTGTGTGTGTCTCTTTGTGGTGTGTGTGTGTGTCTGTGGGGTGAGTGCATGTGTCCCTATCGGGTGTGTAGTGTGTGTGTCCCTGTGGGGGAGTGTCTGTGTTGGGTGTGTGTCTCTTTGTGGTGTGTGTGTGTGTCCCTGTGGGGTGTGTATGTGTGTATGTCTCTGTGGTGTGTGTGTCCCTGTGGGGGGGTGAGTGCATGTGTCCCTATAGGGTGTGTATGTGTGTGTCCCTGTGGGGGGGTCTGGGAGGTGTGTGTGTGTCTCTTTGTGGTGTGTGTCTGTGTCCCTGTGGGGTGAGTGCATGGGTCCCTATAGAGTGTGTATGTGTGTGTCCTTGTGGGGTGGGTCTGTGTGGTGTGTGTGTCTCTTTGTGGTGTGCGTGTGTGTCCTTGTGGGGTGAGTACAATGTGCTGCTATAGGGTGTGTGTGTGTGTCCCCTTGGGTGTGTGTGTGTGCGTCTCTGTGTTGTGTGTGTCTCTTTGTGGTGTGTGTGTGTTTGTTCGGGTGCGTGGTGAGTATCCAATGTTGGGGCTGCACCTTAGCGACTATACACTTGCTGTTACTCTTTGTTTGCGTGTGGTGTGTATACATGTCCCCGTGCGTGGTGAATATCTCATGTTGGGGCCCCACCTTAGTGACTATATGCTGGTATGTGCCGTTAGTCTTTGGTGCTATCATTAAGCCCCTCTCATTCACAACTGTCAACTGGTAATTGTCACTTTTTCTCCATTATGTAGATAGGAGCAAAATTGTTTGGTGAATTGGAATGCGTGGGGTTAAAATTTCGCCTCACAACATAGCCTATGACGCTCCCGGGTTCCAGACGTGTGACTGTGGAAAATTTTGTGGCTATAGCTGACAGCTGTCAATTTTCCTCCAACACTTTTCCATTCACTTTTTCCCCGTTATGTAGATAGGGGCAAAATTGTTTGAACTGGAACGCGCAGGGTTAAAATTTCACCTCAACATAGCCTGAGACGCTCTCGGGGTCCAGACGTGTGACTGTGCAAAATTTTGTGGCTGTAGTTGCGACGGTGTAGATGCCAATCCCGGATATACATACATACACACACACACACTCAGCTTTATATATTAGACTAGATGGCGGGCCGATTCTAAAGAATCGGGTAGTCTAGAATCGATATATAGTTAATTTACTAATAGTTAGGGGAGTGCGGTGAAATCAATTGTGTGCATACAGGTGGCTCAGTGGGTAGCAGAGTATACGGTGGCTCAGTGGTTAGCACTGCGCCGTGGCTCAGTGGTTAGCACTGCGCCGTGGCTCAGTGGTTAGCACTGCGTGCGGTGGCTCAGTGGTTAGCACTGCGTGCGGTGGCTCAGTGGTTAGCACTGAGTGCGGTGGCTCAGTGGTTAGCACTGAGTGCGGTGGCTCAGTGGTTAGCACTGAGTGCGGTGGCACAGTGGTTAGCACTGAGTGCGGTGGTCAGTGGTTAGCACTGAGTGCGGTGGCTCAGTGGTCAGCACTGAGTGCGGTGGCTCAGTGGTCAGCACTGAGTGCGGTGGCTCAGTGGTCAGCACTGAGTGCGGTGGCTGAGTGGTCAGCACTGAGTGCGGTGGCTGAGTGGTCAGCACTGAGTGCGGTGGCTGAGTGGTCAGCACTGAGTGCGGTGGCTGAGTGGTCAGCACTGAGTGCGGTGGCTGAGTGGTCAGCACTGAGTGCGGTGGCTGAGTGGTCAGCACTGAGTGCGGTGGCTGAGTGGTCAGCACTGAGTGCAGTGGCTGAGTGGTCAGCACTGAGTGCGGTGGCTGAGTGGTCAGCACTGAGTGCGGTGGCTCGAGTGGTCAGCACTGAGTGCGGTGGCTAGTGGTCAGCACTGAGTGCGGTGGCTCAGTGGTTAGCACTGAGTGCTGTGGCTCAGTGGTTAGCACTGAGTGCGGTGGCTCAGTGGTTAGCACTGAGTGCGGTGGCTCAGTGGTTAGCACTGAGTGCGGTGGCTCAGTGGTTAGCACTGAGTGGGGTGGCTCAGTGGTTAGCACTGAGTGGGGTGGCTCAGTGGTTAGCACTGAGTGGGTGGCTCAGTGGTTAGCACTGAGTGCGGTGGCTCAGTGGTTAGCACTGAGTGCGGTGGCTCAGTGGTTAGCACTGAGTGCGGTGGCTCAGTGGTTAGCACTGAGTGCGGTGGCTCAGTGGTTAGCACTGAGTGCGGTGGCTCAGTGGTTAGCACTGAGTGCGGTGGCTCAGTGGTTAGCACTGAGTGCGGTGGCTCAGTGGTTAGCACGGAGTGCGGTGGCTCAGTGGTTAGCACGGAGTGCGGTGGCTCAGTGGTTAGCACGGAGTGCGGTGGCTCAGTGGTTAGCACTGAGTGCGGTGGCTCAGTGGTTAACACTGAGTGCGGTGGCTCAGTGGTTAGCACTGAGTGCGGTGGCTCAGTGGTTAGCACTGAGTGCGGTGGCTGGAGGGGTGAGGAAAGCGGAGGCTGGAGGGTGAGAACGGAGGTGAGGGGTGAGGAAAGCGGAGGCTGGAGGGGTGAGGAAAGCGGAGGCTGGAGGGTGAGGACGGGTGAGGCGGGCAGAGGCGGGAGAGGACGGGCAGAGGCCGGAGCGGCCGCAGGCAGAGGCTGGAGCGGCTGCGGACCGAGGCAGGAGCGGTCGGGGACTGAGGCACGTAGTGTATTTGAAATATGGTGGCATAGCGGCCACCGGTATTCTGATTGGTCGGCGCGCTGAACGTGGCGACCAATCAGAATAGCGGCGCGCTGTATGGTGCCATACTTCAAATACACTGACTACAGTGTATTTGAAATATGGCGGGATTGCGCGCCCCGCTATTTTTATTGGTCGGCGCTTTCAGCGCACCGACCAATCAGAATAGTGGCACGCGCTATGCCGCCATATTTGAAATACCCTGAGTACAGTGTATTTGAAGTATGGCGCCATACAGTGCGCCGGTATTCTGATTGGTGGACGCGCTGAACGCGGCGACCAATCAGAATAGGTGCGCTGTATGGCGCCATACTTCAAATACACTGACTACTGTGTAGTGCAAATATGGCGGCATCCCCGAGCGGATCCACGCGCCGGCGGAGCGGGCGCGAGGTAGCCGGGAGGTGGGCTCGGCTAGCTCGCGCCGCCGGACCGAGCCAGGGATCTCCGTTGCCGCCCATATCCGCGCTAAGCTCCGGGGAGCCGCGAGGCAGGCGGATTTGCCCGGTGGCGCCGCCGCAATTCATGTTTCATAATAAGAATGTAAAACAAAAATAATGTCAAAGATGGCGGCGCTCTTCTAATTGGTCGGCGCTAGGCGCGAGCGACCAATGAGAAGAGTGGGGCGGGGCACGGCGCCATATTTGAAATCCAGCAGGAAGTTTGGATTTCAAAAATGGCGCCGTGCCCCGCCCCACTCTTCTCATTGGTCGCTCGCGCCTGACGGCGACCAATGAGAAGAGCGCCGGGAAAGACGGCGCCATCTTTTAAAATTTATTTTTTGACTTCTTAGATTTTTAAAGATGGCGCTTTGCCGCGGCTTGAATCTGATTGGTCGCTCGCAAGCGAGCGACCAATCAGAATTGCAGTGGCGGTACCGGGCAAATCCTGGCTTGCGGCTCCCCGAAGCAGAGCCGCGGATCTGGCCCGGACGGAGATCCGTCGGCTCGCGGATCCACGCGGCGGCGGAGCGGGCGCGAGGTAGCCCGGAGCTGAGCTCGGCTCCCGGCTACCTAGCGGGCGCTCCGGAGATAAATGTCCGCCAGTGGTCGGCCCTAAGCGCAGCGGACCTTCCTGAGGTCCGCTCCGCTTAGGGCCGCCATCTTGGTCCACCCTGAGCGGGTGTAGTAGACGCTGGTGACGTCACTTATTTCCGGACATTTATCTCCGGACAAAGCCATGGAAGTTGACTTTTGACAGGAAGTAGAATTCTAGGCAATTATATAATAGATTACTGGACTCTAATCTTTATTGTTTATTCTTGGAGAGGTTCTCCATCGAGATTCTATTTTGTGATCTTTCACTTTGGGTTTGCTTATTCTTGTTGGGCATGTTGAGGGGAGGGTTCCTCTTCCCTGGGCACTGTCTTAGATTGGTTATATTGAGCTTGGGGGTCTGCTTGCAGGGACAGACTCTGGCCAGCCATCTTAATATTGATATTATCCATCTGTGGCCTCAGTGTGGTATAGGCTAATATGGCTACTTCTGATAATTTAGCTCCTCATCTCCATATTGACACTCAAAGTTCTATCCTGGAACGTCGCTAGTTTTAACGCCCCGGTGAAACGTAGAAAGGTATTAGACCATGTTACTCGTATCCATTCACATATTGTATTTTTACAGGAAACACATGGGATCCATGGAAGACATCCTTTGCTTTGCAACAAACACTATCCGAAATGTGTTGAGGACTCCTTCTCTAAGAAGAAGCGGGGGTAACTGTCCTGTTCCATAAAGATCTTGAGTATGCCATTTAAGATGTGGTAAGAGACAAAGCAGGACATTACTTGCTCATCAAAGTTCTTGTCGAGCAGAGAGAGTATTGTTTGATCAATCTTTATATGCAACTAATACAGCCGGACCTTCCTTTTTCAGCAAACATTTGGAGGTCATCCATAGATGGCACTCTACTAACATTTTATTAGATGGGCTTGATCTAGTTGATGCCTGGAGATGTTGTCATCCTACCGATAAAGAATATACGTTCTATTCCAGGGTCCATGATGTTCATACTTGCCTAGATTACTGGCTGATTTCTGCACCTATTTTCTCATGTTTGAAAACAGTTGAAATTCACCCAATGGTAATATCAGAGCATGCCCCTATCCTTTTGGCCCTTTTCCTTTTAGAAAACCTGTCAACTTCAACTTAAGCAACCTGCGGCATAGTTCGATGTGACACCGCAATAGCAATGTCACGGTCGATTTCGCCCATTCACAGCAGTGAGCAGGGATCGTTTCCTGTGTTTGCTAACAATCCCTCCTCTCAACATCGTTGGCGAGTTGTCCACGATATCTGGACATGTGACAGCTCCCCAGCGATGTTGCACAGGTGTCTACAAAATGAGCGTGCTCCCGAGATCGCATACATCATCGCTGATAAGTTGTGCCTTGTAACGGTACCTTAAGAGTAACTTGTCGGGGTAGTAGGAAACTTTTGTGGAGGATAATTTGGAACACCTAGAAAAACAATTTATTCTGGGCCACCACTAAAACGGTACTTAGAGAATACATTATTTATTATGTTTCACAGAAAAAAAAAGTTATTATCCTCCCTGAGACCGCTCCTGGACCAGCTCTCTCAAACATACAGGAATTTTCAGCAGCATAATACCCCTTCAAACAGAGAAGCTTATCTGACCACCAAGCAGACCATAGACACTCTACTGCAAGAACAGGCACATAATCAACTAGCCCATCAACGTAATAGATACTTCTGGTGGGGCAATAAGCCCGGACACCTCTTGGCATCATAACAAAACCGTTTAAAACAACAACTAAATTTCCAAATATCAAACTACCTGATGGCTCCATCAGCCGGGACCCAACACAAATCTGTGCGGTGTTCAGAGATTTCTACGCGGATCTTTATGGCCCATCCACCGACTCTATGGATGAGGGATATGATTTTCTATGTAAAGTTGATCCACCAAAACTTTCCAACCCTCAGAGAAGATAAATAAACAGAAAGCACTGAGTTGAAAACAATCACGGCGCTGATCTCAAATGATGACAAACAGAGTAATGGTTTATACTCTGTTTATTTAGCCACTTGCCTACGTGTTTTGTTGTGTAAATACAACTTCATCAAGGCAACCCTCAGAGAGAAATATTAAACAAACCAATCTCTCCGGACGAGGTCGGTTCGGTCATTCAGGCTTCCAAATTGTTTAAAGCTCCGGACCCTGATTCAGCGGAATTTTATAAATTGTTGAGACCTTTCCTCATACTCCCATCTTACCTCCCTTTTTAACCCCTTAGTGACGGAGCCAATTTCCACCTTAATGACCAGACCGTTTTTTGTAATTCTGACCACTCTCCCTTTATGAGGTTATATCTCCGGATCGCTTCAACGGATCCTAGCGATTCTGAGATTGTTTTTTCTGACATATTGGGCTTCATGTTAGTATTAAATTTTGGTCGATAATTTTTGTGTTTATTTGTGAAAATATAAAATAATTTGCAAAAATTTTGAAAATTTGATAATTTTTATTCTGCTAAACCAGAGAGGTATGTGACACAAAATAGTTAATAAATAACATTTCCCACATGTCTACTTTACATCAGCACAATTTTGGAAAAAAATTTTTTTGGTTAGGACGTTATAAGGGTTCAAAGTTCATCAGCAATTTTTCATTTTTCCAGCAAAATTTACATAACCTTTTTTTTTAGTGACCACATCACATTTGAAGTCTCTTTGAGGGGTGTACATGACAGAAAACACCCAAAAGTGACACCATTCCGAAAACTACACCCCTCAAGCTACTCAAAACTACATTCAAGAAAATGATTAACCCTTCAAGTGCTTCACATGAACTAAAGCAACGTGGAAACAAAAAATGGCCATTTTAATTTTTCCAATAAAAATGTTCTTTTAGCCTCAATTTTTTCATTTTTACATGGGCAACAGGATAGAATGCATCCTAAAATTTGTTGGCCAATTTCTCCTGAGTACACCGATACCTCATATGTGGTCATAAACCACTGTTTGGGCGCACGGCAGGGCTCAGAAGGGAAGAAGCGCAATTTGACTTTTGGAGCTAATTTACCATTCAAAAAGTGAAATGGCGCTCCTTCTCTTCTGAGCCCTACCGTGCGCCCAAACAGTGGTTTATGACCACATATGAGGTATCGGTGTACTCAGGAGAAATTGGCCAACAAATTTTAGGATGCGTTTTATCCTGTTGCTCATGTGAAAATGAAAAAATTGAGGACAAAAGAAAATTTTTGTGAAAAAAAAGTACTTTTTCATTTTTACGGATCAATTTGATAAGCCCCAGAGGGTTCAAAGTGCTCACTATGCATCTAGATAAGTTCCTTGGGGGGTCTAGTTTCCAAAATGGGGTCACTTGTGGGGGAGCTCCAATGTATAGGCACACAGGGGCTTTCCATATGCGACATGGTGTCCGCTAATAATTTGAATGGAAAATTAGCTCCAATTGTTAGCGGACACCATGTCACGTATGGAGAGCTCCTGTGTGCCTAAACATTGTAGCTCCCCCACAAGTGACCCCATTTTGGAAACGAGACCTCCCAAGGAACTTATCTAGATTGGTGGTGAGCACTTTGAACCCCCAGGTGCTTCACAAATGAATCCGTAAAAATGAAAAAAGAAACTTTTTGTGGAAAAGAAAGTACTTTTTCAATTTTACGGATCAATTTGTGAAGCACCTGGGGGTTCAAAGTGCTCTCTATGCATCTAGATAAGTTCCTTGGGGGGTCTAGTTTCCAAAATGGGGTCACTTGTGGGGGAGCTCCAATGTTTAGGCACACAGGGGCTCTCCATACGCGACATGGTGTCCGCTTACAATTTGAATGGAAAATTAGCTCCAATTGTTAGCGGACACCATGTCACGTATGGAGAGCTCCTGTGTGCCTAAACATTGTAGCTCCCTCACAAGTGACCCCATTTTGGAAACGAGACCTCCCAAGGAACTTATCTAGATTGGTGGTGAGCACTTTGAACCCCCAGGTGCTTCACAAATGAATCCGTAAAAATGAAAAAAGAAAATTTTTGTGGAAAAGAAAGTACTTTTTCATTTTTACAGATCAATTTGTGAAGCACCTGGGGGTTCAAAGTGCTCTCTATGCATCTAGATAAGTTCCTTGGGGGGTCTAGTTTCCAAAATGGGGTCTCTTGTGGGGGAGCTCCAATGTTTAGGCACACAGGGGCTTGCCATACACGACATGGTATCCACTTACAATTCCAATTGTTAGCGGACACCATGTCACGTATGGAGAGCTCCTATGTGCCCAAACATTGGAGCTCCCCCACAAGTGACCCCATTTTGGAAACTAGACACCCCAGGGAACTTATTTAGATGCATAGTGAGCACTTTGAACCCCCAGGTGCTTCACAAACTGATCCGTAAAAATGAAAAAGTACTTTTTTTCACAATTTTCTTTTTTTCCTTTTTACAGACTAATTTGTGAAGCACCTGGGGGTTGAAAGTGCTCACTATGCATCAAGATATGTTTCTTGGGGGGTCTAGTTTCCAAAATGTGGTCACTTGTGGGGGAGCTCCAATGTTTAGGCACACAGGGGCTCTCCATATGCGACATGGTGTCCGCTAACAATTTGAATGGAAAATAAGCTCCAATAGTTAGCGGACACCATGTCGCATATGGGGAGCCCCTATGTGCCTAAACATTGGAGCTCCCGCACAAGTCACCCCATTTTGGAAACTAGACACCTCAAGGATTATATTTAGGGGTATAGTGAGCATTTGGAACCTACAGCTACTTCACAGAATTTGATAATGTCATATTGAACATTTTCTTTTTTTCACACAATTTCTCACTTTTAGAGCATGTGCACAAGATACGGAGACACTGTGTCCTGGTTGTCTCGTCCCCTGCATTTTTTTTTAGTATTTCTTTATTAAATTTAAAAAAAAAACGACGTGGGGCTTCGCCATATTTTTGGTCCAGCCAGGTACAGCAGGCAGCTACGGGCTGCCACCAACCCCTTCTGCCTAGTTTTACCTGGCTGGAAACCAAAAATATAGGTAAGTCCATTTTTTTAAAATTATTTCATGAAATAATTTTTAAAAAAAATGGCGTGGGCTTCGCCATATTTTTGGGCCAGCCAGGTACAACTAGGCAGCTGGGGGCTGGAATCCTCAGCGTAGGGAGGCCCAAGCTTTCTGGGCCCCCCCCGCTGTGAATTGCAGCCCGCAGCCGCCCCAGAAAATGGCGCATTCATAGAAGCGCCATTTTCTGGCGCTGTATCCAGCTCTTCCAGCTGCCGTGTAGCGGTGGCAGACTGGGTAATAAGGGGTTAATGCCAGCTTTTTCTCAGCTGGTACTAAGCCCGAGATTCATAACGTCTGGCCAATATTAGACCGGACCATTAGGAATCTCTAGTAATTTGTACAAAAGACACAAGACAGAGAAAAATATTTTTATTAGAAAAAAAACACAAACACTACTTGGACTCCATCTTTATTATTCATTCTTCGTCCGACGTAGTCCAGTGGGAAGGTCCGACGTAGTCCAGTGGGAGGTCCCGCGACGATTCTCAGTTTTATAGCATATGGGGCATCCCCCATATGCTATAAAAGCAGGTTCATTGTCAGGAGGATGACCGGTCATGAACTCAGTGAGTTCTTGACATGTCAGAATCCTCGGGTCACAAGGGGTTAACTGTGCTCTTCATGGCGGTCTCCACATCAGGTCAACATAAGTGGTGATCTATCAGGATCCTGGGATCCCACAGGGATCCTGGGATCACCACTGATGGTGATCTGATGTGGAGATCACCATGAAGAGCACAGTTAACAAGGGGTTAACTGTGCTCTTCATGGTGGTCTCCACATCAGATTACCATCAGTGGTGATCTATCAGGATCCTGGGATCCCACAGGGATCCTGGGATCACCACTGATGGTGATCTGATGTGGAGATCACCATGATAAGCACAGTTAACAAGGGGTTAACTGTGCTCTTCATGGTGGTCTCCACATCAGATTACCATCAGTGGTGATCTATCAGGATCCTGGGATCCCACAGGGATCCTGGGATCACCACTGATGGTGATCTGATGTGGAGATCACCATGAAGAGCACAGTTAACAAGGGGTTAACTGTGCTCTTCATGGTGGTCTCCACATCAGATTACCATCAGTGGTGATCTATCAGGATCCTGGGATCCCACAGGGATCCTGGGATAACCACTGATGGTGATCTGATGTGGAGATCACCATGAAGAGCACAGTTAACAAGGGGTTAACTGTGCTCTTCATGGTGGTCTCCACATCAGATTACCATCAGTGGTGATCTATCAGGATCCTGGGATCCCACAGGGATCCTGGGATCACCACTGATGGTGATCTGATGTGGAGATCACCATGAAGAGCACAGTTAACAAGGGGTTAACTGTGCTCTTCATGGTGGTCTCCACATCAGATTACCATCAGTGGTGATCTATCAGGATCCTGGGATCCCACAGGGATCCTGGGATCACCACTGATGGTGATCTGATGTGGAGATCACCATGAAGAGCACAGTTAACAAGGAGTTAACTGTGCTGTTCATGGTGGTCTCCACATCAGATCACCATCAGTGGTGATCCCAGGATCCCTATGGGATCCCAGGATCCTGATAGATCACCAGTGATGGTGATCTGATGTGGAGACCACCATGAAGAGCACAGTTAACCCCTTGTGACCCGAGGATTCTGATAGGTCATGAACTCACTGAGTTCATGACCTGTCATTCCCTGGGCCGCACAGCAGGGGTTAACAGAACAGCGGCGCGCCCACCAGGGTGCGCGCACAGCTGGTGTGCGCGCACAGAGGAGGCGCGCGTCTCAGAGGAGAGCAGCAGGAGCCGCCGGCAGGAGAACCCCCAGGACCGGAGGACCCCGGGACCGGAATCAGGATCGTTGGTAGGTAAGAGTGGTGAGGGGGAGGTGGGGGGGACTTTACTGAGGAACAGGGGGGTCTGCAAACTCCATCCGATGTGATGTTTGATCACATCGGATGGAGTTTAGAGGCGGCGGGGCCGGCATATGGGCACCAGGGAAGGAGGAACGTGGTTACCGGGCACCGGGGAGGGAGCGGGGGGTGTCCGGAGGCTGGGGGACCCAGAGGAGCACCGGGGGAGGACATTCCCATGCAGCCTGACATGTGTGACATGTCAGGCTGCATGGAGATGCAGGGAAGGCATTTTTGAATGGTACGGGGGGGGGGGGGGGGGGTGGATGGAGGTGTAGGGGGCCCGGGGGGGGGCTCGAGGGGTCTTAGGGGCCTTAGGGGTCAATGGATCACTTTGATCCGACATGTGTTTTCATGTCGGATCAAAGTGAAAGCATTTTTTAGAAAGCACTTTCACTTTTGTAATGTGATGATCGGTAAACGGTGTTTACCGGTCATCACATTACAGGTGCGGGTACAAAAGGAGCTAATTACTAATCTCGTACGGCTGGGCTTTAGTACCCTTTTTTTCGGACGTCTGTAGACGTACGGCTGTCGTCTAGGGGTTAATGATATTGTAGAATTGGGTACCATGCCGAACCAATTCAATGAAGCTTGCCTTTCGCTTCTATTAAAACCAGGTAAAGGCCCACTCCTCCCTGCCTTGTACCACCCAATTTCTCTTCTGAATGTAGATTTCAAATTACTTACTAAAATCATGGCCAACAGATTGCAATCCTTACTGCCCAGCATTCTCACTAGATCTCAAATGGGCTTCATTCATGGTCGTTCCATTACTTATAATATTAGAACGGCATTAGCAGCCATCACACATACTAATCAAATGAAGTCCAAGCAGAATATATTGGTCAGTTTAGATGCTGACAAGGCTTCTGACCGAGTGTCTTGGTCTAATCTTATTTGTACACTGAAGTATAGGCTGTTTGGACATAACTTCTATAATATGATTCAAACTATTTATTCTAATCCTCAGTCTTCAATTTGGCTCCAGGGTCAACCTCTTTCTCTATATTCAGAGGTATGAGGCAGGGATGTCGCCTATCTCCTGTGCTTTTTAATATTGCCCTAGACCCATTGCTTAGATATTTGTGACTCCCTATTTTGAGGGTATCAAGATCGGCCACCATACACTCAAAACTTTAGCATTTGCGGATGATATCCTACTTATGGTGGCCGATCCAAAAACAGGGATTTTTTTGTGTACTCACCGTAAAATCCTTTTATCCTAGTTCATCATTGGGGGACACAGGACCGTGGGTGAATGCTTTCTAGCACTAGGAGGTGACTGAGTAAAGACTAAAGTTAAGCCCTCCTTCCTGCAGTATACACCCGTACGTAGGCGTAGTTAGTCAGTTCAGTACTAAAGCAGTAAGGGAGCATGTTAACGTAATGAGATGCAAGAAGACGTAAGCCAAGGATATGTACAGATTATCGACAATTGAAAGGATGGGTCCTGTGTCCCCCAATGATTAACAAGGAGAAAGATTTTACGGTGACTACACAAAAATCCCTGTTTCTCCTTCATATCATTGAGGGACACAGGACCGTGGGACGTCCTAAAGCAGTCCCCGGGTGGGAATTAGTTAAATAGCGGTCGAGCATCATGTGCCAGCTGCTTACAGATGCGCGACTGCTGCCTACAAAATGTTTCTGCATAGACTTGCATCTACAGAGGTCTGGGTGTGCACGTTGTAGTGCTTGGTGAAGGTATGTAAGCTGGACCAGGTTGCGGCTTTGCAAACCTGAGTTGCCGAGGCCTGGTGGCGAATGGCCCATGAGGCGCCCACTGATCGAGTTGAGTGAGCCTTGATCCCTGCTGGAATTGGCATACCTTTAACGTGGTAGGATTCTTAGATTGTCTAACGGATTCATCTTGCCATCTTAGATGCAGCCTTCCTAGGGCCGTTGGGTATGAAGAACAGCGTTCCTGTTTTTCGGAATGAGGCTGTTCGGGAGATGTAGCGTCTAAGTGCCCTGACTAGGTCCAGCTTCTTTTCAAAGCGTTGCACTGGGGTTGGGCAGAAGGATGGGAGAACGATGTCTTCATTAAGGTGGAAGTTGGACGGGGATGGCCAAAGAACCATTTTATCCTTGTGGAAGGATAGGAGGGGGGTGGCAGGATAGGGCGGCTAGTTCGGACACGCGCCTGATTGATGTGATTGGGACCAAGAAGGCGACTTTCCATGAGAGGTGAATTAATGGAACTTCCTGCAAGGGCTCGAATGGGGGCTCCTGTAGGGCGCCCAGAACTAGGTTTGAGACTTTGCTTATTTGTCAGCACACATGGAGGTTTTTTAACTATCTATAATTAGACAATGTTTCCTCTCACCTGAGTTACATGTGTTTTCATCACTATAGGACTATTAACCCTTCCAGTAAGGTCCAGTAAGGTCCATACAGACCAGGATTTATTACTTGACCATCCCTAAGTGGATAGGTCCTCAATTTTCTTATTGAAAGGTAACTTTAATCCTATTTTGGAGTCTTTTTAACTCCTAATTTATGAGCCATGTCCTTAACTTCTTTTCCTCATTCTCTTTTGGTATACTTCTCTAAGGCAAGACAGTGCGTCTGATTATGCCATTATCCTAATCACGAGGTTATCCTCACGCGCACCTTTGCCACCTCACCCATAGGAATATTTATTCTTCAGGTATGCTTTCTGTTCTTCTCACCAGTTATCACCAATAACAATCCTAATTACATTGTATATTGCTCCATAGATGGGATGCCTCATCCTTTGCAGCATTAACCCGTGATACATGGGTCCCTTGCTGATTTACCTTTAGGTAAATATCACCTTGAGGTCTTGTTCTCGTGATTTTCCCCGGTAATGTAAACATTGATTTCATATTTATTTCAAATGTATCCTTTTTTGACGAAATGATTATCTAAATTTGGCTGTCCATATACCTGTCTGATAATTGTATGCTTACATATTCTTTTTGTTTGAACTATGTAGTGTCAGCTGGCTGATGGTTATTTTAACCGAAACGTTCCGTTACTGACAAGAGAATAAAATCCCAAGAATTGCTGCAATATTATCTCTTTTTCATTTTTTGTGTGCCTGAGATACTCTGAATAAGCCAGCGTTAAGGCTGGTTTGAAGGAACTCCAGGATTGAGGGAATGGAGAAAAAGAGTGGGTTATGATTGCGGTCCTCGCACCAACGGAAGAAGGCTTTCCAGGTGTGGTGATACCTATGTGAGGACGTTGGTTTTTGACTGTTAATCATGGTGGTTATGACCTCTGGTGCAAATTCTGCTTGGGTCAGGATCAAGGATTCAATAGCCATGCCATTAAAGACAGGGCTCCTGAGTTCTGGTGGTAAATGGGGCCCTGGGATAGGTGGTCTGGTTTGTTTGGGAGTGGCCAGGGCGCGTCGGCGATGACCTGTACAAGCTCTGCGTACCATGCCCGTCGTGGCCAGTCTAGGGCGACGAGTATTACCTGAGTTCTCTCCACTTTGATCTTTCTCATTATGCGCAGGATCAGCGGTAAGGGGGTACAGATGTAAGGGAGTTGGAATTGGTGCCAAGGGAGGACCAGCAAGTCCACTCCTAGCGCCAGAGGATCCCGGGACCTGGCTACAAAGGCCAGAACGTTTGTGTTTATTCTTGACGCCATGAGGTCTATTTTGGGGGTTCCTCAGCATTGACAGATTTGTAGGAAGACTTCGGGATGACGGGACCATTCTCCAGAGGCCAGTCCCTGGTGGCCTAGGAAGTCTGCTGCCCAGTTTTCCAATCCCCGGATGTAGACTGCTGATATGGTTGACTTTTTTTCAGTACAGAGTAGAATATGTTCCACTTCGCGCATTGCAGCTTTGCCACTTGTGCCGCCCTGGTAATTAACGTACGCCACCACCGTGGCGTTGTCTGATTGGATGCGGATGGGACAACCGACTAGGAGGTGGTGAAAGTGTTGGAGTGCTAGGCGGATTGGTTGCAGCTCCAGGATGTTGATTGGGAGATGTGACTCCTGAGGTGTCCAGCGGCCTTGTGCTGACGACAGACAGCCCCCAGCCAACAAGGCTGGAGTTGGTGGTTACTACTAGCCACTTGGACTGGGAGGAAGGATTTTCCCTGCGTGAGCGATGATGGCCGTGTACACTATTTGAATGCATTTTTGACGTGCGTGGATAGGCGGTGCTTGCGGTCAAGGCTGAAGCAGCTTTTGTCCCATGAGGGACAGCTGCAACTGTAGCTGAGCAAAGGTAACTGCTTCCATCGCCACTACCATCTTTTCTAGGACGCCATGCCGAAGCGGATGGATTGGGGTGGACGGCAGCAAAGAATGAACTCCTTTGCGGATTATCATGGCCTTGTCTTGAGGTAGCATGACGAGGCCGCGCGTTGTGTCTAGGGTCATCCCTAGGAGCTTTTCTCCGAAAAGGCGGCCTCCTTCGTAGGGGAGGTTTATTAGGGATCTTTTTGATGTGGAGTCAGCGTGCCAGTCGCTGAGCCACAGAGTTCGGCACATGGAGATGGCGTTTGCTGCTGACAACGCGGCCATTGCGATTTGCTCTAGAAGATTGGTTGGATCCTGGGAGGGATACTGTAATATTGTGCGTAAGGAATGTATCCAAGATACCGCTGCCTTTGCGACCCACGCTGCGGCAAACAAAAGAGGGCTGCTGTTGAAGCTTCAAAGATTGAGCGTGCCAGATTATCTAATTGGTGGTCATTTGCGTCTTCGACAGATGAGCTGTTGTAGAGTATAAGTAAGGTTTTGTTAGCTAGGCGCGATACTGAAGGGGGGGGGGCAACGGTCGGCGACTCAGCCCATTTTTTTCTGATGGTCTGGGGCAAAGGGGTATTCAGCTTCAATGGAAGCGCTTGTCTGGGCGGTCCCAATGCCGTTGAACTATATCCTTAAAATCGTCATTGACATAGAATACTCAACGAGAGTATTCTGTCTTTGTAAAAAAAAAAAGACTGTGCGCTCTGGGGTAGTGTCGGGTTCATCGTTGACATTTAGCGTTGTGCTAACAGCCTCCATTGCTTGGGTGTCTGTGTTCTCACTTTCGTGGGACGCATCTGGCTCTGTTAGCTCCCCCTCAAAGAGAGAATCAGACTGGTCATTGGGTGACTGGGCACAAGAGGTATCTCTTATGGGTGATGTGGTGGGAAAGTGTCCCTGGGAAGGACAGGTATGTGTCAGTCTTCTGGTTACCCGGGGGGCTGCAGGTTGGGGATGTTCTTTGCTGGAGTGGGAACGGTGACGTTTGTCATCACTGCCTGTCTGAGGGCCAGGAAGTGACTGCAGCATTCTGAGTAGTGAATCTAGGCGTTGTGACTGTGCCAGGCCCCATGGAGGGATGTCAGATGTACTGGGTACTGCGTCAGTGGTAGTCTCTGTGGGGCTTTCATGTTCGCAAT
Source organism: Allobates femoralis (assembly GCA_033576535.1). Lineage (NCBI taxonomy): Eukaryota > Metazoa > Chordata > Amphibia > Anura > Aromobatidae > Allobates > Allobates femoralis. The sequence goes on from JARQOC010000003.1 coordinate 368,711,750, forward strand.
TTTTGCAGAAATGTGAATCATGTTTGCGTGGGAGCACGGTCTGGCAGTTGATGCGTGATGCTTTGCTCCCTGCGTTATTTTTGTTTTCATCTTTGGCCTTCGGATCCATCATATTGTATCAAATTACGATTAAAGGTGGTACTGTAGTGTACTAAGCTGAGTGCTATAAAGGCACAAGAGCCGACACTGACCAGGGGGTGATAGTCTGCAGGGAGGGAGGTCTCCTATTGGAGCTTACCCGGATCCTGTGTCCCCTTTGGTGTGCAGTCTGATGAAGTTGCTGGTATGGGATGCTCTTGCTTCAGAGGCAGTGAGAAAAAAAGACTGAGGAGGGGATGTGCTTTGCCCTAGTACGCGGGCATTGTGGCACCCCCCTTTGTGAAAGAGGAAGGGGGAGCCAGGGGAGGGCAAGGTGGATGGAATGTATATAATATATAAATAATATATATATAGTAGATAATATATAGATTTGGCCTATTTCCCCCCTCCTTTGTGGGAGGTTGTTACATTGCCACACATGTAGCTCTTGCTTTGTTTCGATTTCGTGGGCCGTGGCTTAGCTTTGTGCCCCTGCGCTGATTGGACGGCGCATGATGTGACTTGGGCCCTCGTCATTAGGGGGCGAGGTTTAGTGTGCCGTTCAAGGCCACACTGTAAAATAAGAATGCGCATATAGGGTCTTCTCTTATTTAGACACTGTTTGCTTACGATGTGGAATTGCTCAACTTTTCCAGTTGTGAAACCCACAACTGGTTGAAAAGCATTAAAGCAGCTGCCGCAGGGACCGCACTCCCACAGGTAACCGTGGTCGCAATGTAGATTTTCTTGGACGAAGTGCCTCACTGTCCGCACTGCTGCTCCAGGACCAAAGGAAACAAGACACAGGGATGTCTGGATCAACTTATGTTTTTATTATCCGACGCATTTCAGAGCCACATACCAAGCTCCTTCCTCAGGGAACATCATATGTTGATCCAGACATCCCTGTGTCTTAATTCCTTCGGTCCTGGGCAGCAGCGCGGACAATGTTCAATGCCGCACGTCATAGGGAGTGGGAGGGAGTGAGGCCGGTGATGCAGCAGTGTGCGGGGAGTGCGGCCGGCTGCGCGGACGTGATTGGTAGCTTCACCTGCCAATCGTAGGCCGGGCAGAACTTGGATTGCAGGCCCAGACCGGGGCCTGGATTAGCACCAGCCCTGATGTGCGGTGAGACCCACGATACAAGTGGGGTTGCTGCTTCTGTGTTCCATCCTCCCTGCCGCAAGCCCCATGCCCCGGACGCGCACCCGGATCTTACCAGTGTTGTGCGTCCCGGCTTAGAGCCGCCGCAGAAAAGCGGGAATCAGGACCCCGAGTGAAATGGAGGCTGTCTGCGGCAGGATGTTGTTGCAGAGCACTGTGTGGTGCCATGAGCTATGCCCTCAATCACCTGCTCCTCACATGGAGGTGAGAGGGTTAGGTCACATTCCTTGACTCGCTGTTAGAATGCAGGGGAGATGCAGAGCATGAGGGAATGGTGGTTGCCTGCGGCATACTTAAGAGGGAAAAAAGGCTAGATGCGTGCAGTCTCAATCCGGCGTATCTTTGATGAGAGGGGAGAGCCCGTATACCTGCAGCCTCAATCCAGTCTCTCTTTGCTGAGAGGGGAGAGCATAGGTGCCTGCAGTCTCAATCTAGACTCTCTCTGGTGAGAGAATGGACAGCAAGGATGCCCCCTCAGGGGGTCCGTGGTAAAGATCTTCTAATCCGGGATGTAGTAGAAAAAATAAAAAGGAGAAAGACAAGGAAAATTCTAGAAAAAAATTATCTAATTAAGACTATAAATGTGTCCTGGGTTAGTACACGTCTGCCTCCTGCGACACAATGCATAAAACTGACTATGCCTACGTACGGGTGTATACTGCAGGAAGGAGGGCTTAACTTTTGTCTATACTTAGTGTCGCCTCCTAGTCGCAGAAAGCATACACCTACGGTCCTGTGTCCCCCCAATGATACAAAGGAGAAAATTCTATTCCTCACATAATGAGGGTTTTTCATGAGTTTGGGGCAATCTCAGGATTTTGCATGAACTACAACAAATCCTGCACGTCAGCGATTTTTAAAGAGGACCTGTCACCAAACCAGGCATGTTGATCTAATTACAGCACTGGATGCAGCATGTCTGCTGCATCCAGGCAAGGGGTCCCCCAGCCCTTGAGCCCCCCTGTACCCCGAGTAAATACACTTAGAAAACTTACATCCTGCAGCCATAAAGGAGGTGGCTAGAGGCTGGAGACAAAGGGCAGATTCACACCCCCTGCATGTTTAATCTGCTTACCGCTGCCAATCATTGTCTCCCTTGTCTGCAGTATAACAGAGTTTATTTTAGAAATAGCCGCGCCGCTTGTGGTGACGTCACCGCTTATACCCGCCCTGCTCTATGGTTAACATAGAGCAGGGCGGGTATAAGCGGTGATGTCACTGCAGGAGGCGAGGCGGCCGGCCTCCTTTCTGACATCACCAACTATTCTTTGACTGATTTAAGTTAAGCCTTGTTTACCAGATACATTTCATTCCTATACTATTTGCTGTAAAATATATTCTGACGTTCTTCATCATTCCTAGGGTCAGAAATAAGGACAGCCGTGGCTGAGTGGGGACACCACTATCCCTTAGGGTGATATTATCTCCATTGACAGGCAGAGACAGCATATAGGGACATGGCCGTCTGGAACAATAAGTGATTTTTTACAGATATTTCTGGTCCTTGATAAAAATTTGCAAATCTTTGAGATTGTATATATCACTTGCATGTATTTGTATTTGTTTGTATTTGGCATTCAGTAATTTTAAGAAATTTAATAAAGATTTAATTTTATTAAACAAGTTGGTAGACCTAACTAAGTACACTTCAATATTTATCTACCTCCTAATATTTATCCTTATAATTAAGTAACATAGGCAAAAGTGCCAGATTTTATTGCTATAAGAGACTCATTTTAAGTCAAGACACGTTCCGCGTCTCCATAATAGATATTTTTATGTATGGCTTCACAGTACCAATCTCGAAGCGAGAACGAAAGAGGTTTCGATCGCAATACATAAGTCGTTGACACACATGATCTTGGACACCAGTGTTGATCCTTTGGGCCGATATATATTCCTCAAGATCTGTATTGCTGGTTCTCTGTTAACCATTTTTAACTGGTACTTGCCCAATAGATTCCAAACCAAGGCATGCAGATTGTTCCTGACATGCCTATATTTCACCGAAAATATGTTTTTTTGAGTTATCCAGTATTTAATTCTATATAATAAAGAAGGACGAACTTTTATCTTGTTTTTGTATTTTATTTCATTCAATTAAATTAAAAATCCGGTGTGGATTTGTGAAACAGTGTGACTTTCACATAGACAACCCACCCCCACTTAACAAACTAAAACACAACTGTCCGCGGGTACAGTACTTTGACTGGGTCTCTCTCAGTTAGATGACGATATGTTCAATGTATAGTAAGGTACAGACGGTTAAAGGGATGAGTGCCCCTGGACACAATCCGTCTCAAAAGAGCTTCAAACCAATATACCGTTTCAGGTTATGTTATGGAAACCCAGGTACTGGGTCGTTCTAGTGTGTTTCTATCGTCCCCAAGTCCAAGGTCCAACCCGACCCTCTGTTCAAAGTCCTACAATCGTGAAGACATGGATAATTTCATCAATATATAACCATTGATATGGCTTGTCTTAGCAAAAAAAATGCCCGACGCGTTTCGCCTCACAATTTGCTTGAGAAGCTCATCAGGGGCATCGGCAACATGCTACATCAGAAAGATAGGGTCACACAAGTCAAATGTGACCCTAATGTCATGAGTCTAATATACAGGTCTATGAAGATCCAGGTCATAGGAAGTCCAAGGTGGTTGTCAAAAGGATTTTTACAGGTGGAATGTCGGGTTGACAGTTCCTAGAAAGTAAAAGAAAAGGATTTTTTTCTTTTAGTCAGGCTACCATTTTTACGATATCAACCCTTCACCAAACTATGCTGTAATGCAATGATTGTGCAAATCTAGCTTTAGTACACCAATATAAGTATATGTGCCAATCCCCATTGGTAGACAATTGGGGGACATACCAGGTGATTTTGGTGTCAACTTCAGGTAATCACGATCCTCATTGGGGTGTCAGCTTCATTAGTCTTATTTGGGGTAGAGTCTTTGAATTGAAATGACATAAAAACCTTTTCAGATAAATTTTTACATAAAAGGAATACATAAGTAAACAGTGGGAGTACCTACCCTCCTTACTGTGTTACTCGTGCCCCTTTCAGTTTCCTGTTCCTAGGTGTCAATGGACCTCTATGCAGCCTCCTTAGGGTATTCCTTATTCACAGTACCAATCCCGAAGTTAGAACGAAAGGGGTTTCGATCGCAATACATAAGTCGTTGGCACACACGATCTTGGACACCAGTGTTGATTCTTTGGGCCGCTATATATTCCTCAAGATCTGTATTGCTGGTTCTCTGTTAACCATTTTTAACTGGTACTTGCCCAATAGACTCCAAACAAAGGTATGCAGATTGTTACTGACGTGCCTATCAGAATTCGCAGAGGGTTCAACTGTCATCGGAGGGGACTTCAACTTCACCCTAGACCCGGCAGCTGACTCTTCTTCAGGTAAGGGATCTATCCCGAACAATAGACTTAATTCTCTGAAAAGGTTCTTACACACTCTGCAGCTTATAGACGTATGGAGGATATTTAATCCTCAGGGGAGAGACTATACGTACCTCTCCCCAATTCATACAGCAGAATTAATTTCTCACTAGCCACTGTCTTTTGTCTTGGGGCCCTGTAGTAACCATAGTCGATATTATTCTCTCAGACCATGTCCCCATCTTCCTTTCACTCACGCTACCTGACTCAACTAGACGAAAATGGACCTGGAGACTGAATGGTCATTTATTGAAAGATGAGACGTACATGTCTGAAGTGAGTCTATTCAAGCCTTCGGTCGGGACCATGCTTTGGACCCCACTCCTCAGTGGGAGACTTTGAAATGTGTTTTGAGGGGGATCTTTATAAAGCACTAGAAGGTGGCCCGATTCTAACGCATCGGGTATTCTAGAATATGTATGTAGGTGACATACTGTGACTGACAAAACTTGTTAAGTCAACGTGAGTGAACTACATATATGTGTGTGTATGTATATATAAAATATATATATATATATAATAGCAGCTCTATGGTATATGGTGGTACATTACAGCACATGTATAGCAGCACTATGGTATATGGTGGTACATTACAGCACATGTATGGCAGCACTATAGTACATGACTGTACATTACAGTACATGTATAGCAGCACTATAGTACAGTATATGGCGGTACATTACAGCACATGAATAGCAGCGCTATGGTATATGGTGGTACATTACAGCACATGTATAGCAGCGCTATGGTATATGGCAGTACATTACAACACATGTATAGCAGAACTATAGTATATGGCAGTAATTACAGCACATTATGCGTGATATTATGGTAATACAGCATGTACAGCACTATGGTATATGGCGGTACAATACAGTACATGTATAGCAGCGCTATGGTAAGGATGGGGTCGGGGAGGGGGGGGCAGGATGGGGCCGGGGAGGGGGTGCAGGATGGGGCCGAGGAGGGGGGGCAGGATGGGGCCCGGGGGGGGGGGGGGGGGGCAGGATGGGGCCGGGGAGGAGGGGGGCAGGATGGGGCCGGGGAGGAGGGGGGCAGGATGGGGCCGGGGAGGAGGGGGGCAGGATGGGGCCGGGGAGGAGGGGGGCAGGATGGGGCCGGGGAGGAGGGGGGCAGGATGGGCCGGGAGGAGGGGGCAGGATGGGCCGGGGAGGAGGGGGGCAGGATGGGGCCGGGGAGGAGGGGGGCAGGATGGGGCCGGGGAGGAGGGGGGCAGGATGGGCCGGGGAGGAGGGGGGCAAGATGGGGCCGGGGAGGAGGGGCAGGATGGATATGGGGGCAGAATCCACTCCGCCTCCCTCTGTTCTCACCGTCTTTTGCAGCAGCCATATGACAGGGCGTGCTGTGTGATGTCACATCAGCCCGCCCTGGCAAATGACCGCTGTGTGTACAGAGGAAGGGTGACAACAGCAGGAGGCAAGGGGGAAAGCGAGGGCGGAGGCGAGAGGGGGAGGCGAGAGGGGGAGGCGAGGAGAGGCAAGGGGGAGGGTGAGTACCGATGCCGGGGGTCGCCGCGGCCATACATGTAGCCTGTCGTTAGGTTACATCTACTATATAATCGCCTAATTTTGAATGCGCACATTTTATTGCATACGCAGCGCTCATTGGTTGCCGCGGCCAGCGGCAGACAATGAGCGCTGGCGCGTGATTTCGAAATCAGACAGACACGATTAAGAGATTATATAGTAGATGGCTCCAGATTGAAAAAGATTAATACTGAGGCAGTGAACGACCTCCTCACTCAGATTCATTTACTGGAAACCAACCATAAGCAGACTATCTCGCTTGACCTTGACTGACCTGACTTTGAAAAAAGAGAGCTTAACGACTTGTTGGACCAAAAGTACCGTAGGTACACTGAGAGGACCAGGAGCTATTTATACACCTCTTCGAATCAATGTGGACGTCCCCTGGCCCGATTGCTTCACCCCCACCTGAATCCGCTGTTCGTCCCGTGTCAAAACAAGGACGGGAAAGCAATCCTTCACCCCAGCTGAGATTCTGTAGGAGTTTAGATCTTACTAATCCGACCTATACAATATCCGGTGGCAATTCTCAGACCTCCCGCCTTCGGAGTTGTCTGATAAAATGAAACGATACATTAGACGTACGGCGGTCCTGGCATTGGATGAAAGGGTCACAGCGATCCTGGAGGAGGACATCACTGAGGAGGAATTATTATAAGCTATTCAGTCTACTTCTTCTGGTAAATGTCCTGACCTGATGGGTTCTTACCAAATTTTTACAAAACTCTTAAAACCCAATTGGCTCCCCCGATGTTGGCTGCATTTAATGCTGGATCGGATTTTGTGCCGCAATCTTTAGAGGCCCACATCCGCGTTCTCCCCAAGCCGGGGAAGGATTCATCTTCAGTTTCGAACTACAGGCCGATTTCGTTACTGAATGTCGATATTAAACTCTTTTCTAAATTATTAGCGGATCGCTTAGCACCGCTTCTCCCTTCTGTGATTAACTCAGACCAGATGGGCTTTGTCAGAGGCAGAGAGGCAAGGGATAATACCATTAGAACTCTGCTCTTGACAGCTTAGGCCAAAAATAGCTCGATTACACTTGGTCTGGTTTCGGTGGACGCGGAAAAAGCCTTTGACAGAGTCCACTGGGGGTTCATGAGGGAGGCGCTGATCCAACTTGGTCTGGGCCCGAAGTTCCTGCACAGAATAATTTCCTTGTATTCTTCTCCCTCGGCGAGAATGAGAATTGGTGGCATCTTGTCCTCCCCGTTTGTAATGGAGAACGGAACTAGGCAGGAATGCCCATTGTCCTCTCTCCTTTATATTATTGTAATGGAACATCTAGCCACAGCTATTAGGGACAATGTGGACATCAACAGGATTAAGACAGGGCAGATTCACCACAAAACGCATTGTTTGCAGATGATCTTTTGCTATATGTTTCACAGCCCCTGATCTCTATCCCTTCTATCCTGAAGGAGTTTGAACAATTCAGCCATCTGAGTAACTTTAAGGTTAATTGCTCTAAAACCGAAGCGCTTAACATCTCCTTACCCTGGGAGATTGCTTCTTGTATGGCAAGGAAGTTTCCTTTTAAGTGGAAACCCGAGACCATAAGGTACCTAGGAGTATTCATTCCAGCAGACCCTTGGCAACTGTACCAATTGAATTACCGGACCCAGCTAACTAGCGTGGAGGCAGCGTTAATCTCATATAGACAACTTAAATTATTGTGGTTTGGGGGAATGAATGTCATCAAAATGGACATATTGCCCCGGCTCTTATACGTTTTTCAAACGGTGCCTCTCTCGCCCGATAAGGGATTTTTTCTCAGGCTGCAGTCTCTAGTAACCAAATTTGTATGGGGTAGAAAGAGACCGAGGATACAAATGAGTATCCTCACATTGCACAGGGCCAAGGGAGGGGCTGGACTGCCCAACCTACAAGCTTACTTCATGGCCTCCTCCACTGCTAGAACTACAGACTGGCAGTTTAGTCTTTCATCTAAACAATGGGTTGCTATAGAGTAAGATGGCCTGGTTATTCCGCTGAAACACCTGCTTTGGATCTCTCACCTTGATGTAAATAAGGTGGGCCCACTGACTGATATGACTAGGGAGACCCTGACGATCTGGAATTCTGTGGTGAAAACCCTTTCAACGGATAGTGGGCTTAGCCCGCTACTTCCCCCCCTCTTCTCTAACCAAGCTTTCCCACTGGGATTTCATAGACGTCATTTTCTATGCTGGCAGAGTGTGGGTGACACCCGAGTAGGTCAGACACTTTCAGATGGCAACTTGCCCTCTTTTATGCAGCTCCAGTCCAAATCCCGTTCGTGGCCACTCAGATGGTTTGAATTCTTGCAATACAGATCCTTTTTGTATTCAGCTGACCACACTTGTCGTGTGAGGTTGACGCCTACTCCGTTAGAGGGACTTTTCTTGCAGGACTCACCCCCAAGTTGCAAGATATCTATGCTATATTAGCTCCTGGTGGGTTTGAAGGATCACAGTATTCTTCACTTCCAACGCATGTAGGAGAGAGAATTGGACAGAGATTTCAGGGAGAGACTTGGAGAAGTGTTTTCTCTTCACCCATAAACGGCTAATTCTTGTGTTGCGCAGGAAAGAAACTAGAAGCTGCTTACTAGGTGGTATCTTTGTCCGGCTCAACTGCACAGCATTTTTCCTGGAGCCTCTGACATCTGTTGGCGTCGTGGTGAGGCGAGAGGTACAATGCTTCACATATGGTCGAGTTGCAGAGAGATTCAGCAGTTCTGGTCCAAAGTGTTTGCCAACTATACTTTAATTACCGGCAGGTGGGTGGATGGCGGCCCGGAGGTAGCACTATTGCCTATCTTCCCTGGATCCATCAAGCTTCACAGGAAATATATCCTCCGCTTGTGTGTCTCGGCAGCACGTGTTGTGATCGAGGTTTTGGAAGTCTTCCCGGGTTGCCTACCATGCTTGATTGGTACAGGGAAATGATGGATATCTTCTGGATGGATTCAACCTGTAAACGTGAGATAAATGCGCATAGGGTCTTATCCTTTTTACAAAGGGTTATAGCGGTGTATATTAGGAACTGCTCACCTGGCTCGGTTGTGTCACCCACAACCGGTATAATCGCCTGTAAGATGGCTTGTAGAATGGCTGCTGCAGGGCCGCACCTTCACGATAACCGTGGAAACAGGAATGCTGTAATGGGACAAAATGCCGAATTGCCCGCGCTGCCACCAGGAATCACCAGGAAACAAGGAGTTAACTGGGCAGATGTTTCTTTATTTTATCCTACGCGTTTCAGAGCCTCTATCCGAGCTCCTTCCTTCCCTGAGGAAGGAGCTCGGATAGAGGCTCTGAAACGCGTAGGATAAAATAAAGAAACATCTGCCCAGTTAACTCCTTGTTTCCTGGTGATTCCTGGTGGCAGCGCGGGCAATTCGGCATTTTGTCCCATTACAGCATCTTCTGGATGGAGGAACTGGCCGTAGACGCTTCGGACTCCCATGATAAGTTCTCCGCCGTATGGATTGAATGGATCCTTTTTCAGGACTCCTCAGATTTTAGAGGTATTTTTGCTGATAGAGACCCTGCGTAGAGATTCCTAGTCTATGTGGAGAATGGATACCTTTCCCCCACCACCCTTGCCAGCCCCGTCTTCTCACCTCATCCTTCCTCAGCTCTACTCCTCTTCTTTTCCCCTCTGAGTGTCTTTTCCTTTCCCATAAGTCGCAGTTACGCACAGAAACTTTCCAGCGATCCGATCTGTCAAACAGACAGACTCACCAGCGACTCAGCAGCCGTGAGAACGCTGACAACCATGATAAACACCAAGTAACTAAGCCAGCACGCTGCTTAGCCACCGGGTATCTAGACAGCGCGCGCTGCTTAGTTACCTGGTGTTTATCATGGTTACCAGCCTGTGAGGTTGCTGGATCGCTGGGCTGGTCTCTCGCAGTCACACGCGTGGATGCGTGCTGACCAGTGGAATAACAAGGACCAAAAATGGTCCTGAGCGCGTGCAGCGACCTCACAGCAGGGACCAGGTCATTGGTGCGTGTCACACACTGCAACATCACTGGAGAGGTCGCTGTTACGTCACAAAACCTGTGACGTTGCAGCGACATCGCTAGCGATGTTGCAGTGTTTGAAGTACCCCTTATCCTTCTATCTTTCAGCCTGATTTCTATTCTTTCTTTTCTATTCAAATGAGACTTGATACGCCATTAAGGCCTTCCTGGGAGATGCTGAGCTGAAGGAGAGCAATGGATGACTTATAATTTTGTTGGGGGAATACTACAGAGTGACCTTTATTATGCTCTGGACTAATACATCCTGGATTTAATTGTCTCAGCCAGCAGGTTGAATACGGTTCTCTAAAGTACTGTTCTCAGCACTGAGAGGGCTTAAACCCCCTTCTCCTATATTTATTATAATTTCCTCTGAACCCACCTGTTGTAAGTTGATTCAGGCCACTGTTATACTTACAATTGCAATTTTGTTAATGTGAGGTATGGCGGGAAGGAGGCTCTGTAAAGGACTTTTAGACACTTGTTCGGAGCGATGGCTCGGCGTTCTGTTATCGCGATATTGAACTCTTAAATGTGATGTTGTATCTATCATGGTTCTTCCACTACTCTGGTAGATTATGTTACATCTTCTAGATGTTATATTTACTATGTGTATGTCTTTTTTTTTCCTGTGTTTGAACACATTTGATCTGTTGATATGATTTTCAATAAAAAAGAGATTAACCATGAAAATACAGGGATTTTTGTGTACTCACCGTAAAATCCTTTTCTCCTAGCTCATCATTGGGGGACACAGGACCGTGGGTGTATGCTTTTCTGCCACTAGGAGGCGACACTAAGCAAAGATTAAAATAGAGCCCTCCTTCCTGCAGTATACACCCGAGCGTGGGCGTAGTGATCCAGTTTAGTACTAAAGCAGTAAGAGAGCTGGTAATAAGATACGAATGGTATAAGGTACAATGCTGTGCTTGTTAGGTATGCTTTGCATATAGTGGTGTGTTTTCACAGCGTTAAGGGTGGGTGCTGTGTCCCCAATGATGAGCTAGGAGAAAAGGATTTTACGGTGAGTACACAAAAATCCCTGTTTCTCCTTCGCATCATTGGGGGACACAGGACCGTGGGACGTCCCAAAGCAGTCCCTGGGTGGGAATCTAGCAGTGGTGTTCGGGCATCGTGCACTAGTTGTTTACAGATGCGCGACCGCTGCCTGTAGGATTTTCCTGCCCAAGCTTGCATCTGCAGAGGCCTGGGTGTGGATGTTGTAGTACTTGGTGAATGTGTGTAGGCTGGCCCAGGTTGCCGCTTTGCAGACCTGAGCTGCCGAAGCTTGGTGGCGAATGGCCCATGAGGCGCCCACTGACCGGGTTGAGTGTGCCTTAATACCTTCCGGGATTGGCATTCCCTTGGTGCGGTAGGCTTCCTGGATCGTGGAGCAGATCCATCGTGCCAATGTGGATTTGGACGCAGCCATTCCCTTTCTAGGCCCCTTGGGAATGACGAACAGCGTTTCTGTTTTGCGGAAAGGGGCTGTTCGGGAGATGTAATGTCTGAGGGCCCTTACTAGGTCCAGGGTATGGAGCTGTTTTTCGATCCGGTGTATCGGGGTTGGACAGAGGGACGGGAGGACAATGTCCTCATTGAGATGGAATTGGGATACCACCTTGGGTAAGAAAGAGGGAGAGGGTCGAAGGACGACTTTATCCTTATGGAAGGACAAGTATGGGGGCCGACAGGATAGGGCGGCCAGTTCGGACACGCGCCTAATTGATGTAATGGAAACGAGGAAGGCGACCTTGTGCGAGAGATGGGTTAGAGGCGCCTCTTTGAGGGGTTCGAACGGTGTGCCTTGAAGCACGTCAAGGACTAGGTTTAGGTCCCAGACCGCCACGGGCATCCTGTAGGGGGGTCGTGTGTGGGAGACCCCTTGGATGAATGTTTTGACTTGTGCTTTTGACGCAATCCTGCGTTGTAACAGAATGCTTAAGGCCGAAATTTGGCCCTTAATCGAGTTCGGTGCTAAGCCCGCATCGAGGCCATTCTGGAGGAACTCCAGGATCGAGGGGATGGAGAAGAGGAGCGGGTTGCGGTTGAGATCTTCGCACCACTTGAAATAGGCTTTCCAGGTGCGGTAGTAGATGCGGGAGGAAGATGATTTTCGGGCGTTGATCATGGTGGTTATGACCTACGGTGTGAACCCTGCCTGGGTCAAGACCCAGGACTCAATCGCCATGCCGTTAAAGACAGGGCTCCCGAGTTCTGGTGGTAGAAAGGGCCCTGGGACAGGAGGTCCGGCCTGTTTGGGAGTGGCCAGGGCGCGTCTGTGAGTAGCTGTACTAGTTCTGCGTACCATGGCCGCCGTGGCCAGTCTGGGGCAACGAGGATTACTTGCGCTCTTTCTGCCTTGACCTTCCTGATCACTCGAGGGATTAGGAGGAGAGGCGGGAAGATGTACGGGAGGTGGAATTGGCGCCAGGGGAGGATCAGAGCGTCCACTCCTAGGGCCAGTGGGTCCCGGGATCTGGCCACGAACGCCGGGACTTTCGCATTCATTCTTGATGCCATGAGGTCCACGTCGGGCATTCCCCAGCGTTGGCAGATTTGTTGGAAAACTTCTGTGTGTAGGGACCATTCTCCTGAGGCCAGCCCTTGGCGGCTTAGGAAGTCCGCTGCCCAGTTGTCCACTCCCGGGATGTGGACTGCTGATATGATTGACTGGGTTTTTTCGGTCCATTGTAGGATATGTTCTACTTCGTGCATCGCTGCCTTGCTGCGCGTGCCGCCTTGGTGATTTATATACGCCACGGCCGTGGCGTTGTCCGATTGAATGCGGATGGGGCGACCAGCTAGAAGTTGGTGAAAGTGTTTGAGTGCTAGGCGAATTGCCCGCAGCTCTAAGATGTTGATCGGAAGGCGTGACTCTTGGGGTGTCCAGCGCCCGTGAGCCGTGTGGTGAAGGTAGACGGCCCCCCAGCCGAGTAGGCTTGCATCGGTGGTTACGATCAGCCACTGGAGTGGGAGGAAGGATCTTCCTCGCGCGAGGGATGACGGCTGTGTCCACCATTTGAGCGTTCTTCTGACCTTGGTGGATAGTCGGTGTTTTCGGTTGAGGCCGAAGGGGCTTTTGTCCCAGGCCAAGAGGAGGGAGAGCTGTAGGGCTCGGAGATGTAGTTGGGCGAAGGGGACCTCCTCCATTGCGGCCACCATTTTTCCCAGGACACTCATGCCGAAGTGTATGGACTGGGGGGAGCGGCCGAGGAGAACTTGTACGCCTTTTTGGATTGCTGTGGCCTTGTCCTGAGGGAGTATGACCAGGCCTCTGGCGGTGTCTAGAGTCATACCGAGGAAGTTGACCGATTGGGTCGGCTTTGGGGACGATTTTTCTAGGTTTATGAGCCATCCTAGGCGGGGAGAGAGTGTCCGTTGTGATCCTGACGCTGTTGAGGCATGATTGGAAGGATGGTCCCTTGATCAGCAGATCGTCTAGGTACGGTAAGACGACGACTGCTCGAGCGTGCAGGATGGTCATGACGGCCGCCATGACCTTTGTGAAGACTCTGGGTGCGGTTGCCAAGCCGAAGGGCAGGGCGACGAACTGGTAGTGCCGTCTTTGTACCGCAAACCGCAGGTATTTTTGGTGGGGTGCAAAGACGGGGATGTGGAGATACGCGTCTTGTTTGTCGATGGTTGCTAGGAATTCTCCTTTCAATAAGGACGCGATTACTGAGCGTAGGGATTCCATTCTGAAATGTCGAACTTTTACAAACTTGTTGAGAAGTTTGAGGTCCAGGATGGGACGCATTGTCCCGTCCTTTTTTGGGACGACGAACAGGTTTGAGTAATAGCCTTTGAATTGTTCGTCTACTGGTACCGGTTTTATGACGCCGGATCTGAGCAGTGAATTGATGGCGTCGAGGAACGGTAGGGTGTTTCCCTTTGGGAGGCGGGATAGAAGGAAGCGATTTGGGGGCCGGGATGTGAATTCTATCTTGTAGCCGGACGACACCAGTTCTCTGACCCAATTGTCGTGTATGACATTGAGCCATGAGTCGCGGAAGAGCTGAAGGCGTCCGCCTGTTATGCCGGTGTCGAGCGGCTGTAGGGGGGAGTCATGTGCTAGGTTTTTGTGGCCTTCCGCCTTTAAAATGACTATGTTTAGGGCGGGTCTTCCATGTTTGGTTGGTTTTAAAGGAATGTGGGTAGCTGTTGGCCCGCGGGTCGGCCGACCTGCGTTACTGCTGGCGTTAGGGCTGGACCACCTTGGTGATCCTTGGGAGGGCTGGGAGCGTGTGTTAGACTGTGGGTGGCGAAAGGGCCGCTTGAACCTCTGCTGGGGGAGGAACTTGCTCTTGCCCCCGGTAGTCTCAGAGATGAGTTGGTCGAGTTTTTCGCCGAATAAGCGATCTCCCTGGTACGGTAAGTTTATGAGCGACCTTTTTGACGCTGGATCAGCATGCCAGCCCCTAAGCCACAGGGTTCGGCGTGTGGAGATTGCGTTTGCTACAGCCAGCGCGGCGCAGTTGGCTGCGTCCGTGGATGCTAGTAGGAAGTATTGGAGTGCTTTTGCCAGCAAATCGAGTTGGTCTGCTTGATCCTGGTCGGGGTCCTGCAGCGATTGCCGCAGATTGCCTGTTGCGGAGCCAGGATTCCGCTGCTTTGGCCACCCATACTATGACGAACAGGGGCGACAGAGCTGCCCCTGAGGCCTCGAAGATTGAGCGTGCCAAACTGTCAAGCTGGCGGTCAGTGGGGTCTTTGATAGACGAGTTATCTGAGATGGTAAGCAGGGTTTTGTTAGCCAGACGCGACACGCGGGGGGTCTACGGCCGGAGATTCAGCCCATCTTTTGTGTTGGTCTGGGGTAAACGGATATTTCGTTTCGATGGCCTTGCGGCCTGCGAAGCGTTTGTCGGGCCGGTCCCAGTGTCGTTGTACAAAGCCGACGATCCCCTCAGAATTAGAGAAGACCCGGCGAGAGCGTTTTGTGTTAGAGAACAGGAGACTGTGCTCAGGCGTGGTGACGGACTCGTCTTTGATCTCCAGTGTCATGTTAACCGCCTCGATGAGGCTGTCAACCAGGGTTTGGATGTCCGTGGTCTCGCTCTCATATGGTGTGTCGGGGTCAGATAGTTCGCCCTCGGAGAATGCCTCGGACTGGCGGGGCGAGGGGGAGCGAGACCTGTCACTTGATGACGCGTTTGGAGATTGTTCCCGGGACGGTCTGGTATCTGACCGTTTTTTACTGGTTAGCGCGTCCGTGGGCTGCTCCTTGCTGGAGTGGGAGCGGTGACGTTTAAGGGTACTGGTTGCCTGAGCCCTAGCCTGGGCTTGCAACATTTGGACGATGGAGTCCATCCGTTGTGACAATTCTATACCCCATGGAGGAATGTCGGGCACACTGGGACCTGCGTCAGAGGAAGCCTCTATGGGACTTTCAGGTTCACAGTCCTTACAAAATTGTGACGTATGCTTGCGTGGAAGCGTGGCCTGGCAGCTAGTGCATGATGCCTTGCTCCCTGCGCTGCTTTTGTCCTTGGACGGTTTTGTATCTGCCATTGCGTACCAGATTACTACTGTCAGCAATGGGACTGCGGTGATCAAACTGGGCTGTAATGAGGGCAGGGGTGAATAACTGCAGGAAAGAGGGTCTCCTATGGAGCTTACCCGGATCCTGTGTCCCCTGCTATGCCGTCCTGAGGTGCTGAGGTCCTTCCTTTGAAGAGGCACCAGAACAAAGGACTGTGACCTGAAAGTGTCTCTTAGTAGTATGTGGGCTTTGTGTGCCCCCCCCTGTGAGGGGGCTAAGTCCACCCTAGTACAGCCTGTCTCCATGGGGGATAGTTAGGTATCAGCCCCAGGTTTATTACCTGAGGGCTGTACCTATATGTAGTTGCAGTGTGCAGCTGCATTGTTTAATTTTCGCGCCGGTTTAGGGGCGTGTTTGTGGGCTGTGGCCCTGAATAGGCTTTTGCTACTGTATAGTGAGCCTGGGCTTTGAGTGACATGCACTCTGGCCAATCACGCTGTATGGGCGTGGGTTTGTTTCTCCCCCTTGTTGCTATTGGCTGGAGTGGTGGCCTGCGGCGCTCAGCCAATAGCTGCGGCCTGGCTCTGAGTGGCGGGCTCAGAGTCCAATGGGAGCGCCGCTGGTCGCGTCATCGCGCCCGCCCCTATGACGCGGCGGTGACGCGCTCTCGGCCGCGGCCAATTAGCTGGGGCTGTGGGCGGTGCCGGGATATAGGCCCAGACCGGGGCCTCTATTAATTGCGGCCTCGGGCGCGTGGATGGCGGTCCCCCCGAGGATGGTGCGGCTCCTGGGCTGTGCGCGCACCCCTACTTACCGGCGGTGCGCGTCCCAGCCTGGGGCCACCGCGTTGTGCTTCTGGGGGTCCGTGGAGACCGGGCCTGGAGCCCAGTGCCTGCAAGACGCTGAGGGTCCTGTTGCCCCTGCTACACCAGAGCCCTTAGGGATGGCTTGGTGAGCGGGTTGTGCCATCAGTTGCACTTCTTCACCTGCCTCCTTTGCTGGAGGAGGTGAGAGCTTCCATGTGTATCTCTCTTGCAGGGGGGTGCATCGTGCCCTGTGAGAGCTGCTTGTCTGTGCATCCCTCTGTCATGCAGGGGGATGCAGTTTTGACCCGTGGCCATTGCTGCCTCTGGGCTGGGAGAGCGGGGTCCTTTCTGAGGCTCCGTCGTCCCTGTGTGATGCGCTGCCCTCAGTCTCTTATGCTCTCATGGAGAGTAGTAGTAAAAATAGAGAATGAAATAATGTCAATAAAAAATTAAAAACGGTAGATGTGGTCTGAACTACAGACTACGTGTGCCTCCAGCGACACTAAGCTAAAACTGGATCACTACGCCCACGCTCGGGTGTATACTGCAGGAAGGAGGGCTCTATTTTAATCTTTGCTTAGTGTCGCCTCCTAGTGGCAGAAAAGCATACACCCACGGTCCTGTGTCCCCCAATGATGCGAAGGAGAAAATAAAGATTTTATACTTACCTTCCGCCGGGTTTTCCGGAGTCAGGAGCCGTAGGACTTTGCGTGATGTGATC
Source organism: Allobates femoralis (assembly GCA_033576535.1). Classification (NCBI taxonomy): domain Eukaryota; kingdom Metazoa; phylum Chordata; class Amphibia; order Anura; family Aromobatidae; genus Allobates; species Allobates femoralis. The sequence continues at coordinate 368,729,016 of JARQOC010000003.1, forward strand.
GGGTGCTGTGATTGGCCGCTCACTGTCATGTGATATGTACGTCATAGGACATCACATATCACATGACCGCAAGCGGGCCAATCAGCGGCCTAGCAAGGTCCTGCTTGTCGATACCTGCTGCTGCTCAAGGCTCCGAAACACCCGGCGGAGAAGTAGAAAAATCAATTATTATTTTTAATACGTCATTCTTTTACATTTGATTTTGCAGTGAATCCTGTTCCTCCCCTGTGTGACATCAGCACCACTGGAATTACGCATCATCTGAACGGCGATGCGTAATTCCAGCGGAAATAACGGGCACAATATGGGAGAAAGCTTTTATGCTGGTGCTTTCTCCCATAAAAGCGCTGCGTATATTTATGCAGTGTCTGTATGGCAAAGTGAATTTCACATTCACTTTGCAGATACAAGGCACATTGCGTATTTTTGAAAAGCGTGCGCAAAAAAGCACTAAAAAATGCGCAATGTGTGAACGTAGCCTTATACTGTCAAACGCCAGTATTTTGACCTTGGTGATATTTATACCTTTCTTTCATCAGTATTTTTGTATTTTTCTAATTTCAATAAAGAATGTTGAAGCGTTTCAGATTTGTAAACTCAAAGTGACATTAGTCAGATTTCTAAAATTTGACCGGGTCTTTAAGGTTAAAATTGGCTCCGTTAATAAGGGGTTAAACTTGCATATTAAAAGGAAAAGAAAGACAATACAAAAGAGATACAATTCAACTCAAATTCTTTTTAAATATACACATTTGAAAGAGCTATAAAAATAAAGATATAAGAATAAATACTCCAACGATAACGCTGAAATAAATCTCTATTATAAGGAGTACATGAATTTCTTTCTGTCTGTATTTATTTGAGAATTCACTTCCACATACCTCCCCTGGTGACTTCACTTGGTGACTGGTAATTGGGATTTGGCTGGGATCCAAAAAATTTTGAGGTTCCTGATCATATAGTTATCTGCCCCATTAGAGGTCCCAGGTGAAAAATAATAATGCCATATTTTACATGATGATTTAACACTAGAAGTCCCGAGAATTTAAAGGATCCTTGGTTTTCAATGGTAAAAAGGTCAAATGACCCGATCTCTGGGACTTCTAGTGTTAAAGGGAACCGACCACCTAAAAATCGCTATCTAAGCTATAAATATCTGTCCCTGGAGCCTAAAATTACTATTCTAACCTTCCCTGACTGACTAAATCTAACTAACTAGAGGCACACTAAATCACTTTTTATACTTACCAAATTCTTGTCGGATGGGCGTTCCTCCAGGCTCTTTGTCAGCGAGGCGGGTCTCCTCGCCGCGCTCACACCCGCCTCGCTGCTGTCCATCTTCTTCCCACGATTCAAATTACCCACCCATCGCATCCTCGCAATGAGCGGGTCACGTGCTGCAGGCCCCGCGTTACTTCCACCCGCCGCGTCACTGGTACACCCAGGCCGGCTTCTGAGCATGCGCAGATGGCATGCTGAAGCCGGCCTGGGCGCGTCATAGACCCAGCGACGCGGCGGGCGGAAGCGACGCGGGGCCTGCAGCACGTGACTTGCTCATTGTGAGGACGCGATGGGCGGGTAATTTGAATCCTGGGAAGAAGATGCCGCCCTGGAAAGAAGATGGACAGCAGCGAGGAGACCCGCCTCGCTGACAAAGAGTCTGGAGGAACGCCCATCCAACAAGAATTTGATAAGTATAAAAAGTGATTTAGTGTGCCTCTAGTTAGTTAGATTTAGTCAGTCAGGGATGGTTAGAATGGTCATTTTAGGCTCCAGGGACAGATATTTATAGCTTAGATAGCGATTTTTAGGTGGATGGTTACCTTTAAACTTTTTAAAGATAACCATATCCATCTGGCCGATATATAATTGAGGCTATATTGCACATCGCCATTTTTGATTAGGTGTGTACATACATCTACTGCCAGTGGTTTTGACATTAAAGGGAACCACCAGCAGGTTTTAGGGCTATAAAGTGAAGCCAGTGCGTTAGGGTATTTGCCCACAGGAAGGTTTTGCTGAGATCAGGTTTTGTCTTGGTTTTATATCAATTTATGCTAATCTAATCCTGCGGTTTTGGTTTTCAGCAAAACCTATTTTATCAGGGAAAAACTTTCACACACATTGGTTTTTGTTCTCTGTAAACACCACAGGATTTGCTGCATTTCTGTTTTCCAGCAAAACCTATGATCCTAGGATTAGCTGTCCCAACACATTCGTTTTTGTTTGGTGAAGAAAGTGGAAACACCTCAGGTTTTGCTGTGTTTTAGGGTATGTGCCCACAGTATGTTTTTGCTGCGGTTTTCTGCATGCAGTTTACCATTGGTTTTATGGTAATGTGTGTTAATTTGTTCCTGCAATTGGGACTCCCAGCAAAACCAATGTGTTTCACAGAAAGGCTGTGCACACACATTGATTTTGCAGGTGTCAAGAACTGTAAAATCCCTCCGATTTTGCTGCAGATGGGAAAGAATTGACAATCTATTTTCCTGCGTTTTAATGCAGTCAATGGCAAAAACGCAGAAAAAACGCGATAAAAGCGCAGGACCTGAATGCTGCAAATCTACTCTAGGATCCTTGAAACCAGAACCGGTTTTGCTGCGTTCAGGACGGTTTAAAAAACATCCTGTGGACATATACCCTTTGAAAGAATGAGTATGCCAATTATTTGCTGCACTTTTACTAAAGTGGAAACACCTGTGGTGTTTCCATTTTCTGTAGAGAAAAAAAAAAAAAAGACTGTGAAAGCTTTTCCCTGATCACATAGGTTTTGATGGAATCCAAAAACTCAGGATTAGATTAGCATAGATTTACATCAAACCAAGGCAAAACTGGATCTCAAATGCAGCAAAACCTTCCTGTAGGCACATTCCTTTACAGGCATTGGGATACTAAGTCCAATCATACCTTTACTTTCATGATTACATGTATGATTGCAGAGAAAACTGATCAATCACTGGGAAAGCAGTGCAAGAAACTAGCATATGTACAGCAAGCACAGCATAACTATGTTGGGTCGGGTTTATTTGTTTTACTCCCCCTGTGGGCTCCTCTTTCATTAGTTAGTAGCGGTGGTGCATTAAGATTCTGTTTCTAAGGGTACGTTCACACGCTGCATATTTGACAAGATGGCCGCCGGGGGTGATGGACGCATGTAAGGAGGCTCCAGGCACTTGGACACAATCCACCGCATCCAAGCTCGCCTGTCCTCCCTACACACTACCAGCTCCACTGCCATCACCCCTGTGCACCTCAACGACCATCTGGGCCACGTACTCCATCCTGTGGCCAGCCGTGCCCTGCGGCCCCCACTCAGGCCTGCGACCCCCCACTCTGGCCTGCGGCCCCAGCTGCACCGGCACCTAGGTGCTTACAAAAGGCACCGCTCCCTCCCCGGAGTCCCCGCTCTCCTTACCCGGCGGGACCTGCTCCACCAGGAGGCACCATCACTGTGGGTGCAGGCCTCCTCCAGCGGCGCCCGGCGCCACTCTGAACCGAAGGCCCCATGGCCACCTAGCCGGCGGCTCGTCTCTCCTGCCCACCACCGCGGCAGGACACCCGCACTGCTCCGGGACCTCGCACGAGCGCAGCGGAGACTGCGCACTCTGCCGGCGGGACCGACGCTCCCGGCCGGATCCCTGGACCGCAGCAGCAGTACTGCGCCTGACGCCCTGGGTGGCCGACCGCCCTGCCAGCACCGACCAGCCACAGGACAGGAGCACCAGCGCTCCTAGGACACCACAGCCAGACAGGTGAGGAGACAGAGGGGCCCCCCACCATCCACCGCTGCACCAGCCCCCAGACACAAACAGGACCCCAGGCTACCCCTGGCCCCAGCTCCTGGTCCCTGTCCACTGCACCTGGGCCCTTGACTGCTGTCCTGGCCCCGGCTGCTTTTGGCCTGTCTCCATCTGGGCCACGACTCCATCTGGCTCCAGTCTGCATCCAGCCCTGCGGCTACAAGCTACCCTCCTGGCCGTGTCTGACCCCCCCTCCTGGCTGCGCTTGACCCTCCTGGCTGCGCCTGACCCTCCTGGCTGCGCCTGACCCTCCCGCTGTCATTCTGCTACCCTTGACCCCCGGCTCCACCACCCCGTCCACGGCTGCATCATCCGATCCCCGGCTGCACCATTCCATCATCCGACAGCGCCACCCCATCACCCGGCTCCACCACCTCGTCTCCAGCTCCACCACTCCATCCACGGACTGCACCTCACTTGTGACCACGGCGGCACCCCCTTGCTGTACCTCACCCTGGCTGTACCCCATCCTCGGCTTTTATGTATCCCGGGCTATTCCTGTGTCCCCGGTTGCACCACTTCCCTAGCCGTCTTCCACCCCCGGCTACACCCCACCCCTTCTATCCAAATCGTTGACTCCACCCCACCCTAGGCTGCACCCCACCACCTGACCGCACCCTACCCCTGGCCACACCACACCCCGCACCGCGCGCCACCCCCAACTCCACCCCATCCTCCGCCACCCCCTAAGCTCTACCCTCACCCCTTCTCCATCCACGCTCCTCCCCTGCCACATACCACCCCTGTGACTTCTTACCGCCAAAACCTGCAGCCCACAATGTTTCCCCTCCTCTTCACCTTCATCCCCATCCTACTCCACTTCCTCCTAACCCCGAACATCCCTCCACCCACCAAGGCCATAGCGATCTCTCCATCCTTCCTACCCAACCACCTCACCCCCTCCTCCGAACTGTTCCTCCACACCCAATCCCTCTTCTCCACACACGCACGGCCCCCACGCAAACTCTCCTGCTTGCAGGTGACATATCCCCCAACCCGGGACCCCCCCACCACTCACCTCCAATTTACGCCCATCCCCCATCACAAACTCTCGCAACCCCACAACCTTATACCCATTCACCTAACCCCAGTCCCCCTGTCTGGAGCACTCTGGAATGCCCGCTCAGTGTGTAACAAACTCTCCTACATCCATGACCTCTTCATCACCAATAAATTCAAATTCCTCGGCATCACCGAAACTTGGCTCACCCCCGCCGACACAGCCTCACCTGCCGCCCTCTCCTACGGTGGACTCACTCTTTCCCACAAACCACACCCTAATAGCACCCGTGGGGGTGGTGTGGGTATACTCTTGTCCGACAGCTGCTCCTTCATCCCTACTACACCGCCTCCCTCCACCTCCTTTCCCTCCTTCGAACTGCACTCTGTTCGCATTTTCTCCCCCTGCAACTTCCAGCTCGTGGTCATCTACCGACCCCCGGGACCCACCGCCTCCTTCCTTGACCACTTCAACACTTGGCTTCTCCACTTCCTCTCCTCCGACATCCCCACCATCATCACACCATCATCATGGGCGACTTCAACATCCCCATCGACACTCCCGACCTGCCTACCTCCCGACTCCTATCTCTGACCACCTCCTTCGGCCTCTCCCAATGGTCCTCCTCAGCCACTCACAAAGACGGCCACACGCTTGACCTCATCTTCTCCCGCCTTTGTTCCCTCACCGACCTCTCAAACTCACCCCTCTTCCAATCTGACCACAACCTGGTGACCTTCTCCTCCCTCTTTTCCCCCTACCTCACCCCACCCTCTCCGAAAACTCAGTCACCCACGCAGAAACCTTAAACTCATCGATTTCAACTCACTCTCCCACTCCCTCCTCCCTCTCACGGACCTTGCCTCCTCACCCGACGTTAACACTGCTGCCACCCTCTACAACTCCACACTAACTGCGGCTCTCGACCAGGTTGCCCCTCTCACACACACCAAAACCCGCTTGCACAAACAACCCTGGCTCACCCCTCTCACAAAAGAGCTTCGCCGAAAGTCCAGGGTCGCTGAACGGAGATGGAAGAAATCCCACTCCACGGCCCACCTCACCATCTACAAGCAATCCCTGTCCAACTTCAAGGACGAACTCACTGCCACAAAACAAACCTACTTCTCTTCTTTAATCAACACACTGTCCCGAAACCCCAAACAACTATTCAGAACCTTCAACTCCCTTCTCCGTCCCCCAGCACCTCCTCCTTCCCCCCTCATCTCCGCTGATGACTTCGCCACCTTTTTCAAACACAAGATTGATAAAATTAGAGAAAGCTTTGGCCCAACGCCCCCCCAACCCACCACCATTACCGCCCAACCCTCCTCGACCAAAGGAAGCTTCTCCAACGTGACTGAAGCCCAGCTCTCCACCCTCCTGTCACGATCTCACCTCACCACCTGTGCCATCGACCCTCTCCCTACCCATCTCATCCCAAACCTCACCACCGCCCTCATCCCTGCCCTAACCCAACTCTTCAACCTATCACTCACTACCGGCGTCTTTCCCTCATCCTTCAAACATGCCTTGATCTCACCCATCCTCAAAAAACCCTCCGTCGACCCATCATCTGTCGCCAACTACCGCCCAATATCCCTTCTCCCTTTCGCTTCCAAACTACTCGAACAACACGTCCACTCTGAACTGTCCTCCTACCTATCCTCCCGCTCCCTCTTTGACCGCCTGCAATCTGGTTTCCGACCTTATCACTCCACCGAAACAGCCCTTACTAAAGTTACCAATGACCTCCTGACCGCAAAGAGGAAAAAACACTACTCCGTCCTCCTCCTCCTCCACCTATCCGCCGCCTTCGACACAGTCGACCACTCCCTCCTACTCCAAATGCTAGAATCTCTTGGTATCACTGACCTCGCCCTCTCCTGGATCTTCTCATACCTTACGGACCGCACTTTCAGCGTCACCCACTCCGACACCTCTTCCTAGTCCTACCCCCTTACCGTCGGCGTACCCCAGGGATCGGTACTTGGACCGCTACTTTTTTCCATCTACACCCTCGGCCTTGGTCAACTCATTGAGTCCCATGGCCTCCAGTACCATCTTTACGACGACGACACCCAGATCTACCTCTCCGGGCCCGACATCACCTCCCTTCTGTCTAAAATCCCCCAATGCCTGTCCGCCATCTCATTTTTCTTCTCTGCTCGCTTCCTCAAGTTGAACATGGACAAAACAGAGTTCATCGTCTTCCCCCCCAGCCGCCCTCCCCCTCTGCCAGACCTGTCAATCCGAGTCAACGACTGCTCCCTCTCCCCAGTCCCCCACGCAAAGTGCCTCGGGGTCACCCTCGACTCCTCCCTCTCCTTCAAGCCCCACATCCAAGCCCTTGCCACCTCTTGCCGACTCCAACTCAAGAACATCTCACGCAACCGCCCGTTTCTTAATCATGACACGGTCAAAACTCTCGTCCACGCTTTCATCATCTCCCGCCTTGACTACTGCAACCTACTGCTCACTGGTCTCCCTGCCTCCTCCCTTGCACCTCTCCGCTCTATCCTGAACTCAGCTGCCCGTCTAATCCACCTGCCCCCTCGCTACTCCCCTATCTGCATGGCACTTCACTGACTCCCCACCCCCCAAAGATCTAAATTTAAAATCCTAACCCTGACTTACAAAGCCATCCACAACTTGTCCCCCCTTACATCTCCGACATGGTCTCCCAATACCAATCTGCACGCAACCTATGCTCCTCACAAGAACTCCTCCTCTCCCCCCCTCATCTCATCCTCCCACAACCGCATACAAGACTTCTCCAGCGCCTCCCCTAGATTCTGGAACTCTCTCCCCCAGCACGTCAGACACTCGCTTACCCTCAAGAGCTTCAAAAAGAACCTGAAAACTCATCTATTCCAACAAGCCTACAACCTATGATGAGACCCAGCGCCGCTCCACCAAACGCTTGGCGCTTCTCCCCTATCGTGTCCTCCCCCACCCCTGTAGACTGTGAGCCCTCGTGGACAGGATCCTCTCCCGTCGTGTATCAGCAAGCATTGACTGCTCGCATGTACTGTACCTGTCCTTGTTACCCCCACTCCTTCTGTAAAGCGCCATGGAACCAATGGCGCTATATAAATAAATAATAATAATAATTTGCTGCATTTGTTTACATGCGTGATCATCACAAAACAGGAGTGGGTGACTAAATACAGAAGTGGAACACTTGTTTCTATTATACTTTTCCTCTGATTGTTCCACTCCTGGTTTGTGATGAGCTCACGTGTAAAAAAAAAATGCAGCAAATAAGAAGCGTGTGAAAGCACCCTAACAACGTAATCAAAATGGCTACTAGGGAGACAGACGTTTTCTAAACTCGTAGTTGTTTTGTATTGAAGAACAACATTCCGGACAAAGTAAAAAAGGTATTATGCATACTGTGGAATAAAACTATTGTCATGGCAATAAATAGTTAAAAATTGATTGATTAAAAGTTTATTGAAGTCATTCAGAAATCTTCCAACAGCATGTTTATATAAATCTTTGCACTTTCCTCTAGTTATCTGTACTCCTTCTTCCTCCTCCCCTCCTCTGGAATTTCTCTGTCTCAGATTTTATATGTTTTGATTTAGATGCAGCAGTGCTGAAGCTCTTGTCAAGATGTTCCCGTACCGAATGTACTAACCAAGGCTAAACTGAATTGCTAACTAACACACGAAAATGATTGAATGTTCTCTTCAGAATCAAATGCAACACCCCTTTGATATCCCTTTAAGGAGCCGTATAAAACTGGCTACCCCTCCCTTAATAAAGGTCTTTGTCATTAAGCTCTACTTTGACTTGTTGTCAGCGTGGTTCTTACTGGTGGCGAGCAAACACTAAGACAAAGCAATCAATTTGGCGACAGACACTTAAGAGGACAGCCCACCCGAAAGGTGTGAAGGCCTTCCATGACAGTTGGCGCCATAACTTGGGGCTAGGACGAAACGTCCAGAGGACGACAGCCACACCCGAAACTCCAATCCCAGGACGGACCATACACGAGGGGTAGACCTGCAGGCTACAGAAAGGTAAGAAAATTATTTATCTTACCTGATACCCTCCTGTGTCTCCGTGCAGGGATGGAGGTAGCTGGCTGTCAGACTCGGACATAGATGACCGGATCTGAGAAGTCCTAGCCCTTGCAACCCGGTCCTGAGAATTCCTTAATTGTCTGCCTTATCTGTGTATATGTCAGTGCTGTCATAGCTGCAGTTTCAGTTCACAAAAAGGCACGGAGAGATGGGCTGAATAGGGAGATTCTGTTTCCCTAGATTCCGACCCCTAATAGGGTTGATGGTTTATTTCACTACTGGTTCCAGCCTCTGATACGGCTGATGGCTTTAGGTTTTCCTACCAAGACCGCGTGCGCAAGCTAAGGACGGAATGTAGTGTTAGTAGTCCTGGCTTCAGTGGTGGATGAGTACGTAATTAACGTAAATTGATTGTAGTGATGATTGTTCCGTCTCTCCAATGACGTGCCCCTTGTGCAGACAAGGTATAGAGCTAGCAATTACGCCCGCTGGCTGGATAATCAATCGTGTTACTGACGTGCCATATGCACATGAGTAAACTGGTTACATAGCACTCCCTGGAACTTTTCCAGTACTTAAGGTGTTCAGACAAAATATACATGCCCATCTAACTATAGTCAATCCACAAGGGGTCTTGTTGCAAAAAGTTTATGCAAGAAAGTTATATGACCCAGTTGTTGCCCCAGTGAGGTGTAGAGGGGGCCGACAGTTTCATATTTTATCTGTTTTGTGACAACCATTCCAGTCCCAGTCCTCAGACTGACTCTGACCGACTGACTCCAGTGACGCAACCAGTTCCAGTCCTCCAACTGCCTTCCTAACACCACTGACTAATTCCATAACGTACCCACAGTGTAAGCAAGATGTGGAGCTTGCCATTACTGCTGATGGTTGGTGGATCACTAGAGTGCTAGACGCCCCATTCCCGACGAGGAGACTTGGCTACAGACCCATTTCACCTCTCTTTCCCCCTTCCCCCAAGGTTTAGAGTGTTCAGGATAAACATTCATGCCTGGCTCACTGTAGGTATCCAACTTGACTCCCCCTATTGAGCGAGATAGAAGCAGGACACCTATACAACCCTGCTGACAGTGCTGACCTTGAGTGGTGGGCAGCCATAGCCAAGATAGAATTACGGAGACTTGGGTTTGAGCTATAACATGGGTGTTAATCAGTCAAAGCCTCAGCAAGTTACCCCAAAAGACCTGGTGCCAGAGAGGGAAGGGAAGAAGTATGTGAAAAATATGAAGATCCTCTTAAAACTAGTGGTATCCAAAACCCATGGGGGGCGCTTAGATGAGAAGAAGTGGAAGGAAGTGATAACAAGAGAGGGCTTTTAAAGGACGCCAAGGTTTTGGAAGATGCCGAAGCATTGTATAAGACATGCTCGGGATATGAGGAAGTTATTGTGGATTGAACATCGTGACCCTGCCACTGGTGAATACACGTATAGCCACCACCTGACAAGATGGCACTGGCAGAAGCTGCTGCACCCGTGCCTATGCTGACACATTCCCGATACCCACACAGAACCCACCACCCTGTGTCCAGTTCTCAATATGGATGGCACACCTTACACTCCAGCAAACCATGGTGCAGCCACTTCCTCTCAAGCTGCCGTCTTAGCACAGAGTAGACCCTGCTCTGCGGCCATAATACCTCCACCAGCAGTATCCGGAATATACATGAGCAGGGACGGGGTTGAAACAGGAGATGGAGAGGAGGGGGCTGCTGACGAAGAAGACCAGATGGCATGGGGACAGGAGGGATTTGCAGTTGGGCCTGGAGCTAGGTCAAGAACTCTACAGAATCCCTTCCCAGCCTCAATGGATCCCCTCTCATCATTAAGAAATCATGGAGGTATGCCCTTAATAAAGACAGAACAGTCACAATTGGGAGCAGCAGGTGGAGACTAGCAGACACATCACCGGCTACAGTCTACTTCCCCGGAACAGCACACTCCCCAGGATAGGGGAGGTGGGAGACAGACTTTATCAATGTACGGGGGTACGCAGGTCAAAAGCTCTACGCATGGCTCAGATCAATCACACCGATTGGCACAGAATGAAGACCCTCCACAGCATTCTCCTCACACCTGGCGAGGCAGATATGTCTCCTGGAAGCCTCTGGAAGCTGCCACATTGGTGAACACATTACCGGACCCTGATAAGCAACCTATGCCCTTTCACCGGAAGATGAGCCAGATTCAGAAGACTCACGCTGCCTCATGGGAAGATCTTATGGGATTGGCTGAAATCAAAGCAGGAGACTCCTTCTGGCCAGTAATGCACCCAGCTCTGGAGCCTGCACCAGGTACTCAGGAATATCGTAGAACATTTGAGTCTGGTGTAGCTTTATTACTCAAGCTGTATGCCTGGGCTAAGGACCATCTTGGAGAACAAGCAACCTCTGTCCAAGACATAATGCAAGAAAAAGGGGAAAGTGTAAGAAGTTCTACTACTGGCTAAATCAGATGTTCACAGACCTGGGATTTGATCACCATGAGAAGTCCCATCGACAGATATGGATACAAGCCTTTGTCCAAGGTCTTCTTGAACCCATACAGAAGCAGGTCCAGACAACTAGACCTGAATACAGATGATTGGACCCAGATATTATATTTCAGGTGGCAAGGGGCATAGAAATGAACAAGCCTTCAAAACCTCCCCGGAACTGTAATGTTATGGTGTCTCAGAACCCAGGAAACAGGGGGGGGCCAAGGAATGGAGTCACCTGCTACAATTGTGGGAAGATAGGCCACATAAAGAGGAACTGCAGATCTTCTCAACATCGCAGTCAGACAGCTGAGTCCAGAGCACCATTGCAAGAACAGCTGCCGCAGGACTTCCCTCCACCGCCACCTGTTCTCTCCACCCAGCTATAGGACATAGGCAAGCCGGATCCACCAACTTACAATATGCTCTGCAAAACCAACAGACAAGCTTGCGGCCCAACGCCTACTGTATGTATGGAGGTAGAAGGAAGATCCATCCCCTTCTTAGTGGATACTGGTGTAGCCAGAAGCGTGATAAGATTTGCTGACTTACCTGACTCAGACTGCCTCACAGAAGAAACCATCCCATGTGTGGGTGTTCATGGAGTCATCAAATATACCCCTATGACCCGCCCATTGCGTGTCAGCCTGCAACCCACACAGAGCATGTTATCTCGATTGGTGGTGTCCAACACCTGTCCAGTGAACCTACTGGGAACGGACTTACTGATGAAGTTACACGCCAACATCTCCTTTCAGGAAAATGGTACTGTCACACTTACTACTGCTCTGGACCAGGAAGAAGTTTCATGGGTTTTCGGCCTCTTTCACTTTGCTGAGACGATACAAACTACGGATGTAACCTGGCTTTCACAGATACCAGACATCCTGTGGGCCCAAGGCCCTGAAGACATTGGAAGGCTCCCAGTCCAGCCAGTGGAAGTTAAGCTTAAACTACTGTGCAAGATTGGACCCAGTTGCCCGTGGAGCACCGACATGCATGAGAGCTGTCTTTGCAACCCACCTACTGCTGGATGACTGCTGATGTTATTCTGGGCCACTGTCAGAAGGTGAAGGCTCCACATGATATCACTGCCATTCTGGCCCAGACCCAACCTAAACATCTCTCTGCTGCACGTCACCTACGGCTACAATGTTCCCTTCTACTCCCAGACAATCTCCAGGTGTGATGTCCTGAACCCTGCAACTCTCCTCCCTCTTCCAATGGGGGAATGTGACGTCTCTGACACTTCGGTGGAAGAGGAAGCCAACTTTGAAATGGCTCAGCACGACTGTCTTGCGCTTATGAGACAGGAAACCTCCAGATTTGACACAGTCACAGATACGCCGCTGGAAGACCCAGATTTGACTCTCTTCTTGGATGGTTCCAGATATGCGGACCAAGAAGGACAGTTTCACACGGGTATGGCGGTGGTCACAGAAGATACTATGTTGATGGCCAAACCACTACCCATGTCCATTTCTGCACGGGAAGCAGAATTGGTTGCATTGACCGAAGGTTTCAAGATGGCAGCCCAGAAGAAAGCGAACATTTATACAGATTCCCGCTATGGATTTGGCATCTGCCATGACTACGGGCCTATCTGGAGGGCGAGAGACTTCATTACAGCCAATGGAACTTCAATACGCCACCATAGAGCGGTGAAGGAATTGCTAGAGTCCTTACTGATGCCAGAAAGAGTCGCGGTACTTAAGGTAAAGGCACACACTGGAGGGACCTCAAGAGAAGCCGTGGGGAATGACTTGGCTGACAGGGCAGCTAAGGAAGCAGCAGTGAAGCCACTCATCACAGAACCCTCCAGCTTGTATCTCGACAGACTCAGGACAAGCAGAAGATTCAGACAAGGAGGACACGGACGAACAGTCCTGGGAGAACATGGTCCTGACCCTGCAGAAGCAAGCATCCAATGAAGAGAAGGGAAAATGGATCCAGGATGGAACTGTGCAAGAAGAGAAGCATCTGATACTACTGAAAGGAAAACCATGCCTCCCACGAGTCCTCTACCCAATGATTGCCAGATGGGCCCATGGCACCACCCATCAATCAAAAATGAAGATGCACAATCTTGTGAGACAGTACTACCACGCACCTGGCATTTCAACAATGGCAGCAAATTACACCAGAGGATGCCTAGTCTGTGCACGGTGTAACCCAGGAAAAACAGAGAAAACTCCACAGAAGTGTACACCTAGACCTTTGTACCCCTTCCAACGCATACAGATTGACCACATTCAGATGCCGCCCTCAGGAGGATTTGAATATGCACTGGTAGTCGCGGACATATTCTCTCGATGGCCAGAAGCTTTCCCTGTGAAGAACCAATCTGCTAAAACCACTGCAAAGAAACTCCCCTCAGAGATAATGTGCAGATATGGGGTCCCAGAAACCATAGAGAGTGACCAAGGGCCAGCATTCACAGCCAATCTGACCAAAGAGATATGGCAGGCCCTGGGGACAGAGTTAGCCCTTCATACTCCGTATCATCCCGAACGTTCTGGAAGGGTCGAGAGATTAAACGGCGTATTAAAGGCAAAAATGCTGAAAAAATGCTGAAAGCAGCGCAGGAAACGGGGAAGCCGTAGCATAAAAGTCTTCCCCTTGCATTGTTCAGTGTCAGACACACCCCAGCTAGTGCAACTAAGCTAAGTCCCTATGAAATTCTGTTTGGAAGTGCCCCCAGAGTAGGGTTGCATTTCCCCAACAGTTGACCCTACAGTATGACAGTTTGACTAAGTTTGTTATTGAATTAACAAAGCATTTGGCTAAAATACATTCTCGAGTCTTTTCCTCTCTCCCAGATCCTCAAAACCTGGAAGGAAGCCATCAGATCCAGCCAGGAGATTGGGTTCTCATCAAAAGGTTCAGCAGACGTGCCCTCGAGCCCAGATATGACGGCCCTTCCAAATCCTGCTGGTCACCCCCACGGCTGTGAAGGTTGAAGGAAGGCCTACATGGATCCACGCATCCCACTGCAAGAAGGCACCAGATCCAGAAGCCGAACATGGTTGTTTTGCCCCTCAATCCTGATATATATACTCAGTATAAAGCAGGGGAGGACAGGTTACAAGACGGTGGGAGGTAGTATACAGGACCAACTCTGGTTGGGAGCAAAGCCAAAGCCCTAAAAGGACTCACAGACCTGTCAGAAGAATTAGCCCATAATTCTGGTGTTAAGGATCCATGGGACACTTGGTTTGGGTGGTGGGATGGATGGCAGAGAGCACTTATCAAACTAGGTATAATAATCCTTTGTGTTCTATTCATAGTTGCTCTAATTTCATGCTTTGTAATACCTTGCATCAAGAAGATGATGTCTCACGCCATGAAGGAGACAGTGACCACAATGTATGCAGATCTCAGAGGCCCCGATGCTGAAGGAGAAACATACGCCTGAGAATGATGCCATTACCATTGCCGCAAGATCCCTTGGAGAACGATGATAGCATGAGACCCATCCCAGAAGGCAGAGTAGGGACAGAAAAGGGTGCGGCTAAGGCCAACTGCAAAGGGTTCCGACGTTACAGTTTGTCTCAATGTTGGTGAAGTCTCCTCCCCTTTCCTCTACCTTTTCCCCTCTCCGCCGCTTAGGGAAATGTAAGATTTAGGGTAAGATTTTGAATGTCTCCAAGAGGAGGGAATGTCATGGCAATAAATAGCCAATAATTTATATGTTTATTGAATCATTCAGAAATCTTCCAACAGCATGTTTATATAAATCTTTGCACTTTCCTCTAGTTATCTCCTCCTCTTCTTCTTCCTCCTCCCCTCCTCTGGAATTTCTGTCTCAGATTCTATATAATGTTTTGATTTAGATGTAGCAGTGCTGAAGCTCTTGTCAAGATGTTCCCGTACCGAATGTACTAACCAAGGCTAAATTGAATTGCTAACTAACACATGAAAATGATTGAATGTTCTCTTTAGAATCAAATGCAACACCCCTTTGATATCCCTTTAAGGAGCCATATAAAACTGGCTACCCCTCCCTTAAAAAAGGTCTTTGTCATTAAGCTCTACTTTGACTTGTTGTCAGCGTGGTTCTTACTGGTGGCGTGCACAAACTTAGACAAAGCAATCAATTTGGCGGCAGACACTTAAGAGGACAGCCCATCCGAAAGGTGTGAAGGCCTCCCATGACACTATATGATCATAAGAATTTGTTTGCGCCACATGTAGTGTGTTGTTTGTGTTTTAGAACTACGACCGTTGTCTAAAGGAAAGAAAAAGCTTTAGTTTTGTCTTACGTGTCATGTGGGGCGAACCACAAAATCAGTGATGACGTCTACTTTTGTACGTGCATCATGGAGAGATTCAACCTTTAAAATAACAATGAAATTATGTATCTGGACCTCCTGTAAGTAACTCACCCTGTGCCTCATGGTCTAGGACAGGGGTGGGGAACATGCGGCCCCCGTGCAGCGCGCCATGTTACCTGATCTGGCCTGCAGCCACTTTGCTCATTCTGTAACACGGTCCCTTTAAATCTTGAGAGGTGTGCGCCGGAATTGTTTCCGACATGCAACATAGTCAGCGTGAGACGTTCTGTGTGGCAGGAGTCCCTGCACTTGTCCAGCTCCAGCTCCCTGAGGATTACAATCTGCTCCTGCACATCTTAAGCACACAATTCCTCCACCTCCAAGACGTCAGTGAGTAAACATAAAGGTGTCAGAATAAGTAAATACAGTGTCTGTTCTGCGCTACTTGATGATCTCCGGTCGTGCAGGGATGAGGAGTGTCAGCAAGAAGGAGCTGCATCGAGCAACATAGCCAAGGGGGGGAGATAAAAATCATGTGAAGCCATGTTAAAACCATAAATGTCCATATTGATTTTTATCTATCTTCCTTTGGATGTGTTGCTGGATCTCCTTTTTGCTCTGGCCCCGTGCACCTATGTGTCATATGCCTCTGACCCCGTGTACCCATGTGTTGTACGCCTCTGGCTTCGTGTACCTGTGTGTCATACGCCTCTGACCCCGTTTACCCATGTGTCGTACGCCTCTGACCCCATGTACCTATGTGTCGATCGTCTCTGACCCAATTTTCTCGTGTGTTGTACACCTCAGGCCCCTGTGTACCCGTGTGTCGTACGCCTCTGACCCCGTTTACCCGTGTGTCGTACGCCTCTGACCCCGTTTACCCGTGTGTCGTACGCCTCTGGCCCCGTGTACAAGTGTGTGTCGTACGCCTCTGGCCCCGTGTACCCGTGTGTCATACGCCTCTGGCCCCATGTACCCATGTGTCATACACCTCTGGCCCCGTGTACCCGTGTGTCATACGCCTCTGGCCACGTGTACCCATGTGTCATACGCCTCTGGCCCCGTGTATCCTTTGCTGTGTACTATGCCTCTGGCCCCATGTACCCATGTGCTGTATAATATGCCTCTGGCCCCGTGTAGCTGTGTGTTGTATACTATGCCTCTGGCCCTGTGTACCTGTGTGCTGTATACTATGCCTCAGATCCCGTGTACTGTACACTGTGCCTCTGGCCCCGTGTACCTGTTTGCTGTATACTATGCCTCTGGCCCTGTGTACCTGTGTGCTGTATACTATGCCTCACATCCTGGAGATTGTATATTATGTCTCAGATCCCGTGTACCTGTGAGCTGTATTCTATGCCTCTGGCCCCGTTTACCATGTGCTGTGTACTATGCCTCTGGTCCCATGTACCCATGTGCTGTATACTATGCTATGTGTCCCCAAGGATGTCTGTGATCCCCGGTGTTTTATATTTCCTCCAAAGCTGTATGTGCCCCCAATGATTTATTTACCCTCCAGTGCGTTCTCTGGCTCCCTAGTGCTGTATGTGCCCCATTGTGCTCTTTATGCCACCAGTATCTCCTGTGATGTATATGCCCCCAAACGTCTCCTGTGATGTATATCCCCCGCCACACCTGTGATATCTATGCCCCCCAACTCCTCCTGTGATGTATATGCTCCAGAGCCTCCTGTGATGTATATGCTCCAGCCCCTCTTGTGATCTTTATGCCCCAGCCCCTCTTGTGATCTATATGCCCCAGCCCCTCGTGATGTATATGCCCCAGCCCCTCTTGCGATCTATAAGCCTCTGTATCTCCTGTGATGCATATGCCCCAGCCCCTCCTGTGATGTATATGCCTCTGTCCCTCCTGTGATGTATATGCCCCCCTTTTCTCCAGTGATGTGTATACAGCAGTCCCAGTGTCTCCTATGTGATGCATATGATTTACAAAACTTATCACAAAGAGTAGACTGTGCTCCAGGCTAACATAAAAGGCAGTTGTGAGCAGCAACAAAATCAGTTTCATCAAACATCACAGCCGAACCATAGAGCAGCAGCGCCAGGCACCACATTAGAGGTGAGTTAATGAATGTTTTGACATAGTCAGGAAATTTTTAAGGTGATAATTTTGTGCAGCCCCCGAAGGTTGGTAGAAATTTCCAAATGGCCCTCGGCAGGAAAATGTTCCCCAAACCTGGTCTAGGATTACCTATCCCTTCACCTTCGAAGGAACTTAAACCTGACTCAGAAGATTAAGAGCAGGATTCTGACGAAGATTGTTATGATAGTCTGAGTAAGCCACAGCTTTTTTCACAGCTCAAATAAAATAACTTGGACTTTTCTAAACATTCTGTAGAACTTTTAAAGCTCTTATTAAAGGAAAAGAAGCTGTTCGCTCCTGGTACCTGTTTTTCATGCTAAAGAAGCAGAAAAAAGGAATTTCTTTCATACTTTTCTCAAGACTGTTCTCTAGTGTATTGCAGAATGTTCCTGGGCTTTAAAAAACTTAACAATGAGTACAATATGAGCGAGTATAGACTCATAGTTGATTCAGATAGCACATGCACTAGAAAGATGCAGCAGGCTCCCATGATAAATGCAGGGGCAACACAGGTGCAGAATACCGATGAGACAACAACTCTCAACCTACAATAACATGGAGGGCGTGATTGCTGGAGAAATACCATGGAATTGGGTTACAAGCTTGCATATTTTGGCCAAAATATCGACCAATATCTCACATTATTTATATCTTATATCATTTTTCTTTCTTCATTGCACATTTTTCCATTGTTATGCAGCAACCAGGCCCGTTTGGGTGTCTCTCCTGTGAGGTGAATTTATATAGTACTGGGCAGCCTGCCTGATCTAATAAAATGGGCACGATCTGTATAACTGGCACCCTCTATGTAAACCTCATCTGTATGCATGTCTAATACCAGCAATCTCCCCATCCATGATAAAGAAGGCAGATAGTGGTTGCCCTCTTTGGTATTCTGCACCTGTGTTGCTCCCATATTTATTATGGGGCTGCTGCATCCTGTTAGTGCATTTGCTATCTGTCCTTGTGTTGCCTTATGGCGGTTTCTGTTGAGTTTTTTTTTAAATAATGTCCTCCTTTGTGAACGGTTTTTGAATGTAGGGTAGGGACCCTTGAAGTTGGGTTATGAGCTTGCGTACTTTGGCCATAATATTGAGCAACAACTCACATTATTATATTTTACCATTTATATTTTAGATAATTTTTTTCTTTATTTATCCATCCCAAAAATGTCTGAAAGATGTGCTACTGTACAATGGCAGCAAGTATGCTTCAAAGCCTGGAGTCTGCACACTTGAAGAAAGGCTATGAGAATTTCGACCTTAGAAAATTAACTACAAGGATCAAGGATGGTTAATATTTGGTGATCTGAAAGTCCTCTCTTTGCTCCTTGGGCAGCAAGGAGGATACACGAAGTATCCATGCTTTTTGTGTAAATGGGACAGCTTGCATAGTTCTCATCACAGGAGCCAAAAAAAAAAAAGTGGGCCAAAGAGTATATTTTTGCAATCTGAACACAAGAACATAGTTATGGAAAGTTTAGTTGTTCCCACTAAAATTCTCCTGCCGTCACTCCACATTAAACTTAGAATAATGAAGCAGTTTGTGAAAGCTCAACTGAAAGGAGAGGCTTTTTTTTTTTTAAATAAAGTACTTTTTATTTGCAAAAATCCAGACAAATACAGTAATACAAGGTATAGTAGTTTTCCAATGTTTCAAAATAAATAAATAAAAATAAACAAATAACCCCAATACAGCAGAACTAACCCACCCTCTGCTCACCCTCCCACAACCCTATGCATCAGTTCAACAATAAAAGGATTCAGGTTTTCCATAACATCCGTGTCCATACTCAGGTTTATACTGCCCCACACTCACTCTGAATTATAATCCGAGCACTCTGTCTCTCAGAAGATGAAAGGACACGAGCCCTGGGTAATCGAGCCAGCTCCCCCATACATTTTTAAACTGATTCGTCTGTCCCCATTTACCGTAAATGTTACGCTCCATGAGCACTATGAAATTAACTTTGTTTATAAATTCATGCTTCTTCGGGGGTTTTCATCAAGCCAGTGCAATGCGATTATCCTACATGCCATGTAAAACATCCTCGCAACTGCCAATTTTCCCTATTCATCCGTCATCAAGCCTTCCACATGTCCCAAAATACATGTCAGCAGGTCATAGGACACATCCACTCCTGTCCGTCTTGAATCCATACAAGAGGTACTATCTAATATGCTTGTTTTCGAGGGCAGGACCAGAGCATATGAACCATATTCGCCTCCTCCATCCCACATATCACTCATGGATATATCTTAGGGATGTACTTTAGAATATTTTTCCACTGCGTGTCTGAAATATGCACCAGGTCTTCAGTCCATTTTGACAAGTGGGTGTCTTTCCAGAAAAGTCTCTAGCAGGCCCCAATACAGCTAAGAAATAAGCCCCCTAGTACCTCTCTGTAACCCGATAATATTAAACATACTATCTGTTTGAACCATTATCGGTGACCGTTTATTTTGATTATGGAATGCATGATACGTTTTGAAGAGAGGTCTGGGCCAGCAATGACCTTTCCAGCGTTCCCCTTTCACTTTGGCGATCTCACTGCAGCGTTGCTGATCATGAACTCACGACCTGGAGGGGTGGAGGATGAGCTTCCTGTTGTAACACTTGCCTCGTCTCAATGCTTGCTGCCAGCAGGTGCGTCACAGCGTATTCAATGAAATGGAGAAGAAATGAAGCCGCATTTAAGGCTTCTGGCAGTGGATATTTATTCAATCTTCATACAACAGGTTGTGCACAGCGGGTGGGAGGACGGGGGGTACTACGTCGTTTCGCGCCCTGTCTTGGCGCTCCAGCGGGTACAATCTTCCTTGAGTGCGGCTCCATTTCTTCTCTATTTGATTGGAATGCATGTCACAGCTGCAGAAACTGGTAGAACATCAAGCAGTCCAAGGGAAAGTCTTCCCTAGCTCTTCAAATGATTTAAACATGTCTCCGTTTAACAGCTGCGAGACACACCATATGCCAATCCTCCTCCATTGACCAAAATTCTGCAAATGTAACATCTCAGTCAACCTGGGGTCATGCCAAATGGATTTATATCTAGTGAGCCCATTAATCCTCCTCCATTGCTTAATATTTTGCCACACTTTCAAGATCATCACCATCATGGGGAAACCTTTGGGAATTCAGCCGAAATTTGCTACCTCCATGCCAGCCAACAATGGAACTCTCCCTACCATATGCCTAAGGATCTTAACTGAGGAACTATCGAGAACAGGGTCCCCCAATCCCGCCATATGTTGTCCTTGGGATTCAATATAGTCTTCTATAGTCTTATAGTCATCCTCTTTTGCACGCTGCAGATGTTCCAATTAAATGCTATCCTGCTTCCCCTTCCTGATCAAATCTCGGAAAATAGCATTAATTCTATAAAATCAATTTTGTGGCAAACACACCTGAACATCATGTAAGATGGAGGAGTTGGGGCATGATGATAATTTTAAGCAAATTCGCCCTTTCCAGCCACCGAGAGGTATAACCTGCACCATGTCGCAATCTTCTGTCTAAATTTATCCAGCAGGGAATTTAAAGAGAGTTTCTCATGGTCACTTACATTAACAGACACTTGATTTCCAAGATATGCCATTGCATCCAGCCACTGACTCTCTCTCAGGACCACCCCCTCCTCCATCTCCATCTTGGCCCTTCTTTTCCGGATCCCCCATGGGCCTTTTCATGTTCCTCTTTCCAGGCATGACCGCTGCTGCCGCAGTTTACCGGTCCCAGAGTTTCTCCACACCCAAGGGATCGTAGCAATATGTCCCAGCACGAGCCTCGGTGTCTCAAATCGGGTCTTAGCTGCTCCTATACACAGCTGGTCACTTCGTTCTCCAGGCTACGCCCCCAAAGAGAGACAGTTTAGTACCTGTGTCCCAAGTATCATGGACTGTCCGAAGATAAATTCAAGGAAGGCATTTATGTGGGTCCACATATTTGGAAACTCATGAAGGACAACTTGTTTGAAACAAAAACAACTGTTGACAATAGGACTTGTTATTCTTTTAACCCTTTCACGATCTTGAATCTACTGGTATTTTGAAGTATATTCAAATGCCAACATGTGCCTCTAACAGCAAAGAGCAGAGCGGATACCTTGCCGCTGCTATTAACTAGTTAAATCGTGCAGTCTAACTGACTGCACAATGTTAATCCGTGTCACTGCCAGCTCTCATCACTGGTCCGTGAGGTGATTGCTGGGCACCAATGGGTTGTCATGATAGACAAGACGTGAGCAGATGCCCCTTGTCACTGTAATGGCAAATTTCCTGTGAACGCTGGCTGAGTGCTGGTATTCACAGAAGATCATTTGTGCTGTACAGAGCCGTGTATCAGCTGATGCACAGCTCTGTACTGCACAAGCGATCAGATAGTGAGAGTTAAGTCACCTTAAAGGGACTAGTATGAACAATAAAAAGTTAAAAAAAAAGTTTTAAAAAACATGAAAAAAAAACAAAAAAAAAAAACCCACAAATCACCCTCTTTTTGTTGCATTTCAAATAGAACAAACAAAAATACACATATTTGGCATCACCATGTTCAGAAATGCCCTATCAATCAAAATATGAAATCTAATAATCTGATCGGTAAACCGCATAACGAAAAAAAAAATCAAAATGTCGTAATTGTTTTTTTTTTTTGTTAAATCAGATTTTATTAATGTAAAATATAGAACAATGTTTGGCAGTAAAGATTTCACAACTGGGGTTACAATAGAGTATACAGTTTGGTCATTTAGCCAACTTACAATTGACCTCAAAGATAATTGGCCTATTCTCAAAAAGGCACAATAGGTCTAAAAAACAAAAAAATAAACAGTATAAGTAAGGCAACTTCTTGAGGGTCTCCACGGGGTGGAGACCTGATAATAAATCATAGTCTAAAAAGATTAAGAGATGAATAGACAGGAAAGGGTAAGTATAGCGGGGAATAGAATAGTGGGATAGACAGAGAAGGTAAGGGGGGGGTTGTGGGGGGAGGGAATGAGTTTAGACGGCCACTCCCTTAAAAGGGAAGAGGAGAGGGATTGGAGGTGGGTGGACTGGAACAACACGCTGTGTTATTTGTCATGGCAAGGATATGTGAGAGGATGTTATGACTACAAAGCAGCGGAGGGGGCACCCACACTGTCCTGTGGAAATGTCTAGGAGGTATTTTCATCGGCATCACAGGTCAGTCACATCTTCAGGGATTCCGAATCTCTATAAAAGATCCATGATTGCCATAGGCGGTAATTTCTTTCTACGCCATCAGCGTCTGGCGAGCTCTGACTAGCCAATTCTTCTAACCTGCAAATCGGATTCAGTTCGGCTACCAGTTCCGATTTAGATGGGCTGGTCACATCTTTCCATTTTCTAGCTATAACCGTCCTTGCAGCAGATAAGACATACCTGGACAGTCCAGCTTTGTACTTTGATATGGGTATCTCTAACATGCTCAAAAGAGCCACAGGTGCCGTCATGACCAAGTCAAAGGTGGATAACATCTTGATCAGTTCCGCCACCTGCGTCCAGAACGGTCGAACAAGCCGGCATTCCCACCAAATGTGTAGGTATGTGCCAGAAGCCTCCTCGCAACGCCAGCACCTATCAGATACTGATGGGAATATCGTATGAAGTTCTGTGGGCATCGGTACCACCTGGCCATCACTCTGTAGTTTCTCTCCTGGGTAGTCGCCGATGAGGTCGACTTCCTTGTGAATAGATAAATTTTCTCCCAATCCGCTTGAGATATCGAGATCTGGAGGTTCCTCTCCCATTTGATTTTAAACTTAGGTTGGTATGGGTCAGTAACATTACGTTCTTTCCTGAACATGGTATATAATACCGAGATTGTATGTGGGACCACTTCTCTCGTCATGCATAGCTGTTTGAAGGCCGTCAGAGGTCTACTGACCGCCTCCCAACCCAGGGAGCGAATGAAACCAGACAACGCGGCATATTGCAGCCATGCTCCTGGGGGAATAGGTGTCACCTGAAATAGGGCTGACAAGGTCTTCACCCCTGTATGGGTAATATAGTCATTCACTACTGGGCTGG
Source organism: Allobates femoralis (assembly GCA_033576535.1). Taxonomy (NCBI): domain Eukaryota; kingdom Metazoa; phylum Chordata; class Amphibia; order Anura; family Aromobatidae; genus Allobates; species Allobates femoralis. The sequence continues at coordinate 368,752,766 of JARQOC010000003.1, forward strand.
GATGGCAGGGGACTCCCAGAAAAGAGTCACCACTGGACTCCCACCGAAAGGATGGGTTATCAAGTACGGGAGTCAGGGGCCCTGGCTGCATCGTCAGATGGAGGGTGAAATTGTTCTTTTTGAGAAAAGAAAGTAATTGAGTCGAAATAAAGGGCAGATGTGTAGATGGGTGTGTGTGGAAGAGCCAGATCATCGCCAACGGATAATCCCCCTCATCTGACATCTCAACATCCACCCATAATTGTCTCCCCTCCCTTCTAAACAAGTCAAGCACACATTTACCTAGAGACGCTAGGTGGTAGATCATCAGGTTGGGCAGTCCCACTCCCCCCTCCTCCACTCCCCCAGTCAGGAGGCATTGGGAAAGTCGGGGATGTTTGTGGGTCCATATAAATCGAGTAATCATCGTCTTTAGCCTTGAGAAAAAGGAGGCAGGTAGAGCTATTGGGATGGCTTGGGAGTGGTAAAGAAGTCGGGGTAGCAGGTCCATTTTGATGGAGTGGATCCTCCCCCACCATGATAAAGCAAGGCCATTCCAGGTTCTCAGCTCTCTTTCCAGTTTGGAAAGTAGAAGTTACGTGAGTACAGGTCATTCGGGTACCTTGTCAGTTTCATCCCCAGGTAGGTGAGGTCATCTCGTCTCCAAGTGAAGGGGAACTGCGATTTTAGTAAGGTCACCACCAGGTCAGGGAGGGAGACGTTGAGCACTTCTGATTTGGAAGCATTCATTTTAAAATTGCTCAAAAGCCATAGGTAGATAACTCCTCCATAATATTAGGAATAGATATCAGAGGATTCGTTACAAATAACAACAAATCGTCTGCAAACAGTGCAAGTTTGTGCTCTCTGTGCTTCGTCTCCACTCCCCGAATTGCCGGATTAGATCTGAGGGCCTCGGCCAGGGACTCCATGCAAATGATATATATTAGAGGTGAAAGGGGGCACACCCCTGGCGGTGTACCGTTTTTAATAGGGAAGGGCTCGGATAAGAATCCGTTGACCTGAACCCTTGCCGTTGGAGCCGTGTACAAGGCTCTAATTCTTTGGAGCATTACCTCTTCCAGACCTATGTGCGTGAGGGACTCAAATAGGAAACCCCAGTGCACCCTGTCGAAGGCCTTTTCGGCATCAATGGACAGGATGCACATGGGGGTCCCCTTCCTCCTCGCTCTATCAATAAGAGCGGTAGATCTAATCACATTATCTTGAGCTTCTCTTCCGGGACAAAACCCACCTGTTCTATATTTATCAGGGAGGGCATATGTGTTTTTAACCTATTCGCTATTAATTTAGAAAACATTTTCACATCTATATTCATTAGCGAAATTGGCCTGTAATTGCCGCATAGTGATGGGTCTTTTCCGGGCTTCAGGAGGTCCACGATGTGGGCCATCAGGGCTTGGGGAGGGAAGTTCTCACCCTTGGATACGCTATTGCACACCTCTAGGAACCGAGGGGCCAGGGAATCCAAAAACATCTTGTAAAAACCCGAGGAGTACTCATCTGGTCCAGGACACTTTCCCCTTTTGAGTGATTTAATCACTTGTATCACCTCGTCTATCGTAAAATCCGCGGAGAGGTCCATCGCGGTTCTTTCGGATATGGGAGGGTGACCAAATTTTTTTATGTAATCTTGAAATGGTCGGCTGGGTGTGACGTTAGGCACATCCGACCCCTCTCCCTGTATGTCGTATAGGGATGCATAAAAGGAGCTGAAGCATCCCATCATCTCCTTGGTAGAGTGTATTTTGTCTCCTGTAGATGTCAGCAAGTGTGAAATAAAGGTACGATGTGTTCTAGGGTGAAGTGCTCGGGCTAGTAACTTGCCAGATTTGTTGCCTAGGGAATAGTATTTTGCGCTAACCCTGGCCCTTTGTATTTTATCCTTTTGGTCCAGAATCGTGAGTAATTTGTGCCTTGTAGTGGACAGCTGAGCGTAAATGGTGGGGGTAGGATCCAGTTTATGTTTAGCCTCCTGTTCAGAGATTTCCTGAAGCAGGGATTCTATTTCCTGCGCCCTTAACTTCTTGATTCTAGACCCATGTGAAATCAGGATACCTCTCAATACCGCTTTAAGAGCCTCCCATTGGACAGGGGAAGACATGGTGTCATGTTTGTGATCTATGGTGAAATTCTGGATCACAGATGTCAGGTCTCCCACACAGGAGGGATCCTTTAGGAGGTACTCATTCAGTCTCCATGTGTAGTGCCTCCTGATCGGCGGACCAAGTTTCATGGAGAAGTATATTGGTGCGTGGTCTGACCAGATGATATTTCCTATAGAAGATATGACCTCCCGATCCAGTAATGAGTGAGATATCATGAATGTGTCTATCCTACTATACACCAGGTGAGATTGTGAATAGAACGTAAAATCTTTATCATCTGGGTGAAAAGCAATATGCTTAGATAGTTGGTGGAGAGATGGTACCGATAAATACGACTTACCAGCAGAGGTGTCTCTTTTCGGATCTGATGGGAAGTTGAAGTCTCCCCCCAAGATGATAGGTGTGGTGCCAGCGAACTCGTCAAGTGACATTCGGACCCTGGTGCCGAATCGAAGCATATGTCTATTAGGATAATACAGGTTAGCTATGACATAGGTATGAGACTGCCAAGCTATTTTAATAAAGATGTATCTTCCCCCTGGATCTAATTTCTGGTCTAGAATATCTGGAGTAAACGACCTGGAAAAGGCTATCGACACTCCCTTAGACTTGGATATAGGATTGGTGCTATGCAGCCAGGTCGGGAAGTTTCTGGAACGAAATTTTGGGAGAGCGTCGGATCTGAAGTGTGTCTACTGTAATAACAGTATATGGACTTTGGACCTCCTTGCCGCTATCAAAACCTGCCGTCTCTTTTCAAGTTTGTTCAATCCTATCACGTTGAAAGAGCAACAATTTAAATCAGATATGTGCGTCATATTAGCATTATCCTTGATGTCTCATTTTATGTGATGTCCCAGTCCAGGGTGGGTGAGAGGTAGGTAGGGTAGGATGAGGGGGGAAGAGGAATAAAGGGGGAAGGAAATTAGGAGATGAAAGCAGAAAAAGAAAAGGGAAAGAAAAAGAAAGGTGAAAACACATGTGAGTGAGGACTAAACTATGCCCACATCGAGCCATGTGGCTCTATCTAGAAAAAGGGTGTGCAAAGAATGGATAGTAACACCTATCGAGCACTTCGGGGAAGGCGTTGGACCAACAGGCTTGAAAGCATGCATTCCACCGCCTGTCCCCCACCCTCTACAATGAAACATTAAACATATAGAAACTGCTTCTATAATATAACATCTATAGGGCAACTCGCCCAAAGATCTCAGACAGGCAAAACTTGTTGTGCGGTTATCAGTAACTTATTTTAGTACAGTAAATAACAGTAAATAGGATTGTCAATAATCTAAGTGAGAAAAGGGAGTTGGGAATCATGAAATATAAACTGGGAACTAAGGGATGAGCAGGGAGGGGTCAATGGACCAGGGAGAGTGGGAGGGGGGAGGGGGAAGTAGATCCAAGACGTGTTCTCACAATATAGGTATGTAGAAGAGAGGTGATCACGTATTGTGTAAGTTGAGATGGAGAGAAGGGAGAGGAAAGAGTATGTGATAAGAGGGGTGTAAAGGGGGATAGCAAGGGCAGGGAAGGGAAATGGAAGAAAGGGATAATAGTGTAAAGTTAGGAGTAAACGGTGAGCAGAAGGATTGTTTGTAGTGTAAAAGATAGTGTATGTATGCACGTCTCAGATGGCGTATAAGTTGTGGAGAAGGAAGGAAGGGTGGGTAAACAGGGACCAGCATGGAAAAGGTTAGGTATAGGAAAAGAGGAGGGAGATGTATAACACAGTAATGACCATCCTCCAAATAACACAAGGAAGCTATAGGAGTCTTTGGGCTCGATGCTAGCAGCCATCCTGGCAGCCATCTTAACAGTAACCTCCTGTTACAGAGATAGTGAAAAATATAAACTAAGAACATAGAAAGAAAAGCCCAATCAAGTAGGAGCACCCCTAGGCGCATTTGCCCTGGGGGATCTGGACCATATCATCTGGGGGGCCAGCAGGGTCGGGTGACGAGGCCAGTCCAGCAATTCCACCTCCGGTAAATCCAAAGCTTTCAGGAATGCAGGGAGGTCAGCAAGCCGACGGAAGGATGCGGAGCGGCCATCCTTGGTTGCTATTAATTGGAAGGGGAAGCCCCATCTATATTTGATCTCCTTCTCCTTTAGTACCTCAGTCAGGGGCCTCAGTCCTCTCCTTTGCTTAAGGGTTCTCCTTGCTAAATCCGGGAGGAGAGTCACAGATGAATTGGCATAAGTGATGAGGCCAGAGAGTCTTGCAGTGTTCATGATAGTGTCTCTTATGGTGAAAAAGTGAATTCTGCATATCAGATCCCTGGGCGTTATCCCTGCAGAGGGTCTTGGGGAGAGGGCCCTATGGACCCTGTCCAATTTAATGTCAGGGCCACCTACATCTCCCAATATCTGCTTGAAAAGATCTTGGATTGATCTCCCCAGGTCCTGAGCTGAAACCTCCTCAGTGAGTCCCCTGATTCTGATGTTGTTTCTGCGGTTTCTATTTTCTTGATCCTCCTGATTGTAGAGGAGATCCTCTAGCATGGCTGAGTGAGATTCTATGGATTCACTGTCTGCTCTCAGCTCATCTAACACTGCGTCCTGTGACCTCTCCACCTCCTCCACTCTGGCAGTGAATTCCCTCTGCAGTGTGTGAATCTCAGTCTTGTATGATTTCTCCAGCCTGCACGCCAGTCTTTCTAAATCCCCCTTTGTGGGGAGAGATCTAAGATAAGTACTTATCTCCACTTGTGAGGCTCCTTCCAGGGGAATCAAGGCTCCATCCATGACCTCCATGTGCTGCTGCTCCTCTGCCAGGACAGCATAACGGTTCCCTCTTTGTCTTTGTGAGTTCAGCTCTGGGGGCTGCCTCGTGCAGGGAGGGAGATGCCATCTTAGGGCCCTTTCACATCAGCGTTTTTTTAAATTCGCGACAGATGCGGTGAAAAAAACGCATCTGCCGCGATTACCGCATACCGGCTGCACTTGCGGCGCGGTTGCGGTAAACGCCATACTATGTATAGGCGTACTTGCGGCAGGTGCGGCAAGTGCGGTTTTGCCACTTGCGGCAGGTGCGGCCGCGAAAAAAACTGCGGCTGACAGCATTTTTTTTCGCGGCCGCACCTGCCGCAAGTGCCAATACCGCACTTGCCGCACCTGCCGCAAGTCCGCCTATACATAGTATGGAGTTTACCGCAACCGCGCCGCAAGTGCAGCCGGTATGCGGTAATTGCGGCAGATGCGGTTTGTTCACCGCATCTGCCGCGAATTTCAAAAAACGCTGATGTGAAAGGGCCCTTAGATGGTGAGTGAGCAGGAGATGCAGCTGTGTGGGAGCGGAGATACCGGTCTATTGTTCTTCCCTGTGGGGTGTCAGCAGGTCTGGTGGATCCTGGGCACTTCTTAAACTTGTCCATTCAGAATTTTAGCAGTTTTGAGGGTGAAAGAGTGGGATTCAGAACGGCGGTGAGCAGAGCTCCTCTACCATGCTGCCATCCTGTTCATTGGTTAGCCACGCCCCCTCCGTAATTGTTTTTTTTTTAACTGATGCAACATTGCAATTAAATGCAAGAACCGGCTATTAAAACATCACATTATCCAAATATAGTATTTCTAAAACATCAGCTCAGGGCGCAAAAATTAAGCCGTCACAAAGCCCAAAATCCCTAAAAATGAGAATTTTACAGATCTTGGAAAAATCGTGACAAACGTGCCAATTTTTTGACAAATATGTATTTTTTTTCACTAATAAATGAAAAAAACTAAATGTTTGGTATCTACAGACTCACACTGACCTGGGGAGTCATATTGCCAGGTAGTTTTACCATATACTGAATACCGTAATTAAAACTCCCAAAAAACTGTGGAATTGCACTTTTTTATTGTTTTACAATTTCACCACACTTGGAATTGTTTTTCCCCATTTTCCACTACAATATATGGTAAAATGAATGATGCCATTCAAAAGTACAATTCATGCTGCAAATAACAAGCCCTTATATGGCTAGATTGACAGAAAAAAAAAATTAAATCCATAGTGAAGAATATGCTGAAACTTTTCAAAATCTTGGGTTGTCTGATGAAATTACATTTATAATAGACTTTTGGACTACGTTCTTAAAAAACCTTGGTGCTGTTAAGGCCACTTTACACACACAGATATTTATGTCCAAGTTCTGAACAGATCTCTGGTTGCAGTGAAATCATGGACACATTGTTCCATTTTGTGGCTGTGTACAAAATGGAGCAATGTGTTCATGATTTCACTGCAATCAGAGATCTGTTCAGAAGTTGGACACAGATATCTGTGTGCGTAACGTGGCCTTTAGCAAAGAGCAAGGGGAAAAATTAAATCAAGATATCAAGGAGATGGAATGAAGATATCAAGGTAGAAGGAACGTGAACATTATGGTGGGCTATGCTGGATACTTCACAAAGAAGATCCGTGGGCCTTCTATAAGAGAAAAGGTATTGAGAGATGATTTACAGAGAAAAAGAAAAGGAGCAAGAATTAATTTCCAATCAAGTTGAAGAATGAATGTTCAATAAAAGGAGATTTTTGTGTACTCACCGTAAAATCCTTTTCTCTGAGCCTCTAATTATGGACACAGGATCGTGGATGTCATGATGCAGTCCACTAGGAGGCGACACTAAGCAGAATCTGAAAAATACAAAGAAGAAGCTGCTCCCCTGCAGTATATACACCCTGGCTGGCATAGCCGAACCAGTTTTGTGACAAGCAGTAGTAGATAGAAAATATAGGAATGTAAGACGGCAACCATAAAAGAACTCAATGAACAACAAGATCATCAAATGGCCCGCAACGGGCAACAGGGTGGGTGCTGTATCCCCCAATCAGAGGCTCAGAGAAAAGGATTTTACGGTGAGTACACAAAAATCTCCTTTTCTCCATCACCTCATTGGGGGACACAGGACCGTGGGACATCCTAAAGAAGTCCCTGGGTGGGTATAGATTACCGTTATAGTCTCTGCAAGACATGCACCCTATAGGTGGGCCGTCTGCAGGATACGTCCACCCAGACAGTCATCTGCCGATGACTGAATATGAACATTGTAGTGCTTCACAAATGTGTGAAGACTGGACCAGTTCGCACTTTGCAAACCTGCTCTGTGGAAGCCTGGTGTCGAAGCCCAGGATGCCCCGACCGAGCAAGTACAGCTTTAAACCAACTGCAATAGGCAAGTTTTGTAACTGATAAGCCTCTTGCATAGTTGTTTTAATCCATCTGGCCAAGGTGGCTTTGGATGCCACCATGCTCTTATGGTGGCCCTTCGGGAGGATGAATAAAGAATCTGAATTCCTGAAGGCCGCCGTCTTGGAAACATAATATCGAAGGGCTCAACTAGATCCAGCGTGTGCAGAACCTTCTCTACTCAGTGCACTGGCGCCGGGCAAAATGATGTGAGAGAAATCTCCTCGTTCAGGTGAAATGAGGAAACCACCTTTGGTAAGAACGACGGCTCCAGCTGGAGCACCACTTTATCCTGGTGAAAAACCAGAAAAGGAGCCTTGAAGGAGAGCTCTGCGAGTTCAGAGACGCGACGATTGGAAGTGAACGCCACCAGAAACACAAACTTCTGGGAAAGGAGGCAGAGGGATACTTCCTTGAGGGGCTCAAAGGGGGGTTTCTGAAGAGCGTCCAGGACCAGGTTAAGGTCCCACGCCTACAACAGCCGCCTGTAGGGTGGGACCAGGCGGGAGACCCCTTGAATAAAGGTCTTAACCTGAGGCTTAATTGCAAGGCGGTGCTGGAAAAGCACAGACAGAGTGGAGATTTGGCACTTGAGGGATCCAAGAGAAAGGCCAGTGTCTAGTCCTGTAGTTCTGTAGGACAAAGTGCCGTTGTGTCCGCGCTGCCGTCAAAAGGATCAACAGAGACAAGAGAGAATCTGGGCTGAATTGTGTCTTTATTCTTCCGACGCGTTTCAGTGAGCAGTTTTACTCACATATTCATTTACCTCTTTATCTGGAGATAAGACCCTATTGCGCATTTTCTCATTTTCACAGTGTCTAGTCCTGACTGAAGACAACTCTGAATGGCGGATGGCGGAGAGGGAGAAATTAAGAGGCGATTGGTTTCGTGTAGTTCACCAAGCGAAGAAAATCTTACAAGTGCGGTAGTATATGTGAGCGGAAGCAGGTTTTCTCGCTCTGATCATGGTGTTGATGATATCTGGAGAGAAGACGGCCTGGGTTAGAACCCAGGTCTCAAGGATGACCGGACCTGATTTTTCTCATTATCCTGGGTATGAGTGGTAGAGGGGGAAATATGTAGGGAAGGCGAAAGAGTCTAGGATTGTACTAGTGCGGAACATGAGAACGAGCCATGAACTGGGGCACCTTGGTGTTCAGACACGAGGTCATCAGATCCACATCAGGAGTCCCCCAGTGATGGCATAACTATTGCAAAACCTCCGGATGTAGGGCACACTCCCCTGATGCAATGCCCTGACGACTGAGGAAATCCGCCGCCCAGTTGTCGACACCCGGAATGTGCACTGCCAACAGCACTGACCGGGTCGATTCGGCCCAGCACAGAATGGATTCCGTCTCGCGCATCGCCTGCCAAACCCTCCTTGGTGGCATTGTCCGACTGGATTCGGATGTGACGGCCGCTAGCAGATTGTGAAAGGATTGTAGAACTAAAAATATAACCTGAATCTCCAGTAGATTGATGGGAAGGGTGGACTCCTTTGGAGACCACCTGCCCTGTGCCGTATGGTGATGGTAAACCAGTTCCCCAGCCTAGGAGGCTGGTGTCTGAGGTGAGTACCTCCCACTGAGCTGAGCCGGGAGGCCACCAGTAGAGATAATGTTTTGTTGCAGAGGATAACCGCAAAGTTCTGTCCAGAGTGAATGGACTCCTGTCCCAGGCAGTGAGAAGAGCCATTTGGAGAGGTCTGAGGTGTAGCTGGGCGAAGGGCACCACCTCTATCGCCGCCGCCACCATCCTGCCGAGGACTCTCACCCCGAACCTGAGAGAGTGAGGTGAGGGGCGAAGGAGGTTCTGGACAACCTGACGTAGGGTACGAGCCTTGTTTTGGGGGAGAAGCACCAACCTGCGGGAGGTATTGAAAACTATCCCCAGGAAGGTGATCGATTGGCTCAGAATTGGGGAAGATTTTGACAGGTGTGAACCACCCCAGGTGAATAAAGGTGTCTACTGTGATGTGAACGCTTGCTTCGCAGTCCTTGAAGGAAGGGGCTTTGATGAGGAGGTAGTTTAGATAGGGTAGAATGACTACACCCCAGGAATGAAGGATTGTCATGACAGCCGCCATGACCATTGGTGAAGACCCTTGGGGCCATGGTGAGTCCGAAGGGTAAGGCAACGAACTGAAAATGGTCCTTATGCATTGCAAAGCGCAGGTATCACTGATGCGCTTGGGAAATCTGGACGTGCAGGTACGTGTCCTGGATGTATATGGAGGCTAAAAAGTGTCCTTCCTCCATGGACTTAATGATGGAGTGGAGCGACTCCATGCGGAAGTGGCGAAGATGAACGAACTTGTTTAGGTGGTTTAGGTCTAAGATAGCACGTATGGAACCGTCCCTCTTGGGGACTACAAAAAGGTTGGTGTAAAAGCCCTTGAAGCGTTCTTGTTGTGGAACAGGGATGATGACTCCCACCTGCAGGATGGAGTCGACGGCCTGGAAGAAGACGCGAGCATTTGACAGAGGCCGTGGGGGCAGAGATGGGAAGAACCTGCTGGGAGGATAGGCTAGAATTTCTATGTTGTAGCTGGAAGACACCACCTCCTTGACCCATTTGTGTTTTGTAACAAAAAGCCAGAAGTGCCAAAAATGGGAAAGTCGTCCGCCTACTTGGGAGGTATCTTCCACGGGTGAAGGCAAGTCAGGAGGACGAGAACCTAAGGGATCTAGATCCCTTGGGTTTGGATTGTCTTGACCGAGACTGCCAGGGAATGTTTGATTTTTGGGAGGACTAGTGTCCTCCCTGCGTGGAGAGCGGTTATTGGTTTGTGACGGGCAGGAGGTCAACCAGTCAAACAAGTTCCGAAAGGAACGGAAACGCGCTTGTTGGTGTCGGGCAAAGAGGTGTCTTGGTTTATGTTGGGAATGTGAAGTACTCTTGTCCCCAGTGGCATCAGAGATTAGTCAGCCCAGTTTTTCTCAGAAGAGACAAAAGACTAGTTAGCAATTTTCTTGGAGGCAGAATCTGCCCTCCATTCATGGAGCCAAAGCGCTCTGTGGATGGTGATGGCATTTGAAGCCGCTACTGTGGAGCAATTAGCTGTATCCAGAGATGCATGACTTATGTATTCTCCAACTACCGAGATCTGTGCCCCTAGGTCCACTAGCTCAGGGGAAAGATCTGTATCATGCAAGGCTGTATGTAGAGAACCTGTCCAGGTCACTATCACCTTAGCTAACCAGACAGAGGCGAATGAAGGTGATAGGGACTAACCAGTCGCCTCGAAGACTGAGCGTGCCAATGTTCAACCTGACGGTCGGTTGGATCCTTAATGGAGGAACCGTCAGGCAGGGAAAGCAAAGTCTTTGTAGCTAAATTGGAGACTAGAGGACAGACCTGTGGGGAGTCCGCCCAGTCCTGGCACATGGAGGAAGGGGTAGCGGGCTTTAATTGCCTTGCGGTTTCTGAACTTCTTGTCTGGACCGGCTCTATGCTTTTTCAAAATCTCCTGGAATTCAAGATGGTCCGCAAAAAATTTGTGTGGGCGCTTTACTCTCTTTGTCTCCTTTAAGAGAGTAAAGCGCCCACACAAATTTTTTGCGGACCATCTTGAATTCCAGGAGATTTTGAAAAAGCATAGAGCCGGTCCAGACAAGAAGTTCAGAAACCGCAAGGCAATTAAAGCCCGCTACCCCTTCCTCCATGTGCCAGGACTGGGCGGACTCCCCACAGGTCTGTCCTCTAGTCTCCCATTTAGCTACAAAGACTTTGCTTTCCCTGCCTGACTGTTCCAACATTAAGGATCCAACCGACCGTCAGATTGAACATTGGCACGCTCAGTCTTCGAGGGACTGGTTAGTCCCCATCACCTTCATTCGCCTCTGTCTGGTTAGCTAAGGTGATAGTGACCTGGACAGGTTCTCTACATACAGCCTTGCATGATACAGATCTTTCCCCTGAGCTAGTGGACCTAGGGGCACAGATCTCGGTAGTTGGAGAATACATAAGTCATGCATCTCTGGATACAGCTAATTGCTCCACAGTAGCGGCTTCAAATGCCATCACCATCCACAGAGCGCTTTGGCTCCATGAATGGAGGGCAGATTCTGCCTCCAAGAAAATTGCTAACTGGTCTTTTGTCTCTTCTGAGAAAAACTGGGCTGACTAATCTCTGATGCCACTGGGGACAAGAGCACTTCACATTCCCAACATAAACCAAGACACCTCTTTGCCCGACGCCATGGTCCAGGCTTTCACAAGGAGGCTCGTCTACGTTAAGCGTTTGATTGACGGACGTGATGAGGTCCTCAACCATGACTGGTGTACCCAAGGTGATTTAGATAAGTGGGTAAGGATAGGCTCTAACTCTTAGGTAGGTATATCGAATAAAATAAATTACCAGATTCGTCTGTTCAACCCTTCTTTGGAATGTTTATTTAAAAAGCAAATACATTTTATCCTATTACATTATTTGATACTAGCTAGTATGTGTACAATCTCTTGTTTTATTCACTATGCACCAATTCAGGTAGTATAGAACAATCTGCTGTTCTTTAAAATGTGCGTGTATACAGTCATATGAAAAAGTTTGGGCACCCCTCTTAATCTTACTCTTTTTTTTGTTTAAAATTTTTTTTTTGCAACAGCTATTTCAGTGTGATGTATGTAATAACTGATGGATACAGTAATATTTCAGGATTGAAATGAGGTTTATTGTACTAACCGACAATGTGAAATATGCATTATTTCAAAAATTGACAGGTGCAAAAGTGTGGGCACCTGAACAGAAAAGTGACTTTAATATTTAGTAGATCCACCTTTTGCAAAAATAACAGCCTCTAGTCGCTTCCTGTAGCTGTTAATGAGTTCCTGGATCCTGGATGAATGTATTTTTGAATATTCCTCATTACAAAACAATTCCAGTTCAGTTAAGTTTGATGGTCGCCGAGCATGGACAGCCCGCTTCAAAACATCCCACAGATGTTCAAAGATATTCAGGTCTGGGGACTGGGATGGCTATTCAAGAACATTGTAATTTTCCTCTGCATGAATGCTTGAGTAGATTTGGAGCGGTGTTTTGGATCATTGTCTTGCTGAAAGATCCATCCCCGGCGTAACTTCAACTTTGACACTGATTCTTGAACATTATTCTCAAGAATCTGCTGATACTGAGTGGAATCCATGCGACCCTCAACTTTAACAAGATTCCCGATGTCGTCATTGGCCACACAGCCTCAAAGCGTGATGAACCCTCCCCCAAATTTGACACTGGGTAGCAAGTGTTTTTCTTGGAATGCTGTGTTGTTGTGGCGCCATGCATAACGCCTTGTTGTATGACCAAACAACTCAATCTTTGTTTCATCAGTCCATAGGACCTTCTTTCAAAATGAAACTGGCTTGTCCAAATGTGCTTTTGCGTACCTCAGGCGACTCGGTTTGAGGCATGCATGCAGAAACGGCTTCTTTCGCATCACTCTCCCATACAGCTTCTCCTTGTGCAGCGTGCATTGTATTGTTGACCGATGCACAGTGACACCATCTTTAGCAAGATGATGCTGCAGGTCTTTGGAGGTGGTCTGTGGATTGTTCTTGACTGTTCTCACCATTCTTCTCTGCCTTTCTGATATTTTTTGTTGGCCTGCTACTTCTGGCCTTTACAAGAACTGTCCCCGTGGTCTTCCATTTTCTTACTATGTTCCTCACAGTGGAAACTGACAGGTTAAATCTCTGAGACAACTTTTTGTATCCTTCCCCTGAACAACTATGTTGAACAATCTTTTTTTTTCAGATCATTTGAGAGCTGTTTTGAGGAGCCCATGATGCCGCCACTCAGAGAAGATGCAACTAGGAGAACAACTTGCAAGTGGACACCTGAAATAGCTTTTCTCATGGTTGGATACACCGTGCTATGAAGTACAAAGCTCAATGAGGTTACCAAACCAATTTAGTGCTTCAGTAAGCCAGTAAAAAGTAGTTAGGAGTATTCAAATCATGAAACTCAGAAGGGTGCCCATACTTTTGCACCTGTCAAATTTTGAAATAATGCATATTTCACATTTTTAGTTAGTACAATAAACCTCATTTCAATTCTGAAATATTACTGTGTCCATCAGTTATTACATATATCACACTGAAATAGCTGTTGCAAAAAAACTATTTTAAACAAAAAAAATACGATTAAGAGGGGTGCTTAAACTTTTTCATATGACTAACTCACGATTTAAAAACTTTATTAAAAATGCACTTAGAGTGCCAATCAATAAAAATATATACCCAAGAAGTATATGGTATATAGTAAAATCCCCAATACATGTTTTTTCAAAATATAATACCATGTACATACAACTCAATGGAGCAATCAGAATATAGATGGCATTCTTTCTAGAGTGATGTTATTAGTACAGATGGTCTCCTAGTTTGTAGCGATTCCTTTTCTAGGGGCTTCTTCTTCAGCCTATGTGCAGGTTCTATAGGTTATAGGCGATCCTTTGGGTTGGTTGTATTGCACTCGGCTTCAATTTTTCTATGGTCAATCTATAAACAAAGTGGTGATATTATATAAGTGTCTTTACTGTGCTATTAATTTCTTTGTGTAAAAATTTCCTTATTTGAAGATTTTATTCTTACCTCCTGATGTATAGTAGATTTTTCAGACCTTTTATCATGCTGGTAGTTACAGTGCCTACAAGTAGTCTTCAACCCCCTGCAGATTTAGCTGGTTGACACATGCGGAATTAACTTGGCATTGTGACATTTTGACTGTAGATCAGCCTGGAAGTGGGAAATGCAGTGCCACAAAAAAATTTTTTTTTTTTTAAATCGTTAAAAGTTAATTCAGAGGGTCATTTATTATTCAACCCCTCAAACCACCAGAATTCTGTTTGGTCCCCCTAAAGTATTAAGAAGTAGTTCAGGTACAAAGAACAATGAGCTTCACATGTGTGGATTAATTATCTCTTTTGGCAGCCTTTTCTGACTATTTAAGACCCTCCCCAAACTTGTGAACAGCACTCATACATGGTCAACATGGGAAAGACAAAGGAGCATTCCAAGGCCATCAGAGACAAGATCGTGGAGGGTCACAAGGCTGGCAAGGGGTACAAAACCCTTTCCAAGGAGTTGGGCCATTGGTTTCAGTCAATACCATAAGTAACGTACTCCACCGCAATGGTCTCCGTTCCAGACGAGCCCGTAAGGTACCTTTACTTTCAAAGCGACATGTCAAGGCTCGTCTACAGTTTGCTCATGATCACTTGGAGGACTCTGAGACAGACTGGTTCAAGGTTCTATGGTCTGATGAGACCAAGATCGACATCTTTGGTGCCAACCACACACGTGACATTTGGAGACTGGATGGCACTGCATACGACCCCAAGAATACCATCCCTACAGTCAAGCATGGTGGTGGCAGCATCATGCTGTGGGGCTGTTTCTCAGCCAAGGGGCCTGGCCATCTGGTCCGCATCCATGGGAAGATGGATAGCACAGCCTACCTGGAGATTTTGGCCAAGAACCTCCGCTCCTCCATCAAGGATCTTAAGATGGGTCGTAATTTCATCTTCCAACAAGACGACCCAAAGCACACAGCAAAGAAAACCAAGGCCTGGTTCAAGAGGGAAAAAATCAAGGTGTTGGAGTGGCCTAGTCAGTCTCCTGACCGTAACCCAATTGAAAACTTGTGGAAGGAGGTCAAGATTAAAGTCAAAATGAGACACCCAAAGAACCTAGATAACTTGGAGAAGATCTGCATGGAGGGGTAAGCCAAGATAACTCCAGAGACATGTGCCGGCCTGATCAGGTCTTATAAAAGACGATTATTAGCTGTAATTGCAAACAAGGGTTATTCCACAAAATATTAAAACATAGGGGTTGAATAATAATTGACCCACACTTTTATGTTTAAAATTTATAAAAATTCAACTGAGCAACATAACTTTTTGGTTTGTAAGATTTATGCTTCTGTTAATAAATCCTACTCTCGTTTGCAGTTTGAAGGCTCTAACTTATTTGCATCTTATCAAACCAGCTAAATCTGCAGGGGGTTGAAGACTACTTGTAGGCACTGTATGTATGGTTATCTTTCTTTCAAAAATAAGGACGCATGGATTAATGGGTATGTTCATCTTTTCAGACTAGTGTGGTCCGTAGAAGCAGCGAGTCTCGCTGCGAAACGGGGAACCGTCACCTATCCTCAGCACTACCTCCCTTCCCTGCTTGTCCGTGATGAATCGCATGGAATAAAAATCTTGAAGAGCTTCCCGTGGTGAGTTGCCGTGTTATTTCTATTTGATACATGTTCATCTTTTATTTGTGGTGTTTGAGATCCTCTAAGATTTATAATATAAGTTTTCACTTACTTGTATAAAATGTAAGTTGATACTTTGTAGAGGCAAATTGGCTCACTCTCTCTTAATATCAGTACTATGATATAATATGCTCCAGGTGTCCAATACTGGGACTCTGAGTATAATAAAATACCTCCTAATAATTGTGGTGCGTGCTTATTGCGGGAATTTCTTTCTTAAAATGTGTCTTTCTACCTACTTGGCTAAGTTGTAGATTTTGTGCAGAACCGTATATGGTGCAGTGATTCTGTTGGATCTAATTCCACTACATGTGATGGTATTCTAAGGAAAAGTAAATAATTATTAGAGTATAAGTTTGCTATAATTGTGTGTTTTTTTTTGTTATTATTAAGTGTACTGCTTTACTTAATAGTCTTTTGTATAATCGTATGGGTTTAAGTGGTTCTGATTAGTGAAGTCCTCTCTGCAGGTGATGGTGTGTTAAGGATCATCTGGAGAGACCTGCAATTGTTTGTGAAAAGACCATTAACTCTTTACTAATTATACTGTGTTTAGTATATTGCTTATATGTGTCAGGGTATATCATAGGTCACCTTTTAGTGTTGTATAGTGAGATATCCCCCTATATATCCCTGGTAGAGGATTAGGGTCACGTCACACACACAAATATCTGTGCAGATATTGTTCGCAGATCTCTGGTTGCAGTGAAATCATGGACACATTGTTACATTTGTACACGGCCACAAAATGGAACAATGTGTCCATGATTTCACTGCACCCAGAGATCTGCGAACAATCTCTGCACAGATATCTGTGTGTGTGACGTGGCCCTTACTGTGCGATATCTTGCTGGTATTTATCTGCTGAGATATCTCCTCTACATTTCTTATGAGCTATTGTTGTTTAATGTCTTGCTATTGTGTATCAATGTATCCTAACCCTAGGTGATATTGTCGCTGAGTCACCATCTAGCAATATAACTAAGTAGGCACTGTGTGTTGGAAATAAGCGGTAATAAGGATCTTCACTGTACCTTTTTTTGGCTGTTCAGTGGGTTCTCCGGAGTTCCATTTCCCGCTGTGATGTTATGTCTCCCTTGATGTTAGGTATATGCGTCATCTGTGTTAACCGCGTTGGGAAGGAGGTGTTGCTCCACACTTCCTGACCGATGTCCTCCCTGCCGTGTCAAGTGACTGCGCGTCACCGTCGAGCGGTCACGTGATGCAGTGGGCATGGAGTCTTCCTTCCTGCATCAGGTTCAGTGTGAGCTGTTACAGGGGATGGATACTGCTGTCTTAGTCAGGTGTCACTAATGTATTTCAGAGGACTCCGGCCTCCTTAATCAGAGCAGCAACTCATTAGGATAACCTTAATATAGGCTAGCTTCAGTGTACACCATAACTGTACCTTTAAGATGTATCCAAGGTGTCTAGGTCGGGGTCTGATTCAATATCATAGAACCCGTCGGCTGAGGGTGACCGGTTGTCACTTTCTCTAGAGGGAGAGACATGGGAGCTCCTTGAGAATACAGGAGAAGAGTTTCTATAGGTTCTTTTCCGGCCCGTCTCTGACACTGGTGGCAAGGGATCTCATGCACTGTCCCTTGGAAGTGTGCTCTCATGTCCCGTAGTGTCGTCCTGCGGCTCGGGCTGGGCTGAGGTGCAGGGTGTGGGACGGCTCTGTAGGGCCCGAATCAGGGTAGAAGAGAGCTTTTCCATGGATTGCGACATGGATTGAGTTAGGAACACCGCCCAGTCAGGTGGATTAGAGGCACTGGGGGGTGTGGTATCAGTGGCAAACTCCTGTATGGCATTGGGGTCACAAGTCTGGCAGTGCGGAGTAGTATGTCCGCCAGGCAGATGAGCCTTGCATATAATGCAAGAGGAAAAATAAGCTGTGAAAGTCTGATAGGATTTTTTTTGTTCTTTGAGTTCTGCATGCTAAAAGTATAGGTACCAAAAAGCTATGAATACTTGGCTCAGAGGACCTCTGCCGGGTCTTATGTATGTATAATCTCAATACTGCCTGTGTTGAGTGTATTGAAAGTAGGGGAGAGAAGAAAGTAGGGAAAGCTGCAGCAGGGAGAATCTGCTGAGTCCTTACCACCAATAGAATTGGGGTCTGGTGCGGCAGCAGCTGTTCCCGGGATCCTGTGACCCCTCTGGAGTCTGCTGGGCTCCGGTAGTGCCGGCCGTGGCAATTGCAGCAATGCTAGAGAATAATGGAGGCCGCTGGCGTCGGTATCCCTGAAGTGAGAAGAAGGGGGGCGGGCCGGAGAGAAAGAGCGGGTAATTAAGTCTCGCAAGGAGCGAGACGCTGCCAAACAGGCCGGCCCACCTCTTCTGTGATGCAGCCTGGGGCCGTTTCAGCCATGATGACGTCAATCGGAGGCGGGCGGAGGAGCGGTACGGCACTTGAGTAGGCCGAAGCAGGGGCCTAAAGTAAATTGCTGGCCCCGGAAACATGACAGGACCGGCACAGAGGTCCGAAAAGTGAAGCGCCGTGCCGCTTCCCTAAGAAAGGTCAGACATCTGGTGACCGGGCAGGATCCTGAGGGTCACAGTAAAGGAAGTGGAGCTCAGGGAAAGGGTCTTAGGTAATACCATCAGAGATTCTGTGGTCCAGGGACACTGGTGGGTGCAGAGGGCTAGATCAACACAGTCAGGGACTCTTGGACAGGGCCCTGGATTATTACCTGTTGTTAGCTCCTCTACCCGGAGTCCCCATGAGGGAAGGATGGGGAGGGCAGTTGATCAGCCTGTGTCCTACAACCAAAGGGTCCTAAAGAGTGCAGATGGGGAGGCTGAGGGTCCTAAGTCGGTAGCCACATCAACTGCAACCCAGATTCCCAACTGTGGGGTCTGGGAGGATGGACAGTCGGATCTGCATGTCTAGCAGTGTCAATGTGGAGGTCAGGACGCTCAGGAACCGTAGCCATAGAATATTGTCCCTCGTAGCAGAAGGGGGTATGTGGAGGTAACACCCCGTGGTCCCGCCTGTTGTTGGTTGTGGGAAACCAGCGGTACGCAAAAGGACCATCGCCCTCTATCATGTCTGGTGTATAAAAAAAATAAAAAAGAAGTACAGAAGTGGTCTGAGGACTATGTGTGCCTCCTAATGACACTAAGCAAAAACTGGTTCGGCTATGCCAGCCAGGGTATATATACTGCAGGGGAGGAGCTTCTCTGTATTTTTCAGATTCTGCTTAGTGTCGCCTCCTAGTGGACTGCAGCATAACACACATGGTCCTTGTTCCCCCAGTGAACGATGGAGAAATGTATATGTAATATGGTTTAGACTTTTTGATACAATAAACATTTTTCTGGTTCATTTCTTTTGCGTGTAATTTCGTGCACAATTTGTGTAAAATCCGTATGTGATGGTTAAAAAGAAAATATGAGAATGAGCCACTGGATTTTAGACAATTTTCATAAAACCAGATTTTGCATACCTGTGTAATTTTCTTGCATTTATCAACAAAATGCTAATTTAGCATACCTGTGGTATTTAACATGCTTATTGCCAGTAAACGTGATGCCAAATCAGTCTAAAACAACATAAACAATTTGCCGCTGAAAAGAAAATATCTAATACACTACCTGAATCTTTGAGCCTGGTGGTGAACAGGGCCTCCAAACCTCCGTGCAGGAGAATGACAAAGCTGAGAAAGAAGCGCCATATTTTTATTCTGGTTTGGATTAGCAGCAAACTTTACGGTGATCGGTTCAGATGAGCCAGGTGGTTTATGACCATTAAAGCTAGCAATTGCTTCTTCTGCCTCTGATCGTTTGTCAAACCGTATGAAAGCAACTCCACGGGATAAACCTTAAGTAAAAAAAAAAAAAAAAAAAAAAAAGTTACAAAAAAGCCCACTCCACATGTGGCAGATGCGATCTGTGAATATAGCCCGCATTTATCTTTAACAGTAGAAGCCAGAGCAATGTTATGATCAATTCTATTAATCACCTTAATGCCACTGTCAATTTTTTATAATGGAATTTATATGAGACAGTTCACTGCATGGTAGAATAGGAGCCTAAAACGAGCTGTCAGGTTCCCTTTAAAAAACAGATCTACAAGTAATCAGTTGAAAAAAAAGGACAAAAAAAGTTGTGTTTCCACAATTTCTTTGGCATCATTTCTAATGGATGAATACTTGCCATGTAAACATAGCCTAATATTTGATGCAGGAGTTCTTTTCTAATGTCTTTCAACTCTGGCATTTTTGCCTGTAAAGATTGCTTCGTCTTGCACACACATACATCTTATTACATGAGCATGTAATGATATAAAGCACCATGGTAGATTTACAGTTCAAAAACATTTTATCAAACTTTTCATTCATGGACTGGCTAAATGATAACCAATAGAATCTTAGTTTTACATTCACCTCCAGTCCAGACTATTACTGTCACAGTTCTTGAGAATTTTAGAAATCTACAAACTGTCAATCAATACCTTCAGAAAGCTGCGGGAAATTCTCTGTTGCCCGCTCAAAGTTAAAACTCAGTCCCAAATTAAGGGCATTCCTATAGGGGAATTATTGTGACTACGCCAGGATTATTTAGATGATTTTTTTTTTCTAAGTGTGAGCAATTGTCAGAGGGGTTACAGTAGGAAAAAAAATTAAGTGGCCCAGCCAATGGAATTTAAAATTGAAACAACACTCTCTCCAAGAATAGGATACATTTAACCTTATGTGATGAATTTAAAACCTTGAATGAGAATAATGCAAATTTAGTTTTCAGGAAAGAACCCAATTTGAGCGACCTCCTGGTCAAAAGTGAGTGTGGTATGCTACAAAAAACCTCATGTTAATCCCTAAAGATCCTCCACTTTGAATACATAATTGTGGGGGCGCTTGTTCTGCAATTCTGTTAGGAAATCCAATACCTTTGCCGATTCCTCTGGTCAAAACTAAATTCACCATGGCAGTTTATGTCATCATAATGCCAATGCAATAGGATGTATGTGGGCAAGATGAAGTGATCTTTACAGGCAAGATTGTCAGAACACTGAAGGCCCCGTTACATGGCACAATGTTGGAACGATGTCGGCAACAATCTTGTGGACGCGTGGTCATTTCAGACATCGTTTTGACATCATTGGTGAGATGTCACACGTCTAGATATAGTGGACTACTCACCAACGATGTTGTGAACAGATATCGTTCGCACAACACAGTGAACAATACCTGCTCATTGCTGTGAATGGGAGAAGTCCTGAACAATATCGTTATCGCGATGTCAAACACAACGACATACCAAGTTGGCTGATCGTTGATTGTGTGGTTTGAGAACATGTTCTCAAACCTGTTATTAACAATCCAATGATTTATCGTTACAACTTTGCAGAATCACATGCAACGAGGTCGTAACAATGTCGCTTGAACGACTCCAAATCCGTGACGTTTAAGCGATATAGTTAACGATGTCGTGACGTGTAACGGGGCCTTAATAAGAAAAATGGATGACAAACCTCTTGCATCACATTTTATTCACAAACCCTGGGAAAAAAAGCTGCTGCGTGTTTGATTTATTGTATGACAATTACAAAGAAAAACACATGGGTGGGGATATGGACAGAACCCTATTGTACAAGGAAGACGTGGATATATACATTGAATACATTTGTACCACATGGATTAAATAATTATATTAAATGTGGCTGCTATTTTGAAATTTTTTCTTCTTTTTGCAAATTGCTTTGAAAACAGTTTCTTTTAATAGTGTTTTTTTTTAATATATACTATTTTACTTTATTATTTTCCAGTCATTTCTTTTGTATGTCATATCACCTTGTGTGTAATTTCATGGTATTGTTCTTTATGTAGTTGAGACTAATTAGTCACTATTTGAGAAAGTCACGACAGACGAAACACACCAGTGTGACGTAATCATGCTGCACTTCACAATGATGCACTGCTCTGAACAGCATAAGCGTTCTAATGATCGCAACTGTATGTCCTTAAGAGGACTTGTGAACACAGTAGAAAAAAATAAGTTCAAATCATCCCTCTTTTGGCCCATTGAAAATTAAACGATAAAACTAACCCCCAAATTTTATTTGGTATTGTGTTCAGAAATGTCCATCCTATCAAAATATAAATCAAATTAATCCAATTGGTAAACAACGTAATGAGGGGGAAAAAAAGCAAAACAAATTGCAGTTTTTCCACAAACGCCGCAACAGAAAAACTGTGTAATAACAGACACTCTAAGCATCTTATATACCGTATATACTCGTGTATAAGCCGAGTTTTTCAGCCCAAAATTTGGGCTGAAAAGTCTCCCCCTCGGCTTATACACGAGTCAATACGGGGGGGGCTGTGTCCGGGGCTGTGTCCGGGGCTGTGGAGGCTTCAGGAGGCGGGGGGGGGAGGCTGCTGTATGAGCGGCCCCATCACGTGGGGCCGCTCATTAAATATGCACTGCTTTCCCCTGTCAATCACCGGCAGGGGGAAGCAGTGCATAACTAATTAAATCCCCCCCAAGTGCTGGCACCTGCCCCCCCTTGTAAGGGCCCCCCCCCGATGGTTATATTACCATTCCGGACTTCTGATCCGCGCCGCTCCTCGCTCCTCCTCGCTGCTCCGTCCGTCTTCTACATCTCGGATCTCCGGCCGTCGCAGGCATGTGACGTCATCGCGCGGCCGGGGATCCCGGATGTAGAAGACGGACGGACGGAGCAGCGAGGAGGAGCGAGGAGCGGCGCGGATCAGAAGTCCGGAATGGTAAGAGAAGCGGGGGGGGGCCCTTGCAAGGGGGGGCCAGTGACAGCATTTGGGGGCTGCTGGGACCCCCTGGGGCCGCTGTGTACCCCAGGGCTGCTGGGGACCCCCAGGGGGCTGCTGGGTACCCCCAGGGGGCTGCTGGGTACCTGCTGGGGACCCCCTGGGGGCTGTGGTACCCCCAGGGGGCTGTTGGTACCCCTGGGGGCTATTGGTACCCCCAGGGGCTGTTGGTACCCCCTGGGGGCTATTGGTACCCCCAGGGGGATGTTGGTACCCCTGGGGGCTGTTGGTACCCCCTGGGGGCTGTTGGTACCCCCGGGGGCTGTTGGTACCCCCTGGGGCTATTGGTACCCCAGGGGCTTGGTACCCCCTGGGGGTGTTGTACCCAGTGGCTGCTGGTACCCCCTGGGGGCTGCTGGTACCCCCTGGGGGCTGCTGGTACCCCCTGGGGGCTGTTGGTACCCCCAGGGGGCTGCTGGTACCCCCAGGGGGCTGTTGGTACCCCCAGGGG
This sequence comes from Allobates femoralis, assembly GCA_033576535.1. Classification (NCBI taxonomy): domain Eukaryota; kingdom Metazoa; phylum Chordata; class Amphibia; order Anura; family Aromobatidae; genus Allobates; species Allobates femoralis. Next base: position 368,775,562 of record JARQOC010000003.1, read on the forward strand.
GCTGTTGGTACCCCCAGGGGGCTGCTGGGTACCCCCTGGGGGCTGCTATATGTACCCCTGGGGGCCTGCTGTATACCACTGGGGCTGCTGTATACTACCACTGGGGCTGCTGGGGCTCCTGTATACTACCACTGGGGCTGCTGGGGCTCCTGTATACTACCACTGGGGCTGCTGGGGCTCCTGTATACTACCACTGGGGCTGCTGGGGCTCCTGTATACTACCACTGGGGCTGCTGGGGAATCTGTATACTACCACTGGGGCTGCTGGGGAATCTGTATACTACCACTGGGGCTCCTGTATACTACCACTGGGGCTGCTGGGGCTCCTGTATACTCCCACTGGCTGCTGGCTCTGTATACTACACTGGGGCTGCTGGGGCTCCTGTATACTACCACTGGGGCTGCTGGGGCTCCTGTATACTACCACTGGGGCTGCTGGGGAATCTGTATACTACCACTGGGGCTGCTGGGGAATCTGTATACTACCACTGGGGCTGCTGTATACTACCACTGGGGAGGCCTGTATACCACACTGCTGGGGTCTGTATACCTGTGCTGGGGTCCACCCTCAGCTTATACACGAGTCAATAGGTTTTTCCAGATTTTTGGGGCAAAAGTAGGGGGGTCGGCTTATACACGGGTCGGCTTATACACGAGTATATACGGTACCTCAAAATAATACCAATAAATAAATCAGCTCAGGGAACAGCCCCAGATCCTAGAAATGATAAATGTTATATCTCTCAAAAATTTATAACACAAGCAAGATTTTATTTAAAATTTAAAAAAATCACCTCTTAAATAAAACACAAACTATACATGTTTAATATGTACATAATCGTACTGACACGCTGTGTGTTTGGTGCAGAAAGTTTCTTCAGCAAAACTGCACCTGTTGGCATGAAAAAGCACGACAGTCTGCACCTAAACTCCAAGGTAAAAATAAGCATCATATATGATAGGAAAGCGTGCAGGTTTGAGACAAAAGGTGACATAAAAACGCAGAGAAAAACTTAAAAAAAGGCAATGTGTGCACATACCCTTACTCATAGGGTACTGTCACACCTGGTGACACCGCTGGAGATATCGGCAGCGACGCACAGGAGCGTGCACGTTTTTGGCACCCCGCCATGTTTACATGCGGCAATATCTCCGGCGACGCTTTGGCAATGTTACAGGCGACATCGCTGTTGGGGTGTCTACAAACCCAAGCGGCGATCCTGTAACATGGGAGCCTATGGCTCCCATCGTCTGTAGCATCGCCAATCGCTATGTTACATGGGGCGATGTGTACTGAGAGTGGTCGCCAGGTTTCAGAGCAGCACTGTGAAACCAGGTGACCACTCTCAGACGATTTTTCTGAGCAAAATCGCCGCGTTATACAGGGAGACTCACCAGCGCGGTCGCCGCCGATAGGCCACGCCCCTGTGTCACCTGCGAAATCGGCGGCGATGTCACCAGATGTGACGGTACCCATACACATACTCTGGTAGTGATTCTCTTGCACAACTATCCCACTCACACAGAAAACAGCAGTACTTTGTATATCCAGCCTGGAGATCAAGTAAGAGGGTAACCACCTTTACAAGGGGAACTCCAGGGAGAAAAATTTTTTGTACTGTACCTGCCATCCCTACATGATAAAGCTGAGCTGTCCACTACAGTAATAGGATGTTTACATTTCTTAGGAATCAATAAAATATCGGCTCCTCCGCACTCACCCCTTCCCTATGGAACGATAAATCACAGAGCAGATTCAGCTTTAGGCTACTGCTGAGAACACAGAGGTTTGGTGGGGGCATGGCTTCCAGGGGCTACATGCTCATCCTATATTCCGGCCCCCTTATACTTCTAGGCAGTGAAATGAACATGGGGCTAAGCCACCGGCCCCATGCTTTCACTACATGCCAGCCCTTACTTTATATGCCTGCTGTATGTATTGCACTATTCTCCTGAGCTTAGGACAGCTCAGGATAGTGCAGCAATACATACAGCAGGCATATAGAGTGGGGGTGGCATAGAGTGTGAACATTGAAGGCAGCAGCCATGCCCCCCCATCAGAATTTGCTGTGGCCAATTGTCCCATAAAAAAGGGATGAGGGCTGAGCAGCAGATCTACTATATAATTGTCTAATTCTGTCTGTAATGGAAATCCTGGGTTGCTGATTGGTTGTGGCCAGCCGAGCGCAACCAATCAGCAACAGGCGCAGTCTGGCTGTGAATTGGCGCGGGATTTGAACCACCCACGCCACTGCTACCGTCGGGAGGTCAGAGGCGTCGGTCATCCCCCGGCTACTCGCAGCGTAAGTACCCTGACCAGTGCTAGCGATCTTGCTCAGCGTGACACGCAGCAGCAGCCAGGCCCCTGCCGTGAGATTGCTGATCCTGTCAGAATGGCCTGCACCATTTTTTGATCGTTGGGACCCGGCTGGGCAGCATGCATCGGTGTGTTTCAATGACCAATGACCTCAGTACTTACATCCTAGAGTGACAGGGTCTTAACGACCGCCATATCTTTGCTGCATCGCTGATGATATCTGACTGTTTGATATCTCACTAGCGACCATGTAGTGCGCTCCAGCGGTCCCTACCAGGTCGTATCGTTTGCCGGGATCGCTGGAGTGACGCCAAGTGTGACGGTACCTTACTGATCGCTGGTGAAGTTTCACACGTCAAGATATATGGAACAAAGCTGCGGCGCTGATTGGGGAAAATCCTGTGTATTCATTGCATTATTTTTAAATCTTCATAAGTAAACTACATACATATTCTATAATATTAGAATCGGGCAATCATCTAGTTGATATATAAGTGATCTAAAGATACTAGAACTGTAGTGGACAGCTCATCTTATTTAAAATGTTTTTATTAACAAGTAAAGAAATATAATTAAAGCGGTTTAGCCCAAATAATATCCATTATTATCACATAAAACAAATAAAGAAAACATTTTGAATTATTACTCATGGATATTACATTTACAAAAAAAGAAAATAAAGAATCACTACATTAATCAAGAAAATTAAAACTAGGGGAGGCCTGTCTCCTGTGAAAAATGGAATAGGTGCTTTCTTATGGCACATAAGTTACCCGGCTCATGCAATGCCCAGGAAAAGTGTTACAAACTTCAATTTAGATGGTATATCACTCCAGATAGGTTGCATAAATTCTCTCCAATGACTTCAGGGCTTTATTAGAGGTGGGGTCCGAGGAGGGTACGATGTTGCACGTTCGGTGGGGCTGTTCCCTGATCAGTGAGTTTTGGGAGAAGGTATTCCGTAACGACAAGCTGATTACGAGTAAACTCGTAGTGGGGACTCCTGAGTTGGCCTCGCTCTCTTTGTTCCCTGGCTCGGTGAGGGCCCAAAACAGACATTCTGAGATTCTGTCTATCTGCTGCCAGGGCAGTGATTCCGCACCACTGGAAGGAACGAAATCCGCCTACCATTCTCGAGTGGTTCTCAGAGATGGAATTCTTTTACAGATCTGAAGAGATATCGGCTAGACTTTCTCAGACTCTGCCCTCTTTTTCTGTCACCTGGTCTGAATGGATCTTATTTAAAGACTCCAGTAATTTCAATGAGTTATTTTCTTAGGAGGAGATTGTACCTATTCCCCTAATTGTCTCTAGTAAATTCTGCAATGGATACGCTTTTGCTCTCTTTGATACGTCTATGAGCTATGTATAGTCACTATTCTCTTTCTTAATCCTATTCTCTTTTCTACTCCCTCCTTTCCCCTCCCCTGGGCGGTTAATGTTCAAGGGTCTGACTGGAGGTCAGGTAAGACCAACTGATGGTCTATTATGACATAAGTATTTAAGTATTTTTGTGTTTCGATTCCTCGCCTTGTTGAGGTTATTGGGATATATTTTTTCAAGCTTTATGTTCTATTTTATTTGATTGTTTACTTTAAATTCTTTGTCTAGTTTTAATGACAAAATATACAGGTATTTTAATTGCAAGAAGCATGTAAAGGTTTTCAAAACGGTCAATGTGTAACTGAGGTCAATGCTTTTACTGACTGATGTGTAATTAAATTATGCCTTTGTTTAATAAAAATATATTTACCAAAAAAAAAAGAAAATTAAAACTACGTACAATGACATGACAATTATTGAAAATCAGTTTAACACATATGCAATCCTCTTAGTATCAAATCAGCAAAATCAAAAGAAAATAAATAAATAAGGGCCTTTTCACATCAGCGGTAAGCACTGATCGCGGCAGTTGAGGTGAAAAAACTACATCTGCCACGGTTACCGCATAACGGCCGCACTTGTGGCCAAGCCCCATGCAATGTCTATGGGGCTTGTGGTAAGTGTGCGGCAGGTGCGACCTCAAAAAAAATGCGACTGACCGCGGTTTTTTCGCATCCGCATCAGCCGCAAGTGCCGAAACCGCAACTATACCGCACTTGCCGCAAGCACCATAGACATTGCATGGGGCTTGCCACAGGTGAACCGCAAGTGAGGCAATTATGCAGTAACTGTGGCAGTTGCAGTTTTTCCACCGCAACTGCTGCGATCAGCGCCTACCGCTGATGTGAAAGGGACCTAAGAAATATAAATCAGTAATTGAAACTAATATTAAGCAATATCAAACAAATTTGGAGAATATAATGACACCCACTGTGACCATTCTCATATAATTACTCTTCACATCACTGCAGCATAAATTAATAGATTATACGTAGCTAACTAATCCATTAGTCTCTCTACAGAAGGTGATCTGTCAACCCTCCACATAGAAGCCAGAATATTTTTAGCTGGCAAAAGTATATGCATAATCAATTGACGTTTATTTTTTGGAAGGTCATGAATCTACAGAACCGCAATTCCTCCAGCACAAGTTACTATTACGTGGATCAATGGTGTGTAATCTCTGTGGGGTAAAGTACCATTTTGTAAACACTTTGTATTGAGCTTCCAATAGGGATGTACATTGAACGGAAGAATATAAATTCTGCTAAATATTAGGGAATTGGTCATGTAATGTTTTACTATGAATTTCCAACTGACCCCTCCCATATACTCAAAAATCTGCGACTGTCAAAAATCACATCTTTGTTGAAGATCTGATAAACACTATTTGTCTTCCAACTGTACTCTTTTCCAGTCTGACGCAGTAGGATGTCAACGTTGCTTGGCATGGAAAAGTTTATGAACTTATTGTTATCTCCATTATTCAAAGTCTTAACTAATAATTTGCAATTTATGTCTTCAGAAAAAGGTAACTTAAATTGAATACAAATATTTGGGAAGGATTTTAGTTGCTTTCCACTGAATATGTCAGAAACAAATCGAATGTCCCTATCTATTCAATGACTAAGCTTAAAGATGGGCAAATTAAAGATTAAGATTAAATGTAAAGATGTCTATAGGAAGCTAGGAAGGGAAAACAGGTGAAAACAGTATGACTCGAAATTTGTGCTAATGTACGCCAAACTTTAATTGTTGCTTTCAACGCTTCAACGACCGGGAGACGTTTCTTGGGAAGAAGGATGAAAGAGGCAATAAACATTGTAGGATTCAAATTATCCATAAAAGATTTCTTAATATTAACCCATGAAGGGGAGTCCTGAACTCATCTTTATCATGTTAGATGGAAGGGACAGTGCAATTTTTTCTTTATCCACTGTTTCCCCTTTAAGTCACCACAGAAGGGTCACAAAAGACGGTAATAGTTCAGGCATTTTTTTTTTTGTAAACATATCTTTAAAGGGATCCTGTCACCTCCAAAACGCCTCCTAAGCTATCAAAACATGTCCCTGTAGCATACCATCACTAATCTCACACTTCTTTTGTCTCCTAAAAGCATCCTGTGAAAGTGCATAAAAACGTTTTAATACTCACTCATTAGTGATTATAATTAGCAGTGACTATATTCATAGTCACCAAGGCGGGCTGTTCTGCAGCTCCAGGATCCACCCTGTCTCTGTGTGTTCTGCTGTGATGTGCAGGCATTGCCCACCCCCCTCTCTATCACTCACAGAATGCAAATCATTAGTCCTGCCTTCAGTTTCAGTTTCACTTAAGCACAGACAGAGAGAGGGCTGGATCCTGGAGCTGCTAAACAACACCTCCTGGTGACTAAAGAATATGGCCCCTGCTAATTATAATCACTAATGAGTAAGTATTAAAACGTTTTTCTCCACTTTCACAGGATGCTTTTAGGAGACAAAAGAAGTGTGAGATTAGTGATAGGATGGTGCAGGGACATATTTTGATAGCTTAGGAGGCGTTTTGGAGGTGACAGGATCCCTTTAAAGAATGTACAAAATAGTACAGTAAAACATGTAAAACTGTATGATTCCAGTAGAGAATGGCATGAATAAAGTTAATGAACCACAAATCGTATAGTTCAAGTCCCAGTAGTTGTGGTCTCAAAAGGTCTCTCCTGGATATATAGAGAGGGGGGATCCCCTCTTCGTGTCCAAAGAACCAAAAGGTTAGGTTCCATCTCTCAGCAAAAGAAAACAAAAAGAAAGACATAGAATGAAGAGAACTTATGCATTGAATCATATACAACTAATTTATAACTAGAGCCAGTCCAACAGGGGGAGAAGGGGAAAATAGAGTGATATTATTAGAAACCTGGGGGAGGGAACAAGAATGAGAAGAGAAAAGAAATAGTATGGGGGGGGGGGAAGCGGGAATAAAATAGTGGTTCATAGAGTGAGAAGGGTAGACGAGGAAAAGACTAAAATGTAAAAGGTGTTATTGCATGTAAAATAAAGGGTGGCAAAAGATCGGAAACGGTACAGGTGTTCCACTACTCAGGTAAAGAGGTCACCAAAGTTAAAAGCATCCTTGAAAAGGATCCATTCTGTCCAGTTGTTTACATATTCTGCTTGAGTTTGAGAAAAATCGTCTGAAATCTCCTCAAATCGTCTAAGGGATTCCATCTCGGAGAACCGTTCCAAAATAGGTGGTGGTAGCTGCTCCCTCCAATGTTGGGGGATCACATTGCGTGCTGCACAAAGGCAGAAACGGAGGATGTCTTTCCTCTGTCTTTTCCATGAGCCAGGGAGCAGAGAGAGCAGGGCCACCACGGGGGCACCTTCCACATGCCTGCCTGTAACAAGGTTATAGTTACGGAATACTTTCATCCAAAAGTCACTGATAAGGGGACAATTCCACCAAACATGGATCATTGTGCCAACTTCAAGACCACATCTCCAACAGAGTGGGGAGTTGGCCAGAGAGAACCGATGCAGCCTGTCCGGAGTGAGATACCATCTAAGGCGTATCTTGTAACACTTTTCTAGTACCTCACAAGATCCTGAGGTTTTACGAGACATCAGAAAACACCTCTCCCAGTCTTGAGCATCTATCGTCCTTCCCAAGTCAGCCTCCTATGCCCGCTGATAACTATGGGCTCCTGTCACAGCTGCTCTAGAGAGGATGGAATATATGACCGAGATACCTCTAGTAGGCCCCTGCTTGGAATCAAATATCGTCTCCAGGGGAGATAATGTATCATCCGGGTCTCGTCGGAGGGGTAGAGAACGCACATAGGAGCGAAGTTGGAGATATTCCCACCACTTCAGCCTCGCGGCTGGGGAAGACGCCTGCAATTCGGTAAACGAAGGGAGTTCACCCCGACAAAGAATCTGGCCCACACAGATATCATCTTCCGCTCGCCACAGGAGGAGAACTTGGGGGGGAAAGCCGGATTGTGGAAGATTGGGGTCAGGGAGCTAACCAATGTTTTCCCGTTCAAATCACCCCATGTCACTCGCCATGCTCTCAGCAGTTCAGCAGTCAGGTAGGCTAGTTGGCAAGAAGGAGTTAGGGCCTCCAATGGGATCCACTGTAAGTGGCATAGAGGAATAGAACTACCGGACTGTTCAATCTGAATCCACTGTTTCACGTCTGCCTTAAAATGCCAATCGAGCAGACGCACAAGAATGGCGGCTGAGCAATATCGTCGCAGATCCGGCAGTCCAACACCTCCAGACTCCCTCAAGGAAGACAGAACCTTGAAGCCCACTCACGGTTTCATACCGTTCCAGATGAATCTAGAGATCAATCTGCGAATGGTGCGAAAGTACGCCCCACATGGCCAAACAGGCACCGCCTGAAAGACATATAAAAATCTTGGAAGAATGTCCATCGTCACGACATGAATTCTTCCCAGCCAAGATATCCTCAAGGGTCTGTAAGATTCCAATAAAGCACCCACTCGGTCCAAGACAACCTTGTGGTTTAAGTGAAAGGCCTCGCCACATCAGCAGGCAAATTAATACATAGGTATGAGATGTGCCCCGGTCTCCACCGAAAGGAGAATCCCTTAGAAAGGGAGACCACCTCAGATGCAGACAGAGAGACGTTCAACGCCTCGGATTTGGAATAATTCACCTTAAAATTGATAAGGTCTCCAAACCTGTTGAATTCGTGTAACAAGGCGGGGAAGGTATTCGAAGGGCGAGTTACATACAAAAGGACGTCATCAGCAAACAAAGCCGTCTTATGATGGGTGTCCCCCACTGAAATCCTGTGGATGCCTCCATTGTCCCTGATGGCTATCGCCAAGTGCTCCATGACGATAACATAAAGCAAGGGAGATAATGGGCAACCTTGTCTCGTCCCATTCCTGACAGGGAAGGAACCCGATAGGCTACCATTGATGCGTACCTTGGCGGAGGGACAGGAGTACAGTGAGGACACCCCACTCATAAATTTACTACCTAGGCCGATGTGCTTCAACGCCTCCCACAGAAAGCCCCAATGGACCCTATCAAAGGCCTTTTCTGCGTCTATAGAGAGCAGACATAGAGGGGACTTCCACATCTTAGCCTTCTCAAATCAGGAGAAAAGATCTAATGATGTTGTCCCGCGCCTCTCGGCCTTTAACAAAGCCCACTTGATCAAGGTGGACAATTGAGGGAAGCCTCAAAGATAATCTATCAGCCAATATCTTAGCAAACATCTTGACATCAATGTTCAGCAGAGATATTGGACGGTAACTTGCCACCTCAGAATGGTCCTTGTTTGGCTTGGGAAGCACACAGATGTGTGCCTCTAAGGCTTGCGGCGTTAGGGTGCCTCCTTCCATGAGTGCTTTAAATGCTGAAAGCATGTGAGGTAACAGGTCGTCAATTAGGGTCTTGTAAAAGATGGGAGTGTAACCGTCTGGGCCAGAGCACCTAGATGTCGGGGATGACTTGACCACATTCGCCACCTCTTCTTCTGTGATGTCACTTTCCAAAGACAGAATATCATCGTCAGACAAGGATGAAATATTCACCTCAGAAATGAATGCCTGAATTTTAGCTCGCAAGTCGTCGGGAAGCATGCCAGCAAATTTTCCCCTCAGGGCATATAGATCAGCGTAAAAGTTTTGGAATACCTCTGCTATGTCTTCTGTGCAATGAACCATCTTACCATTTGGTGTCTTTATGGATGGGATATACGCAGGGCCCCCACGAGGATGTAAAAGTCTAGCTAGGGGTCGTCCACAACTGTTGGCTTTCTTATAAAAATACGCCCTAGATCTCTCCTTATGTCTGTCGTATTTTCTGTCTACTAGATTCTTTAGCTCTAATCTCTTAGATGTTAGTTCAACCAACACCCCATGATTTCTAGAGGCCTTATGCGCCACCTCCAGTCGGCCAATCTGGGAGAGCAATTCACTCATCCGTTCAGATTGTTGTTTCTTTATCCTTGTCCCGAGTTTAATTAGCGTTCCCCTGAGAATGCATTTAAGGGCTTCCCACTTAATGGTTGGAGAGGACGCATCTGATGCATGTGTCTGAGAGAATGTCCTGATGTCAGATTTTAATTCCTCCAGACAGACTGCATCGGTTAGGAGGTGGCTATTTAGTCTCCAGGACCACTCTTTCCTAGTCAGTCCGGGAACCTCAATAGACAAGAAGATGGGGCTATGGTCCGAATGGACAATATTGCCGATAGAGGCCTTGGTTATCCAAGAAAGGACCCCATGGCTGACCAGGAACAGGTCAATACGACTATAAGAGCCGTGTACACCTGAATAAAAAGTATAGTCCCTAAGTGCAGGGTTAAGGATCCTCCAAACATCAATCAACTGTAGCCTACACAAAAGTCCCCGGAGTGCCATTACACGTCTACGAGGAGTTGCCCCCCCTACCAGAGGTGGTGTCAATGGAAGGGTCAAAGGCAAAGTTGAAGTCACCCCCGATGATGACCCGCCCCTCCGCAAAATCTGCCAACCTCATCAGGAGGGATTTACATACCCTCGTCTTCTCCCTGTTAGGAAGGTACCAATTGACTAAGGTCAATGGAGTTCCAGAAACCACCAACTTGAGAAAGATGTAGCGACCTCCCTTGTCAATTACCGAATCTAGAATTTTATATGGCAGATTCTTATGAAGGGCTATAGAAACCCATTTGGTTCTGGATTCAGGATTCATGCAATGTATCCACTCGGAGAACTGTCCCCCTCCAAAGGACGGAACTTGGCCCTCCTTGATATGTGTTTCCTGAAGGAACAACACCTCTACCCCTCTCCTCTGCATGTCCGAGAAGATGTGACTTCGCTTTTGGGGGGTGTTAAAACCCCTGACATTTAGGGACCCTATCTTCAAGGTTCCGCCCACCATACTGAACCCACCCGATGATGACCTAATGACCTAAGGGAGTTAACCTAAACAACACCCAGAGTAGAAAAGAGAAAAGAAAAAGGGGTACAAATTAGAAAATGTTTTGTGGAAATGATAACCTGTTGGACTGACGAGAAATAGAGAATACCGTCACGTGGGGAATGTTCTTTACAGAAGCGTTACACTCAAAGAGGTGTGACGTCCCCGTGGGAGGTTGCCTTTCCAAATGGAAAGGAGCTTTAAACAAATGCAAACTCCAGGTACAACACTTAAGGAATGCAAGTGTTTCAGAACTGTAACTAAATATGAAAACTTCAAGCGACCGAGATAAACCATCTCCCCGGCCTGCATCTGAAAGCATGAAAATACTAAATAACATAAGTCTAATATAGCATCAACATTCCGGCTATTAGGCTACCCAATTATTCAAATAAAAGTGGCACATTGGAAAACGAAGGAGAGAGGCCCCATCCCACGATGTGATAGGACAGAGAACTCTCTACTTTATATACCGTGATTTTATGTTGGTATTAGGAATCGGTTACCCAATTAAGGGATTATGAGGGATCATAGATGAGGAAGGGAAGTAGCGGGGGTGGAAAAGTTATATTAGAGGTGAGAGGCTTAGGGAGGGCAGGGAAAGCGAGTGAGGGAGGGAAGAATAGAAAAGAAAAGCATGAAGAGGCCACATATGGACCTCCACACGAGTATAGGCAGTCATCGGCCCTAAAATTATATCAGAAAGAGGCGAAGGGGAAAAGAAGGGAAAAGAAAGGGAGGGAAAGGGAGAGGGAAGGTACGGAAAGGAATGGGCAAGACACATGCCTGGAATAGAAAGAGAATTATCAGTGTGAAATATCAGAGGATATGCTAGTACTCAGTAACCCAAAAGCAACTGAAAAGTCACCCATCTTCAAGTTGGCTCTCCTCGCTGAGTCTGCGGCGTCTACGGTTCCTACCTCTTCCGTTCCTTCTACGGTTGTTCCATGGCAGGCGAGATCTTGACTGAAGCATTCCATCAAAAGAAGACGACGGCCAATCCGGAAACAAAAGGCCTGGGTCAGGTATTTCCAGGGCCTGGAGGAAACCACATATCTCCAGAGGGTGAGAAAGGGAGACCCATTGGTTACCACGGTGAACCTGTAGGCGGAATGGGTAACCCCAAGAATACAACATCTGGTTCTGACGCAGGAGATCCAAAAGAGGCCTCAATGCACGCCTTTTCTGAAGGGTCTGTCTGCACAAGTCGGCTAGAAGTGGCAGCTGGGATCCCAGGAAGGATATATCCTCACACTGTCTTGCTTTGACAAGGACTTCCTCCTTCACCTGGTATCTATGGAACCTGCATATAACGTCACGTGGCAGCGCTCCTTCCGAAGAGACCGGGCCAAGGGAACGGTGGGCTGTCAAATTCAATGACAGTCTCAGCTGGGGTGCTTCGGATAGAATTAAATAAGTCTCTTAAGGTGGACCACAACTCAGATGGTGTCACCGACTCCGGAAGGCCCCGAATCCGAATGTTCTGCCTCCGCTCCCTACTTTCCAGGTCCTCAAAAAAATCCAGGAAGGCTTCCTGTTGGGACCTCTGAAGCGACACTTCTTCCTCTAGTGCTTGGACTCGCTTAGTTAAGTCCTCCACAGTGGTATCAGTCCGGGATATCTTGTCAGAGACCACCTGGACTTCGCCTCGGAGTGATGCTGTCATAGACTTAAGGGAGGACTCCACTTTAGTGATAAAATCGGACAATTCTTTCCTCGTGGGAATGTTCATTATTCGTGCCTTAAGGGATTTCCACATATCGCCCTCAGAGGTCGGAGAATCTTCATCAGCCTTCGTCGGGTCAGCAAGGGGTACTGAGATATCAGAAGGTGTAATGTCTCTTTTGGTCATAGAGGGGGTTGACTTAGGGGTTGGAAACTCAGTTCCTGTACCTAGTGTCTCAGAACAGGCATTAGAAAGAAGTATCTTACTCTGGTGCAGCGCCCCCTCTTGTAGTGGTCGGACTAGGGAATGCACTTCCCTATCTAGGTAACTGGCTGCCTGGATAGAGTCCATGGAAGGGGCATAAGCCACACAGGGATTTTTCATCTTTGAGTGTCCTAATATGCAGTTCCCTCCATAACCCTCTGTGACCTCGGTCACTGAGCCCCCGTGCAGCTCCTATCATCTCCCATTAGTTCAGCTCCAAAAGCACCAGCCACTGATTTGTCTATGGGGGAGCGCGCTGTTCCCTCTGTAAACATGTCTCCCTCCCGGGTCTCGAGCTCACCAGACTCACCGGGCAGCGTGCTGTGCGTGTCTTCCCATTCAGGGTGTTTGGGTGGCGCGCCAGGGGCCGAGGGCGGCCGTGAAGAGAAGCCGAAGTGCGCTCCTCCATCTTCTCTGTGTGCAGTGATGGGCTGCGCAGCTGCAGGCACCGTCATCTTGAGAGCCGCAGCAGGGACCAGGGGCCTGTTAGAACTCCGCAAATACCGGGTTATGGAGCCCGGAGTCTGGATTGGAGGGTCCGGGGTAGTAGCCGGGTGCCTGCTCCTCCGTTTCGCCGGCATGTGGTGCCAGAAGAGCCGGTGTAAGAGACGCTATTTTATCATTAAAGTGGCTGGGGAGACGGAGCTCAAGTTCTAGTGAACTGCTCCCTCCATGGCCAGGACACGCCCCCCCTAGTTCAGGCATTTTAACAGCTGTTTCATGTTAAAGGTTTCTTTCATCAGGAATGAAAGGTAACATGTTGCCATTATGCAGCAAAATGGCTTTTAGGCTTGTTTTAGACTAATCGATGAAGACCCTCCATTACTCTGGATTATGACTTGTCTTCATAGCTTCTTTAAACTGCAAGCTACAAGAACACATTTCATAAAGTATTAGACAATATCTTTATCATTGTTGCGGAACAAAGAAATCCAATCACCCATAAGAATATTCCACTGCTGTAGACTGGAACCTAAAGACTCAGATTTTGTCTTGGGCAGATCCAAATCTCCAAAGTCAGTTCACTTTTTTGTTATAACGTATGGTTCAATTAAGGTTGCCGACAGAATGTTTGGGTTGTGAGAGGAAAATGCTTCATGACACCAAGTGCCCTCTTTTTCCATATTTGAATCGACTTGAATATTTCTGGTGCTTTAGAACAGTCAGTTCTTTGTATGCTATACTGGGTGTATTGTAGAAAGAATGTCTGGATGCTGTAAAATCCACTTCTTTCTTGAAACTGCTCTCCTAATGGGGGGCACCATTCAAAAATAGCAATTGGTAGTGTAAACAGTTGGCTCTCTCTAGATAAGACGCATGTGGCCCCTGAGGCTGCTTTATGCAGCCAGCAGGCATAGCAGGTCCCTTGGTGATTGCAGCTGGGTCTATAGTGGCACCAACATCCTTGCTTTACTTCAAATGCACGTTCGCTGGCTCATCCGGCATCAATCTCTGCTTTGCTTCAGCTGACAGCCTCTAATTGGTAAGCGGTTTCCATTGGTGTAGCTGTGATAAACTTGATGCTGGCGGCATCAGCCAACATCCATCTCAAGTAAAGCGAGGACGACGGCGCCAATATAGACCAGGTTGCGATCACCAAAGGGTCTGATGTGCCTGCGGGCTGCAAGTTCAGGACGCCAGGAGAACAGAACAATCGTGTGTGTGAGTGTGTGTGTGTGATGAAAAACAGCACAATAGGGAAGCAAGATTGGGCATTACTGCAAGAACAGGCATTACTGCAAGAGGGAGAAATACTATAAAAAGGGGCATTACTGCAAGAGAAAACATTACTGAAATTAGGGGCATTAACACAAGAGGGGGCATTACTGCAACAGGGATATTACTATAAAAAAGGGACATTAGAACAAGAGGGGGAATTACTGCTTGAAGAGAATAATGATGGGGCATTACTGCAAAATGGGGCATTACTACAAAAAGGGAATTATGATGGGGCATTACTACAAAAAGGAGAATTTTGTGTACTCACCGTAAATTCCTTTTCTCTTAGCCTCTAATTGGGGGACACAGGACCGTGGGTGTTATGCTGCTGTCCACTAGGAGGTGACACTAAGCAGAATCTGCAAAAGAGTAACAGTGGCTCCTCCTCTGCAGCACTACACCCCTGTAGCAGGAAGTGCTTCTCCAGTTTTGTGCTAAAGCAGTAGGAGATTAACAGAAGAATGACAAGAATCACAGTTAGGATAAAGGCCTGTTAGATAAACAGGCAGCTACATAATAACAGTAAGGTAAAAAACCCGTAGCCGAACAGTATAATGAGGCCTATAAAATAAACAGGCAACTATATAACAGCTTAGGATTAACATGATAACCTAGCAACGGCCCGAAACGGGCAACAGGGTGGGTGCTGTGTCCCCCAATTAGAGGCTAAGAGAAAAGGAATTTACGGTGAGTACACAAAATTCTCCTTTTCTCCTTCGCCTCATTGGGGGACACAGGACCGTGGGACGTCCTAAAGCAGTCCCTGGGTGGGAACAGCAATGGAAAATCACTAATGATAAAAATAACGATGCACCTACAGGTGGGCTACTGCCACCTGGAGAATACAGTTTCCCAGACTTGCATTTGCAGAGGACTGAATGAAAACCTAAAGCGTCTGGCAAGCATGTGCATGCTGGCCGCGTGGCTGCCTTACACACTTGTTGAGGTAATTCCTGGTGCCTAATAGCTCAGTAGCCCAGGAGACCCCAGCAGTCATAGTAGAATGCGCTGTGCCCGCAGCCGGAAGGATACAGCACCGTGGATGAATGGTGCTACCTAAAAATTAATAATATAATAAGAGTACTAATAATATAAATGATATTCATTTATGTTTCACTTTTTTTTTTTTTTTGTAACAATGCAACAAGCATGGATGGTGGATTTAAGCCATTTGATCAAGTATTTGTAGAACCTGGCCTGCCTGCTGTGTTTATCCTTCTGGAAGAAGGAAAAGAGGTTGCTAAAGGGAACTTGTCCTGGGGCGGTATATGCGTAGGGTTCTGACCAAGGTCTAGTAATGTAGTGCAATTCTGACCGGATGAACTGGCGCTAGGCTTAGGCCGTCAGAAATATATATTCAGGTAGGCGGACAACAAAGGACACCACCATCTTGAGGAAAAAACTAACCGGACGTAGGACAACATTGTCTGGGAGACCAGAAAAAAACAAAAAAGGTGGTTTACCTGAAAACGCTGCAAATTTAAAGACTCTGCGGAGAGAGGCAATTGCCATCCAGAAAAAAAAAAAGGAAACAACTCCCTGTGTGAGAAAAGAAAGGGATTTTTCCCTCATGGCTTAAAATGTGGTTAGCGTAAAGCTGCGAGGACGAGGGTCAGGACCCCTGGGTCTAGTAGACTGAGAGGGAGGAACAAGTCAGCAGACTCCTTGAAGAAAAGATAATAATTGAGGTCTGGTAACAAGGCGATGCCGAGAGTGGTATGAAAAGGGTTGAAACTTGTCCTTTGAGAGGACCTAAGGAACAGGCGCGAGTGTAGATCCAATTGCGTAGGACTGGGAATCCTTGGGAGGAAGCCGTGCTGAGGTGATAAAAACTACAAGAAGAAAGGAAAGAAAATGATTTCCCATGTTGATGGAATATCTCTTCAGAAAATCTGTGTCCGCGCTCTGATTGAGGTTGCGACAACATTATGTGAACACCCAGGTGTCCAGGGTCACGTTGTCGAATTTAGAGCCGATGGATTATGATGGTAAGACAGCCTTCAGAGAGTGGATCTGGACGATCAAGTAGGTGGCATAGCACGTCAGCTATGAAGTGGCCGAGATCGGCATACCAAGCGCGCTTGGGCTAGTGTGTGTGGCCACAAGGATGATTTGTCGACGGTCCAGTTTGATTATCTTCACTACCTTAGGAAAGTGGTAGTCAGGGAAAAAAAGGAGTGGAGTTGGAATTGGGTCCAGTCTAAGATTAGACCTTCCGCCGTCTACGACTGTGGGTCGTGGGACCTGGCTATGAAGCTAGGAACCTTGGTAATGAGGTGTGACACCACTATGGATGCTCCCGGAGTTCTCTAGCGACGCCAGAGTTCTTTGAAGACACCTGGATGTAGGGACCCTATTCTGAGGTAAGCCCTTGGCAACGGAGGAACTGTTTGTTCTAATCATCTACAAGCGTAGAATAGTAGCCAGTAATACTGAGTTTGTGAATCCCGCCTAGTGAAGAATGTGGTAAACGTCCTTCATCGCCTGAGAACTTCGGGATTCGCTCTAGTGAATTGACATATGCCACAGCAATGGCATCGTCAGACTGCCTTCTGAAATTGCGGTCCGCCAGAAGAAGGGATAAAATCTTCAGTGTTGGGAATCTCGCCCAAATCTCCCAAAGGACGATGAGTATCGTTGATTCCGATCAGGACCAATTGTTCCGAGTGTTGAGATGTAGGTACAGCGCACCTTACTCTGTCCGAGTCACGTCCGTGAATAGTACCCTTCAACTTGGTAGAAGAAAATACTTCCCCTGCGCACTAGTGAGTGGCTGAGCCACCACAGAAGATACCATATTGCTGCTACTGGAAGATGACAACTCTTGATACGAGATCGTACCATCTCATCTCATGACGTGAGCATGGATAACTGGGGAGGCCTGAGGAGCAGCTGTGTCAATGAATAACTACCAGTGCTGCCACCGTCCTGCCTCTGACCGTCATGTCAGCTGTGACAGGCTGAGGTGACCATTGAAGGAGAGTGCGGATTTCCAGTTGAAGTGCCTATGCCTAGTCTCGGAAAGGCCTGACTAGTGTTTTGAATATATTGAACTGCGTTTCGAAAATACTAAAGACTGCAGTGAAAACTGGCGTAGACTTGTGGAGGGTGACCAGCCAACCAAGTCTTAATAAAGTGTTCACCGTAATAGAGACGCTGCGTTCTCAATCCCTGAAGGTCGTGTATTGAGGAGAATCATCCAGGTATGAAAGAGTGACCTCGTCCCTGGAATGCAGGAAAAAAGCAGACAACTGCCATAACCTCTGTGACCTCTTACGGAACTGTAACAAGTGTGCACGGGAACGCCACACTTAGGAATGGCCTTTGCAAATTGTAAATATGATAAGTGGCTGCAAGTGGAACATGCAGGTAGTCGTCCTGTATATCTAAGGATGCAAGGTATTCTCCATGTTCCATGAAACATTATTATGGAGCGGAGAGAATCCGTGCGGAAAAATCTGTCCCAGGTATGTTTGTCTAGCTGTGTCAGTCTAGCACGGGACGTACTGCATGTTCTTGTTTATGGACTACAAGATATTTGGGATAGAGCGTTTAAAACCCTGCTGTGTGTGTGGCACAGGCATAGAACCTTTAAACACGCTGTGCGTGTAGCACAGGCATAATGACTCCCTGAATTAAGGGGGCTCTAGTTTGGAGGGTTGTCTATGATCGCTACATGTGCTAGACGATGATCCGTTAAATGAATTCCCAAGAGGTTGGAATCTGGATTGCAGACTGCGAGTGAGGCACCGTCTGGTGCTGTGCGATTGGCATCCTCAAGGTATGGTAGCGGACTCTGATGCTTACTGTTGTGTTCTGTTCAGCAGAACTGTGACCCCAGGGAAACCCTATTGTCAGATAGGGTACCGTACGAGCCTTGCCATGGAGTCCAAATCCAACAAAACTCCCTTATGGTAAGTGGGGCGCTGAGGGTCCCATGGGTACGATCTTGCGTCCTGTGAGACACAGTTGAATGTTCGAATTATCGACATTTAGCTTCCTTTGAGATGGGACGTTGATTTGGAGATACATAAAGGTCCGAGTCTGGGGTTGGATTGCGAAAACCATCAGACGTCGGAGCCATCATCCTGGTGCATGCTAGTTTCCCATAAGCTGCGACATAGCCGCAGACGTAATAACTGTCTATCTAGATGTAGCATTATGTGCTCTGATAGGTACTGGCATCATTGGCTGACACAATGCAAGGAAAGCCAGGCTGTGCCTATTAGTGTGTCACCCGCACTAGGCAGAGGAACTCTGCTCGCTGGATGTGAACATAGGCGAAGCCGTGTCATCGCAACGACACAGAATAAACATATTACATCCATAGGGCGTTGAGTGGATCACCTCTCCCCTGTGCGTACTGAGATAGTCTGACGCCTAATTTCTTCACTGAGATTATGTATAGCTGCTGACAAAAAGGTTTACAGCAGCACAGAGTATGTCAGGGGAGATCTTGTAGGGCACGGTACACTCATTGTGATGTTAGTGATGACAGCACTGTGCTGCAGCAGTTGATGAAGTTGAAATATTCACAAAAACTGTATTCACAGCAGAACAGAGTATTTCAGGGCAGAATACGTCGGTCAGCCCACTTGCTGTACTGGCCCTCGTAAATGCCTATGTAGCCTGTCACACATGGCATAGCCTGTGACCCGTGGCATAGCCTGTCACACGTGGCATAGTCTGCACATGGTGTACAGGGGAGAGGAAGCTGCAGCAGGGAATTATATCCCTGCTGGCAGCCCTGCATCTGCCCCCCAGCCTGTCACTCATGGTGTGCAGTGGGCAGAGAGCTGCAGCAGGGAGACAATCCCTGCTGGTCTGTATATGCCCCCATAACCTGTATGCCCCCATAGCCATTACACACTGTATATGGCCGCTGTGCCTAACAGTGTGCTGTGCCCACATCATAATGGCGCCCCAGAGCATTTTTGGCGCCGCCAGGAGGAACAAGGAGGGGGCGGGAACCTGAATGGGCGCGCAATACAAGCGCCCAAAGGAACTTCCGCCCCTCTCCGTGATGCGGCGCCGCGTCATTTGACGCTATCCGGAGGGCGGGCGGTGGGCGGGGATAGGCGGTGCCTTCCACGCTAGGCCTGAAGCCGGGGCCTAGCGTGATTTGCGGCCTCGCAATGGCGGGGGAGTCGGCGCGGAGGTCGGGAAGCATCCAGAACCGCCGGTCTGGCAGCGAGGGGGGCCATGACGGATCCCTGCCACCCCAGGTACCTTGCTGCCTGTTCTTGCAGGGGCAGCGTAGGGTAAGCTGGGTACCTCTTCTCCCTGCCTTGGGCTGTGGAAGCTGTGCAGGGAGTAGGGGGACAGGTAGACACCTCTGTCCCTGCAGGGCTGAGTGGGGCTGTACCCGGACCCCACCAGGATCCTGTGGGTAGATAAGTGCAGCTGCGCTGCTGGTACCTATGGTGCCTCAGCCTAATAGCCCACAGGGTGATTAGGGGGACTGCTGTGCTTGTTTGAGAAGCTTGTGAGCCTGTGCTCCTGCAGGCAGCCAGGTGCCTCAGCCTAATAGCCCACAGGGTGATTAGGGGGGACTGCTCCAGAATCCCAGCCCAGAGTGCAGCATGTGCTGCTGGTACCTGTGGTGCCACAGCCTAATGACCCATAGGGTGATTAGGGGGTCGTCACTGAGCCTGTGCTTCTGCAGGCATCCATCCAGAGTCCCAGCCCAGAATGCAGCATGTGCTGCTGATACCTGTGGTGCCTCAGCCTAAGCACCCAGAGGGTGATTAGGGGGACGTCATCTTGCAGGTAGTCCAGCTCTGGCTTCAACTCAGGACCCCGAGGGAGTGAGGAAGGTGGATGTTATGCTGGGCTGTCTCAACTTTAACCCAGCAACCCAACAGTGGGAGGCCGAGAAAGGAGTACGGCATATGTAAGGATTCTCAACTTCAACCCAGCGCCCCAACAGTGGGTGGCCGAGATAGGAGCATGTTGGGGGTAACGCCGGACCCACTTTTCTTCATTGGAAGAAAAAAAGGATGAGAAAAAATAGAGAGTAAAAAAGGTCGTGTGCCTCCTTCGACACTAAGCAAAAACTGGAGAAGCACTTCCTGCTACAGGGGTGTAGTGCTGCAGAGGAGGAGCCACTGTTACTCTTTTGCAGATTCTGCTTAGTGTCGCCTCCTAGTGGACAGCAGCATAACACCCACGGTCCTGTGTCCCCCAATGAGGCGAAGGAGAAATGGGTCATTACTACAAGTAGAGGATAATTACTGCAAGTTGGGGCATAACTGCAAGATTGGACATTACTACAAGATGGGGATAATGATGGGTATTGCTACAAGATGGGGAAAAATCGATTACCAAGGAACAGGGAGTATACACTAAATAAGTTGTTTTTAAGATTACATTTTGATTAACGTGAATTGGAAGCTCTGGTGAGGGTGGTGGTGCAGATACCTATCACCACACATCTAACCAGCACTGTAGACGGACACAAACTCTTATTCACAACATATTCATATGTAACAAAATGCAGGTCTATGGGGGAGAACCCGACCAAGGTAACATCACAGTACTATAAACTACAGAACAATTAGTATTCCTGGCATATCTACCATTATATCTAAGCAACCAGTCCTACAATCATTATATACAGGTTACATGTATGCCAGTCATTCTCTATTACAGTTGTAAACAAACATTGATAGTCAAGTCTCCCTCAAAACATCATAACCAGTTGTACATAGTTACATAGAAACACATTGTCAATTCACAGTGCTGTACCATTACCGGTAGACATGGGGTTAAGGCACCCTGGTGCAAGGGAACCTAGGGGAGTGGGCCCCCAATGCCGTTTCGTGGCTAGGCTGCCTGCCTTAGCCACTTCATCAGGGGTATGATTAGGTGCTGACTGGAAATGACATGCGAGCTCTATTCCGTGCTACCGCAGGGCGGGCTCAGCGCGCCCCTACCTGATCACATGACCTGCGGTGTCACATTACGCCAGAGACCTGCTGACAACCCCGCTCACCTGACAGCAGTCATGAGTGCGTTTCCAGGGTTCCCGCGACGCGTCACTGGGAGCCCGAGACATAGAGAGGACAGTGTGCTGGGAAGGAGGTAGGGAAGCCAGTGGTCCCCAAGGGAGTGCACCGACAAGAGGGCCAGAGAGTACATGATCAAGTGCTATACTATACAACAATCAGATGGAAATCCCGAAGAGGGGGAGCAGGTGCACCTGTGAACCACAAAAATATCACCCTTAAAACCATATAAAGATGGAGCAAGTTCCAAAGGGTCATACTGAAAAAAATTGGGTACAGAACCCTAGTATCCGGCGGTGATAGCTAAAGGAAGGAGGCGACGACAGATGTTCATTCAGGCCACTTGGTGACATCGTGTCTAAAGACACTATCCACCGCGTTTCGCACTGCGCGAGCATTCTCCTGGTGTCACCACTGCGGATTTCGCAGTGTATAACATCAATCCCCTAAACATCAAGGATGCTGGATCACTGTCATGGTGATCCAGGAAGTGTCGCGGCAGTGTTTTGAGGGTGGCCCTGTCGATCACCGCAGGTGCTGCCAGAATGTCCCTCACATGCTCTCTCTCCCTCCCCCTCAGTTCGCTGGACGTCATACTGACATAGACCAGTCGGCAAGCACATGTGGCAAATTATACCACATTGCTTGTACCGCATGATATATGCTGTCTAATATCAAACTTCGGTAGGCCATCGGAGGAGGTGAAACAACTTATGTGCTGGACATTCGAGCAAGCAACACAGTGACCACAGGGATAACAGCCTCTCAGGGGTTCCCTACAGTCAAAATGGTTCAGTGGAGCAGGTACATAGTGACACTGGACTAATATGTCACATAGATTTCTTAACCTCCTGGCGGTCAAAAGGGGTCTTTCTGATAAGTCTTTTAGAACAGGGTCAGAATGTAGGACAGGCCAATGTCTGTTCAATACATCACGTAACGTCCCCCAGTCTTGGTTAAAAGTGGAAATAAACCGAACTGGTTGTGTGGATTCCACGGCAGCCAGTCGTCACGGGTGTATTTTTAGCTCTGAAACATGCTCTTTTGACTGACCTATTTCTGTAGCCCCTCTCCCGAAATCGTTGTTTCAGGTCGATCGCCCTCTTCTCAAATCCCTCTCCGGACGAACATATACATCTCATCCAGAGCAATTGGCCAGTGGGGATTGCGCGAATGGTTGAATCAGTATGGGCCGAGCTCGCATACAACAGAGTAAACAGAAGTTGAATTTCTAAACACATCCGTTTGCATGACGCTGTCAACTCCCGTCTTGCAAGTGTTCAGAAAGTCGATTTCTCTCTGGTCAGACTTGCATGTCAATCTAATGTTAACTTCGTTAGCAGCGAGCTGACCCATAAATTCATCCAACTGCTCCACACTGCACCTCCACAAAATCAGAAGATCATCAATATACCTCTACCAGCACTGCACAAGGGTGTCGGCAGGACCGCACCCATCACACAGCAGCCACCTCACCCAGGAAGAGGTTAGCGTATGGGGGGGCAAACGCCATGCCCATTGCAGTGCCACGAATCTGGAGGTAGTGGTTGTCCTCAAATATGAAGCAATTGTGGGTAAGGGCAAAGCAGAGCAGTTCCAGAATTAGGTCACATAACATGCCGTCACACCCACTGGCAAGCAAAAAGCAGACTGCTTCCAGACCATCCTCCACATCCTTCTTGGAAATCACACCATTATCAACATGCACATCCAAGGATGGCCTGGAGATCCCTGGAGGAAGGGGTCACGGGATTATAGGTCAGTTCTACATATTTTTATCCCAGAATCCGCGGTGGCGACACCAGGAAGATGCTCGCGCAGTGCGAAACACGGTGGATAGTGTCTTTAGACACTATGTCACAGCATGGCCTGAATGAACATTTGTTGTTCGGCTCCTTCCTTTAGCAACCACCGCCCGATACTAGGGTTCTGTTCCCAATTTTTATCAGCTTTCTCCTTTGGGACTTGCTCCATCAATATATGGTTTTATGGGTGATATTTTTGTGGTTCACAGGTACACCTGCTTCCCCTCTTGGGGATTTCTAATGAGTGTTTGCAAGTGATTTTACCAGCACTTCTTCAGTATGGGAAGTTTACAACAATCGGACCTTTATGAAGCACACAATGGACTGGAATTTAATCTGTAGATCCTATGTGCAAAAATATGCAGCACTTTCCACCGATTACATTGGCAACCCTGCATAATATCATATACCGGTTATGATTGTTATTATATGGTCCTAATGTGTGTCTTTTTAACTTAATATCTGATTGTTGCATAGTATAGTACTTGATCATGTACTCTCTGGCCCTCGTCAGTGCGTTTCCCTGTGGACCACTGGCTTCCCTGCCTCCTCCCAGCACACTGTCCTCTCTGTGTCTCGGGCTCCAAGGGAGCCTTGGAGACCCAGTGATGACTGCTGTCAGGTGGGCGGTGTTGGCTGCAGGTCTCCGGGGTACCGTGACACTGCAGGTCACGTGATCAGGGAGAAGCGCGCTGAGCCCGCCCTGCGGTGACGCGGGACGGAGCTCACGCGTCATTTCCGGTCATGTGGCCCAAAACGCCCCTTCCAGTCCGCGCCCATTAACAGCCTCATATAACAGTGGGCCGCAGGCGGCACCTAAACAGCCCCCTGTTGAAATGGCTGAGGCAGGCAGCCTAGCCTCGAAACGGCGTCAGGGTCCACTCCCCTACATTCCCTTGCACCAGGGTGACTTGACCCCATGTCTACCGGTAATGATACAGCACTGTGAATTGACTATGTGGTTCTATGTAACCATGTACAACTGGTTATGACGTTTTGAGAAATACTTGACTATCAATGTTTGTTTACAACTGTAATAGAGAATGCCTGCCATACATGTAACCTGTATATAATGATTGTAGGACTGGCTGCCTAGATATGATGATGGATATGCCAGAAATATTAATTGTTCTGCAGTTTATAGTACTTTGATGTTACCTTGGTCCGGTTCTCCCCCTTTGACCTGCATATTGTTATGTATGAATATGTGGTGAATAAGAGTTTGTGTCTGTCTACAATGCTGGTTAGACGTGTGGTGATAAGCATCTGCACCACCCCCTCACCAGAGCTTCCAATTAAAGGTAATAAAAATGTCATCTTAAAAACAATTTATTCAGCGTATACTCCCTGTTTCTTGGTAATCCATTTATCCCGAGTTGCTTCCAGGGGTCCCTCTCTTACGAGAGTGGAGGGTGTCCCTGAGGGTATATGGAGATTACTGTATTAAAGATGGAGACCAAGATGGAGCATTACTACAAGATGTTGGTAAAAATTACAATATGTGGCTAATTGTAAGATATTGAGCAAAAAATGTTTAAAAAAAGCGATCAGTTTATTGAAAATAAAAAATGGTATCACTAAAAAATGTACTTTGTTCTGCAAAGAATGCGGCCCCCCAAATTCAATTTAATTTTATGTACGGCCCACATACCCAGCTGAGTTTGATACCACTGCTCTAGATCATTGAGCATAGATTGACTCTTCCTCTGCAATAGATGTGTGTCACATCTTACCCAGTGGTTGCATGGGAAATGTGGAGCCCAACTCTTGTCCTGAACTCCTATTCAACTGCCAAAATACAGGTTGTAGGCTTACCTTTTCATGGTAGTCAAGTTAACCTGTGTAACGCAAAAGTGACTTATCCGCATATAAAGCAAACACTGCTATGTTAATGCAAAAAAAAAACATAAAAATGTGTAATTGTGCCAAGAAATCTTAAAACTGTATACCTTACACAAAGAGCATTTATAAAAGTATGTGATGCAACTGTAATAAGGATTAATTCCTTGAAGGAGAGTTGCAGCTTTTTGATTCGTCATCATGAGATGATAGAATACGGAAGGCTGAATAGACTTAGCAGAGCTAAGTGCCCCATAATGTGATACATGTATATATATATAGCGACAGCGCACGGGACCACAGACAGCGGACAAGGCCCTAAACAGTGCACAGAGGGTCCCCGGACAGTGCACAGGTGGGCAGACAGTGCAAAGTGGTGGCCCCAGACAGCACATGAGCAGCAGAGACAGTGCAAGGATCCCCAAGCAGCACAAGGGGTGCCATACAGTGCACAGGGGGCAGAGACATGAACAGGGCCCCAGACCGCACACGGTGCAAAGACAGCACACGGAGCTCCAAACAGCACAAAGGGGGCCCAAGACAGAGTACAGGGGGTCCCCCAGACAGCTCACAAGGGGGTTCCTAGACCGCGCACAAGGGGCCCCAGACAACACACAAGGCCCTAAACAGTGCACAGGAAAGTCCCAGACAGCCCACAGAGGGAAGAGACAGCACAAAGGGGAGGCCCCAGACAGCACACGGGGCGGCAGAGAAAGTGCAAGGAGCCCCAAAAAGCACATGGGGCCCCAAACAGCGCACAGGGTGGCACAGACACGTCCAGGGCTCCAGACCGCACACAGGGGGGCAAAGACAGCGCACGGAGCCACAAACAGTGCACAGGGGGACAGTGACAGAATATACAGGGCCCCAGACAGCTGGTGCACAGAGGGCAGAGACGGTGCACAAGGGGGAAGAGACGGCGCACAGGGGGGCAGAGATGATCCAAAATGACCTGTCATTGGCTACAGCAGAACAAAGTGAAGGTTCTGGAGTGGCAATCTCAGTCTCCTGACCTCAATAATACGGAGCCATTTTGCAGAGAACTCAAGCATGCAGTTCCTGCAAGACAACTCAGGAATTTACAGAAACTGGATGCTTTATGACAAGAAGAATGTGCAGCTTAAGCATCTGAGAATATAAAGAGCCTCATCCACAACTACCTAAAAAAAACTAAAACTAAAAAAAAAAAACACTTCAAGCTTTCATTGATGTTAGAGGGGCAATACACGGTATTAAAAACTGGGGTATGTGAATTTTTCAGGGTCATTTGGATGTTTTTGTTTGTCATTACGATTTAAAAAGAAAAAACTGTTGTTGTAAAAATAAATGGCTTCACCCAACCACTAAGCGTTATCATTCATATTATCTTAAAAAGGGCAAGAAAGTAAAAAAATCTGCCGGGGTATGTAAACTTTTGAGCACAACTGTAGGTGATGAGGAGTTAAAATCTCCAAGGGTACTGAGTACTGAGTTAGTGGTGACAGGAAAGAGTAACGAGTCTACCAAACTCAGGAGCCTGATGTCAGCTGAATTTAACGATAGTATGACTGGTAGTAACGTGGTAACTCCAATAAAGGGGGCCAACACTAAGTTAGGTGGTGACTTGCTGGTCTACGGAACCAGCAAGTTGGTGACTGACTCCACGATTGACTGCGAGTCTACTAGGGTAGAAAGTGAGGGCAGTAAGGCAGGGCCAAGCAAGGAAAAATGTCCCCCCACCCATCGCTGGAGGCACAAGAGTGCCAGAGAGGCAGTACAAGTGGCCCTGACTGAGAAGCAAAGTAAAGAAAATATAATGTTATGTGCTTCAATTCCAAGTGTGAATCTTCTTCCAGACTCTGAGGAGACCATGATGGAGGATTAAGTGAGGTTACCAGTAGTAAGGACCAGACCGAGAAGATGGTATGGATGTCCTCTCCAATTTCTGAGCAAACAGCTGATGGTCTATCAGTAGAGAGTGCTAAAGGTCAAGATGTCCTTGAGAGTGCTATAGAGGAAGAAAGACTGGAGAAAGTTGGTGGAGTGAGCATATGCGAAGATCACAAAGAGCAAACTGCTGAACTACCTAGCTCTGAGGTGGCTAAGGATGAAGCAGCCGAGTCCCCGGAAAAGGCAGAAGGTGAAGTTGATGCTGCAGGGCTCCAAGAGAGAGCTGAAGGTATCATTACCGGACCCCAAGAGGAGGCCGGAGGTGAAGTGGGAGAATCCACTAAAGAAGTGAGATCTAAACTAGAGGACTCATCAGGTGATGATGGTCCAATGGATCAGGACGACAAAAGAGCAGAGATAACTCTGAATGGATGAGAAGAGAAAATTTAATTGAGGAGATGGAGATGTGAAGGAGACAGAAAATGACCATTTGAGGCAGGAAAAGCTCCTGAGACAGACTACCAAAAGCATGGTAGATGACTGAAAAAAGTGGTGTCTATGCTTAGAGGTGGCCTGGCAAAGTGTCAGTTGAGGGAAAAAGGCAGTCTTGGAGAAGATGGAGTGACAGGTGTCTCTCCTGGCTAAATGTCTTGAATTCAGAGAGTTGGCTCTGGGTGCGGAACAAGACAATCGCCTCGTGACAGCAGGAAAGAAATAGACTTCTCTGTAACTTCAAAGAAATGTGTGCCAATGAGTCTATGCATGAAGGATTTATGAAATCTGTGGGAGTATATAAGGAGTACTAAACACCAGAACTAACCAGTTAGTCTGTCCCCAATTGAAGTCACAGAGAAGTAGGTAGCTGTCCTGAGCGACATGCACTTAAGTGACCAAGAAATTGCAAAAAACACTCATGCATGCCTTCATCATCAAGTTTGATCAACAAGAAGGGGTAAAGGCGAACAGAACTGAGGAAGTGATTGTCCAGATTTCCAAACAAATAAACCTTGTCAGGGATATTATCTGACATTGTTCTAAACTGAATAGGTAATTGTTAGACTTATTCAAGTCTCCATTTTGGACTTCGAAGATGAACTCAACTAGGTCTTAAAAACAAATTGTATAAGTAAAAACATGTAAGACATATCCTTTCATGGCATGGCCACATCTGGTCAAGGTAAGATAAGGGCGTAGAGCTATATGCCCTGCCAGGAGTTATTGGGGACTTTCCGTGTCCATCAATAACCTCATCTACCCTGCCAACTCTTGCAATCATATGGAGCCAATGAATGTATAGTAGACATTGTCGGGGAACCAATCATTGTGAAGAATTGAGAATGTAACCAACGAATTTGAAGTGTAATTAACTCATGTATTATCATCTGCCTATATAAGGGTAAGTGCACACTGGCCGGGTTTTCGGCGGTTTACCTGTGTAAACCGCCGTTTTGTTTACATTAGTTTTATGTTAATTTATGTTAATCCAAACCGGCGTTTGGATTAACATTAAAACTAATGTAACCCGCCCAAGGCTGTGCACATACCGGCGGTTACCCAGCGTCATCCGTTGCTAACCCGCAGGTTTCCCAGCGGGTTAGCAAAGAATGATCATGTTCTAAAAACCGGCGGTTCTGCAGCGGCTGCAAGCAGAATCATGTGCTGCTTCCAGCCGCTGCAGAATCGCCGCCGAGAACCCGCTGGGCAGCCGCCGGATACCGCCCGGCTCCCGCCGCTTATACCCGCCAGGAAGCCGGTGCACGGCGCCGGAGCTTCCTGGCGGGTCCCGCCCAGCCGCCGACGACCAACCCGCCGGGTAATGTGAACTTACCCTAATAAACCTGGGGGTGCCACCCCTTCAGGAATATGCTGACATAGAATCCGGGACTTGGTGTCTGTCATTCCTCTGTCCACTACACGCTGATATACCGTATATACTCGTGTATAAGCCGACCCGTGTATAAGCCGACCCCCCTACTTTTGCCCCCAAAACCTGGGAAAACCTATTGACTCGTGTATAAGCCGAGGGTGGACCCCAGCACAGGTGTACAGCCCCCAGCAGTGTGGTATACAGGCCTCCCCAGTGGTAGTATACAGCAGCCTCCCCAGTGGTATGCAGGCCCCAGCAGTATATACAGCAGCCCCAGTGGTATACAGCAGCCCTTAGGTAGTACACAGCAGCCCCAGGGGTGTACACAGCAGCCCCAGGGGTATACACAGCAGCCCCAGGGGTATACACAGCAGCCCCAGGGGTAATACACAGCAGCCCCAGGGGTAATACACAGCAGCCCCAGGGGTAGTACACAGCAGCCCCAGGGGTAGTACACAGCAGCCCCAGGGGTATACACATCAGCCCCAGGGGTGTACACATCAGCCCCAGGGGTGTACACAGCAGCCCCAGGGGTATACACAGCAGCCCCAGGGGTAATACACAGCAGCCCCAGGGGTAGTACACAGCAGCCCCAGGGGTAGTACACAGCAGCCCCAAGGGGTAGTACACAGCAGCCCCAGGGGTAGTACACAGCAGCCCCAGGGGTAGTACACAGCAGCCCCAGGGGTAGTACACAGCAGCCCCAGGGGTAGTACACAGCAGCCCCAGGGGTAGTACACAGCAGCCCCAGGGGTAATACACAGCAGCCCCAGGGGTAATACACAGCAGCCCCAGGGGTAGTACACAGCAGCCCCAGGGGTATATACAGCAGCCCCAGGGGTAATACACAGCAGCCCCAGGGGTAATACACAGCAGCCCCAGGGGTAATACACAGCAGCCCCAGGGGTAATGCACAGCAGCCCCAGGGGTAATGCACAGCAGCCCCAGGGGTAATGCACAGCAGCCCCAGGGGTAGTACACAGCAGCCCCAGGGGTAATACACAGCAGCCCCAGGGGTAGTACACAGCAGCCCCTGGGGTAGTACACAGCAGCCCCAGGGGTATATACAGCAGCCCCAGGGGTAATACACAGCAGCCCCAGGGGTAATGCACAGCAGCCCCAGGGGTAATGCACAGCAGCCCCAGGGGTAATGCACAGCAGCCCCAGGGGTAGTACACAGCAGCCCCAGGGGTAATACACAGCAGCCCCAGGGGTAGTACACAGCAGCCCCTGGGGTAGTACACAGCAGCCCCAGGGGTAGTACACAGCAGCCCCAGGGGTAATGCACAGCAGCCCCAGGGGTAATGCACAGCAGCCCCAGGGGTAATGCACAGCAGCCCCAGGGGTAGTACACAGCAGCCCCAGGGGTAGTACACAGCAGCCCCAGGGGTAATACACAGCAGCCCCAGGTCCCCCTCACTGTTTGGCGCCCCCACCGCTGCGCTCATACATTACCGGTCTAGCAGCTGTCATCCTCCGGTGGCTGATCGCGGCTCCCGGCTCCGGCTTCCATCTTCTTCTGTGTCTTCCTGCATTGTGACCGGGGCGCATCGCGATGACGTCATCGCGACGCCGGCCGGTCATGTGACATGCAGGAAGATACAGAAGAAGATGGAAGCCGGAGCCGGGAGCCGCGATCAGCCACCGGAGGATGACAGCTGCTAGACCGGTAATGTATGAGCGCAGCGGTGGGGGCGCCAAACAGTGAGGGGGACCTGGGGCTGCTGTGTATTAACCCTTGAGATTTTTTTTTGGCCAGTTTTTTTTTTTTTTTTTTCAATTACCGTATATACTCGCGTATAAGCCGAGGGGAGACTTTTCAGCCCAATTTTTGGGCTGAAAAACTCGGCTTATACGCGAGTATATACGGTAAATGTGGCATTTTGCCTTAACACCCTCATAATCCAGATTTGTGATTACCCCCGTTCTGACATAATCGTAAATTATATAATGACCCAAAACAGATGATCCAAGATCCTGTATTGTATGGACAGTTTTTTACTAAGCACTTGATTTTTATTATTACCTTTTTATAGCAGTGTACTTCCACATTTGTTATACTGTTTTTTTTCTGTGGTCTAGTTATGTGGTGGTGTGAACGCAGTCCTACAGACCCGTTCACATAGTGCGCTGGCTCAGTTGCAGTTTTTTATTTCTCTTGTTTAGCAAGACAGGGAGTGCCCCAGCCCTCCTTTTCTGAGCCAGGCACTTAAAGTGCTGTCTGCTGCACTGTGTCCATATTGGTTTCTGGCCCGTCTTCACCCTGCATCCATGAGGTATACTTATACAGGATCAGGTTTTAAATTAGTTAGATAGGACCGTTCTGATAAGGGTCACCGTGGCGAGGTGGAACAGCTTACGTACATTTTTTGCAAAAAAAAGTATTAACTAAGTACCCTGTTTTTGATACTGTTTTTCTTTTAATAAGCACTTGCTTTTTATTATTACCTTTTTATAGCAGTGTACTTCCACATGTTTGTTATACTGTTTTTTCTGTGGTCTAGTTTTGTGGTGGTGTGAACGCAGTCCTACAGACCCGTTCACATTGTGCCCTGTCTCAGTTGCAGTTTTTCATTGTATGGACAGGACCCACACAATCCAAGGTGTGTCTTAGATCACCCTTGCCATCAATAGAACGTTCGGCAGATCTGCTCAAACACCAAAGGACAAGGTCTCGCACAACATAGACCTCAAACCCATTGCGGTAAAAACATTCTTATCTGTGGGCTTAGAGTGAAAACCACTTTGGGAGATTGATTAATGTCGACGTGGACATACAAGAGCCAAACCGCACCCTTCAGTGCCAGTATCACTTTAACCAACCTACTCAATCAACACTTGAAACAAGTGGTGTGGTCAGAGGAAAATGCAAAGTGCAACCACCCTCTATAGCCAGTAAAGAAGAATGTGGTGACTCACCATAGACAGGAGTGTCCTTAATAAATATACCCCGCAGTCTGCCATGGCAGTTGTGCAGACGTTTGACATAATGCTGAGGGTAAGTGGCAAAGCTGCATATTCTCAACCATTGATGTCTCAAAAGGGTCCTTTACAATCGAACGCATTGAAAACTGTAGGTACAAATTCCTTCGTAGTGGGGAAAAATAGTACTTGTTTAGGGTACTTCCCCAAGGATTCTAAGCAGTCCTATGTATTTTCACCAGGCATTGGCAGCCATGCTAAAAGTGGGTTTACACGTTGCGATATCAGCGTTCAATTTCAATCAAAAGTCACGTGGTTCGATCGTTGGAGCCGATATCGTTCCTGCGTTGTATGGTGTGAACGTCCAATACGATGCAGGAACGATGTCAATGCGATATCGGGGATTGAATGAGCGTGCTCTCCAATGCTCCGATATTGAATGGAGATTGGAGCCGGATTGTGCTGTGTGACAGCCAACTCCGATTTGTTCTGCCGCGTCACCATTCACTCCCATGTTAAATGGTCGTTGCTGGGTCGGGGGGCGTACACATCGTCGGGACGTTGGATCCCGATATTGCGCTGTGTAAATCGGCGATGCGATGCAGGGAAAAGCGCACTCCCGTGTCGTTGGATACGATATCGGCCCGATATCGCGACATGTAAACCCACCTTTAGCGTGTTTTCCCAGTCAGAATTTCTCTTGCAATACAAAGATGACTTTCTCCTGCACACAAACCATGAAAGAACACTTAGCTCTATTAAAGGTACACTGTCATCAGGTTTTTGTCAACCCATCTGACAGCAGCATAATGTAGAACTAGAGACCCTAATTCCAGTGATATGTCACTTTCTGAGCTGCTTGCTGTAATTTTAATATAATTACTATTTTCCCTGCTTCACATTTAGCAGTAAATGAATGTGCTTGACTATTTGATTAGTCCTATAATGTTAATCTCCAACTGATTAAAGGGAACCAACCACCTCAGATGACGACTATAAGCTGTTAATACATGTCCCTGCACCCTACCTACACCATTCCACCTATGTTTTTCTTCAGAATATTGATAAATGTAAACCGAAATAAACACTTCATAAAATTACATGCCTGCGTACTTCTGGGCGTCTCCTTCTGGGTCAGTTACTAGAGGGCTGTGTCTCCAGCAGCTTGACTGGCTTCTCCAGCCCTCCCTCTTACTTTGCAGGACGTCACATGAAGGGACGGGAGCTGCCTTGCGTGCCCGCCCACTGATAGATAACATCACCCCTCTCACTTTCTAAGAGCCTGGCCGCGTCATGAAAGGGGCGGGGCTAAATCGCGTCATTGAAAGGGGCGGGGTTCGCCGCGATTTAGTCCCGCCCCTTTCATGACGCAGCCAGGCTCTTAGAAAGTGAGAGGGCGTGATGTTATCTATCAGTGGGCGGGCACGCAAGGCAGCTCCCGTCCCTTCATGTGACGTCCTGCAAAGTAAGAGGGAGGGCTAGAGAAGCCAGTCAAGCTGCTGGAGACACAGCGCTCTAGTAACTGACCCAGAAGGAGACGCCCAGAAGTACGCAGGCATGTAATTTTATGAAGTGTTTATTTCGGTTTACATTTATCAATATTCTGAAGAAAAACATAGGTGGAATGGTGTAGGTAGGGTGCAGGGACATGTATTAACAGCTTATAGTCGTCATCTGAGGTGGTTGGTTCCCTTTAAACAGTGATTTTATGAAAACTACACTGAGCAGCCCAGTAAGTGACATATCGCTGGAATTAGGGTCTCTGTCTCTACCTTATGCTGCTGTCATATGAGATGGCAAAAACCTGATGGCAGTGTCCCTTTAAACTAGCTGTTGGGACCCCTAGCAAAATCTGAACTAAAGCCAGGTCCTCAAAAGGCAAATTTTGCCAGGGGAGAGAAGACTTACCTTGGGGGGTTCAGATTTCTTTTGGAATTAGAAATTGTGTTTTTTTTAAATAATTAGAAATAGAAAAAAATCTGCATGGAGTCCCTGTATTTTGATACGCAGCCAACATAACACACACAGCTGGGGGCTACAGCTTGCAGCTATGTGCTTTATATGTGTTGTGTATCATAATATATTCAAAAGTCCAACTTGTTTGGCAAAAAACAAGCCCTCATATGACTAAACTGATAAAAAAAACAAAAACGTAATTGCTCTTGGAAGAAGGGGAGGGGAAAAACAAAAAATGGAAAATCGCCTGGGGCGAATGCATCAATAAATATTTAAACCTTCCATAAGTCCTGGATCGCCTTTCTACTTTTTGGACTTTATCTACTGCAGGCTTTGATCTGGAGCTGATCTTACTTATTTCCTGTCTCATACATACAGTCTTTCAGGATAATGAGACTGTGCACCAGAGGTGACAGGATACTAATTCAATACCTATGTCTACCAGGAACGGGACACACAAATGATAACTTGGATAATAATCTTTGGAAGCAAAACTTAGTATTCGACAAAGTGCACCTCAACCGTGGATGTATAGAAAGATGGTACTCATAGGACTGAGGAATACCGGAGCAGATATAGGTCTTACAATTGTGGTTCAAAGAATAAAAAAGGGTACTTTAGTGAGCTGCCAAAATCTTCAGAAGGACATCAGTAAGTAAAATAACGATTGATTTGTCAACACATTTCAAAGCTTCATAGATTCTTCATCAGGAAAAATATCAATATTTAATAAAGAAGGTATGAAGCTTTGAAAGGTGTTAAATAAATAAATCAATACTAAGGCTGCTTTCACATAACGATTTTTCTAAATCCAGATGCTGTCCGATGAAAATCGGACAGCATCGGATCCGAATTTGGCCCCCATGCATCCCTATGGGCATCGGACCGAATCGGATGTGCACTAAATGCCATCCGATTTGGTCCGATCCGATTCTGTCCGATTTTATTATCGGTGCAAAAATCGGAGCTTGCTCCGATTTTTGCACCGAAAATAAAATCTGACAGATTTGGGTCGGACCAAATCGGATGGCATTTAGTGCACATCCGATCTGACCCGATCCCTATAACATGGGGCCCTATGGAGAAGGGTCCGAGGAAACATCTGATGTCTCCTCGGACCCCGTTTTACTGTACTGAGCATGCTCAGTACAGTAAAACTGCTCCTAACTAGGAGCATAAGGGTTAAAAAAAAAAAAAAAAAAAAAAGGTTATTCTCACCTCCCCCAAGCCCCCGCCGTCTTCCGCCATCTTCTTTGAGGCTCCCGGTGGCTTCCGCAGGCTGCTGGTGTCAGCAGAGCGCTTCCTCTGCTGTATAGGACCTGCGGTGATGTCACAGTCATGTGACCCGGGGTTACCATGGTGAACCCGCGGTCACGTGACTGTGACATCACCGCAGGTCCTGAACAGCAGAGGAAGCGCTCTGCTGACACCGGCAGCCTGCGGAAGCCACCGGGAGCCTCAAATAAGATGGCGGAAGATGGCGGGGGCTCGGGGGGAGGTGAGAATAACCTTTTTTTTTTTTCTTTTTTTCACCCCGCAGGGAGCGATTTTATGCCGGAATCGGGTGCCTATTTGGCATCCGATTCCAGGCATCAGAAGGGAGCCGATGCTGTCCGATTTATATCAGACAGCATCGGCTCCCTCAAAATCGTAATGTGAAAGTAGCCTTATCTTGCATCGTGATAAAGACAAAAACGAACAGGAAGAGGGGACGTTGTTGGTCAGGTGCAGGATGTTTGGGGATGATTTAACTAACCTGGTGTGGTTATGCAGCCTGCATAACCATGGTGCGGAACCTCTAATGTCTAAAGTGCACCACATGCCATCCCTGTTTCCGGGTCCGGATGCTGGTTGGTCACACAAGCAGTTACGTGGGTCTTAACGTCACTGCAGTTCCACGGTACAAGGTCCTGTGTAGATGTTAGAGCCTTACTCTGTGCTACACCGAGCCGCTAATCCACATGGCTCCCCATTTTTTTGCGATACGGAAGAAAAAAGTGGTTGAATCGGTGCTCAAAAATCACAGGCATGTTACCTGATGAAGGCAGAGGTAACCGTCGAAACATGTGATGGAGAAGTTACCATTAAAAGAAGTGTTATATCCTTTAATCTCTGCCCCCTGCTTTTGATTCTGAGCATCCGATTCAACCGCATTTTTCTTCCTTCTGTTACTTCCTGATGCCATTCTGATGATTTTGACAGCACACTAGAGTACCCTATTCTTATCCTTGGATCTACTACACACACGTGGGTCAGCCGCATCGATACATGTGATTTCAGTGGTTGTGACTTTCACAACCCCACAAGGTGAGCTCAATCTAGTTTTGTTCTGCTAGACTATACATCGGATAAGACCATATTGCACATTGTTATCCCTCCAATTCCTTCTTTATATTAGTGTCTCACTATTGGAAAGACCCCAGAGGCAGAGACATTAACTTTGAAATCAATATAGATGATCTATTTAAGTGGCTTTTTTTTTTTTTCTTTCTTTAAGGCAATAGACGAAGGGTGCTGGCTGTTTACACACACAGATCTGTGTGTCCAAAACTAGACTTTTTGGGAACCCAGCATTACAGGCTGGAGACGGTAATCAGTGGTAACACTTCAGAGGTAGATGTCAAATGTGTTACCGTGGTAAAGGTCCCATACGAGGCCGTAGATCTCCAAACAGTCAAACCACTCCTGGACTTCATCCATGTTTCTACCCATCAATTGACAGACTCCATAGCTCCTCAACTGTCATCCCCATTTCCATAGAGTACTTCAGAGTAGACCACTGAGATCACAGATGTGAGGAACCAAATTGACATGATAAAACAGGGTAGAAGTTGGACAAGAGGTGAGAAAACAAGAATCACGACACAGGAAAAGCAGAGGGAGGAGAGACTTAACCACTATGAGATTTGGTGGTGGTGCCTTAGGAGTGGGTGCCCAGAACACTATTGGATATGGAAGTCCTGAGAAGTAAACATGGGAACATTTTGCGACATGCTGGGGAAGAATTCAAAACTCAGTTTGATGTAAACCAGCTTTCAAAGGGTTTACAGCATTCACACATTGATGCCAAAAATTTATCTTCGGCTACACAAGATAAAGTTAGAAAGTTAGTTGCAAGTCTCCAGGAAGTACAAGAAAGAATTCAGTTTTCCCTAGTATGACCTCAGAGCCAAAGTGATGTCAGGTTGGTCTCTCTTAAGGCCCAGTTACACACACAGATAATTGTGCAAAGATTGTTCACAGATATCTGGTTGCAGTGAAATCACAGACACATTGTTCAATATTGTGGCCGTGTACAAATGGAACAATGTGTCCATAATTTTACTGCAACCAGAGATCTGCGAACAATCTCTGCACAATTATCTGAGTATGTAACTGGGCCTATACTTATGAAACTTATATAGTTCAGGGACCCGAGTTTAATTCCTTTATTGACACCTTATATTAAATATGCTTCTTTCCTTTGGCATTGCAGAGTTAATATCAGATTCTGATGCTAGCAAAGCTCCAAGGTGCTCTACCTAGGGTGAGGCTACATTGTGACCACTCCCATCTTATTTATATGGTCACATAATCAAGCATTCCTCTCTGGTGATTGTACTTCATTCCTAGCCAAGTTGCCTGTCATGCGCTAGATTGCGCTGACTTTGCTGGATGCTGCTGTGTGTGTTGTGTCTGCATTTTTTCAAGAGCTGCATGAGGTATGGTTGTCAAGGTCTTGATCCTGGCTTGCCTCCTGTATTATACTCCAGAGCTGCACTCAATATTATGCTCAACTGAATAAATATTCATTAGTAACAGGACAATGAGTGCCACATGTATGCATCATACATATCCCTACTAAATTCAGGAAACAGACAAAGAAACATCAAAAAGTCTTCACATTTCAATAAATTAGGGCCAGATACCACCAAATTGATTCAGAATAAAAAATTGGGAAATGCAAGGTCAATGCAGCACACTGAAAAGTACTTTGCTTAGTATTAAGGCCCCGTTACATGGCACGACATCGGCAATGACTGCTGATACGTCAAGGATTTGGAGACGTACCTGCGACGTTGTTGCGACCTTGTTGTGTGTGACTCTGGCAAGTTGCTACGATAAATCGTTGTATCGGCGTTGACAGGTTGACCAATATGTTGGAAAACCAGACTCTCTCAACTCCAGCAACCTGCTGCATCGTTCTGACACCGCGATAACAATGTTGTGGACGACTTCGCCCATTCAAAGCAATGAGCAGGGATCGTTCGCGGGATTTGCGAACGATACCTGCTCACATCGTTGGTGAGTTGTCCACGATATCTTGATGTGTGACATCTCATCAGCGATGTTTAAATGATGTCAAAAACGACCGCGCACCCCCGAGATCGTTGCCGACATGGTTTCAACGTTGTGCCGTGTAGCGGGGCCTTTTACACACAGAGTTTCTCAATGAGCGTGTGATGTTGTCTGTAACATGCTGGTGTAGCGCAGGCACAACTTTCTTTGAAATGTACTGACAACTGGGCAACTGATAATGGGGGGCTGCAGTGGCCATTAGCTTCCTGAAACAGTCTGCATCCACTAGGCAGAAAGACAGCAGTTCCACATCCAACAAATGGGACATGGTCAAATTCAACTGTATAACCGAGGGCTGGCTGCTTTGATAAGACAGGGTGGAGTAGAGTGTACCTGACAAACTGCTGCACTGTGAAGGAGTTGTAGGCCCAGGTGTGATGGTGGGTTGACAAACAAGTTGTGTCCTCTGTGTCTGGGATCAGTCCAAACCAGCAGGCGTGTTCACTTCTGTAACAGATGAGTGTCTGTTAGTCACCCCGACTGCAGCAGGTAACCCAATGGAGATCCTGCGGACAGCCACCTGACAGACATTTGCCACATTGACAGGAGGAGGAAGAAGCAGATGATGCGTTTGATGCAGTGGATGATGTTTGGTGAGGCCCGCTAGGCAGTTTTACCACAGTAATTTGTTTAGTCTAATGTATGGTTGCAGTTCATGCATGTTGTAGTCAAATTGTGTTTTTTTTTGCCTCTACTCAATTTTTTCGCACAAAGTTTGCAAATAATGTGACTTGGGCAATCTTTTACAATGTCAAAAAAGGCCCAGGCTAGACAACCCTTGCCACATCGGACAACTGTAAACCCACGACTGCTGCAGTCCAGAGCCAGAGTTGTATGTGAGGATGCAGTGCTTGTCCTGCTTGCAGCCCTCAATCTCTGTGTGGAAACACGCAGGAAACCTAGTCTTCCTCCTCCTCTGCTGAGCTACTCAGCTGTGTGATCCTGGGTTCCTTCTAAGTGGGATCTAGAACTTTATCATAATTCTCACTGTTGAACCACTCCTCGCCATGAGAGTAACCCTCCTCCTCTTCCTGCCCTGAACACACAGTACAGTGTGGGTGTTCCTGAAGTAATAGAGTCTCATCATCATCACCTCCACCCCTGGGGGTTAACGTCTTGTGACATGGGTCCGGATTGTGATGAATCTAAACTTCCACTGTCCCCGAATCCAACTCCAAAAAGATTTTGGGCATCGGTGCTGATGATTTCCTGCTCTGGGTGCACGGACTTCAAACTTATGCGCCGATAGGGACATTGACTGTAATGGTGCAGATTGGGTCAACATGTGCTCTATTGCAACCATTTTCAGAAATATATATTTACTGCAGGCGGACACCCGAACACAGAAGGCTGGTGCACGACAGAACACAGGTTGACTCTGTCTGCACCATTTAAATCAATGGCTCCATTAGAATTCCGTTTTTCTGCGGGTTGGGTTTAAGCACAGATACAACCATTGAACACGTGGTACAACACAATGTGAAAGTGCCCTTTACCTCAGTCAAAGGGCATGTTCCCTGAACTCCCTTTTGCAGCCAATCTCACCTGCACGGTGTCTTCTCTGGCAACTTTATTGGGTAATCTCATACGGGAAAAGTGAAATTTATCTGGAGATTGTAGTGAATAAGTAGACAGTACTACATCCACAGCTTCCATTAGACATTCTAACCTATTAGGGAGATCATCCTTATCTGTTAGCTACAGAGAAATGTTGGAGAGAGGATGCCACCCTCTGCTAAAGTAATCAAGATGGGGTTCTTAGATATCAGTGCTGGGACTCCGAGGGGTCATGTCACATAAAGCCTAAACCAATACCCACCTTCTGCCTGAAATAGATGGGTCAAAAGTATTTGTGTTAGTACCAAGGGCAACATATGAAACATACAATATATGGAACTAATTGGACAGAAAGAGGAAAACTCCTCCCATGAGCATACTGTACCCTTAGTTTCATTTTAGGTCTAGACATCGCAGAATAGCACAAAAGAACCCCAATGACACCGGAGAAAAGATTCTACAATAGCCATGACATATCTGTGAGGCTACAGTAGGTTTCTCTTGGTTTTGGTAGCAAGCTCAAGTGTCTCCTGTTATATTTCATTAAAGAAGAAAATACAGATAGAATCAAGAGGTTGAGATTTGAGCAAGCTATCCATTTTAAGCATAACAAGATCACAGAGATTACCAACGCCTTACACAAAGACTCAAAGGTGTCCTGGTGGGAAAGTTTAAATGTTTGGCTACAGCCTAAATGCCACCTCCTTTTTAAACTTCATTATCTATTTGGTGAAAGTTCTTCTGATTCTGGTTATTGTTATTTACTTTGAATATTACTTTGAATTATACTTAGTTTACAAAAGGGTAAAGAGATTAACCAACAAAATACAAGAGAACCAGACAAAACTGCATGAATCTAACAACTGCCGAAGAAAGATAACGACCCGACACCAAAAGTCTTGGAAAATTTGTAATATATGTACAGTTTAATTTTTACCCTGCGTTATAATAGTGTTCAGGACATGGCCTCAACTTTTCCTGAAACCCCCCGTAGCATTTGTACATGGAGAAGCAAAAGAATTGGAATTGAATCTTTTTTTGCATATGACTAGGTATACAGATTTAGGTAATGTCACTACATTGTTATGGTTTTACTCCTGGTGTTTGAAAAAGCTTTTTCTGCCCATATACTATAAATTACATTCTATTTTCACATTCCCAAAAAGCTCAGTATGTTATTAGGTTCATTCCCAGGTGAAAGGTCACTGGAGAAGTCATGACGATTTCCCAAGAAAAGATGTAGTAGACTCTCAGCCAAGAACATTACCAACCTGTATCAAGTGAGCGCCATGACAGTGGGAAGACTACGAAATTAAGTCCATCCATTCATTCAAAAGCAAAGAGGTCTAATCAGTGCTGGCGTGACAGACATGGCAATGGAGGTGGCTTAAATGCAATATAACAGTGAGATCATAAAAGTCCATGCAAGCACTGTGAGACACACTTTACACGTTTGGAATGTTGGCCCGAAAAAAGGTGAAGAAGCCTCAAGTTCAATATGGTTAATAAGAGGTATCGTCCTCAGTTTGCAAAAAGTACCAAAAATTAATCGTAAAAGATTGGAGATGGATGATTTGGAGCGATGAGACAAAAGAGGCTCTAATGTTTGCAAATGGATATGGCAGAAATAAGGGAAAAAAAGGGCTAAGATAAAGAAAGTGAAGCAGCTTTCAAGTTCGGTGGGGAAAGTATGATAATATGTTTTTTTTCATAGCCAAATGCTTTCTACTTGACCAGTATCGCTAGTGGTATCAAAGCTGAGCTATACGCGAGTATCTTAACATGACAAGTTACTTTCTACACTCATAACGTCCTGATGGCGAATCAAAATGACAGCAAATATGCGTGCGCTGGGGTGGTGACATCATATCACCGCACCATCTCTCGTGGTCTTCAAACACATCTGCAGCTGACAGGAGTGTCTCACCAGGTTTATACTGTATATCCCTACCATGGCAGCGTTTGCTCTCCTTTAGCTCACCAATGAGAAGCTTTCATTCCTCAGCGGTGCTCACCCCCTGAAAACCGGGCAGCTGCACCACCAAGCCTCTTTTATTATCTAGATAACGAGCAGCCACTTTACCAAGCCTCTCTTACACTTGGCTAAGTATCCTTCCCTACACCTCTGCATTAACCTTCCCTGTACCAGCTCCAAACCCTAAGCATACTATGACTTCATTATTAATAAATATTTGGAGTTCCCCTTTAACAGACTAAGTAGATTATATACAAATCTAGCTACCAATAGTGCAATAATGAAGATGAAATAATGAAGATTTAATGTTTCTATAAGCCTGCGTGAAAGGTGTTAAGTAATTCCAACCTCATCTGGTGTTGAAAATTAGAGCCAACAAGCAAATATTAATTTTCAGCACCGCAAAATGATTTGGGTTCAACTCTTTTTGTCTGAAACTATTTGTCTTACAACAGCAACATTTGCTGTGGATTTTCTCCTGAGTACAGGAATACACCATATGTAGTGAAAAACTACTAATTTGGCGTATGGGCTCAGAAGACTATGACAATGATGAAAGAAAAAATTAATTATTCTAAGGATTTTGAAGCGTATTTAGATTTTAAATGTATGCAGGGGGGTCATTCCGTGTCAAGTGGACCAGTGGTCCCCACTCGATGTTCTCAGATTTTGCTGAAAATTTATAAGGATGTACATGTATGTTTGAAAAGAGGTTCTGTAAATTTTTAGGGCTAGATCTCAAATACATTGGGCACTGTTGACCTTTCACTGGAGGACCCCCCAAGCCTGCGGCTTCAGCTAAGAGGATTTTGCAAACTTTGGCACATAGCCATTAGAGTTCCATACTGGCTATGATGCTGAAATTTGGCTTACTAGCTCAACTTTTGCTGCTAAACATGATATAATTATTACCGGCTATGACAAAACAATATTTCGGCCGCAATTTTGTGTCAAAGTAGCTTGCAAAACGTGTCGCATAAAATTTATGCCAAACTCTGCCCATATATAACTCAAGACCAAAAACCAATAAGAACTGGTGCTTTAGGCTGTACAACAAACATCTACATGACTTTTCATTGCTGCAATATCACGGTCAAAGCATATGTATTTGTGGAAATATTCACACCCACATATGATGAAAAACTTTGAAAAAAAATGAATTTTACCTATTTTTAGGTCAAATTTCCCAAAAAGGGTACCCCTAAAATATATTAATTCTGTTATTAGAAAGAGCACATTTTTCTCTACAAGGATCATTGTTTTTTTTTTTTTGAGTTTCTCCGTTTAAGAAAAATGCCACTGAACATGGTGTTATTTATGCACGTAGTGCATTGATTTTGTGTTTGATTTTCAGATTCTTATCACATGTTACAGAGTTGTATTGTTGCTAGCAATGTCTATTATAATCAAAAACCTATAAACCTTTTTATTTATGAAAAGTTATTGACTATTGTTACATTTTAATGCATATATTATTTATTTTTTAGTGATGGAGAATGAAATTGATGACGAATCGGCCCAGTGCTCTATCGGCCTTGCGAACAATTCAAAGTGCCACCTTAAGACATTCACCCATAGCAAGGATGAGTTGAAATTGTTTAAAGCTTTGGATTGGATGAACAGAAATTGCTGCGTCGACGAGTGGGACTAAATTTTGACGAACATTCACAAATCTGTTTACACCACGAAGCTTCATTCTTGACCAAATATGAGCATTTGCAAAAATCGTGTTGCAATCCTTTTGGGAAGAAAGGTCATAACACCAAAAAGAATTTGCGAGCTATCAATTTGTTAGCAGCTGACCAGTTGAACGAATTTACAAAGAATGATGTGAAGCCTGGCCAGAAGATGTGTGTATCATGTCGAAAAGAATTTGCCAACAGAAAAAAAAATCAGCTGATCCAGTTTCTTCTGAATCAGATCCAGATGGAATGGAATGTTCTCCTGAAAGTCTAAATTCAAGCTTAACATCCATTGGCATCTCTCCTCTGAAATATCCACGGGTAAGCCAGCGGGATTCACTTAGATATGCAAGGAGAAAGCTAAGCCAGGTACAAAATGCATTTTCTAGCAAGATTGCTTCAATTGGAGGGCTTGAGCCGAAAGACATTGAGCAAACAAAAACAGCACAGTGCAAAATGTTTGGATTACAATCACCTTTTGGCAGATTTGAAGCAAAAGCTGCAGGTGTCCAGTCGGGCAGAAAAGGTCCAAATCTTGACATTGGCACCTAAAAGTTGGTCCATTAAGGCTATATCAGACGAATTCGGTGTCTCTGAACGAATGGTCAAACAAGCTCGAACGCTTAAATGTGAACATGGGATCTTAGCCTTACCTACAATCAAGTGTGGCAAGAAAGTTTCTGAGGAAGTGAAGAAAAAGGTGCAGGAATTTTTTGAGGATGATGAATTCAGTCGAATGTGCCCTGGTAAAAAAGACTATGTATCCGTGCGAATAGCAGGAGAAAAAAAGCAGATGCAAAAGCGACTATTAATGAGCAGTGTAAGGGAAATGTTTGTTGCCTATCGGGATCGGAATGGCCCTGAAATTGGATTTTCAAAGTTTTGTGAGCTTCGGCCAAAGTGGTGCGTAACCGTTGAATCTGCTGGAACACATTCCGTTTGTGTGTGTTCCATTCACCAAAATGTCAAACTAATGCTTGCAGCATGCAATCAATGATGACTACAAAGAGCTCATATGCAAAATAGTCTGTGGA
Source organism: Allobates femoralis (assembly GCA_033576535.1). Taxonomy (NCBI): domain Eukaryota; kingdom Metazoa; phylum Chordata; class Amphibia; order Anura; family Aromobatidae; genus Allobates; species Allobates femoralis. The sequence goes on from JARQOC010000003.1 coordinate 368,819,685, forward strand.
ATTGAATCCAAGGACTGTATGCTTGGCCGTTGTGATAAATGCCCGGGTCCTGAAGTTGTAAAAGAATTTCTAGTCAATGTGTTTGTCAACAGTGACCCTGAAGATATTATTGAGTTCAAACAATGGATTCACACTGATGGAGACACCTTGATACCAAACAACTGACTATCGAAAATTTCATTGAAGAATTGGTTTTGAAAATTTCTAAACTTTGTAGCCATCACTACATCGCCAAGCATCAAAGTTGCTATCTGAAATCGTTGAAGGAAAATCTGAGACCTGGAGAGCTTGTCATCCTTATGGACTTTGCTGAAAATTACTCATTTATTGTTCAAGATGCCATTCAAGGTTTCCACTGGGAAAATAGTCAAGCTACAGTACACCCATTTGTAATTTACTTCAAGGAGTTAAATGGTGAAGCTGCGCAGAACATCAGCTTGTGCATAATCAGTGATTGCTCACGACATGACACAGTTGCAGTCCACACTTTCTTAACAGTAATTGTGAAGTATCTCAAGACTCATCTATGGGATTCGTCATATCCACTACTTCAGCGATGGATCTGCAGCCCAGTACAAAAATTTCAAAAATTTTCTCAACTTGTGCCACCACAATGCTGATTTCAATATCCGCGCTGAATGGAATTATTTTGGTACCACTCATGGAAAGTCGCCCTGTGATTGGATTGGAACGGACAGCAAAGAGGTTGGCAGCTCGTGCCAGTCTTCAACGCCCAACTGAAAACCAAATACTGACCCCGGTGGATTTATTCAACTTTTGCAACAAGCAACTGCATGGAATCAAGTTTTTTTTAGTTCCAAAAGAAAAAATTACGAAATACGGGTAGTTCAAGAGGAAAGGTTCAAAGATGGACATACAATTGCTGGAACAAGAGAAAATCACCAGTTTGTGCCAATTGATGACAAAAAGATTCGCATTTCAAGGGTGTCAAATGACGCTTCATCTTTCATTGCCCATGTAGATGGATCTGTCAGATCAGAAATGCCTTTTGTGCCAATTGCAAACCTCCAGCCAGGGCAATACATTGCCTGCATTTACGATAGGAACTGGAGGATTGGAAATATTTCTGAAATTTCAGTCGATGACCATGATGCATTAATACATTTTATGCATCCTCATGGACCAGCTAGCTTCTTTCACTGGCCTGTGAGAAATGATACATGCTGGATTCCCGAGCAGTCAATCATTGCAATAATTCCAGCACCAGCTGCAACAGCAATGGGCCGACAATACAGCTTTTCTGAACCGATTATTTTGCAAATTCAGCAACAATTCCAGACCACTTAGACTGAATATTATGGCTTGGGAAGCAACAAAAGATACCCAATATTAGGCTTGGGATCCTAGGCAAAGACACCCACCCTCAGGCTTCGGAACCTGTGATAAAGAGACCACCCGCGACTTGCCTTGCACGGCTATCGGCCATGGCTCCTAGGCGATGGGGCTGCCAATTCTCGAAAGACAGCATTATTACAATTCTTAATAGGATTATAATACCAATTCTTAGGGAATTGGTTGTGGTATAACCACCATGGACCAACGCAAAGGTTTGAATAGTGCAGTTACCATTCATTGCGTATTAATAAATTACACCATGTTCAGTGGCATTTTTCTTTTCTTAAATGGAGAAACTCCCAAAAAAAAAAACCAATGATCCTTGTAGAGAAAAATGTGCTCTTTCTAATGATAACAGAATTAATATATTTAGGGGTACCCCTTTTTGGGAAAGTTGACCTAAAAATAGGTAAAATTCGTTTTTTTTAAGTTTTTCATCATATGTGGGTGTGAATATTTCCACAAATACATATGCTTTGACCGTGATATTGCAGCAATGCAAAGTCATGTAGATGTTTGTTGTACAGGGTAAAGCACCAGTTCCTATTGGTTTTTGGTCTTGAGTTATATATGGGCAAAGTTTGGCATAAATTTTATGCGACACGTTTTGCAAGCTACTTTGACACAAAATTGCGGCCGAAATATTGTTTTGTCATAGCCGGTAATAATTTTATCATGTTTAGCAGCAAAAGTTGAGCTAGTATGCCAAATTTCAGCATCATAGCCAGTATAGAACTCTAATGGCTATGTGCTAAAGTTTGCAAAATCCTCTTAGCTGAAGCCGCAGGCTTGGGGGGGGCCTCCAGTGAAAGGTCAACAGTGCCCAATGTATTTGAGATCTGGCCCTAAAAATTTACAGAACCTCTTTTCAAACATACATGTACATCCTTATAAATTTTCAGCAAAATCAGAGAACGTCGAGTGGGGACGATTTTTAAAACTGGTCCACTTGACACGGAATGACCCAGGGAATATAAATCGTGTTGGGATAATATAACGTCAATACAGTGAAGGAAATAATTATCTGATCCCTTGCTGATTTTGTAAGTTTGCCCACTGACAAAGACATGAACAGACTATAATTTTAAGGGTAGGTTAATTTTAACAATGAGAGACAGAATATCAAAAATAAAATCCAGAAAAATCACATTGTCTTAATTAAATGTATTTAATTAAAAATATCAAATAAAAATTATATAAATGTACTAGCTGTACTACCCGGCTACGCCCGGGTTAATAAATAACTGATGTTAGCTATAACAAAATAGAATTTGAATATGTCATATTAATGACCTGTAAGAAAATAGAAGCTGAGCTGTGATTGGTTGCTATAGGCAGCCTAATAAATCTCCAGCCAACAGTAAACCCTCCCCTGGCCGGGCAGTATATGTTACCTCACACATACACATAATAGACAGCTCATGTGACTGACATCTGCCTTAATTCCCTATATGGCACATGAGTTGCACACTGGCTGTTTTTAATCAGATGTTTATATTTGGAAATTAAAGATAGCAGACGTATGAGGCGAGTTGTGTGAGGTGATTTGTGCACATCTGTGTCTGTCTGTGTGGTGTGTGTGTGTCCCTGGGGTGTGTGTATGTGTGTGTCCCTGTGGGGTGAGTGCATGTGTCCCTATAGGGTGTGTATGTCCCTGTGGGGGGGGGTCTGTGTGGTGTGTGTTTCTGTTGTGTGTGTCCCTTTGTGGTGTGTGTCCCTGTGAGGTGAGTGCATGTGTCCCTATAGGGTTTGTATGTGTGTATGTCCCTGTGGGGGGGTCTGTGTGGTGTGTGTTTCTGTTGTGTGTGTCTCTTTGTGGTGTGTGTCCCTGTGGGATGAGTGCATGTGTCCCTATAGGGTGTGTATGTGTGTGTGTCCCTGTGGAGGGGGGTGTCTGTGTGGGGTGTGTGTGTCTGTGTTGTGCGTCTCTCTTTGTGGTGTGTGTGTCCCTGTGGGGTGAGTGCATGTGTCCCCATAGGGTGTGTATGTGTGTGTGTCCCTGTGGGGGGGGGGGTCTGTGTGGTGTGTGTCTGTGTTGTGTGTGTGTGTCCCTGTGGGGTGAGTGCATGTGTCGCTATAGGGTGTGTGTGTGTCCCCGTGGGGGTGTGTCTCTGTGTTGTGTGTGTCTCTTTGTGGTGTGTGTGTGTTTGTTTGGGTGCGTGGTGAGTATCCAATATTGGGGCTGCACCTTAGCGACTATACACTTGCTGTTACTCTTTGTGTGTGTGTGGTGTGTATACATGTCCCCGTGCGTGGTGAATATCTCATGTTGGGGCCCCACCTTAGTGACTATATGCTGGTATGTGCTGTTAGTCTTTGGCACTATCATTAAGCCCCTCTCATTCACAACTGTCAACTGGTAACTGTCACTTTTTCCCCATTATGTAGATAGGGGCAAAATTGTTTGGTGAACTGGAACGCGCAGGGGTTAAAATTTCGCCTCACAACATCGCCTATGACGCTCTCGGGGTCCAGACGTGTGACTGTGCAAAATTTTGTGGCTGTAGTTGCAACCGTGTAGATGCCAATCCCGGACATACATACATACATACATACATACATACACACATACATACATACACACATACATACATACACAACACATACATACATACACACACACACACACACACATTCAGCTTTATATATTAGATTTTCATTTTGGAGAGAGAAATAAGTATTTGATCCCCTACCAACCATTAGGAGTTCTGGCTCCTGCAGACCCTTTAGATGCTCCTAATCAACTCGTTAACTGCATTAAAGACAGCCATCTTAAATTGTCACCTGTACAAAAGACTCCCGACCATACACTCAACTAATCAGCCAGTCTCTAACCTCTACAACATGGGCAACACCGAAGAGCTTTCTAAGGATGTCAGGAAAAGATCCTAGACCTGCACAAGGCTGGAATGGGCTACAAAACCATAAGTAAGACACTGGGTGAGACAACTGTTGGTGCAATAGTAAGAAAAAGGAAGAAATACAAAATGAGTGTCAAATAGACATCAGATCTGGGGCTCCATGCAAAATCTCACCTCATGGGGTGTATCCAAGATCATGAGGAGGGTGAGAGATCAGCCTAAAACTACATGGGGGGAACTTGTTAATGATCTCAAGGCAGCTGGAACCACTGTCACCAAGAAAACTATTGGTAACACTTTACGCCATAATGGATTAAAATCCTGCAGTGCCCACCAAATCCCACTGCTTAAGAAGGCACATGTGCAGGCCCATCTGAACACCTTGGTGATTCTGAGGGTACCGTCACACAGTGCAACAGCACTGGAAAAAGTCAGCGGCGATGGGCGGGAGCACGCACGTTTTTGGCGCCCCGCCAGCGTCGCCATCCCCTATTTACATGGGGCGACACCTCCAGCGATACCCCGGCTATCTGACAGGCAGCATCGCCGCTGAGGTTTCTTAAAACCCCAGCGGCGATGCCTTAACATGGGAGCCTATGGCTCCCATCGCCTGGCAGATCGCCGTTGGCAGTTTACATGGGGCGATGTGTACACATCGCCCCAGAGAGGTCGTCTGGTTTCAGAGCTCTGCCTGAAACCAGGCGATCACTAGAAGGCGTCGCCATCGCCTATTCACATTAGGCGATGCAGGGGCGATATCGGTGCCGATAGGCCACGCCCCTGCATTGCCTAAGAAATCAGCGGTGCTGTCGACACGTGTGACGGTACCCTGAGTGTGATTGGGAGAAGGTGCTGTGGTCAGATGAGAAAAAAATTAAGCTCTTTAGCATTAACTCAACTCGAGTAAGGAAAGGAAACACTGATGCAGTCCATCTTCATTCCAAGTTCATTTATTTTATATGAAATATAAAATCATCCCAGCGTACTAGCAGGCATGGTAGATGCATTTCGAAAAAACATTTCTTAGTCATTAGCACATTAAAAATGAAACCACACATAGATATACAAAACACAAACCCCACCCTAAGCTGAAGCCAATTAAAGATGCAATTAAAGAACATGAATTAACCTCTACTGTGTCCTGCATTTCTCTATTATATAAAATATTTAGTTGTATTGAAATATATATTACATTGCGAAAGAGTATTTACAAATTTTGTACACACATCAAAGATAATTTTTTATACACACACACACATATATATACATATATTTATTTTGTGAGACAGAGGGGACAGCTCAGCTGGGATCTTTGCTTCTGGTGCGAGTGGCTGTGGTTTCACAGTAGACAATGGCAGACTGGCAGGCTTCACACAGCAGGTTTTATTGTGCACACTTCTCAATCAGTGTTTCACCAGCAAAAACATCAAAACAAACATCTAAGGCCGTCTGGCCACTAACGAAACATTACAATCCTATCTACAAAACAAACCTAATTAACAAACAAAGCAAAGTCTCCTTACTTCTCAGCTCCTTAGTCCAGCAGGCTAGCAGACTGAATCCTTCCAGCTCCTTAACCCTAGAACGCATATTGGGGGCCTTTTAGGCCCCCAGGCTTACAGTTTTTGCTATTATCTGCAAAATTACTTTAGTTAGAATTTTGAAACTCCAGGTATTCCTCAAGTATGTCGTTGTTGATAATATCTAGTTGTTCATATAATTTTTTTCATAGGCATTTTGGTGTAACAATGCTTGTTTGGTGAAAACTACATCTGTACGTATTGGGGGCCTTTTAGGCCCCCGCTATGTTTTATCTTGTTCTCAGTAGAGTTTGTGTCTCAAGTTACTTTATTTGTACTCAGTAATGCGGGTAGAGGGGCCAGGGTGTGGATAATAACATGTGAGGATGTCATGTGATTTTTGGAAGGTGTGATAAGGCCATGACATCATCTCAGGTCCTTCTGTACACACTAATGAGCTGTGTATAGAGTACTGAAGACAGCATACACTGTGAGCTAATTGCTGAAGAACCTGTGATAAGATAAGCTGTTGAGAGGAAGTCTGATTCATTTTCAGTTTCTGTTTCTAAGAAGTTGCAAAGGGTAGAGCATGTGAGCCACAAAAATCCAGAGAATTGTACACCACCTAAGAGTATAAAAGGTAAGGGCTGCTGAGAGTGAGAGGAAGAAGGGGGAACTTTACACTTACAGTGTGTCACACGCAAGCAATGTTGTTCCACTTGTAAGGAAAATGTTTGCAAAGAACATTAATCTGAAAAAATAACATGTCAGAATTGCTTGGAAGACTAATATAATAGAAAAAAAAGTTAAAATACAAATGTAGCTGCAGCTTATTTGCTGTAGATTTCTATGCATTTTTGTGTGTGTTTTCATATCTTTGAGTGAAATTTTGAAAAAAAAAAAAAAGATTTTTTGGTGTTTTCTGTGAAAAATTATACAGTAATTAAAACTTTGTCCACTATTCATATTTTATTTAGCAATTTTTAACCCGTAGACGACAGCCTAACGTCTACAGACGTCCAAAAAAAAGGGTACTAAAGCCCAGCCATACGTCTGTAGACGTATGGCTAGAAAATGCCCTGTAGCACAGCCCCTGTAGCTAATATCTCTAGGGTGTCAGCGTACCGATTGTAGCTGAGACCCTAGAGATTAGTAATTAGCTAGTTTTTTACCGGCACCTGTAATGTGATGGCCGGTAAACACCATTTACCGATCATCACATTGCACAAAGTGAAAGTGCCGGGAAAAATGCTTTCACTTTGATCCGACATGAAAACACATGTCGGAACAAAGTGAAAGCATTAACCCCCTAGCCCACCAAGACCCCCAGTACTGGGGATCATCATCCCCACCCCCCCACAACCCCACCCCCTAACCATCTGAAAATGGCGGCGGCCGGCGCCAAACCTGCCGCCTCCGCTGCATCTCTATGCGATCTGTCAGATCGCATAGAGATGCCGCCATTCCTGGGGGGCCACTGGTCCCCTCAGTGGCCCCCCAATGCCATCCCCCCTCACCCCTGGTCTCACCCCTGATCTCCCCCTGCTCCCTGCGCGGCTCCCAGCTCCCCCTCTTCCCTGTGCGGCTCCCTGAGTCCCCAGCTCCCCCTCCTCCCTGCGCGGCTCCCCTCCGGTCATCAGAGCCCCCCCTCCTTCCCCAGGTCTTCCCCATGCTGTCCCCTCGATCCCCGACCCCCCCCCCCCTCTGATCTGCAGCCCCCCCGGTTCGCTCCGCTCTTCCCCCGGGCCCCTTCCCTGCTCCTCTCATACTTACCCGTCCTGCAGCATCGCCGGCCGTCTTCTCTCTGCCTCTGTCCCGGCGCCGCTGCTCTGCGTGCACCGGAACAGAGGCAGAGTTAACCCATCAACGACCACACAGGGGTCTTCTGCAGTTAACCCCCTGTGTGGTCACAAGGGGTTAGCTGCAGATCATTATCCCTGTGTGATCACAGGGGGTTACTGGATCTGCAGTTAACCCCTTGTTACCACACAGGGATGATGACCTGCAGTTAACCCCTTGTGTGGTCACAAGGGGTTAACCTCCCTGGCGGTCTGTTTAGGTCTGGTTTTTGTTGCTAAAAGCGGGCTTACCCGCGTTCGCGGCAGATGCGGTAAAAAAACCGCATCTGCCGCACTTGCCGCATAGCTGCCGCACTTGTGCCGCACTCGCGGCGCGGTTGCGGCGCGGTTGCGGTAATCTGCATAGTAAAGGGAACCATGCAGTAGACATGAGATAATGATTGTATACACTTACATGAGGGCGTCTCCCTGTGTGTGCTGGCACTTGTGAGCTGTGTTCGTCATGCCTGCTCTCCCCCTCCTTATGCCCGCCCCCTCTCAGCCTGCTATAGTGATGTGAGGCTGATCTCGTCATAAAGGGGCGGGGCTAAATCGCGCATCCCGGTAGCCCCGCCCCTTTATGACGAGATCAGCCTCACATCACTATAGCAGGCTGAGAGGGGGCGGGCATAAGGGAGGGGGAGAGCAGGCATGACGAACACAGCTCACAAGTGCCAGCACACACAGGGAGACGCCCTCATGTAAGTGTATACAATCATTATCTCATGTCTACTGCATGGTTCCCTTTACTATGCAGATTACCGCAACCGCGCCGCAACCGCGCCGCGAGTGCGGCAGCTATGCGGCAAGTGCGGCAGATGCGGTTTTTTTACCGCATCTGCCGCGAACGCGGGTAAGCCCGAGCCTGACTCGGGGTTAACGCTTCTGGTAGTGAATGTTAACCCCGAGTCAGGCTCGGGAATAACGCTAGGAAGGTTAACTGCAGGTCATCATCCCTGTGTGGTCACAAGGGGTTACTGGATCTGCAGTTAACCCCTTGTGACCACACAGGGATGATGACCTGCAGTTAACCCCTTGTGTGGTCACAAGGGGTTAACTGCAGGTCATCATCCCTGTGTGGTCACAAGGGGTTACTGCATCTGCAGGTAACCCCTTGTGACCACACAGGGATGATGACCTGCAGTTAACCCCTTGTGTGGTCACAACGGGTTAACTGCAGGTCATCATCCCTGTGTGGTCACAAGGGGTTACCGGATCTGCAGTTAACCCCTTGTGACCACACAGGGATGATGACCTGCAGTTAACTCCTTGTGACCACACAAGGGGTTAACTTCAGATCATCATCTGAATGAGAATCGTCGCGGGACCTCCCACTGGACTACGTCGGACCTTCCCAATGGACTACGTCGGACCATCCCACTGGACTACGTCGGACTTCACTGTAATAAAGATGGGGTCTAAATATGTGTTTGTGTTTTTTTTCCAATAAAAATATTTTTCTCTGTGTTGTGTTTTCTTTACAATCTATTAGAGATTCCTAATGGTCCGGTCTAATATTGGCCAGACGTTATGAATCTCGGGCTTAGTGCCAGCTGCCAAAAAGCTGGCATTAACCCCTTATTACCCAGTCTGCCACCGCTACACGGCAGCTGGAAGAGCTGGATACAGCGCCAGAAAATGGCGCTTCTATGAATGCGCCATTTTCTGGGGCGGCTGCGGGCTGCAATTCGCAGCGGGGGGGGGCCAGAAAGCTTGGGCCTCCCTACGCTGAGGATTCCAGCCCCCAGCTGCCTAGTTGTACCTGGCTGGCCCAAAAATATGGCGAAGCCCACGCCATTTTTTTTTTTAAATTATTTCATGAAATATAAAAAAAAAGGAGCTTCCCTATATTTTTGGTTTCCAGCTAGGTAAAACTAGGCAGAAGGGGTTCGTGGCAGCCCGTAGCTGCCTGTTGTACCTGGCTGGACCAAAAATATGGCGAAGCCCTACGTCATTTTTTTTAAAAATTTAATAAAGTAATACTAAAAAAAAATGCAGGGGAGGAGACAACCAGGACACGGTGTGTCCGTATCTTGTGCACATGCTCTAAGGGCCCTTTCACATCAGCGTTTTTTGAAATTTGCGGCAGATGCGGTGAAAAAACCGCATCTGCCGCAATTACCGCATACCGGCTGCACTTGCGGCGCGGTTGCGGTAAACGCCATGCAAAGTATAGGCGTACTTGCGACAAGTGCGGTTTTACACTTGCGGCAGGTGCGGCCGCGAAAAAAAACCGCGGTCAGCCTCGGTTTTTTCGCGGCCGCACCTGCCGCAAGTGCAAAACCGCACTTGCCGCACCTGCCGCAAGTACGCCTATACTTTGCATGGCGTTTACCGCAACCGCGCCGCAAGTGCAGCCGGTATGCGGTAATTGCGGCAGATGCGTTTTTTCACCGCATCTGCCGCAAATTTCAAAAAACGCTGATGTGAAAGGGCCCTAAAAGTGAGAAATTGTGTGAAAAAAAGAAAATGTTCATAATGACATTATCAAATTCTGTGAAGTAGCTGTAGATTCCAAATGCTCACTATACCCCTAGATAGAATCCTTGAGGTGTCTAGTTTCCAAAATGGGGTGACTTGTGCAGGAGCTCCAATGTTTAGGCACATAGGGGCTCCCCATATGCGACATGGTGTCCGCTAACTATTAGAGCTAATTTTCCATTCAATTTGTTAGCGGACACCATGTCGCATATGGAGAGCCCCTGTGTGCCTAAACATTGGAGCTCCCCAACAAGTGACCCCATTTTGGAAACTAGACCCCCCAAGGAAAAAATCTAGATGCATAGTGAGCACTTTCAACCCCCAAATGCTTCACAAATTAGTCTGTAAAAAGGAAAAAAAAGAAGATTTTTGTGAAAAAAAGTACTTTTTCATTTTTACGGATCAGTTTGTGAAGCACCTGGGGGTTCAAAGTGCTCACTACGCATCTAAATACGTTCCTTGGGGTGTCTAGTTTCCAAAATGAGGTCACTTGTGGGGGAGCTCCAATACTTAGGCACATAGGAGCTCTCCATACATGACATGGTGTCCACTAGCAATTGGAATTGTAAGTGGATACCATGTCGTGTATGGCGAGCCCCTGTGTGCCTAAACATTAGAACTCCCCCACAAGTGACCCCATTTTGGAAACTAGACACCCCAAGGAATGTATATAGATGCATAGTGAGCACTTTGAACCCTCAGGTACTTCACAAATGGATCCATAAAAATGAAAAAGTACTTTCTTTTCCACAAAAATTTTCTTTTTTCATTTTTACGGATTCATTTGTGAAGCACCTGGGGGTTCAAAGTGCTCACCACCCATCTAGATAAGTTCCTTGGGGGGTCTAGTTTTCAAAATGGGGTCACTTGTGGGGGAGCTCCAATGTTTAGGCACACAGGGGCTCTCCATACGCAACATGGTGTCCGCTAGCAATTGGAGCTAATTTTCCATTCAAATTGTTAGCGGACACCATGTTGCATACGGAGAGCCCCTGTGTGCCTAAACATTGGAGCTCCCCCACAAGTGACCCCATTTTGGAAACTAGACACCCCAAGGAATTTATATAGATGCATAGTGAGCACTTTGAACCCTGAGGTACTTCACAAATGGATCCATAAAAATGAAAAAGTACTTTCTTTTCCACAAAAATTTTCTTTTTTCATTTTTACGGATTCATTTGTGAAGCACCTGGGGGTTCAAAGTGCTCACCACCCATCTAGATAAGTTCCTTGGGGGGTCTAGTTTTCAAAATGGGGTCACTTATGGGGGAGCTCCAATGTTTAGGCACACAGGGGCTCTCCATACGCAACATGGTGTCTGCTAGCAATTGGAGCTAATTTTCCATTCAAATTGTTAGCGGACACCATGTTGCATACGGAGAGCCCCTGTGTGCCTAAACATTGGAGCTCCCCCACAAGTGACCCCATTTTGGAAACTAGACACCCCAAGGAATTTATATAGATGCATAGTGAGCACTTTGAACCCTCAGGTACTTCACAAATGGATCCATAAAAATGAAAAAGTACTTTCTTTTCCACAAAAATTTTCTTTTTTCATTTTTTACGGATTCATTTGTGAAGCACCTGGGGTTCAAAGTGCTCACCACCCATCTAGATAAGTTCCTTGGGGGGTCTAGTTTTCAAAATGGGGTCACTTATGGGGGAGCTCCAATGTTTAGGCACACAGGGGCTCTCCATACGCAACATGGTGTCTGCTAGCAATTGGAGCTAATTTTCCATTCAAATTGTTAGCGGACACCACGTTGCATACGGAGAGCCCCTGTGTGCCTAAACATTGGAGCTCCCCCACAAGTGACCCCATTTTGGAAACTAGACCCCCCAATGAACTTATCTAGATGCATAGTGAGCACTTTGAACCCTCAGGTGCTTTACAAATTGATCCGTAAAAATGAAAAAGTACTTTTTTTTCACAAAAATTTTCTTTTGTCCTCGATTTTTTTCATTTTCACATGGGCAACAGGATAAAACGCATCCTAAAATTTGTTGGCCAATTTCTCCTGAGTACACCGATACCTCATATGTAGTCATAAACCACTGTTTGGGCGCACCGCAGGGCTCGAAAGAGAAGGAGCGCCATTTGACTTTTTGAATGGTAAATTAGCTCCAAAAGTAAAATCGCGCTCCTTCCATTCTGAGCCCTGCCGTGCACCCAAACAGTGGTCTATGACCACATATGAGGTATTGGTGTACTCAGGAGAAATTGCCCAACAAATTTTAGGATGCATTTTATCCTGTTGCCCATGTGAAAATGAAAAAATCGAGGCTAAAAAACATTTTTGTTGGAAAAATTAAAATGTCCATTTTTTGTTTCCACTTTGCTTTAGTTGCTGTGAAGCACCTGAAGGGTTAATCATTTTCTTGAATGTAGTTTTGAGTAGCTTGAGGGGTGCAGTTTTCGGAATGGTGTCACTTTTGGGTGTTTTCTGTCATGTACACCCCTCAAATGGACTTCAAATGTGATGTGGTCACTAAAAAAATGGTTTTGTAAATTTTGCTGGAAAAATGAAAAATTGCTGATGAACTTTGAACCCTTATAACGTCCTAACCAAAAAATTTTTTTTTTCCAAAATTGTGCTGATGTAAAGTAGACATGTGGGAAATGTTATTTATTAACTATTTTGTGTCACATAACGCTCCGGTTCAACAGAATAAAAATGACAAATTTGAAAATTGTCAAATTTTCAAAATTTTTGCCAATTTTTTTATATTTTCACAAATAAACACAAAAATTATCGACCTAAATTTACCAATAACATGAAGCCCAATATGTCACGAAAAAACAATCTCAGAATCGCTAGGATCCGTTGAAGCGTTCCAGAGATATAACCTCATAAAGGGACACTGGTCAGAATTACAAAAAACAGTCTGGTCATTAAGGTGGAAATTGGCTTCGTCACTAAGGGGTTAAATAAAACTTGTGAAAGTTATTTAAGTGTGTTTTTCTATATTATTTGCATGGGGGCCTAAAAGGTCCCCAATACGTTAATATGTATATGTTTAAGGTCGTGCGTTCTAGAGTTAATGATAGCAGCTGGTCCAGTCAGGAATCAAATCCTGGACTGACTGTCTGGAGAGGAGTAGGCAGTTTTCTATTACCCTGAAATAGACAGGCTTTATTAACTACCTGTCTGCTGGGACAAATCTGTCTGACTTCCCCAGCTTTTCCTGTGCTGTTTTGCACAGGCTGACTGCACCACCATCAATGCAGGGAGGTATATGAAATGAACCGAGGGGAAATATACCTGTCATCCAGTGCCTCTCCCCTCGGCACCTCACACACCTCCCCCCTTTGTTCGAGCCCGTGGGGTCGGACACAGCAAGCCACCAAGCAGTGCGTCCGAGACAACGCATCTGCATTCCCCTGCGCTGCGCCCGCTCGGTGCTCCACAGAAAATTTAAACTGTTGCAATGCCAAGAACCAGCGCATCACCCGAGCATTGCCCTCTTTAGCCCGGGACATCCATGTCAGGGGCGAATGGTCAGTCACCAGCCGGAATCGGCGACCTAGTAAATAATAACGCAAGATCTCAAGAGCCCACTTTACGGCCAAGGCCTCCAGCTCAACAACGCTGCAGTTCCTTTCCGCCTCCGTAAGCTTTCTACTTAGATAGCCCACTGGATGCTCCTTGCCATTCACGACTTATGACAACACTGCGCCGAGGCCAACACCAGAGGCTTCTGTTTGAACGATAAAGTCCCGTGTAAAGTCCGGGGTGACCAAGACCGGTTGGTCACACAGAACCCTTTTTAACCGGTGAAAGGCCTCCTCTGCCTCTGCAGTCCACTTCACTGTGACAGATTTTGACCCCTTGGTAAGACAAACCGCCGGTAATAACCAACGATCCCTAAAAAAGCTCTAACCTGTCTTTTAGTGAGCGGTTGCGGCCAATCCCGTATGGCGCCCAGTTTATTCGCCTGAGGCTTTATAACTCCCCTACCTATAGCATATCCTAGATAACGAGCCTCTTCCAACCCCAATGTACATTTCTTGGGGTTGGCAGTCAACCCAGCAGTTCTGAGGGAGTCTAAGACAGCTTGTACTTTGGATAAATGAGTGTCCCAGTTATCCGTAAAGACAATTATATCATCCAAGTACGCAGATGCATACCGAAGATGGGGCTTTAGGACGACATCCATTAGTCGTTGGAAGGTGGCTGGGGCTCCATGCAACCCAAACGGCATTTTCCGGTACTGGAATAGCCCCTGTGGCGTAACAAAGGCAGTTTTCTCTTTGGCTGAGTCCGTGAGGGGAATCTGCCAATAACCTTTTGTTAAGTCGATAGTGGATATGTATCTGGCCGAGTCCAGTCTCTCTATAAGTTCATCAACTCTCGGCATAGGGTAGGCATCAAATTTCGATACCTCATTTAACCGGCGGAAATCATTACAAAACCTGATGGACCCATCGGGCTTAGGCACCAGCACAATAGGGCTAGCCCACTCACTCTGGGACTCCTCAATAACTCCCAGCGCCAACATTTTCTTCACCTCCTGAGCAATGGCTGTCTCCGAGCCTCTGGAATTCGAAAAGGCTTCAACCGGACCCGTGTCTGAGGGTCGGTGACAATGTTGTGTTTAATTGAGTACGGCCGGGAAGTTCCGAGAAAACGTCTGCGTTTTTCTGTACGAACTCCTTAGTTTCTCATATTTGACTCTGGGATAGCGTCTCTGCAATCCCCACCTCTGGCAGTACCTTCTGGCGCATGGGTACCCCAGATGGTGGTGCCCCTTCAGGCCTACCATCAAGGGTAGCCCCTGCCAACAGACTCTCTCTGTCTCGCCAGGGCTTGAGTAAGTTTATGTGGTATATTTGTTCGGGCTTTCTTTTATCTGGTTGGTGTATCTTATAATTCACTTCACCTACTCTGTCCAGCACTTCATATGGGCCCTGCCATTTGGCAAGAAATTTATTTTCTACAGTAGGTACTAACACTAACACCCGGTCTCCGGGTTGAAAGACTCGTGTTTTAGCTGCTCGGTTGTACACCCTGCTCTGGGCGTGTTGTGCACGCTCCAAGCTTTCTTTTACTATCGGCATAACTGCCGCAATCCTGTCCTGCATACGCGTTACGTGTTAATTACACTGCGGTACGGAGTTACCTCTTGCTCCCAAGTCTCCTTGGCAATATCCAACAAGCCCCTGGGACACCACCCATAAACCAACTCAAAAGGCGAAAAGCCCGTGGAGGATTGGGGTACCTCTCGTATGGCAAATAAGAGATATGGCAGGAGAGCATCCCAATCCTTCCCGTCCTTAACCACCACCTTTTTTAACATCCCCTTCAGGGTTTTGTTAAATCGCTCCACCAGTCCATCGGTCTGAGGATGATACACCGAAGCACGCAGATGGGAGATCTTTAGTAGTTTACATAGATCCTTGAGAATCCGAGACATAAAGGGAGTCCCCTGATCCGTCAGTATCTTTCGGAATGCCCGTGCGAGAAAACATGTGAACAAGCTCTTTTGAAATTGCCTTCGCATTGGCATTCCGCAAGGGTACAGCCTCGGGATAACGGGTGGCGTAATCCAGTAACACCAGAATGTATTGATGACCCCTGGCTGATTTAACTAGCCCCATCGCTATTCTCTCAAAGGGGACCTCTATTATTGGCAAGGGCACCAGGGGGCTTCTGAAATGGGTCATAGGTGCGGTCAACTGGCAGGTAGGGCATGACTGACAGTATTGGGTTACGTCTCCCACCAGACCCGGACAAAAAAAAGGCTGCAGAATGCGGTCTTTTGTCTTTTCTCCAGCTAGGTGACTGCCCAAGGGATGCATATGCGCCAGGTATAAAACCACCTGACAAAAGGCCTTGGGCACCACCAGCTGTTCTATCACCACCCCTCGCACTTTGTCTATGTGTTACAGCATGCTCTGTTGCACCGCCAGATGAGGGATACGCATTTTGAGCCTCTGGATACAAGGGTGTCCTTCACACACCTTTACATTTTCCCACGCTCTTGTTAGAGTAGGATCCTGGTGTTGAGCGGTCCCGAAGCTCTCGCGGGCCACTTCAAGACCAGGCATCTCTACAACAACTTCTGGCTCATCTGCCCGCCAGCAAACACAGCTAAGGGAGAGCCCACAGTTTCTGGTGCTACCCCCGAGATGGGCCCACCCCCGTTGTCCTGCTCCAATGGCTCCGGGGCCAGGCCCAGGGGGTTATTCTCAACCACTCTGTTCAAGCCATTTTTGAAGGACCACAAGTCCCAGAATAATGGAAAGTCTCTTCGCAGGATCACACTATGCCACATGGACTGTACGACTGCAGCCTGATGTCTTTTGGCCCACAACGGCGTGGCAAGAGTGACCCAGACAGTGGGGTAGTGTTTAGTATCGCCATGTATACAACTAATGCCCATGCTTGAGTCAGTGAGTGTTCCAGGGTCCACTAAGCTGGCATGCACTAAAGTCACTTGACTGCTAGAGTCCAAGACAGCATTCAAACCATAGCCATTGACTTTAATGCGACACACGTGTTGCTCAGTTCCTGTGAGGACCTTTGCAGCACAGACAGACTGTGCATATAGCGAAAGACGCCTCGTAGCATTACAGTCCATCGGCTCTGAAGTCATTGGGCAGTTAGCTGCTATGTGGCCAAGCCCCTGACATCGCCAATACTGTATAGGCCCTTGCTTCCAAGGTGGGGAACTTAGTCTGGGTCTGCCGATTTGCTCAGAGTCCACACTGACGCCACGGTCCTTTTTTTTTTCCCAAATAATTTTTATTTTGTATTAACAGAGTTAACAAACATAGTCAAAATCAACAGAAAAAGAAAAAAGGAGAAATACAGTAGTTTAACAAGGGAGGGGGGGGGGAGGGTCGGAGGGTTACAGGCTCAAAACATACAGTGCAAATGAATACTACATTAGTATTATCCTTAATCCTGTGTAGGAGTCAGTGAAACAGCCCGGGGATAGCTGAACTCACTTCAAGTTAACCCAACTTTCGGGCAACCTCTTCAAACAATGCAATGTGCACTCGACATCCAGGGTTCCCAAATCAGCTCCAAATTTTTCCTGGCAGTATTTGACTGAGCTAAAGCTCGCTCATACTGACATGCTAAATTTACCCTCTCAATCACCTCTTTCACTGTTGGGAGGGAGGCACCCCGCCATTTAAGTGAAATCACTGCCCGGGTGGCTATAAGAATGTGGGAGATCACTCCTCTCACGATTCGGGGGATTGAATCAAGTCCGATGTGAAGTATTGCCATGAGGGGTGAGAGGGGTACCCAAATTCCAGTGACATCAGATATCAAGCGTTCAATCCCCCTCCAGAGAGCAGATAAGTCTGAACATAAGAACCACGCGTGCGACTGAGTACCAATCCCACCGCATCCCCTCCAACACAGAGAGGAATACTGTGGGTCGTATCTAGCCACCACAACTGGGCAGCGGTACCATCGCAACTGCGTTTTCTTTAACTGCTCCAAGTGGGTTATGCACGAGGAAACTCTCTTAAGCTTCCTAATACTCGAGTGCCAATCTTCAAGCTCCAATGTCACCCCAAGCTCCTTTTCCCAAGTTAACATATATGGCTGTTTTACCTCTGAGTCTAGGGCCTGTATGGCTTTATACATAATCGATATTCCCTTAGAACCAGTTCCCTGTGTCAAGAAATATCCATTAACCCTCCTATCCATGCAGGTTTCCGAGAATGCAGTATTTAAATGAGCGCTGTGTAGATAGTGTCTTATTTGGAGATATTGATAGAATGTTCTCCTAAGTTCTGGGTGGGTTTTGGAGATCTGGTCAAAAGGAATTAGACCCCCGGGTCCCTCAATCTCAGCCAACGAGTGAATACCTGTCTCCCACCACGCCTGAAGGTTCAAATAAGGGATATGGGTTTCAATGGCAAACACAGACAGCGACCCACGAGGGATTTTTAAGAGTTTAGGGGCAAAGGATCTCCAAAGATGGAGAGCCGCCTGCATCGTAGGCAATAGAGCCATAACTGAATCGGCCCGCAATACTTCCGATTCCAAGGCGAGACGAGTGGAGCCCCGCCTGGAGTAAAATTTCTCTATTTGTAACCACCTGTGATCACTGTCCATGAGCCACCATTCCCTGAGGCCTGTCAGCAACGAGGCTCTGTGGTAGGCCAACAAGTCTGGCATTCCCATTCCTCCCGACTCCAAGGGGAGGTAAAGAATAGATTTTGCTACACGAGCCGACCCGTGAGCCCAGATGTACTTATTAGCTAAGCTTTGGAGGCGAGCAATGAGTTTTTTGGGGATGCGAAGGGGCAGAGCTCTAAAATAATAAAGGATCCTAGGAAGGGCCATCATTTTGAAGGCATTTATGCGGGCCATCCACGAGGTCAAGAACCGGTGCATATTATCTAAGAGAGCTTTAATTTTATCATATAGGTTGGAGAAGTTTATCTTAATTGTAAGCGCCGAGGGGGTCAAGGTTATACCCAAAAAGGGAATACCATCTGGGGACCATTGAAAGGGGTATGCCTCTGTCAGAGAGTTCAGAGAGGGGGCTGGGATCGCTATCGGAAGTGCTAGAGATTTAGAAGGGTTCAATTTGTAATATGATATTTTACTAAATTCCCCCAGTTCAGACATGACAGCAGCGAAGGACGGCCCAACATCCACACAAGATATGATTACATCATCAGCATAAAGGCTGATTTTATGGACCTCCTTCCCCACCACCACGCCCGAGATACCGGGGGAAGTCCTGATCCGTTCAGCCAATGGTTCCATACAGAGGGCAAAAATAATAGGGGATAGGGGGCACCCTTGTCGAGTACCATTAGTTATTAAGAATGGCTCTGACAAGAAACCCGCCGAGAGACCCGCGCCGAAGGTTCCGAGTACATGGCTAAAATGGCCAAGCTAATAGGGCCCACCAACCCAAATTTTTGAAGAACTGCTCTGAGATATCCCCAGTGCACCCTGTCAAACGCTTTCTCAGCATCAAGTGACAGGAATGCACTGGGGAGTCCAGACAGCTCCGCAACCCGCACCAGGTCCAACATTCTGCGTATCCCGTCTTTCGCCTCCCTACCCGCCACAAACCCCACCTGGTCTGGGGAGACCAGGGATGGGACAATCAAGGCCAGCCGAGAAGCTAGCAGTTTGGTGAACAACTTAATGTCACAGTTTAGAAGAGCAATGGGTCTGAAATTACCTGGTAAATTAGGGGGCTTTCCGGCTTTGGCAGGGTTACGATGGTGGCCTCCAAGTTAGACGGTGACATTCTGCCCCTATTCCCCCAAGCCGAGAAAAGTCTCAATAGGTAAGGGGCAAGTAACGATTGGAATGTACGGTAATAGGAGTTCGTGAAACCATCTGGGCCCGGGGCACTCAACCTCTTAGTCTGTTTAATGGTTTTTTGTATTTCTTCTAGGGTGAAAGGAGAGTTTAGAAAGGACAGCTGTTCCCCCGAAACCGAGGGAGATTAACAGAAGCCAGATAGTCTGAAATATCCTGGGTCGTGGGCTGGGGAGTCGAGGGATCCCTATGTAAATTATAAAGGGCAGCATAGTAATTAGCAAATTCGGCTGCTATTTTTGAAGGGTTTCTAACTGGGTTCCCGCTGGAGTTAAGAATATGGTCGATCCTAGATTTGGCCTCCCTTACTTTAATTCTACGGGCAAGCATGGCCCCCGCCCTGTCACCTGCCGAATACCACTTCGTTTTCAGCTTGCGCAGGTTATGAGCATACGCGACCAGCATGGCATCCCGAAGTTTAAATCTAATGGCATAAATTTCAGAGGTGACAGAGGGGGTTACATCCGCCTTGTTAAGGGCCTCCAGAGATTGTAATCTGGACAACAAAGTGAGCCGATCCCCCTCTCTCCTACGGTTTATGATCGCAGCTTGCTGTATGAAGGATCCCCTCAGAACGGATTTATGCGCGGCCCACAGGGTCTCGTCACTGGTCTCACCGTTATCATTCAATTGAAAATAAGTAGATATGTCTGAGGAGACCCTTGCCACTACCTCCGCGTTCAACAGAAGTCCCTCATTCAAACGCCACCGGAAAGCAGGGGGCGAGTGATGTGACAAAGCCATCAGTAGGAAAACCGGGGCATGATCTGACCACGTGATCAGCCCGATCTCTGAAGCAGAACAGCGGGCCAGGATAGCATCATCGATCAAGTAATAGTCTAGTCTGCTGTATGTCTGATGTCGGGGGGAAAAATAGGTATAATCCCGCTCTGCTGCATGGGAGTACCTCCAGTGATCATGATAGTGAAATTCGAGGGCGGGCAACCTGAGCTCCCCCCTCCATTCCCCTCCCCGGTGTGAGCAGTCAAGGTCTCGTTGCATTGGGAGGTTGAAATCCCCACACAGTATCTTGCCCCCTGTTCCATGGAATGGATGGTTTTAAAGGCACGTCTGATAAATTTACTTTGCCCTGAGTTGGGTGCATATATGGAAGCAATCGTGTGAGACACACCGTTCAGAGTACAGACCAATATCAACAATCTAACCCCAGGATCAGAGTATTGGTCAAGCAATTTAAAAGCAACAGTGGTTCTGAACATAATGCATATCCCTGCCCTCTTGACCTTATCATTTGCAAAGAATATGTGTGGGAATTGGGGGTTATGAAAGCGAAAGTTGTCCGCTTCCAGCAAATGGGTCTCTTGCAGGCAAATTATATCAGCCTTAGATTTCCTGATTTCTCTCCAGATCATAGAACGCTTACCCGGGGAGTTCATCCCCCTAACATTAAGCGACATTAACTTTATACTCATAATGTAGTACCCTCCAAAGAACTTCTAATGAACCCTGGGAGTCCAGGGGGCCATCCTGTCATCATTTCCATAAATATCACATGTAATAGACAGTTAATGTATCCCCAGTATAGCACCGTGTAATGAAGATCTACAGATTGAGACGCTAACTCCAGCAAACAAAAAGCACACAAGTCCTCATATAACAGTTCCGAGCCTGAGCAAAGGGAAATCAGAATAAAAAAGGAAAAGGGGAAAAATGAAACTGAAAAAAACAACAAAAAGTATGCCAGGGCCAGTCACATGGGCCGCAGGCAAATTGCCCAGTGCTTCGGGCATTGAGCAGGAAAACATGCCTGCTAGAGGGGGCTCAATTCGCCAGGAACACAGTCTCCAAAGAAAAAGAGAGACTGACTAAGAGACCATCCACAGGGCAGTCCCAAGCTCCACTTCAGGTCTTCATCCAGTCCGGAGTTACCTTCCTCTGCGCAGTCGGCTTAGGCATGGTGAATGGGACCTTCCAGGAAGACAGCTTATCCTCTGCTTGTTTCGGTGTGTTGCAGGCCACTGACCGGTCCTCGTAAGAAATTATCAGGCGCGTCGGATTATATCCCCATTTATAGCGCAGGGATGCCTCTCTGAGGGCGGTACAAACACGAGCAAATGTCCGGCGCTTCGCCAGGGTAGCCGCCGACAAGTCTGGGAATACTTGGAGCCCCCGAAACTCCTCAGGGAGCGTGGGGGGACTCCTCATTCGTTGAACAAATGCATCCTTCGTAGGGAACCTTAACATCTTGGCCAAAATGTCCCTAGGTATAGAAGGACCCAAATGTTTGGGCTTGGGGGTTCTGTGAATCCGTTCAATAGCAAGATCGCCTTCAGGTAGGTCAGGGAGCACTGTGGCCAGAAATCGAAGCATAAAAGGAGCCAGTTCTTTGTCAGTGACCTCCTCTGGAACTCCCCGGAGTCTAATATTGCACCTTCTTGACCTATCCTCCAGGTCATATAATTTGTCATAGGCTGCAGTGATCTCAGCACGCAGGGCTTTGTTATCATCAACTAGGGCATTTATAGCAGAAGCATAGTCCCCCATTTTATTCTCTACATGAGCTGTTCTGTCTCCAAGAGCATTCAAGTCCCTTCTGAATTCCCCCAGCAGCTCGTTCATGTCCTCCCTCAGTGAGGCTCTAACTGTGGCAAGGAATGCAGACATATCTCCTTTTGTCATCGGAGCTGAGCTGCTGCTGCTATGTGAGGAGCCAGTCTGTCTCTCACCTCTATCAGAGCTGGGGGAGGAGCGGGAGGATCCTGGAGGAGAAGCAGGCACCATTTTCCCTGCTGCATGAACAGTCTGTCCTCCAGGGAAGAAATCCGGCATGCGCTGTGGGGAAGCCCTCTTGTTGGACTGGCCACGGGTCATCATGGGCACTGCACAGATAGGAAGGCAGCAGAGATGTCTGTGGAGCTTCAGAGAGCTGCGGTGAGCCGATTTGAGCTGTTAATTGCCCTGTGGACTGGGAGCTCTCAGCTTATGTGACCTCCACGTTCAGCACGCAGGCCACGCCCCTGACGCCACGGTCCTTTGTGAACCTGCTACCCCTAGGTGCAACATTCTCTTCTTTTGAAGGAGTATATTTCGCTGGACTTTCAGGCGACTTCCTGGGACCCCAGCGAGGTGATAGCGTCCCCTGGAGTAGGCTTTCAGAAGCGCTATAACGCTCAACCATATTCACCAACTGGTCGGCACTAGTTGGATCCCCCAGACCAACCCACCTCTGGATCTTGGGAGGTAAGGATCGCAGGTATTTGTCCAAGACAACACGTTCCACCATCTGGCCGGGCGTTAAAGCTTCTGGTTGCAGCCATTTTTTCACCAGATGGATGAGGTCGTGCATTTGTGAACGGGCTGGCTGCTGTTCCAAAAATGTCCACAGATGTACCCTCTGTGCCCGTACATGTGTATTTACTCTCAGCCTTGCCAAGATTTCGCCTTTTAGTTTCACGTAGTCCATGGCATCAGCTCCACTTAAATCTTAATAGGCCTTTTGTGGATCCCCAACTGGGGATGGAATGGAGCAACTACTTCAGCCCACTTGTCCACAGGTAAGCGCTCACGTTCAGCTATACCCTCAAACACAGCCAAATACGCCTCCACATCATCGTCAGCCTTCATTTTAAGTAGGGTCTTTTGAACGGCTTTCTGCGCACTAGCAGCGCTTTGTGCACTATCCTCCACATCACGAGGCGGCCGAACCAAGGCCTCTCTTATTGCACTTAACTGCTCTTGTTGCATTTGGTGCTGCTGCTCCAGCGCCTTCTGGAAGGAAGTATTGGTCTGCTGTTGTTGGATATTTGCTTGCAGCAACTGCTTCAGCAGGTCCTCCATATTGCTGGTTTCTTGACTCTTCTGTAGCACAGGAGCTTTTAGCCAGGACATAAACAAGAGTCAATGCACACAGAGCAGCTTCCCTGTAGTCACAGCTCAACAGCCACTGATGCCCGCATTCTCCACCATTTGTGAGACAGAGGGAACAGCTCAGCTGGGATCTTTGCTTCTGGTGCGAGTGGCTGTGGTCTCAGAGTAGACAATGGCAGACTGTCAGGCTTCACACAGCAGGTGTTATTGTGCACACTTCTCACTTAAGGTCCTGTCACACGCGTCAATGTCGTCAG
The DNA here is from genome assembly GCA_033576535.1 of Allobates femoralis. Classification (NCBI taxonomy): domain Eukaryota; kingdom Metazoa; phylum Chordata; class Amphibia; order Anura; family Aromobatidae; genus Allobates; species Allobates femoralis. The sequence goes on from JARQOC010000003.1 coordinate 368,843,134, forward strand.
CGATCTGATCGCTGACGACATTGACGGCTGATCGCTGGTGAGCTGTCACACAGGCAGACTCACCAGCGATCAATTGACCAGTGACATCATGGAAACGATTTAAATATCGTTTCCACGATGTCCTGCTCCCGCTGCCAGCCTGCTGGAAGCGGGAGCAGCCTGGTCTCCAAGGTACACTGCGGGTAACTAGGCAGCGCGCGCTGCCTAGATACCCGACGTGTACCTTAGTTACCAGCCTCCTCCGCTCACCCAGTGAGCGGAGGAGGCTGGTAACTAAGGTACACGTCGGGTAACTAGGCAGCGCGCGCTGCCTAGATACCCGACGTGTACCTTAGTTACCAGCCTCCTCCGCTCACCCGGTGAGCGGAGGAGGCTGGTAACTAAGGTACACGTCGGGTATCTAGGCAGCGCGCGCTGCCTAGTTACCCGACGTGTACCTTAGTTACCAGCCTCCTCCGCTCACCGGGTGAGCGGAGGAGGCTGGTAACTAAGGTACACGTCGGGTATCTAGGCAGCGCGCGCTGCCTAGTTACCCGACGTGTACCTTAGTTACCAGCCTCCTCCGCTCACCCGGTGAGCGGAGGAGGCTGGTAACTAAGGTACACGTCGGGTATCTAGGCAGCGCGCGCTGCCTAGTTACCCGCAGTGTACCTTGGATACCAGCTCCCAGCGCTTGTGACAGGCGCTGGGAGCTGGAATATCGCTCGCTCCCGGTGTCACACGCAGCGATGCTGCGTGTCCACCGGGCGACAATCGCCAGGTTTTAGGACTGATTCTAAAACCTGGCGATCATCAACCAGCGATTTATCGCTGGTTGATGCAGTATGTCACACGCGTCAATATCGCTGCAACGTCACGTGCAGCCGATATCGTGCAGGCGATATTGACGCGTGTGACAGGCCCTTTAGCGTTACACCAGCAAAAACATCAAAACAAACGTCTAAGGCCGTCTGGCCACTAACTAAACATTACAATCCTATCTATAAAATAAACCTAAATAACAAACAAAGCAAAGTCTACTTACTTCTCAGTTCCTTAGTCCAGCAGGCTAGCAGACTGAATCCTTCCAGCTCCTTAATGATAGCAGCTGGTCCAGTCAGGAATCAAATCCTGGACTGACTGTCTGGAGAGGAGTAGGCAGTTTTCTATTACCCTGAAATAGACAGGCTTTATTAAAGGGAACCAACCACCTCAGATGACGACTATAAGCAGTTAATACATGTCCCTGCACCCTACCTACACCGTTCCAGCTATGTTTTTGCTAAGAATATTGATAAATGCAAACCGAAATATACACTTTGTAAACTTACATGCCTGCGTACTTCTGGGCGTCTCCCTGTGTGTGCTGGGACTTGTGGGCTGTGCTCATCATGCCTGCTCTTCCCCTCCCTTATGCACGCCCCCTCTCAGCCTGCTATACTGTGTGAGGCTGATTGCGTCATAAAGGGGCGGGGCTACCGGGATGCCACGATTTAGCCCCGCCCCTTTATGACGCAATCAGCCTCACACAGTATAGCAGGCTGAGAGGGGGCGTGCATAAGGGAGGGGGAGAGCAGGCATGATGAGCACAGCCAACAAGTCCCAGCACACACAGGGAGACGCCCAGAAATACGCAGGCATGTAAGTTTACAAAGTGTATATTTCGGTTTGCATTTATCAATATTCTTAGCAAAAACATAGCTGGAACGGTGTAGGTAGGGTGCAGGGACATGTATTAACTGCTTATAGTCGTCATCTGAGGTGGTTGGTTCCCTTTAACTACCTGTCTGCTGGGACAAATCTGTCTGAATTCCCCAGCTTTTCCTGTGCTGTTTTGCACAGGCTGACTGCACCACCATCAATACAGGGAGGTATATGAAATGAACCGAGGGGAAATATACCTGTCATTCAGTACCTCTCCCTTCGGCACCTCACAATATATATATATAATATAAAAACGTAAATCATACTATAGATTGCGACTGTAATACCATGTATAGCATTAGACATATCGTACCCATAATTCATTATATTCACGTATTCTATATATATTAGACATGTAATGAGAGAGACTTTTGAAGTGTACAATGCACAGGAAAAAAAACTTCTAGCTCATATCATGGCAAAAAAGCAGCAAAATACACAATCAAAAATAATTTATCATATAAGAGCAAACCATACCACGGATTCAAGATATAACATCATGTAGAACACTGAACACACATCACACATAAGTCATATAAATCAGTATATCTATGTTTTCCATAAACACGCGGCCCGAGGGCCGCATGCGGCCCCTGGGGCTTCACTATGCAGCCCGCGGCACACCTTGGACAACTTAATGATGCATCGCCCTAGTGCAGGGGGCAGCTGCAATCCCCGCTGTGTGATGACTTCTGTCCACGGCACTAACAAGTTCTGCCACTCAGCAAGATCAAAGCAAGCTGCCAGCCAATGAGAGGCCTGCACCTGATGGCGGAATATGATGTCACATGTGGGCCTCTGGCTGGCAGATTGCATTGATCTTGCTGAGAGGAAGTCATAGCACAGCGGAGGCCAGAAGTCAGCACGGCGGGGACCGCGGCGGCCCCCTGCACTGGAGTGATGCATCATTAAAGTGAGAAAAGTGTGAGTGTGTGTGAGAGGTTGTGTGTGTGTGAGGGTGTGAGCATTTGAGTGAGAATGTGTGTATAAGAAAGTGTGTGTGAGGTGTGTGTGAGTTTCAGTGTTTGTATGAGATAGTGTGAGTATGAGGATGTGTGGATGTGAGTGAGTGTGTGTGTGTGTGTGTCTGTGAGAGAGAGTATGTGTTTGTGGGTTTGTGTGTGAGGGTATGTGTGAATGAGTATGTGAGTGTGCAAAAAGAAGGTAAAACAGAACGGGGGCATCATTATAAAAGTAGATCAGGATGGGGGACATACCTAGAAAAGGGGATCAGAATGGGGGACATCACTACAAAAGGGTCAGGATGGGGACATCACTACTAAAGGGATTGGATGGGGGCATCACCACTAAGGGGGATCAGGATGGGGACATCACTACAAAAGGGAACCGGGATGAGGGACATCACTACTAAAGGGGATCGAGATGGGGATATCACTAGAAAAGGGGATCAGGATGGGGGACATCACTAGAAAAGGAGATCAGGAAGGAGACAGGACTACAACAGGGGATCAGAATGGGGGACATCACTACAAAAGGGGCCCAGGATGGATGGGGGACATAACTACAAAAGGGGATCAGATGGGGGACGCCATAGGAAAAAGGGGATCAGATGGGGACATCACTAGAAAAGGGGATCAGGATGGGGGACATCACTACAAAAGGGGTTTCAGGATGGGGACATCACTACAAAAGTGGATCAGGATGAGGGACGCCACTAGAAAAGGGGATCAGGATGGGGGACATCAGTAGAAAAGGCGATCAGGATGGGGACATCACTAGAAAAAGGGATCAGGATGGGGGACATCACTAGAAAAAGGGATCAGGATGGAAAACATCAGTAGAAAAGGGGATCAGGATGGGGGTCATCACTAGAAAAAGGGATCAGGATGAGGAATATCACTAGAAAAGGGGATCAGGATGGGGGACATCAGTAGAAAAGGACATTACTACAGGATGGAGACATTACTACAAGAAGTGGATTATGATTTGTACTTTACTACATTGAGCCAAAAATTCTGGTATTACTAAAAATATCACTTAGTCCTACAAGGGATGCAACCCCCCGCTATAAATGTTTTTCTATGTGCGGCCCACCACCAACTCAGCCGCGTTTGAGACCCCTGATATCGTGAGAGTAAACATTACTGGCAAAGTATACACCATACAGAAAGGTTCAAGATCATATCATGACAAAAGAGCAGTATAATGTGCACATTAATTTGACAGAAACACTTTGTTTTTTATGTATATGTATTACTACATGTTGCAACATTTTTAATGAATGATTGTGCTACTAAGTGAAAAGATAATCCTTTCTAATGGGATATATTTCTACCAGAAACCAAGTCAGAGAACAACTCGGATACCGGCTAAATATCCTGCCTTAGCAGACACCCCGATATACCCCCGTACCCGACAATGGATTCCAGAACCATGCACAAAATGATTATAAATGTGCATATGTTATATCCTTTTGCTCTCCTAAAAGAAAACAAATTCTACCAGAAATCGATAAGGAAACAGCTCGAATTCCAGACACGTTCTGTGAAAGTCAAAAACTCACCGTACCCACTATATCCGACAGTAAAGTACAGATTCATGCATGTGAAATTGTGTACATGAATAATGACAGTGGAATACTCATGGCTCAAATTAAAACTTTAACTCTGGGAATTGTATACATATAATGGTACATGCAGATACAAATCTTCATATTTGTGGGCTGAGATTTAATTCCTGATTATAAGGTGTATCATTGTGTTACCATCTGTTCCAATCTACATGCATGTGTCTTGAATTGTTGCACATATTCACATAAACAATTGTGTGTCCATTTATTGTGATATGTATGCACTTATTATAAGTTATTTTCAATTTCACAAATTAATGTGGTACGTCATTAGAATGGAAGTGCATTTGTATGTCATGCAAAAAAACAAGGCGAATGTACCCTGCTTTTCTGCTTTACACACTTATCATAAATCATTATTTTCATTTTCCCAAACCAATGTAAAACAACATTAGGATGGAAGTGTATTTCCATGTCAAGCAAAGAAACAAAGTGGATACACTGACATGATTTCAAAATTTCACAAACTACTATGTGATGTGGTCCGCAACAGTTGTGACAGTTGTACCCACTTCAATTTCCTATATACCGTATTTTTCGCTTTATAAGACGCACCTGATTATAAGACGCACCCCCAAATTTGGTGAAGGAAAAGAGAAAATAAATTATTTTTAATGTTAAATGGGGTCCGTCTTATAATGCCAGTGTCCGTCTTACAAATCAGTATATATGTCCCTCATCCTGGTATATAAACCCCCCCATCCTGGTATTCCGGTATATATGTCCCCTCCATTCTGGTATAAATGTCCCTCATCCTGGTATATATGTCCCCATACTGTATATATGTCCCCATCCTGGGATATCGCTCATCATGGCATACATGTTCCCATGCTATAAATATGGCCCCCCCATCCTGTATATATACCCCATTCTGGCATATACATTCCCCCATCTTATCTATATGTTTCCCAACCTGTATATATGCCCCCATCCTGTGTATATGTCCCCCATCCTGTACATATGTCCCCCAAACTGTATATATGCCCCCATCCTGTATATATGTCCCCCATCCTGTACATATGTCCCCCATCCTGTATATATGCCCCCAACCTGTGTATATGCCCCCCAACCTGTATATATGTCCCCCATCCTGAAACTATGCCCCCCATCCATTATATATGTCCCCCCATCCTGAAACTGACCCCCCATCTTGTATATATGTCCCCATCCTGCTTATTGCCCCTTTTGTGAATGCCTCTTCCCCATTCCCCCCCTCCGGACCCCAATGACTTACTGACATGCGGCTGCTGAGCGGGGGTCCAGAGGCAGGTTCAGGAGGATGAGAGGCGCAGGAGCAGGGCCGATGCTGCAGCGGGGGCACGGGTGCAGGAGCGGAGTACCGGGGATGAGAGGTGGCAGCAAGCGGTGGGCGCCGCCATGTTTCTTTTGGCTGGCTGCATTCACTAACTGTGCAGCCAGTCAGGTAAGACTTCAACAAAATGGCCGCGGCCATAACGGAGACCCGCGGCCATTCTGGAGTCTCTACCTCTACCGGCCGGCTGCACACTGCTTAGTGAATGCAGCCGAGTAGAGGGAAGATGGCGGCGCCCACCGCTCGCTACCGCCGGTCATCCCCTGCAGCTCCGGTAGGGCAGCTGTGCCCCTCAGCCCATGTAAGCTGCCTCCGGCACCCCCACTCGGCAGGCCCCCCCTTCCCCTGGTAATATTTTATTATTTTTTTTAAATTGCATATATTTTCACATCCGCTTTTTAAGACGCACCCCCTTTTACCCCCCCAGTTTGGGGGAGGCAAAAGTGCGTCTTAAAAGCGAAAATACGGTATAATATATATTATATATATATATATATATATATATATATATTATATATTATATACTGCCAAACAATTGTATAAATTGTTCCACTGTATATATTTCCACATTGATGTACTGCCCACTGTACATGATACCCTCATAACCTATTTTGAATTTTCTGCATATTCCGTAACTCACCATATGTCCCTGACGAAACAAATGTTTACAAATATCCAGTCTATCACTTTTTAGTGTTTTACTACTTTTTTCAAAAACTATGATTTTTGTAATAAAACTGGAAACTAATCATATGACAAGGTATACGTCAAATTTTAATAAAAATAAAACAGGTCGTTAAGAGAATTCAATCCGTTTGGGGAGCGGGCATCAAGTTGTAGGATCCAGAATAATTCCTGGTTATGGAGTACACGCTCCCAGTCCCCGCCCCTGTATGGTTGGTGGATGCACCCTATGCCCATGACAGAAAGGGACGACAAATTGCCATGATGGAAATCACTGAAACTTCGGGATCAGCCCGACATTCCAGTTCTCAGAGCACTAGACTCGGGGTTTGCAGCTAAAATATGTTCAGCTAAGCGTTATTTTAAAGTTCGAGTGCTACAATCCAATAGCTTAATTCTCAGGCTGTGCAGGTTGGTCAAATATACTACACCAGAGGTTCCCAACTCCAGTCCTCAAGGCACACCAACAGTGCAGATTTGCAGGATTTCCTTAGAAATTGGAATCATCCCCAGTGCAGGTGATTCAATTATCACCTGTGCAATACTAAGGAAACCCTGAAAACCTGCACTGCTGGTGTGCCTTGAGGACTGGAGTTGGGAACCTCTGCACTAGATGGTGGCCCGATTATAACGCATCGGGTATTCTAGAATATGTATGTAGTTGACATGCTGTGATTGACAGTACTTGTTCAGTCAACATGAGTGAACTACATAATATATTATATATATATATATATATATATATATATATATATATAGCAGCGCTATGGTATATGGTAGTACATGACATGTATAGCAGCGCTATGGTATATGGCTGTATATTACAGTACATGTATAGCAGCGCTGTGGTATATGGCGGTACGTTACAGTACATGTATAGCAGCACTATAGTATATGGTGGTACATTACAGTACATGTATAGCAGCGCTATGGTATATGGCGATACATTACAGTACATGTATAGCAGCACTATGGTATATGGCGGTACATTACATTACATGTATAGCAGCGCTATGGTTTATGGCGGTATATTACAGTACATGTATAGCAGCGCTATGGTATATGGCGGTACATTACAGTACATGTATAGCAGCACTATAGTATATGGCGATACATTACAGTACATGTATAGCAGCACTATGGTATATGGTGGTACATTACAGTACATGTATAGCAGCGCTATGGTTTATGGCGGTACATTAAATTACATGTATAGCAGCGCTATGGTTTATGGCGGTACATTAAATTACATGTATAGCAGCGCTATGGTATATGGCGGTACATTACAGTACATGTATAGCAGCAATATGGTATATGGCGGTACATTACATTACATGTAGAGCAGCGCTATGGTTTATGGCGGTATATTACAGTACATGTATAGCAGCGCTATGGTATATGGCGGTACATTACAGTACATGTATAGCAGCACTATAGTATATGGCGGTACATTACAGTACATGTATAGCAGCACTACGGTACATTGCAGTACATGAACAGCAGCGCTATGGTTTATGGCGGTACATTACATTACATGTATAGCAGCGCTATGGTATATGGCGATACTCCGCTCCCTGCGGCACCCCGCTCCTCCACAGTAAAAGTAAGAAAATGCTCAGTGAGGATACTCACCTGTCCGCCAGCTCGCTCCACCTCCGTCTTCTAGGTCCTACAAGCTTTTAGGACCTGTCGTTGCCTGGGAAACTGATCAGCTGACATGACCGCTAACTGCCAGGTGAGCAGCATGGAGTCGGGGGGCAGGGCAGGATGGAGGCAGAGGGGGCAGGATGGAGGCAGAAGGGGGGGGCAGGATGGAGGCAGAGGGGGGGGGCAGGATGGAGGCAGGGGAGCAAGAACAGCGGGAGCAAGATGGAGGTGGGGGGTAGGATGGAGCGAGCAGGGGGCAGGATGGAGGTGGAGGAGCAGGGGGCAGGATGGAGGCGGAGGAGCAGGGGGCAGGATGGAGGCGGAGGAGCAGGGGGCAGGATGGAGGCGGAGGAGCAGGGGGCAGGATGGAGGCGGAGGAGCAGGGGGCAGGATGGAGGCGGAGGAGCAGGGGGCAGGATGGAGCCGGCGGGGGCAGGATGGTCAATGTTCGTCGATGACCAGCACTCCGCTTTGAGTTAGGTTGATGGTGCAGTTGGAAAGGATCAATGACCCGTAGTATCAGAAAAGGTAAATCCAAGCACACGTTCAGGTTGTTTTTTTGCTTGAAGGTGATTTATTTGAAAAAAATAGGTGCAGAGGGTGACTGGCAGGACAGATAACGTTTCGGCCTCCAATTAGGCCTTGTTCACATAGTCACTGCTGTAGTTATTAGGAGATCACTGATAAAGGGATTTCTTGTAGATAAGGTTATAGTTTCTGCACTTTATGGTCCAAGATAGAGCCTGTGCATTAGTATAAGGATGTGATCCTGTAAGTCATCAAGGGATGTGTCGGATATTTTCAATATCCAGTATAGAATGCTGATGAAGCATAGAATTTTGAATGTGATGAACAGGTCATCCAATATACTCTTTAGGTGGTGCCTTATGAAGTATGGATTCTATCCCTCTCAGTAAAATCCTTTCATGCAAATGAGTTTCTTATTGATTGTGACTAGAGGGGAATATACACCTTTCCAATTGGTGTCAGTGGGTGCCAGCACGTCCAGTCTTCATCAGCATTCTATACTGGATATTGAAAATATTCGACACATCCCTTGATGACTTACAGGATTACATCCTTATACTAATGCACAGGCTCTATCTTGGAACATAAAGTGCAGAAACTATAACCTTATCTACAAGAAATCCCTTTATCAGTGATCTCCTAATAACTACAGCAGAGACTATGTGAACAAGGCCTAATTGGAGGCCGAAACGTTATCTGTCCTGCTAAGTCCCCCTCTACATTTATTTTTTCAAATAAATCACCTTTAAGCAAAAAAACAACCTGAATGTGTGCTTGGATTTAACTTTTCTGGGGGCAGGATGGTGGCGGGGGGTGCAGGATGGAGCTGGCGGGGGGGCAGGATGGAGCTGGCGGGGGGGCAGGATGGAGCTGGCGGGGAAGGATGGTGGCAGGATGGATGCAGAGGGGCAGGATGGAGTCGGGGGGGCCAGGATGGAGCCGGCGGGGGGGGGGTCAGGATGGTGCTGCCGGCGGGGGGGGGGGGGGGGCAGGATGGTGGCGGCGGGGGGGGGGGCAGGATGTGTACTCACCTGTCCACCTCCGTCTTGAAGCTCCTATAGCAGGACCTGTCGTTGCCTGGGAAACCGATCAGCTGATCGGTTTCCCAGGCAACGACAGATCCTGAAGCCCTCTAGAAGCTAGAAGACGGAGGTGGAACAGCGAGCCGGCGGAGGGTGAGTATCCTTATGGGATTTGTTTTATTTTTATCACCATGGAGAAGCGGGGGAGGGCAGGGGAAGGGGGGGGGGGGTCATGAGGAACGGAAAGGGGGGGGGGGCCAAAAGGAGCGGGGGAGCCGCGGGGAGGCATGAGGAGCTGGGGGGCAGGAGGAGTGGGGGGAAGGGCCAGAGGGAGAACGCAGGGCGGGTGCTGGGAGGAGCAGAGGGGGCAGGAGAGGCAGGAGTGGAGGGGGACAGGAAGAGCAGGGGTGCCGCGGGGAGCAGGGGCAGGAGGAGCAGAGGGGGGCAGGAGGAGCAGGAGGGGGGCAGGAGGAGCGGAGGGGGGCAGGAGGAGCGGGGGTGCCGCAGGGAGTGGGGGCAGGAGCAGCGGGGGGGGGGGACTGTGGGCAGAGCCGCCGCTGCGGCCACTGTGTATCCCGGCGACAGCCGGGCTGCAAATTGGCCGTAATAAGAACTTTGAATTCTCGCGCCTATTTGCATAGTCTGCGCTCACGGGCGTGCGATTTCGGCGACAGACACACTCAAAAAACACCTTAGACAATTATATAATAGATGGGTTGCAATTTATGTATGAACCCACGGAAAATTGTTTGTGACATAGTTGCAAAATGTATTAGTCACTTTGATATATTGGCACAGGTTGGACTTCCTCCCTCCACATATAAATGATCCTTTGTATGACAACCAAGTAGGTTTCGGTGCTGGTTCATTCACAAAAATGCTACAGGAGATTGTGCCACCTATGATCCTTGATCTACTTGTCACCAACCTCCAACCCTTAGCCAAAATTCTACACAAGGAATCATCCTGATACAGGACTGGCATGTTCTTGTCTAATAGTTTTTTAATATTTGAAAAATCATGGCTATACTGTTAAAAACGTTAAGGTTATACAGATTTTTGGTGTGCCAGGGAATCACATATAGACAAATGTTGAGGTTGACATTTAGATGTTAATCAAGATTTACATCTTTGAGTGATTTTGTTTTTGGCATTAGGGTTAAACGTTGCAACTTCTGATTGTTTCTCTTTGCCAAACAAAAGAAATTCATGATTCTTCTGTTCAACAATATTGCATGCTCGCTTTACAACCCAGTTCTTTTAGCCTCTGTCTTTCAGTCTTCTACACACATTCTCAGCTTCCAAAAGGTAATCACGATCCCCAGAGCAATTTCTTCAGGCTCGCACAAATTCCCCAGTAGGAGATTTTTGGTAACTTGCTCAGGATGACAGCTGTCACTCTGAGGATTGTGTTGCCGCTGATTTCTTTGCTGTATAGTTTAGTGCTGATAGTACCTGTTTCCACATTCCCAAAAAGAATTACATCCAGGAAAGGGGTCCAATGCTCCTGGACTTCCATGGTGCATGTTAGATTCAGGGGTGTAACTACAATAGGTGCAGGGGTTGCGATTGCACCCGGGCCCGGCATCCTAGGGGGCCCCAGAAGTTCCTTTGGCCTATAGAAAAAGACATACTATTAAAGATTTGCAATAATTGGGGGCCCGTTGGAGCTATCGCATCAGGGCCCCTGGGCCTAAAGTTACGCCACTGGTATTTAAGGTTGAAGGAAGACCTTAAGTCCATCTAGTTCAGCCCATAGCCTAACATGTTGATCCAGAGGAAGGCAAAAAAAAAAAAAAAAACATGTGGCAACACTAAGCTCCACATTGGGGGAAAAAATTCCTTCCTGACTCCAGATACGACAATCAGTCTAGTTCCCTGGATCAACGCCCTATCAAAGAATCTAATATATATAACCGGTAATATTATATTTTTCAAGAAAGGCATCCAGACCCTTCTTAAATGTTAGTAGTGAGTCACTCATTACAACATCATGTGGCAGAGAGTTCCATAGTCTCACTGCTCTTACAGTAAAGAATCCACGTCTGTGATTATGATTAAACCTTCTTTCCTCCAGACGTAGAAGATGTCCCCTTGTCCCAGTCTCAGGTCTAAGAGTAAAGAGATCAATAAAGGGTCTCTGTATTGTCCCCTCATATATTTATATATTATTATAAAATCACCCTAAGCCTTTGTTTTTCAAAACTAAATATTCCCAAGTTTAATAGCTTGTCTTGGTAATGCAGACCCCTCAGTCCTCTAATAACCTTGGTCACTCTTCTCTGCACCCTCTCTAGTTCAGCTATGTCTTTCTTATACACCGGAGAACAGAATTGTACACAGTATTTTAAGTGTGGTCGCACTAGTGACTTGTATAGAGGTATAATTATGTTCTCCTCATGAGCATCTATGCCTCTTTTAATGCATCCCATTATTTTATTTGCCTTTGCAGCAGCTGCCTGACACTGGGCATAAATGTGAGTTTATCATCTACCCATACACCCAGGTCTTTTTCAGTGGTAGTTTTCCCAGTGTTTTACAATTAAGCACATAATTATACATTTTATTTCCTCTGCCCAAGTGCATGACCTTACATTTATTCCCCATTAAAGCTCATTTGTCATTTATTAGCCCAAGCTTCTAGTTTACATAAATCCTCCTGTAATATAAAATTGTCATCTTCTGTATTGATTACCCTGCAGAGTTTAGCGTTCTGCAAATATTGAGATTCTACTCTGTATGCCCCCTACAAGGTCATTAATAAATATATTAAAAAGAAGCAGGCCCAAAACTGACCCCTGTGGTACCCCACTGTTAACTGGGACCCATTCTGAGTGTGTTCCATTAATAACCACCCTTTGTTTACTATCACTGAACCAGTTCTTAACCCACTTACACATATTTTCTCCTATCCCCATTGCTCTTAATTTATGTATCAACCTGTTGTGTGGCACTGTATTAAAAGCTTTTGAAAAGTCCTATACACCACGTCCACTGTATTTCTTTGGTCCAGTGCAGAACTTACCTCTTCAAAGAAGCTTATCAGATTAGTTTGACAGGAGTGGTCCCTCGTAAACCCATGTTGATATTGGGTCATGAGGTTATTTTTCTTCAGATACTCCAGTATAGCATCTCTTAGAAAACCCTCTAGGATTTTACCCATAGAAGAGGTTAAGCTTACTGGCCTACAATTTACAAGTTCAGTTTTTGTCCCGTTTTTGAACATTGGCACCACATTTGCTATATGCCAGTCCTGTGATACAGACCCTGTTATTATGGAATCTTTAAAGATTAAAAATAATGGTTTATCTATGACGGTATTTAATTCCTGCAGTACTCTGGGGTGTATCCCATCCGGGCCCACTGTAGCACACAAACACCCCTCAAATTTTCTTCCAAAAATGCATATACGTTATATAATAAACATGTTCAAAACGGAACACAAGCATAAGACTGATTGGCTCTGGCTTGAACTTCAGGTTAGGCTACACTCCCTTATCACCAAACTCGCGTCTAAAATATACGCCAATCTTGCCAACCCTGTTACCCACTATAAAGCCCACTATCTTCGCTATTGGGAAAAAGAACTGAATAACAAATTTGCTCCCAAGGAAATCCAGCAAATCTTAAACAATTCACACGGATTTTCCAGAGGCACACTGTTACAAGAAAATACATTCAAAATGCTATCTCAGTGGTATAGAACACCGGAACTTCAACTTCACCTGGGCTTGAGTGAATCATGGTTCTGTTGGAGATGCTCAATCTCTAAGGGCACTCTCAAGCACATATTTTGGACATGCCCGAACACACAGAAATTCTGGAAAGACATAAAGTACACATTCTGGGTATAACAACACGAGACTTTACGGTCCAGGAAGTATTACTAACTCTGTCCTCACAGACATACACTCCTAAGAAACACAATCTCATTTCACTGCTACTTGCAATCGCGAAACACCTAATAGCAGTACACTGGCAACAATCTACTCCCCCTATGCTGACAGAGTGTATAGCTTCGGCACATCTACCAATTAGAAGAAATCTCTATCTGGGAGACAAATTCACATGACAAATTCCTGACTACCTGGCTCCCTTGGTCTTCCACCTCCCAAAACCTCAAAAAGTTCTTCTAGAAAATGTTGACCTCACCTGAAACCCAACAGACGACAGTGTTCATAATCCTGATGCTGCAGACAAATCTTCTTTTTTTGTCTATACTCATGCCACAACAGTTGGACATTCTAAATTGCTCATATACAAAAAAGCTCCACAGCATCACATGGAAAAAGGGGAGGGGTTTTTTAAACTCCCCACGAAGTGCATGTCTAGTCCAGGGAGTCCTTCTCGAACACCATTGTATGAATCATAAGAAAAAGTTGGTAATGTTTCAGTCCACTTTAATCCATTTCCATCATGCATGGTGGCAATGGATTAAAGTGGATTGAAGTATTACCAACTGATGAAGCGCTGTCTTTTTTCTTATGATTTATTCTAAATTGCTCAATCTCACCTTACCATTCCATGCTTAGGGGTGGCCGAATAGTAGGTTTATGCACCACAGCAAGCCTTTGAAGGATCCTACACCTTGAGGTTCAAGGAGCTCAAGAGGCACCAGCAGCTTCAAATATTTGTTTGCTGGTTTGTACGGCCTTTTTAGCAGCTGCTCTCTTAATCCATTGAACTTGCCTGGCAGAACCCTTCCTCATTCTGCCGTTATCTGCACGAACACGTCTGTACTCAGAATCAGCCACAAATCTCTTTACAGTATGATGATCACGCTTAAGTTTTCGTGCAGTATCTAATGCTTTCATCCCTTGTCCAAGGCATTGCACTATTTGTTGCTTTTCGGCAGACAGAGACAGCGGAGACTGGATGCTGCAGTGACAGGAGAATGAAGGTATCAAACTCATTTTTCCAAGCCAATATAGGACATTGTTAAGTAAGACAGGGATGTGCTTGGAAGCTGCAGGGACAGATAGGCATGGGTTTGGAGGCTAAATCGACCTGACAGGTTCCCCTTTAAGACATGCAACATGCCTTTTTTATCATGGATGGGCAGAATAACTGTTATTAAGTCCTATATTTTCCCGAAAATCACCTACACCATGTGTATGGTACCCATTTAACTTCCTAAATCCTTTTTCCATTCTCTGCATCAACTTGTCTCTCAGTGTGTCTATAGATATAAGAAGGCCAGACTGCCCCTAAAAACTATTATGCTCCCTAAGGGGCAGGAGGGCTGGGCCCACTTGATTTCCAACTGTACTACACGGCTATCCATCTAGCTTGGTGGGTGAACTTAGTAAAGATAAAAAAAAGAATGCTTTAACTCAAATATAGAAATAGCCCTGATGGGAAAGGAAGCTGAGTACAACCTATGGTCGTCCAGTATTCCTCCACCTCACAAACTCTATGCAATAATTGAGACCACTCTCTCCATACGACGTTCACTTATACCGAGCTCCCTTCCCTACTGACACTTTTTAAGACAACATCCCACTTAAAGCTATTCCGTAGTTAACAGACCCGCAAGACACCTACGGTCTTTGGGAGTCTACCTGACCTCCCGATCTCACATCTTCTATCTGATCAAATCCTGTGTGTAGACAATTACATAGTAACATAGTATTTAACAGGGTTGTAACTACAATAAGTGCAGGGGTTGCGATCGCACCCAGGCCCTGCAGCCTAGGTGGCCCCAGAAGTCCCTTTGGCCTATAGAAATGGACTAATACTATTAAAGATTTGCAATAATTGGGGACCACGTTGGAGCTTTCGCATCGGGGCCCCTGGGCCTGAAGTTATGCCACTGGTTAGATTGTAATCATTATTGAAATACAAGATCACATTTTCTGGATTTGGTGCAGGAGATATAGAGTAGTCAACACAGTCCAAATGAGGATCATGTCGTCGATGCATCTCCCACACCACAGGATACATTCAAAAAAGGATTGTCTTAGTTGTATAGAAATTCATTCTCCCAGCTCATCATATAAAGATTTGCTAAGGAGGGTGAAAATTTGGCTCCCATTGGACATCCACGGCACTGGATGTAGAAAACCACAAACTTAAAAAAGTTTCTCTTTAAAAGATGGTTAATACAAGGGAGCAAGATGTTTTTTTTTTCTTATCATCAAACACTTGTGTCTCTTTCAGAATTTGTGTGATGACCCACATTGCTTTGCTGTGAACAACAGAAGAATACAATTGGGTGACATCACATGTAATCCAACTTGAGTATTTGTCCCATTTCATTTTAGTGAGACATTGTAAGAGATGTTTGGTATCCTTTATCCGTCCAATCATGCCCTCCACCAAGATTTGCAAACGGGCATTAACCCACTCGGAGAGCTTTTCATGGAGGGACCCAATACCCGCCACAATCGGCCTCACAGGAGGAAAGAGGCCCTTATGCGTCTTGGGGAGAGCATGAAAAACAGGACAAACAGGTTTCAAAACAAGGAGACATTCTTTAGTCTTTTGACCAATGACCCCCATTAATATGCCATCATCGAGAAGTTTACTGAACTCAGATTGAAAAATATGTGTGGGATCCTCAGACAAGGCTCGAGGTCGGAAAATGGGGTAAATAATGATTCGTCTGAGAATATCACATCTTTCCACTGCTCGAGCGGCCAATTCTGAAGGTTTCTACAACACTCTAAACGCTTGGAAACATTTGTCATTGAGAGCAGCGGTTTTCTAATTGTAGCTCTACCGTGGAATCTACAATTGTGCAGCTCCTGACAAACAATTTTCGTGGAAACTGGGTTCTGTAGGTGTTCATTGAGCTCAGCAGTGATTTTCGGAGCAATGGTCTTGTGATCCTCTCTCACAATTCGCTTTAGAGTCCGACGGTCTCTCTCAGTCAACTTCGACTTTCGGCCGGACCTGTGCTTTGCTGTGGACGTTTTTCCTTCTATTTCAAATGTAGTCATTATTTTGGAGACAGTACCTCTTGACACGCCAAGCATTCGGGCACTTTCTGTTACACTACCGCCTGCCATACAAGCACCAAAATTTGGCCTTTTTGAAAAACTGAAAGGTCTGCCATTGGTATCAGGTTCTCATCAATGTTCTTACAATTAGGCAAAACAAACAGTTAATTGACATACACATATCACTTAACACAAATAATCAACTACAAAACATTAACATATGTCACGGTTTGCATGTTTATAACATGTTCGAAGATTATGATGTCAAAACGTTTAGGTGTTTCCATTATTTTGACCAACCCCTGTATTTGCTAAGAGTAGCATGATCCCACGGATTTTGCTAATGCAAAAAACACCTTCTCAATATCAGAGGTGCCAGTATTACGTATCTCTCTTTTAGAAAACATTGAATCAAATTTCCTTGAAAGCAGTTCTTGACATGCCGATAGATAGGTAGATGAGGAGTCTATTCTGTCATTTCTGACTTTATTTTGGATAATATCCTGGATGGATGGTGGGAGCTTCAGTCAGCCACAATATAAGATGAGGGAGAGGGAAAAGGAGAGCCACTCTACCGCCAACCACGGACTCCCGCACTGGTGTGACAGCTTGGCAACCGCCTAGTTCAACGTGAGTAAGGAAAGGAAACACCAATGTAGTCCATCTTCATTACAAGTTATTTTATTTTATATGAAATATAAAATCATCCCAGCATCATCCCAGCGTACTAGCAGGGAAGCTATAAGCGTTTCAAGAAAATCCTTTCTTAGGGTGCTTTCACACTAGCGTTTTTTTCAATTCGCGGCAGATGCGGTGAAAAAAACCGCATCTGCCGGATTAACGCATAACCGACACTTGCGGCACAGTTGCAGCAAGCCCCATGCAATGTCTATGGGGCTTGCAGTAAGGGTGCGGCAGATGCGGCAAGTGCGGTTTCGGCACTTGTGGCAGGTGCGGCCGCGAAAAAAACGCTGCTGACTGCGTTTTTTTTGCGGCCGCACCTGCCGCAAGTGCCGAAACCGCACTTGCCGCAGCCTTACCGCAAGCACCATACACATTGCATGGGGCTTGCCGCAACTGTGCCACAAGTGTGTCGGTTGTGCGTTAATCGCGGCAGATGCGGTTTTTTTCACCGCATCTGCCGTGATTTGAAAAAAACGCTGATGTGAAAGGGGCCTTAGTCATTAGAACATTTAAAATGAAACCCCACACAGATATACAAAACAAACCCCACCCCAAGATGTAGCACAATGATACACCTTATAATCAGGAATTAAATCTCAGCCCACAAATATGAAGATTTATATCTGCATGTTCCATGTATGTATACAATTCCTAGAGTTAAAGTTCTAATTTGAGCCATGAGAGTTCCACTGTAATTATTCATGTACACAATTTCACATGCATGAATCTGTACTTTACTGTCGGATATAGTAGGTACGGCGAGTTTTTGGTTTTGACATAACATTAGTCCGGAATTCGAGCGGTTTCCTTATCGATTTCTGGTAGAATTTGTTTTCTATTAGGGCAGCAGAAGGACATAACATATGCACATTTATATTCATTGTGTGCACGGTTCTGGATTCCAATGTCGTTTATTTTTTTTAAATCAAAAACTTTTTTATTGAACTTTTGGTAAACACATGTCAGTAATTTCAATTCAGCACGGCATAAATACAATCATTTTAATATGAACTCCACCCCACCCCCACCCTCCCCATCCCTCGGCAGCAGTACCTCCCTCCATACCCTTCACAAACAATGCAGCAAGGAAATATATGTTGTTTTACCTTAATCTGGCTTCCTCCCACGTCAGCAGCTCATCCTCCCACCCGCACATCTCTCAGAACGTACAGCAGATCTCACAATCCTTTAAACTGAATCTATGGTCCCCATATGATGTCATGCAGGGAATGCTTCCCTCTCTTTTCATAGATGCCCCTTTCTAGTTGTATGATATACTCCACTCGTTTGGAAAACTCCTCGTTAGTAGGAGGGTCAGTCCCAGTCCAATGTTGCGCAATTAATTTCCTAGCACAGTATAATAACGTTGCAATGGCTATTTTCATATTAGACACAACTGGGATCTCCTCCACATACCCCAACAAGCATGTAACAGGATCTCCAGGAACCACACATCCGTACGCCCCTCCAATCATATCCAATACTCCAGACCAAAATGTGGCCAACCTGGGGCACTCCCACATCATGTGGAGTATACCCGCACCGTCATTCCCACACCTAGGACATGCAGAGGTTTCCCTCAGCCCCATTTCATACAGTCGTAATGGCGATCTATATATATGTGGACTACATAGATATGTGACAATCTTGCAGGTTCACTTAAAGAGAGCTTTGGAATATATTCCAAGATGGTCTCCCATACATCGTTCTCAATATGCCCAAGCTCTGCCTCCCATTTATCCCTTGCCTTCAGTGGAAACTGAAGCAAAAATGTGTGCATGAGATCCCTGTATGTGCTCGAGATAACCCCTCTGGTAATCCCCTCCTGGCAGACATAATCAAGGAGCAGGTCCACTTCCACCTTCATATTTTGTGTCTTCCTCTGGGATTTAATGGCATGTTTAACTTGTTCATAATGATACCACTCCGTGCCCGATAGTAAAAATTCTCCCTGCAACTGTTGAAATGGCTTCATATTCCCATTTTCCAAAATTTGATCCATCCGAGTTATTCCTTTGGCATCCCATTCTCTTATAGTCCCAATTTTTTGTAACTCAGGAAGACCATTGTTATTCCATATGGGCGTATACTTGGTTAGTCCCTGTATCCCTCTCACCTTCTTCAATGAATCCCCCTTCCAGGCCTTCCATTACTGGTCTCCCACTCATACAGTGCTCCAGGAGATACCGTGTGGACCCCTTCCCCCCCCCCCGGACATGCCCATCCCCTAAAGTGCTGGCTTTCAGCCGCTAAGAAATACAATTCAGGATTCGGGAGCGCTAACCCCCCCCCCCTCGTCTTGGGCCTGTGAAGCATCTGTAATCGAATCCTTGCCTGTTTCTTGCCCCATACCAGGGTTTTAAACAAACTATTTAGTGACCTAAACCATTTCTTGGAAATCCAGATAGGTGCGTTGTGTAGGATGTATAGTAATTTGGGCATTATAATCATTTTAAGAAGGTTGATCCTCCCCACCACCGTTAAATGCAACTTAACCCAAACCTCTATCTTCTCTCAGAGTTTTTTAACCAAAGGCACAAAATTGACATTCAAGTAATCCGAAATAAGCAGAGAAACCTGCACCCCCAAATATTTAAATACCTCCGTGCACTGCAACTTATTCGCCTCTACATTTCTCTCTGACCACTCCACTCTCCGATCTACTTTGAACAGTACAGATTTGGACCAATTAATCTTCAATCCCGAGATTTTCCCGAAACTTTCCCGAAACTTTCAATGATCCCTCTGGATCTCCAAGAAACAACAGGAGATCATCAGCATACAAAGCAATTTTCTCTTCCAACCTCCTATATTGGAATCCATTGATCTCTCGCTTCTTCCTGATAACCGCAGCCAGCGGCTCAATTGCTATGGCAAAAAGGAGGGGTGACAGGGGGCATCCCTGTCGAGTTCCCCAGCAAGTTGGAAAGATGAAGACACCGCCCCGTTTATTTAAGTTTGGCCGTAGGTTGAGAGTATAGCAATTGTACCCATTCCATAAATCGTGGCTCAAACCCCATCCGCTGCATAACCCTCCACAGATAATTCCACTGTACACTATCGAACGCCTTATGGGCGTCTAGTGAAGCGATTACTCTACTTTTTTTTTTTATCATAAATGGTTTTTATTCAGCAAACTTTTGTAAACAAACTTTTTTTTTTTCTCATATATGATTTTTTATTAACAATTTTCACATATTAACAAGCTGACAATAATATATCATTGGTACAACATAAACAGGGATAGAGAGGGGAGGGTGGGGAAGAGGGGAAACTGGCTGTTTCAGAAAGTATTCGAGCCATAACGTCCAATTAGTCCCGTTTCAAGAGAACATCATTGCTCCACTTCGGTCTGCTTAACAAAGGGTCCCCACAGGTGTTGCAGTAGAAACAGATGCAATCTCTGCAGAGAAGGTCCTGACTGCTTAGTTGCCCCAGGAGTCGTTGGTCTTGAATTTGCTTAATCTCGGTTTCAACTCCCCGGTTAATGTCTCAGGGGCAGTCGTCTTGTCAGTGTAGCGCAAGAGAGAAAGGTTGCAGTAGGGGTTTTCACTCTCAAGCAGCCAGGCGGAAAAACGGTAACGTGGCGCTCTGACATATAAAGTCCAGGAAGGCCTTGATAGTTAGGGGTGGGACAAGGAGGGGAGAATATAGCTACATCTAAGGGGAGTATCAGAAGAGGGAGAGTGGAGAGAGAAGAGGAAAAGGAAAGGGAGAAAGTGAAAAAAAAAAAAAAAAGGAGAAAGATAGAAGAGAAAAAGAGGGATATAGAAACAGCAGTCTCCGGCGATCCATATGCCTATATCAAGGCTGTCGCACGAGAGTCGATGCCGGAGGGGAGGGGAAGGGGACCGGTCTACCCCTGGGCTCAGCCCGTATATGCCACAGGTCAAGGTTCGGGAGACAAATCCTCTCCTCCTATATAGTGAGCCGCTGTGCAAACGGGTGTGCTCCCCATAAATCCCATGCCTCGGCTACGTATTGGCGAGCACCGTGATCTAGCGCCAGGTAATACTCATGACAGAATATGGAATTTATCTTATCAGTAAGGTCATTCATAGACGGGGGGGAAGGTTGCTTCCATTTGAGGTGATACAAGCCCTGGCCGCTGTCAATACATACGTCATTATCCGACGAATCACGGGTGGATATCCCATGACTCCCACATGTAGAACCGCAATCTGCGGCTCCAATGGGATTTTCATTTCCGTGACTGAGTCCAATAACCCAGACACTAGCCGCCAGAACTGTGCCACCTTTGGACAGCTCCACCAAACGTGTGGCAGATCTCCTTCCATACCACATTGCTTCCAGCATAACGGCGAGGCGCCTCTGCTGAATTTCGCCAATTTCTTGGGGCTGAGGTACCAGCGTAGATGAATTTTTTAAAAGTAATTCGACATGATTAATGCATCTAGATGCCTCCCTCACACAATGTATAGCGTCCTCCCAGTCCTCCTCCGTTGCCCCGAAAGAAAGGTCCTGTTCCCATTGGATAGTATAGGAGAGTCTCGGAGGAGCATCTTTTTCAATCAGATCTGTGTACAGGGCTGAGAGGGATTTTGGCGGTCTAGGCACAGCCGTCAGAGAGCGTCTCAGCGCCGAGGGAGTCCGCGATGGACACAGGTCATGAGAGAAGGGGGGGAGCGCACAAGGTGCACAATCTGATGGAAATACAGGAAGGAAGGCTTTAGGTCTGCATATTCGTTCAACAATTCCTCCAGATTGAGCAGTCTAGTCCCCCGAAGAAGATCCGCGAGGGTCTTAGGGCCCTTGCGTTTCCATGATGAGACCGAAAAAGTGGGGATCAACCAAGAAAACGCTTCTAATGGGAAATCTCCAGGAGGAATCTTGGTCCACTTTCCCTGAAGAGAGCCATGAACTGCTAGTAATTCAGAGATTGTATTAAGGAAGTCAAGAGTCTGTAACCCGACTCACCGAGTTCGCCACGAGAAGAGACCGTAAAGATCCTCCCCGGAGCGAACCTTCCTCTATCAGTTTCCATCCCTGAGAGTCCCCATCATGCCACCACTTCCCCGCCGCCTCCAATATTACCGCCCTCCTGTATTTCTCCACATCTGGCACTCCCATTCCACCTTTCGTGAGATGTCTGTATAGTAAGGACCCCTTAACTCTGGCCGGAGTCATCCCCCATACGCATCTAGAGATCATGCGTTGAAGACGCCGTAAGAGCATCCTGGGGAAGTGAATTGGGACGCATCTAAAAAGATACAGGATTTTGGGGAGCCACAGCATCCCGACAGCCTGTACTCTGGCAATCCACGACATTGAATCGAGTGGAAGATCAGCTAGGGCTTTCCCCAGATCAGCTGTGAGACTGTCCATATTTTTCATCGCCATATGTCTGGAGGGGCACAAAGTGAATGGGAAAGAGGCTGTGAGGATGGATGTGTCTCTATCTGATACTCCGATAGGGAGCAGCACTGATTTAGTTGCATTGAGCTTGTAGTATGAAATCCGTGCAAAGCAGTCAAGAGTCTTTACAATCCTAGGGAGGGAGGAGAAAGGGTCTTCCGTAACCACAATGACATCATCAGCGTATAAACCGACGACATGTTTATGACGTCCCACTACAATCCCAGGGATCTCCGGATCCGTTCTCAGAGATATTGCGAGTGGCTCCATGACCAGAGCAAAAATTAAAGGTGACAGGGGGCATCCCTGCCGAGTGCCATTTGTGATACGCAAGAGCCTGGATTTGTATCCAGAGGACAAAACTCTTGCACACGGGTTAGAGTAAAGAGCAAGAATCGCTGTCAAAATAGGGCCCGTAGTACCGAAAGCCGAGAGGACCTCCCTGAGATATCCCCAGTGCACCCTATCAAACGCTTTCTCAGCGTCCAATGACAGAAACACACTGGGGATACCCCTCCTCTCAGCCACCTCTATTAAGTCCAGCATTCTCCTTGTCCCGTCGTTTGCTTGCCTGCCCTGCACGAACCCAACCTGATCATGATGCACTAATGTAGGGATCACATCGCCCAGGCGAGTGGCTAGAAGTTTAGCATATAGTTTGAGATCTGTGTTTAGGAGTGATATGGGTCTGACGTTTTCCGGGCAGTCCTGGGCCTTACCCGACTTGGGAATCGTCGAGATCGTGGCTTCCAGCGCTGCCTCAGGGACACATCCCTGCGCTTGCCATACGTTGAATAGTCGGAGAAGATAAGGCGTGAGGATCTGCCCATATTGTTCATAGTACTCATTGATCAACCCATCAGGACCTGGGGCTTTGTTGTTTTTTAAGCTTTTCAGTGCTTTGTGAATTTCCGAATCAGTGAAAGGGGTGTTTAGCGAGGCCAGCGTGTCGAGCGAGAGAGCGAGAATATTCAGGGTCCCCAAAAACTCACGTATATTTTCTGTGGAAGGTTGGGGCGTCTGAGGGTCTAGGTGAAGATTATATAATTGCTCATAGTATGAGGCAAAAACCTCCACTATATCTGCTGGGTTCCTAGTTAATTTCCCCTCAGCGTCTCGTATAGCCGTCACCATCCCTTTAGTCGTTCTCTTTTTGAGTCTACGGGCCAGTAATCTACCAGCCCGATCACCCGCCTCGTAGTATCTGGTACGCATCTTTCTGAGATTAGTTTCGTGCTGTTTTAGGAGCAGTGCACGAAGGTTGTTGCGGATCTGCATTATCTGCGATGCAAGCGCACAAGACAGTGAGGCCTTATTAAGTGTCTCGAATTGAGACAATTCTGCTGTCCAGTCTTTTAAAAGCTGTTCCCTGCGACGCTTCACAATCGAAGCTTTCTGTATACACAGACCACGTATCACCACCTTGTGCGCATACCATAGCACATCGTCTGGGGTTTGATGCACATCATTCAGGACAAAGTATTCCTTCAGTGCCGCGCCAATATCATCGGCGATCTTCAAGTCAGTCAAGAGACCCGCCTGTAACCTCCAAGATCTCGAAGCTCCACCTCCAACATCAAGAGCCATTTCCAATTCAATCGGGGCGTGGTCCGACCAAGTGATCACACCAATCCCCGATGAACTGCACCTATCCAGTGACAGGTCATTAATCAGAAACAAGTCTATTCTGGAGTAGGATTTGTGCGCCGGGGAAAAGAAGGAATAGTCCCTCTCCTCCGCGTGCTGGTATCTCCAGACGTCATGGAGGTGAAACTCCCGGCAGAGGTCTCCAAGTGCACCTCTGCCCCTAGACACAGGGGATGAGGAGTCAATGCGGGGCTCCATCACCGCGTTGAAGTCGCCACAGATGATAAGGCGTCCTTCAGCCTCTTTTTGAATACGCTCAAATAAGTGTTTCAGAAATTTCGTTTGACCCACATTCGGGCTGTAACCAGTAACTATTGTGTAACGGATTCCCCCAATCTCGCATTTCACACCCACATATCTTCCTAACCCGTCACTGAAGGAAGAGACCAGGGAGAATTGTAGCTTATGGCTGACAAATATACATACTCCTGCCTTTTTCTGAGGAGCATTAGCGAAAAAGCTATGCGGGTAGTCCGCATGCCGGAGTCGCACATTATCAATCTCTAGCAAGTGGGTCTCCTGAAGACACAGGATATCAGCCTTGGAGGACTTTGCTTCCCTCCAGAGGCATGCTCTTTTATTTGGGGAATTTAGACCGTTTACGTTCAATGATATTACTTTCAACGGCATCTCAGAGCCCAAGGGAGACCGGTAAGACAAGAAACAGATAAATTAGAGGTAGAAATGAGATATTGAGAGGGGAAAGAAGAAGAAAAGAAGGGGATGCGTGATGGGAGGAGTCAGGTGGGGGGTAAACACTGCAAAGAAAAAGAGAAAAGAAAGGAAAAGAAGAGAAAAAGATAATGAAAAAGAAAAAAACAGGAAAAAATTTCTCCAGAGGACAAGGGATCTCTCGCAATGGGGGAGATGGACTACCAGTCAGTATACTGAAAAGGGGAGAAAATAGATGCACAAAGGACAGACATCAACATTAATTGTAAACTCACATAGGGATTCCTATAATCAGAATCAGGTCCTTGGGGGGGGGGGGGGGGGGGGGGTTTCACACGGTGTCTCAGTCTCCCCTACTCCTCACTTCTTCAGGGGTAGACAAGAAACCGCTAGAAATTCACTTTTGAACGTACAGTACCTTATGGGTATAAACCCATCAGAGTTCTCCGCCGGCGAGCCACAATATACGGATTCAACATTCCCAAAGAAATATAAACGCACAGATCTATTCCGGGGCAGTCTCCTTCTCTCCGTCGTTCCTCGCAGGACTCTCCCTAGTCGGGTCTGGACGTTGAGGTGTAGAGGCTGTTAGCAGTCGCCACGCTCGGAGAGCTTTTCTCAGCAGGGTCGGTGATGTAAAGGAGTGTCTTCTGCCATCAAACCTGAAGTTGACTGAGGTAGGGGACCCCCAGGCATATGGTATCTCCCTGTCCCTCAACACTCTGCAGCTAGAGGCAAATTCCCTGCACCTCGCCAGCGTCCCTGGAGAGAGGTCTTGATAAATAGAGATGTTCTCGTAGGGGTTAGGTAGTGGTGCACCTCGTCTCATCCGTTTAAACAGCAGTTCGGCAATCCCCGGATATCTCATGTGTACGAGCACATCTCTGGGTACTGACTGAGGGAGATTTTGGGGCTTGGGGATCCGAAATGCTTTGTCTATGGCCAGTTCTGCCGGAGGTAGCTCAGGGAAAACCGCAGCCAGAAAAGCGACAGCAGCCGCTCTCGCGTCCGACGCACCGCTTTCCTCCAACATCCCTCTGATTTTGAAGTTCTTGCGGCGGAGTTGATCTTCCATATGGTTCAATGCCCCGGAGAATGATCCCATCTCGTTGTCTAGTTCTGCATAGTTGTCTGCTAGAGCATTGTGGGCCTTTGCAATATCTCCCATTTTATTCTCTAAGTGTGATGTTTTGGCGGCAAGCTCCCCTATATCTTCTCTCATCGTGCCGATCAGTGCCGCCATGTCTGTCATGAGGGAGGCTCTGAATGTTGCAAGGCAGTCCTGCAGAATCGCCTGAGTAACGGGAGAGTCGCCGCTTGGACCGGGTCCCGTTTCTCTGAGGGTCGGCGGGAGCGCAGATCATGCTGGGGCCGCTCACGCTGGGCCTCATCAGGCGCCATCTTTGTTGGGGAGTCCCGCTGCTGCTCAGTACCAAAGTACTCGGTGAGCCTGTGTTCTGTCCTGCGTTTAGACTGACTCGGTTTAGGCATCTCTCCAGAGTCTCGGGTGGTCCCGGTAGCCGATAGGTAACTTTAGAAGTGGGAAAAGCCGTTCTGTTGCCGAGTATGTGGAATAGCCAGCGGAGCTCTCCTAATCTGCGACCGGCGCCATAAGCAGCTGGGCACGCCCCCTTGTAAACAAACTTAAACGACAATATCACCCATACAAAGTCTGCATATAGCCATTGTGTGAGTCGGCTAAGGGGACTTCCGACATACTCGGACTGTGGTGACAAGAGAAAAAAAAAAAAAGAAAAGTTAGAGCAGAAAATTACAGAAGTTGAGGGGGGCTGGACCAGTAGGGGAGGGGGAATGGGTACATGTGGGGGGGGGGCACAGGAGAGGGGAGGGGTGGAGGAGGGGAGGAGAGAGGGGGGGGAGGGAAGCAACATAAGGGAGGACTTAGGAGAGGTATGGGCTACATGATCTCGATCCATGGGGTAAACCATACAGATACCGTCAACCCCGTGGAGGAAGAGGGACCGCCATGGGGTGCTGAGCCCAGCATCCCCACGCCTCCCCGACATAGCGATTGTGTCCTGCTTCCAGGGCTAAGTGATATTCGTGAGTGAAGATCGTGTTCAGTCTGGCTGTGAGGTCACTCATCGTAGGAGGAGAGGGAGATTTCCAGCACGCTGAGAAGCACTGTCTCGCTGCTATGAGGACAAACGTAGCCGTGAGGCGGGGAACCGGAGGTAAGGTCTCCACTCCGATGTGCAGCAAAGCCATCTGGGGAGTCAGAGGCACAAAAGTATCCATAATGGATCTCAAAAAGTCCTCAACTAGGGTCCAAAACTTTGAGATTTTGTGGCACGTCCACCACATGTGGACAAGCGTGCCCCTGAGACCGCAGTCCCTCCAGCATAGGGACGAGGCATCCCCCCCAAATCTAGCCAATCTGGCCGGGGTCAGGTACCAACGCAGATGTAGTTTCTTGAGCTGCTCGAGGTGGTTAATGCACTTCGTTGCACTTGTCACACATCGAACATCTCCCTCCCAGTCTTCGTTGTCCGCTATGAAGTTTAGCTCTCCTTCCCATCTAGGCCAATACAGAATCGTGAATTGTCTGTCGTCGTCCACTAATCCCGCGTAGAGGTTCGCCAGACCTCTCGTCCCTCCAGGGTATAGTCCCAGGACGGCTCTCATGGGAGAAGGGAAAGGGGCAGACAAGCGAACTTTAGTCCCACCTGTAGCGATGAAGTGCGATACCTGGCATAGTTGGAAGTAGGAGCCCCCCATGGTTGGGTGTTGTCGTAGAAAATCTTCAGTGGAGACGACTCCCGAGGGTCCCAAGAGGTCCGCCAGAGTGTTCAATCCACCCTCCGTCCACTGCGTTAACCGCAGGGATGGGATGTGAACTCGGAGGGTCCCAAGCCTAATCTCCGCCGGAGCAAATGTCCTCCACTCTTTTGGCGTACGTCTCCAAGCCCACAGGAGAGCATCAATCGTCGCCAGGGGACGTCTGAGTCTGGTAGGTCATAGCGCGTCCGCCGTCAAAAAGCACCTCAAAGAGCCTCCTGGCAATTGTGCCGCCTCGATCTGTGCCCACCCAGGGTCACCTCTATCAGCCCACCTCGCACCAAGTGGTTCCAAAAGGGCTGCCCTATAATAAGCCGCCATGTCCGGGACTCCCATGCCACCACCCCTCCACTTCTTAAACATCACCCTCCTTTAGATCCTCGGTCTCTTGCCTGCCCAGATGTACCAATCCACAGCCCGCTGAATCCGCGTTAGAAGACGTGAGGGGATGACCAGCGGTACACATCTAAAAAGATATAGGAATCTGGGCAGCCAAGACATCCGAAAGGCCTGGATTCTCGCAACCCACGATAAGGACTGTAGAGACCGTGGGTCCGAGGCCCCGGTCATGACCTCAACAAGCTATGTTTCTCCTGACTACTTCCTTCATCGGGCACAAGGTAATTCCTAGATAAGGGATACCCCTGGGCGACCATTGAAAAGGGAGAGAGGCCGACAGGCTCACCACCTCCTCCCGAGGTAAATTAACTGGGTACACCAGAGATTTAGAGGCGTTCAGTTTATAATACGAGATTGCTCCATATGATTCCAGCAAAGAGTACTCTCAGGAGGGATACTTCAGGTGAGGTGCACGAGACGATGACATCATCTGCGTACAGGCCCACAGTATGATGCCTGTCACCCACCTGTATCCCCGTAATGCTAAGGTCTGCCCGGATAGCTGCGGCAAGGCTCAATCACCAGGACATAAATCAAGGGGGACAGCAGGCAAGCCTGTCTCGTCCCATTAGTTATATCAAACGGTTCTGAAAGGTAGCCCGAGGAGAAGACTCTTGCAGAGGGGTTAGAGTATAAATTCAGGATGGCCGTAAGGAACGGACCATCCAACCCAAATTTTCGCAGGGTCCTATCGAGGTAACCCCAGTGCACCCTGTCAAACGCCTTCTCTGCGTCTAGTGACAGGAATGCACTGGGGCCCCCCCCCTCTCTGCAAGCTCGATAAGATTCAGCATTCTCCTCGTGCCGTCCCTGGCCTGACCGTCGAGCCACAAACCCCACTTGCTCCGGACCCACCAGCCCTGGGACCACCTCGGCCAACCTCATCGCGAGAAGTTTAGAGTAAATCTTAAGATCAGTGTTCGGCAGCGAGATCGGCCGGCAGCTCCCAGGAAGCTCAGGGTGTTTTCCTGGTTTGCGAATTGTGATTAAAGTCGCTTCTAGAGCCTTCTTCGGGATGGTTCCAGACGACCTTCAGCTACCGAACAATCGAAGTAGATAAGGGGCCAAGGTGGGGCCGAACGCCCTATAATACTCGTTAATGAAGCCATCCGGCCCCGGAGCAGAGCCCGATTTTAGAGTAGCGATGACCTTAAGCACCTCTTCCCTTGTGAATGGCGCATTAAGAATGTCTAAAGCTACCTGTGACAGTGAGGGTAACTGTAATTTAGCAAGGAAATCGTCTATACTGTCCGCTGAGGGCTGTACAGTCTCCGGGTCTAGCCTGAGATTATATAATCGTGCATAGTAGCTTCCCATCCTGATATCCCGTCACTGCCGTCTGCGCTGTCCGTTTCGTCAGTCGTTTGGCCAGGAGTCTACTCGCTCTGTCTCCAAGATCATAGTAGCGGGTTTTCAGTTTGCGGAGTCCCGTCTCGTACTGTCGCAAAAGTAAGGCGCGGAGTTGGGTGCGCACAGTCATGTCATAATCTGGGATGCAAGCTCCCGGTCCGGGTTAGCCTTGTTTAAAGCTTCAAGTGATTGGATCTGGTCCTCTCATTCTCTTCTCTGTCTGTCTCTACCATGTTTACGCTGTGAGGCCCTCTGGAGGAAAAGCCCCCTCATCACCGCTTTATGCGAGGCCCAAATGGTTCCATCCGCGATGCCTTCGATGTCGTTAATCTCAAAAAATGATTCAATATTGGTGCCCACCTCCCCCCGCAAGGTGTGGTCCAAGAGGAGGTCAGGGCCTAATCACCAGCGGCGAGGGCGTTCACCCCCCCCCCCAGGGCCACCTCCAACAACACCGGCGCATGGTCTGACCAGGTGATAACACCCACCTCAGGCCTCCGGCACCATTCCAGGGCTCCATCATCCACCAGGAAGAAATCTATCCTGGAGTAGGAGCCATGGGGGCCGGAGTGAAAGGTATAGTCCCTCTCTTCTGCGTGCAGGTAGCGCCAGATGTCGTGGAGGCGGAATTCCCGAGTTAGAGGGAGAAGGCCGCCCCTCGACTTAGCCGAGGGGGCTGAGGAATCCAGGCGCGGTTCCATGACCGCATTGAAATCACCACTGATTATCAAATGGCCCTCGGATTCCGATTTCAGCTTTGTAAAAAGGGCCCTTAAAAAACTCCTCTGCCCCACATTGGGTGCATAGACGGTAACCAGGGTAAAAAAGACCCCGGGGACCTCACAGACCAAGACCAGGTATCTGCCAGCCTTGTCCGAGACAACCTTCCTACATACAAATTGGAGGGAAGCACTCACCATTATTGAGACTCCCGCTTTTTTTCGGTCGCAATTGGAGAAGAAGGTATGTGGATATCTAGGGTGACGCAGCCGTTGGTTATCACCCTCAAGTAAATGGGATTCCTGCACACAGACTACATCCGCTCTCTTCCGTTGTGCCTCTCTCCACAGGAACGACCTCTTAGCCGGGGAGTTCAGGCTCCTTACGTTCATGGACACGATCTTCAGACTCATCACTGCTGGTCAGGCGCCAAGCCCACCTCTCCAGGGGAAAACAGACAAAGGATCGCACCAGGGGAAGGGAACAAGCAGAGGAGCCCCCCCGGGACTCGGGGGGGTGGAGGGGGAAAAGGGAGGGGGGGTCAGAGGTACAGCGGGGGGTGGCGTCAATGAACAGTTGACGGAGGGGAGAAGCAAAGGACGTCGGAAGGAAAGGCCCGGAACCAGTCGGGTAACCCGGGGGGGGGGGGAAGAGAACTTCGGGCTTGGAACTGGGGGGAACGAAGAGTGAGGGGGAAAGGGAAAGAAGGGAGGGCGGGTAATACAGGCAAAACAAAGAGAAGAGAGAGAAGAAAAAGAAAAGAATAACAATAAGAACTATAATCGCTCACAAAGTCCTGAGCGTGGAGGCAAGACGCCGGAGGGAGAAAAAAAAAAATATGGGAATCAACAATCCGGGGCCCCCTTGGCTCCTCCAGATGAAACACTCGGAGCCACACAAAACACAGGGGGGACCAGGTTACTCCCTCCAGCTCATCGTCCGGCACCTCCCGTGAGAAACAAGCTCAGGTAGGGGGGCCAGGGTATCCCTTTGAGGGACAATGAAAGGTCCAGTAGGCAGGGTTCAGCCACCCGGGTGACAAAGCTGTCGCTTGTTCCCTGCTTCTTAGGATGATTTCACTCGTTCCCTGCGATCTTTAGGGCTGGTAGTTGTCGAGTTGCAGCCGGAGGCGGAGGGGGGCATCATACGCCAGTCTTTCAGTGCCGCTCGTAACTTGGAAGGGGAGGAAAAGTAGTGTCGCGAGCCCCTGTACCTGAAGGACACACTCACCGGCGAGCCCCAGGCGTACTGGATGGCGCGGTCTCGGAGAATGGCACAATAGGGCGCGAATTCCCTGCGCCTCGCCAATGTGCCCAGGCAGAGGTCTGGGTACAGGGACCAAGAGTCATATGGGGCAGCCGTTAATGGGTGCATGCGAAGGGATTGCATCAGAAGGTCTCTCATCCTGGGGGTCTTCAGGTGAACCATAACGTCCCTCGGAACCTCGCGATTAATGCGAGGGGATCTGGGGAGCCGATATATTTTCTCTATTCCCAGGTCAGCAGCATGCGCTTCCGGGAGCACTAGGGACAGGAAGGCTGCACAGTCTGTAACAAATCCTCCTCCCCCTCCTCTTCTGTGATGCCCCTTATCTTAACATTGCCTCTTCTAAGTCTGTCCTCCAAATCATATGTGGTGGCTTTTACCGCCCTCAGCTCCACATTAACATCGTGGAAGACATCCGCCAGCTCGTTATGTGCCACCGCTATCTCTCCCACCTTCCTCTCTAGGTGGTCTGTGCGCTCCCCCAGGGCCGATACGTCGGCCCTGATCTCACCTACTATGCGCCGGGTGTCATCCTCAATAGCTCTGCGCAGTTCATCCAGGAGGCCTCCTATGGAGTGGCGTGTGAGTGGAGCGTGCTCCTCATCCTGGTCGTGGCGGTCACACTCCTGACATCCTCCAGGAGAGCCACGAGACTGTGAGCGCACTGATTGTGAGAAGCGCGGGGCAGGCGAGGAGGGAGCCCCAATCTTGGAGTCCGGGGCCGCAGCACGTTCAGTGGGGTAGAAGTCTGAGCTTTTGCGCGATGCTGCGGCTCTGAGTATTGGATATCGGCATTCCCGGGTAGTCAGGAGGCAGTCTCCAGTAGCTTAGGGATCAGAAGCGGTCGTCAGGCGCCATTAATCACCGGGTTTACGGCCTCCACCGGCGGAGCTCTCCTATAGTGCGACCTGCATGTCTCAGTGCAGGCCACGCTCCCCTCATTAAGTGTGAAAAATTCCTCTACTTCCTCCCCTATTTTTTGAACATTAAGGTGCTGCAGCCAAAATGGGTGCATCTTCCACCCCTCCCTGGTCACTCCACTCCAAGACCCATAACTGACACTTACAACGACAGGGCTATGGTCCGACAACACCCGAGGTAAATATCGTACTTCCCCAATACCACCATCAGCCCAGCTATCTGCCAGGGCCAGATCTATACGTGACAGCGTGCCATGCGAAGCAGAGTGACAGGAGTAGCATCTCTTCCCAGTGTTCCTAGCCCTCCATGTGTCAACTAGACCTAGCTCCTTTATAAGATTACCAAAAACTGTCATGGTGCCCTCCCGTACATTAGCCTGCCTCTTACTGCGATCCCAAAAACTGTCCACTACATTATTAAAATCTCCTAACATTAGCAATGGTAGCACCCTTCCTTTTTCTGCAAATTCCCTCATCACTCTAATTTGTGTGCTAGAATAAGGGGGGGATATACATTGCCACTATACATAATAGTTGTCCATAGAACACCCCTTTAATCGCCACTCCCCGTCCCTCTGGGTCAATATAGACATCAATTTCCTCAAAAGGCGTGGATCTACTAATCAAAACCGACACCCCCCTGGCATAGTTGGAGAAAGAGTGGTACGATGTCTGTATCCATCTTCTATTAAGAATATGAGTCTTCTCGCGTTTCAAATGAGTCTCTAAGAGACACACCACCGAGGCTCCTTGATCCTGCGCACATTTGAGAATCGCTGCCCTTAGTTTTCTCCGACAAGCCCGTGACGTTCCAGCTCATAACTCTAAAAGTACCCATAATACGATGTTAATCACAATTTCTACACATAACCAGTTGCTGCTTCTGCTGTCATCTTCCCCACTGCCAATTCCCTCCCCTCTTCCCTCCCCCCCCTCCAACCTCCCTCTCGTATATGCTCCATGAGAGCTATGGGTTCTCCCATCCCAGCCCCATCTTCCAGGTGAAGTCCTTCTCCCAGATCTTCTCGTATACAAATACACTTCCCCGATCCTGTGTTGCCCCCCTTCCTTCCCGCCGAACATCAAGTCACTTGCCGTAATTTGGTAACAACCAAGTTAAGCCGTCATAAGTAAACCATATTATACCCATAATCATCCTAAAAAATGTGAAAGATCAATGGCATCAAACATTGCCCCCCACCGCCCCACCCTCTAATGAGGGCAGTTGTATAACATATCCGGCTGCAGTAGTTTCATTATCCTTAAGACCACCTTGTCCTCCCCGACCAAACGAAGAGGAAGAACACATACTAGAACTTACACATAAGAATTCAACATTACCCCCTGAAAAAATTAAAAAGAGATAACAAATATAACGTAAATGAAAAATTTGAAAAATGGAAGTAGGGGGCAAAAAATAAAAGACCCCCCCTCCTCTCTGCACATGTTTAAAGCTGTATTAGTTTTAACAGAGCATAAATCGTGTGCCCCTCTATTATTGAGATATTTTCTCAGTTAGCAAAACCACCACTGCAGATCAGCAAAGAGTCCAGATAACTCATGTCCCCAGCCGACCGGTCCTCCTGTAGGTTTTTTCCACCCACAGCCTGACAGGAAACATCATTGAGTACTGGATTCCCAGATCTCTCAAAGTGCGCTTCACTCCGCATTCGCTGCCTTTGCTTCCAATGTCGTTTATAGTGGATATGGCGGGGTGTCTGCTGAGGCAAGATATTTAGCCGGTATCCGACATCAGAGTTGTTCTCTGACTTGGTTTCTAGTAAAATGATCTCCCATTAGAAAGGATTATTATTTCACTTAGTAGCACAATCATTCATTAAAAATGTTTCTACATATCTACTATATAATTGTCTAAGGGTTTTTTGAGTGTGTCTGTCTCCGAAATCGAGCGCCAGACAGAGGCTGCTCATTGGTGCCCGCCTGAGGCAAAGTTCGATTCTCGCGCCAATTTGCAGCCCGGCCAAGGGTGGCCGGCCCGCGCTCCATACCCCGGTCCTCTGCCTTGCACGCGCTTCCTCCCTCCCAGCTCCTCCTGTCCTGCCCG
Organism: Allobates femoralis; assembly: GCA_033576535.1. Lineage (NCBI taxonomy): Eukaryota > Metazoa > Chordata > Amphibia > Anura > Aromobatidae > Allobates > Allobates femoralis. The sequence continues at coordinate 368,877,439 of JARQOC010000003.1, forward strand.
CGCTCCATACCTCCATACCCCGCTCCTCTGCCCTGCCCGCACTCCCACTCCCCGTGGCCCCCCTGCTCCTTATTGATTTGATTTCGCAGTGCACTATACACTGTGAAATCAAATATAAAATAAAAGCAAATGTATTAAAAATAATAAAGATTCTTATACTTACCTCTCCGCCGAGTGACCAGTAACCGGGAGTAGTAGCAGGCCCTTGCATGATGTCAGAATCACACCGGCGTTAGGCACTGTGATCGGCCCGCTCGCGGTCATGTGATATGCGCGTCACATATCACATGAATGTGAGCGAGCCAATCACAGCGCCGAACGCCGATGTCATTCTGACATCATGCAAGGACCAGGGCCTGCTACTACTCCCGGCACCGAGCACTCCACCCTGCCCCCCCCAGCCACCATCCTGTCCCGCTTGCTCCATTCTGCCCCCCCCCCCACCGCCGGCTCCACTCTGCCCCCTGCTGGCTCCATCCTGCCCCCCCGCCTCTATTTGCCCCGCTGCTCCATCCTGCCCCCCCCCCCCCCCCCAGCTCCATCCTGCCTTGATTGCTCCATCCTGCATCCCCCTGCCCCCCCCCCCGCCGTCTTTTTCAATGAAAAAACACAAAAGAGAATGAAGCAAAAAGCAAAACATTGATCATTTCACACAAAACTCCAAAAATGGGCCAGACAAATGTATTGGCACCCTCAGCCTTATACTTGGTTGCACAATCTTTAGCCAAAACAACTGCGATCAACCGCTTCCGGTAACCATCAATGAGTTTCTTACAATGCACTGCTGGAATTTTAGACCATTCCTCTTTGGCAAACTGCTCCAAGTCCCGTAAACTGCCATTTTTAGATCTCTCCACAGGTGTTCTATGGGATTCAGGTCTGGACTCATTGCTGGCCACCTTAGAAGTCTTTTCTAGTGCTTTTGAGGTGTGTTTGGGTCATTGTCCTGCTGGAAGACCCATGACCTCAGAAGGAGACCCAGCTTTCTCACACTGGGCCCTACATTATGCTGCAAAATTTGTTGGTAGTCTTCAGACTTCATAATGTCATGCACACGGTCAAGCAATCCAGTGCCAGAGGCAGCAAAGCAACCCCAAAACATCAGGGAACCTCTGCCATGTTTGACTGTAGGGACCATGTTCTTTTCTTTGAATGCCTCTTTTTTTCCTCCTGTCAACTCTATGTTGATGCCTTTGCCCAAAATGCTCTACTTTTGTCTCATCTGACCAGAGAACATTCTTGCAAAACGTTTTAAGCTTTCTCAGGTAAGTTTTGGCAAACTCCAGCCTGGCTTTTTTATGTCTCGGGTAGGGCTGGGCGATTAATCGAATTAATTCGATTAATTCGCCCCCCTGCTGTGGCCACGATTTGGTTTTAGTCCAAATCGTCAAATTCGATTAAAAATGGCGGCCGGACCGCTGTTTAGAGCACGTGAGGGTGCTCCGGTGCAGCCATCCTCAGTGTAGGATGACGTTCCTCCTCACACCAGGTGCTGGCCATACTCCGGTGTCGGTGCGGCCTCCCGCTGTCTTGTGTGAGGGCCCCGGCAGCGCTCCTCTGCTCTGTGTCACCCGGCACCAGCTCATGTCTGCGGGCCCTTTAAGAGCGGTTGCGTAGCAACGCGTGTATTTCCCGGCCTGCGCCGCTCCGGGCCGGAGGCTGACACTTCCTGATGGCGGAGGACAGACCCGGCACCGCCACAAAACAGGCCGAGGAGCGGGGCTTCCCGGGCATAGGCCGGATCCAGGAGGAAAGATGGTGGGTGCACCGTGCAACTCTGTGTGCGGCCGGGGGCCCCGGGGGTCCCCTGTGTGTGTGTGTGGCCCTCTGGTGTGTGTGTGTGTGCCCTCTGTGTGTGTGTGTGTGGCCTCTGGTGTGTGTGGCCCTCTGGTGTGTGTGTGTTGGTGGGTGGGCCCTCTGGTGTGTGTGTGGCCCTCTGGTGTGTGTGGCCCTCTGGTGTGTGTGTGTGTGTGGCCCTCTGGTGTGTGTGTGTGGCCCTCTGGTGTGTGTGTGGCCCTCTGGTGTGTTGTGTGTGGGCCTCGTGTGTGGTGTGTGTGTGCCCTCTGGTGTGTGTGTGTGTTGGTGTGTGCCCTCTGGTGTGTGTGTGGCCCTCTGGTGTGTGTGTGGCCTCTGGCTGTGTGTGTGTGTGTGGCCCTCTGGTGTGTGTGTGTGTGTGTGTGGCCCTCTGGTGTGTGTGTGTGTGTGGCCCTCGTGTGTGTGTGTGTGTGTGGCCCTCTGGTGTGTGTGTGTGTGTGTGTGCCCTCTGGTGTGTGTGTGGCCCTCTGGTGTGTGTGTGTGTGGCCCTCTGGTGTTGTGGTGTGTGTGGTGTGTGTGTGGCCCTCTGGTGTGGTGTGTGTGTGGCCCTCTGGTGTGTTGTGTGTGTGTGTGGCCTCTGGTGTGTGTGTGGCCCTCTGGTGTGTGTGTGTGTGTGGCCCTCTGGTGTGTGTGTGTGTGTGTGGCCCTCTGGTGTGTGTGTGGCCCTCTGGTGTGTGTGTGGCCCTCTGGTGTGTGTGTGTGGCCTCTGGTGTGTGTGTGGCCCTCTGGTGTGTGTGTGGCCCTCTGGTGTGTGTGTGTGTGTGGCCCTCTGGTGTGTGTGTGTGTGTGTGGCCCTCTGGTGTGTGTGTGTGTGTTGGTGTGTGTGTGTGGCCCTCTGGTGTGTGTGTGTGTGTGGCCTCTGGTGTGTGTGTGTGTGTGTGTGGCCCTCTGGTGTGTGTGTGTGTGTGTGTGGCCCTCTGGTGTGTGTGTGTGTGTGTGGCCCTCTGGTGTGTGTGTGTGTGTGGCCCTCTGGTGTGTGTGTGTGTGTGTGGCCCTCTGGTGTGTGTGTGTGGGCCCTCTGGTGTGTGTGTGTGTGTGGCCCTCTGGTGTGTGTGTGTGGCCCTCTGGTGTGTGTGTGTGGCCCTCTGGTGTGTGGCCCCGGCAGTGCTTCCCCTGTGTGTGTGTGGCCCTCTGGTGTGTGTGTGGCCCTCTGGTGTGTGTGTGGCCCTCTGGTGTGTGGCCCCGGCAGTGCTTCCCCTGTGTGTGGCCCTCTGGTGTGTGGCCCCGGCAGTGCTTCCCCTGTGTGTGTGTGGCCCTCTGGTGTGTGGCCCCGGCAGTGCTTCCCCTGTGTGTGTGTGGCCCTCTGGTGTGTGGCCCCCTGGTGTGTGGCCCCGGCGGCGCTTCCCCATGTGTGTGGCTCTCTATTGTGGCTCCGGTGATGCTTCCCTGTGGGTGTTGCTGGAATGACTACCCTTGTGTGTGGCGGAGGACTGGGCAAGACCCCCAGAGGAGCTATGGGACTATGGGGGAGGAGGGAGGGGGTTTTGTGCAACTTGGGGTCACATATACCCCCTCTCCCCAAAAAAAATCCAATCTGGTCCCTGCTGCACATATTTCACCCCCTGACCTGTCACTGTCCGGTCTGTACCGTCGTGTCACCACCTGTTTTTGCATCTCGATGTGACGATTTTATCACTTTTCAACTTCTTCATTTTATTTTATTCCCCAAATCTCTGCGATTCTATTTATTTAATCCCTTTTTGCTGTAAATCTTCTCATATTCTGTTAGTTCGGTCGTGTGTCCCGTGTGCTTCATATGGTGACCTGACTGGTTCTGGCCGGCAAGAACCAGACACAAGGACCCATTTAGATCAAACGGTTCGTGCCAAAAATATTCTGCACATGGGTGCCATACTGTATAATTGTGTGTAATGTGTATATACCGAGCTCTCCCTCTGCTATATACTATATACCTGCTGTGTTCTATATCCCATCCCCGTCCCCTCCCTATATATTATATACCTGTGACACATGTCACGCATGACACAGACGCATGTCCTATATCCCTTCATATATTCTATACCTGTGTGTCCTATATCCCTCCTCCCTATATATTGTATATCTGTATCCTATATCCCATCCTCCTCCCTATATATTCTATACCTGGGGACCGGGTCCTATATTCCATCCTCCTCTCTATATATATTCTATACTATACCTGGGTCCTATATCTCTCCCCCTCCTTACAGATTATATAATACCTGGGTGACTGGTCCTATATCCCCTCCCTCCTTATATATTCTATACCTGCTGGGTCCTATATCCCCTCGCCTTCCTTATATATTCTATAAATACACCTGTGTTCTATATCCCTCCCCCTCCTTACAGATTATATACCTGTGTCCTATATCACCTCATATATTCTATACCTGGGTCCTATATCGCCTCCCCTTCCTTATATATTCTATACCTGGGTCCTATATCCCCTCCCCCTCATAGATTATATACCTGGGGAACCTGCTCCGTTCAGTTTTTTCTCTTTATTCATCAAAGAAAAGCAAAAAAAAAAAAAAAAAAAAAAAAAAAAATAGAAAAAAAAAAATCGAGATTTAAATCGAAAATCGTCCATAGGTTAAAATAAAATCGAGATTTTGATTTTTCCCAAAATCGCCCAGCCCTAGTCTCGGGGTAAATGTGGGGTCTTCCTGGGTATCCTACCATACAGTCTCTTTTCATTCAGACACCGACGGATAGTACAGGTTGACACTGTTGTACCCTCGGACTGCAGGCCAGTTTGAACTTGTTTGGATGTTAGTCGAGGTTCTTTATCCACCAGCCGCACAATCTTGCGTTGAAATATCTCGTCAATTTTTCTTTTCCGTCCACATCTAGGGAGGTTAGCCACAGTGCCATGGTCTTTAAACGTCTTGATGACAGTGCGCATGGTAGACACAGGAACATTCAGGTCTTTGGAGATGGACTTGTAGCCTTGAGATTGCTCATGCTTCCTCACAATTTGGTTTCTCAAGTCCTCAGACAGTTCTTTGGTCTTCTTTCTTTTCTCCATGCTCAATGTGGTACACACAAGGACACAGGACAGAGGTTGAGTCAACTTTAATCCATGTCAACTGGCTGCACCCCCTTTTTTATGTTTGGTGTGGAATTAAATCCAATTTGGCTTTAGGACAATTCTTTTTGTGTTTTTTCATTGAAGACAAATTAAAAGAAGATAATAATACCAAATAATTTGTGATTACAATCATTTTCAGGAAGAAACTGAGTATTATCTGACATAATTGCAAGGGTGTCAATATTTTTGGCCACAACTGTATTGCATATGCTATGGCACTGTCCCAATTCCCTCCTTTTGGATAGTAGTACTGAATCGTATTGGGATGATGTATGGATCCTATACCTAGACACCTACTGACATGTATATTAAGGTATGTTGAGGACATACAAATAGACAATACAACCAAAATATCTATTGCAAGATTATTGTTTATTGCCAGAAAATTGATAGCAAAGTACTGGATTAGAGAAGAGCCCCTGTCCAGACGCGAATTCATTGCCCAAACGAATTATATAATTCAACTGGAAAAAAAAAATATTTACACTAAGAGGAACAAACAGGAATATTTCAATACATTTTGGAAACCTTGGGTAGATAGGGTTTAATTAGATTTGCACCAAAATATTATAGTGTTGTGTAATGCAAAGAAACTGGTGTGATAAGGTGTTATTTGCAAACTATAGTAATAGGTAAATACTGTTTGATATTGCTGTAATAGTGAAAGCGTTGTTTGTACAGAGGAAAGTGTCCATAGGTGGGTACAGCAATGGGGAGGGGGAGTTAATGTACTGATGTACAATGATCATTGATAAGTAATCTCTGTTTCAAATTTGGGTATGTTTAATAAAAAGTTATTGGATTAAAAAAATGTTTACTCTCACTATATGGTCCAATACACATGAGAGAACATGAATATACTGATTTATATGGGGGGCGTGACCGGGACGCACATGGAGCTGGTTGCACTTCACTGAGCTCCTGCAGATAATCTGGCAAGCGGCGCTAAATATCGGCCATCCGGACCCTGTTCCACGCTGTATCACCTGCGATCCTCCCAGAGAACCTCCAGGTATGCCAAAAGCCAGGACTAAAAAGGGCACAAGCGAGCAGAGGCTCACAAACTTCTTTATGGCTGGACAGCAGCAGCACACTCCCAAAATGGCGCTGACTCTTAGATCTGCAGCCACCCGGACCCACACATCTCATAGCCCTGAGGGAAATGTGGAGGAGGAGGAAGATATAGATGAAACCCCGGTGACACAGAGGATCCTGAAAACTATGCTGAAAACTATGCTGAGCTCCCTGAGGCGGTCGCTCCAAGCTGATATGAAGGACATGATGGAGGAATTTAGTCAGGAGCTCTCCTCCCTGGGAGACAGAACCTCACATATAGAGGAGAAGCTGGGAGAGTACGCAGCAGCCCATAATGAACTTGCTACAGATTATGCACAGATAGAGGGAGACCTTAAGCAAGCACAGCTTAAAATCTGTGATATGGAAGACAAGCTGCGCAAAAGTAACATAAGGATCAGGGGCATTCCAGACCCGCAGGATAATGAGGATCTCCCATCTATAGTGCAGCCACTTCTCCAGATGATACTACCAGATGCCTCACAGGGAGATTTAGCAGTGGAGAGATCTTTCAGACTTCCAAAGCCCGTTCACATTAATAAGGCTCTCCCTAGTGATATTCTGATTGCTTTCTCCAAACCCAGCATTGCTGAGACTGTTTTACGAGCAATGAGACAGACTCCCAATTTATCAGCCCCATATATTGGAGTAACAGTGTTCCCGGACCTATCTGCAGGCACCCTAGCCCGGAGGCGGGAGTTTGCACCATACTGTAAACTTCAAAGAGACAGGGGAATTCAATATAGCTGGGGCTCACCAGTCCATGTCTGGTTTCAGTATAAAGGTACTGCTCAGGTGTTTCACTCTCCCAGCTGTTTGGGTAAAGCATTAAAAGACTGGAATCTGGTCCCGAGCTCCGAGAAATACCCACAACGTTACAGTCCAGGATCATCATCTAAGAACCGTCTGATGGTGCAGGAATAGGAAAAGGCTGGTTGATTCTCCATACTGACTTAGGCCAGTCAATCTGCGGGCCTCAAGGCCTTATTTTTCTTTTTTCTATTTCACCTTATCCCCCCCCCCCCCCCCCCCCGATATCTGGACTACCTAAAACACTATCGGAGGGTAGTATACCTGGAGACTCTTTCATTCTATCCAGAGTAAATGGGGATGGGCTTGCCCCCCTTGGTGGGAATTTTCCCATCTAACAATGTTGGACGTTTTTTTTATTATTTTTTTATTTTTAGCTCTTTTTTTTTTCCCCAGGATTGTTTGCCATGTCTCTTTCCCACCCTTCCCCTCTCCCTACTCCTTCCCCTCCCCTTTCCTTTTGCAGGACCTACTTAGCTATGAGACCAAAGGGAATAGTTTGTAATCAGTGGTGGTACAGCATGCAGATAGTTTACTCTTTACTTTTGCCATGAGTATAACGGGACTTACACTTAATGTTAATGGTTTGAATTCTCCTGGCAAGAGATCTCTGGTCTGGCGCCACCTACTACATGATCGTAAAGATATTTTCTTACAGGAAACCCATTTGCTGTCACATGATACACATAGAATGGCCTCCCAGACATACCCACATCAATTCTTTGCATTGGCGCCCAAAAAACAAGCAGGTGTTGCAATACTGATTCATAAGCGAGTGGCATTTGTGTTGCGGGAGGTGTTCCCGGATCCAGAGGGACGATATCTAATAGTTGTGGGCACTATTAATGGAGTGTTGTATTCGTTGATCTCGGTGTATGCCCCTAATTCGGGGCAGGTGACCTTTATCCGTGCAACGCTAGACAAACTGCTTCCCCAAGCGTGCGGACACGGTGGGTGGTGATTTTAATGCTCCTATGGACAGGATGCTGGATTGCTCACGGTCTTCGATGGCTAGACGGGGACTGGGACCTCTGATCTCGTCCTATATTTACACGATGTTTGGCGTTACTTACATGGTAACGAAAGCGATTATACCTATATGTCGTCTAGACACGGCACGTGCAGTCGAATAGATTTTTTTCTGGTGGGTGATGGTCTCCTCCCCAAATGCTTGGGGGGTAGAGATTGGATCCATCACGTGGACGGATCATGCCCCAGTCTCCGTGGCAGTCGCAGACTCTCTGGCTGTCTCGCTACCAGCCTTGTGGAGGCTCAATGAAATGTTGCTGTCCTCCCCTCAAATGTAGAAGATCTTACCCAACAGATGAAAGAGTTTTTCCTGCTGAACGATGATGAATCTGTGACCCCGGAGATTTTGTGGTTTACCCACAAGGCGGTCATGCGGGGAGCTCTACTGAAATTGGCTGCTTATACTAAAAAAAAAAATATAACCTGGAACTGCAAACCCTCGTTCGGCAGATTGGATCTTTAGAATCTAACTATAAACGCTCCCCTTCGGATAACCTACGAGAGGCCCTTTTGCAACTACGTCACAAGCTTCGAATTCTGATGCTTGCGAGGGTTGAAAACAATTTATTGAAAGTTAAGGCTAAATATTATAGTATGGGAGACCGGGCGGGCGCTCTCCTGGCTCGCCGGGTTAAAAAAACAGGAGACGCAGTCCAAGATTGCCCAGTTAATAACTCCACAGGGTACACAAATCCGTAACCCAATACAGATTGCAGAACAATTTAAGCTCTATTATGAAAACCTGTATAATCTTCGAAATTCCACTGATACTCCCCAACCCACAACGGAGACTAAACGTGATTTTCTGGAAAGGGCGGATCTCCCTGCTCTTACGACGGCACAGATATCCTGGCTAAACTCCCCATTAACAGAACAAGAGATTCGAAATGTGATCCGATCAGTGAGGAAGGACTCTGCTCCTGGCCCGGACGGCTTTACGTATCGGTACTTCTCAGTATTTGAAGACGTGCTTACACCACGTTTACTGAAGGTCTTTTCTTACTGGCAGGATCAGGGAAAAATTCGCAGTGAAGGGTTACAGGCTATTATCTCGACAATTCCCAAACCAGGAAAGGCCCCCACGTTACCCGGTAACTACAGGCCGATCGCCCTCCTTAACTGCGACCTAAAGCTTTACGCCAAAATATTGGCCACTCGTTTGCAAGTGGTCCTCCCCTCCCTCATTGCATTGGACCAGGTAGGATTTGTGCCTGGTAGACAGGCGCGAGATGGGACAAGGAGAGTGATTAACCTCTTAGAGGTGATGGAGAGAGGGGGAGATCCAGGAGCTTTGATCTCCCTAGACGCGGAGAAGGCATTTGACCGAGTGCACTGTGGGTACCTTAGTGCAGTACTGAATAAATTTGCATTAATAGGCCGTTTTTATACTTCTATAATGGCCCTGTACTCTGCCCCTAGTGCCTCGGTCCGTGCCTCTGGGTTCATCTCGTCGTCTTTTCCCATCACAAATGGCACCCGTCAGGGTTGCCCTCTCTCTCCGCTCATATTTGCCTTGGTGATGGAGCCAATGGCTGCTATCATCAGGTCAAATCCTGCTGTGACGGGAGTATCTTTGGGAGCAGTGGAACATAAGATTGGCCTGTACGCCGACGATGTGATCTTTATGTGCACAAATATAGATACGACTATACCGGCAATAATGAAGGTCTTGGATGATTTCACCAGAGTGTCCTATTATAAATTGAATTTAACTAAGTCGGTGATATAGCCGATTAATATCCCAACTACTATTCGAGAAACGTTACGCCAGAAATATCCCTTCACTTGGGCCCTTACTGGATTTACGGGAATAAAAATAACTACTATAAAACGTATATTACAAACTAACTGTGACGTACTGATAAAAGATCTATCGGATCTCATCTCCTCGTATTCCTCCATACAACGGACGTTGATGGCAAGAATACAGCTAGTTAAAATGACCCTCCTCCATAAAATTTTATACTTGCTCCGGTGTTTGCCCCTGTATTTCCCAGTTAGGCAAATCACTCGAATCCAGACTTTATTAAATAAATTTATCTGGAACAAAGACCACATAGAGTGGCGGACAAGATATTGGTCCTGACTAGACAGTTGGGGGGTCTGGGAGCTCCAAATATACGAGCATACTACAGAGCAATTCTCCTTGAAATAGCGCAGATCTGGTGGACTGGCCATATGGGACCCTTATGGCATCAGATTGCGCACTGGAGTGCGCCTAGACATTCCACCAGACTACTGCTGGAGACTCAGCTTCTACATGGCAGGGAGCCCACTGGCTTACTACGCTCTATGCAAGCTGTATTGAAAATTTAAGGGTTAAGGGTGTCACACCTGGGTTTTTTATACCGGTATATCTCTCTAAATGCTCTGGAGGATTCGATTGACTCATTATCCCTACATGCTTGGAGGAGAGGAGGAATTAATTCTCTCTCCGATATAGCTGATAATGTAATTATGAAGCCCTTTGACTCAATAATATCACGATACTCAATACCACGCACGATTTTCTATCAATACCTACAAATACGTCACTTGCTTTCTATCACGGCGATCCACAGGGAGGAAAATAGGGAATGGAACACTGCTATACAAACATACTATAAACAGAATACGATTGTTCAGCACGGTATATCGGTTTTATATAGAGCTCTTGTGGAACATAACTGTACTGGCAAACTGCCCTATATGGAAAGATGGGAGTCCAGGCTTTCGTTCTCTGCCACTTTGGAGGAATGGCGCGATGCAGCGCAGCACGCTGCCACATATAGTACCTGTATAGGCCATCTAGAACAAGCAAAAAAAACTCCCTTGATTGGTATTTGACTCCAGTCCGCTTGGCTGGCTTTAAGGGAAGGTCGCCTCCAGCTTCTCCAAGGTGTTGGAGATTATGTGGGGGTATAGGGTCGGCGACTCATGTCTGGTGGTCTTGCCCAGGAGTGGTTCCTTATTGGAGCAGAATAGAGAGGCTACTTAAAGACCTGATGGGTCTTCCCTGCACTCTGACCCCTCAGCTGGCACTTCTGGGCATTGGCATAACAGACTTTCCCCGTACTTTACGACCCATTCTAACTAATGTTCTAGTAACAGCCCGAATATGCTTGGCTTCTAATTGGAAGACCCCTTCGATACCTACTCACGAAGATCTTATAGGGAAACAATCTCCACTTTCGATATGAGCTGACTTTAGCACATGACCTCTCTCGCAAGACGAGGATATTGAACTGGTAGGACCCCTGAGTTGAGTCGATTTACAACACTGTTCAGATTTAAGATCATTGACAATGTGTATAAAATCCTGACGCCTCACTCCCGATAACATTTGAAACGAGCGGTGAATGTTAGGATTGGATATACAATCTTAACAGTACACTAAGTAATAAATGCTGTGGAACATATGATTCTCCTGCTTTCCCACTGTGTATAACCCTCCTCCCCCTTCCCCCCCTTCCTTCTTGAATATCCATGACCTCTTATTTATTATTTGATCCCTTGATTCCTGTTCTGATACAGCTATATATACTGCATCTAGCTGTCTTTGTTTTATTGTTGTACATTTACTTTGTTTAAACCAATAAAAACACAATCGTTAAAAAACAAAAACAAAACTGATTTATATGATTTATGTGTGCTGTGTGTTCAGTGTTCTACATCATGTTATACTTTCAATCCATGGTATGGTTTGATCTTATATTCTATATTATTTTTGATTGTGTATTTTGCTGCATTTTTGCCATGATATGATCTAGAAGTTTTTCTCTGTGCATTGTACACTTCCTATCAAAAGTCTCTCTCATTACATGTCTAATATATATATACGGTAGAATACGTGAATATACTGAATTATGGGTACTATATGTCTAATGCTATACATGGTGTTACAGTCGCAATCTATGGTATGATTCACTTTTATACATATGTAAAAAATTATCTTCGATGTGTGTACATAATTTGCAAATACTCTTTCGCAATGTGATATATATTTCAGTACAACTAAAGAAGGATTTTTGTGTATTCACTGAAAAATCTTTCTCTGAGACTTCATTGGGAGACACAGACTATGGGTGTTATGCTTTTTGTCTTTAGGATGCTGACAATAAGTAGACAAAAAAATGTTAGCCCCTCCCCTGCAGCGTACACCCTCATGCTGACTCAAGCAGAAGCCAGTTTGAGGACCAAGCAGTAGGAAGTAAACAGAGAAACACATCACATTATAGCCTGTACCGACAACTCAAGGAACGGAGGTAACTCAACATACTTGCAAGAGATGGGTGCTGTGTCCCCAATGAAGTCTCAGAGAAAAAGATTTTTCGGTGAGTACACAAAAATCCTTTTTCTCTCGCCTTCATTGGGGTACACAGACCATGGGACGCCGAAAAGCAGTCTCTGAGTGGGAAACAAGAAATGCGCACTGAATAAAAGTCAGAACTATTAACTGCAAACAATAACCAAGAACAAGAGACCGCACTTACTTCCCTCAGAGGCGAACTACCGCTGCCTGCAGGATCTTACATCCCTGGATTGCGTCTGCCGAGGCCTGAGTATGGACCCTGTAATGCCTAGAGAAGGTGTGTAAGCTGGACCAGGTCGCTGCCTTACAAACCTGAAGAGTTGACGCCTGATGACTGATGGCCTAGGAAGCACCTACTGCCCTTGTGGAGTGCGCCTTGACACCCCGTGGGGCAGCTCTTCCTTTGAGTTTGTAGGATTCTTGGATCGAGGATCTTATCCAACGAGCAATCGTGGACTTAGAGGCCGGCATCCCTTTCCTAGGGCCCTCAGGAAGAACAAAGAGTGCGTCCATTTTCCTGAACGGGGCAGTACAGGAAATGTACCATCGAAGGGCTCTGACAAGATCTAACGAATGTAGGGAAACCTCTCTACTGTGTGACGGTGCCTGACAAAATGAAGGCAGCACAATCTCCTCATTCAAGTGAAAAGGAGACACCACTTTATGAAGAATATCCGGCGAGGGCCGGAGAACCACCTTGTCCTGGTGAAAGACAAGAATGGGCGATCGACATGAAAGTGCTGCCAGCTCAGAAATTCTTCTGATGGAAGTAATCACTATTAGAATAGCTACTTACCATAAAGATGTGAAAGTGGAATCTCCCTCACGGGTTCGAAGGGAGGTCCTTGCAGGACGTTCAATACCAGATTAAAGTCCCAGGGCTCAAGGGGGCCAATAAGGAGGTGATAGATGGCAAACTCCTTGAATGAACATCTTAACCTGGGGACGTGAGGCAAGTCGCTTCTAAAAAAAAAATAGAGAAGGCGGAGACCTGTCCTTTCAAGGAACTCAAGGTAAGACCTGCGTCCAGACCAGATTGAAGGAAGAACAAAACCACCGGAATGGAGAAAGCTAGTGGAGAATGACCACGATCTCAGCAACAGGAAAAAAAAAGTTTTACAAGTGTGGTGGTAAATTCATATGGAAGACAGCTTTCGGGCTCTGATCATGGTGTTGATTACTTTGGGTGAAACCGGCCTGTGTTAAGACCCAGGTCTCAACAGCCAGGCCGTCAAACTAAGAGCCCGAGTTCTGGTGGTAGAGGGGGCCCTGAGACAGTAAGTCCTGTCAATCAGGCAGCCGCCAGGGACTGTCCACAAGGAGCTGGACTAGTTCTGCATACCATGGACAGCGGGGCCAGTCTGGGGCAATTAGAATGACCATGATCCGTTCCGATTTTATCTTTCTCACCACCCTCGGCATTAGTGGAAGGGGTGGAAAGATGTACGGAAGGTTGAAGTCTCTCCACGGAAGGATGAGAGCATCCGCCCCTATGGCTAGCGGGTCGAGAGATCGCGCTATGAATGCTGGGACCTTGGCGTTCAGCCGAGACGCCATAAGGTCCACATCAGAGTCTCCCACTGGTCGCAGATCTGCAGAAAGACCTCTGGATGAAGGGACCATTCGCCTGAAGCGAGGCCTTGACGGCTGAGAAAGTCGGCCGCCCAATTCTCGACGCCGGAAATGTGCATCGGCGAGATTACCGAGTGGTGATTCTCTGCACAGCGAAGGATCCTCTGAACCTCACGCATGGCTGCTTTGCTGCGGGTTCCCCCTGGTGGTTTATGTACGCCACAGCCGTGGCATTGTCAGACTGTACCCAAATGGGTCGACCCGCTAGGAGGTGATGGAAGCTGCGTAGTGTCCGGAGGACGGCCCTTATCTTCAAGATATTGACCGGGAGCGAGGTCTCGGAGGAGTTCCACCTACCCTGGGCGGTGTGATGAAGGTACACCACACCCCAGCCGAGGAGACTGGCGTCGGTGGTGATCACTCTCCAGTGAATCGTGAGAAAGGATTTTCCCTGCTCCAGGGAGGACCAAAGGGTCCACCACACTAGGGAGCATCTGACATGAAGACTCCAGTGAAACTTCCGATCCAGGGAGAGAGGACTCTGATCCCAGGTGGCTAGAAATGCTAGTTGGAGGAGGCAGAGGTGGAGTTGGGTCTCCATCGCCGCCACCATCATTCCCATGACTTTCATCGTGAATCGAATTGAGTGCGGTGTCGGACGTCTGAGCGCAAGGGCTCCCTGACAGAGAGTTGTCAATTTGTCTGATGGGAGGAAAATCAGTCCCCGGCAGGCATTGAAAATCATTCCCAGGAAAGGTGAGGCGCTGAGTCGAGGTTGGAGAGGGTTTATCTAGATTCACGATCCATCCCAGTCAAGAAAGAGTGTCGATAGAATCTGCACGCTCTCTGTACAGTCCTGGAAGGATGGGGCCTTTATTAGAAGGTCGTCCAGATAGGGAATGACTACAACGCCGTGGGCATGTAAAATGGTCATGATGGCAACCATGACTTTGGTGAATACTCTGGATGCCGTGACCAGGCCGAATGGGAGGGATGTGAATTGGAAATTATCCGACTGTACTGCGAAACGGAGGAACCTTTGGTGGCCAGGAAAGATGGGAATATGGAGATAGGCATCCTGGACGTCGAGGGACGGCAGGAATTTTCCACTATCCACGAAAGCTATCACTGACCGAAAAGATTCCATCCAGAAGGACCGGACTTTGAGGTATTTGTTGAGGAAATTTAAATCTAAAATAGGACGGAAGGAGCCGTCCTTTTTAGGAACGACAAAGAAGTTGGAGTAGAATCCCTTGAAGCGGGACGGGCATGATCACACCGGCTTGCCGAAGGGAGTCGATCGCCGATGAAACGCGCAAGCCTGCGAAGTGGACTTTGGGAGACGGAATTTGCAGAATCTATTTGGAGGTCAAGCTGCAAACTCTTTGTGGTACCCACAGGATACGAGGTCCCTGACCCACTTGTCCTCCACTAGAGAGAGCCAGACTTGGCTGGAAAACCGCCCACTCTGGTATGGCTCTCCGGAAGGTGCCACGAGTCATGAGGATTGAAACCGTCGAGACCGCGATCCCTGGTTTCTGTACTGTTTGAGACGAAAGCGTCAGGAAGGATTCATTTTGCAAGACGCCTGGTTTAGTTTGTCTTTGAGGGGAGACCTGTCTGTGAGGTGTGCCATCCGCTAAAGGATCGAAAGGGATGAAAACGAAATGGCTGATGTTTAGAGACATACTATTTGGGTTTGAGACATTCCATTTGTTTTTGAGTTATGGGAGGGAGGTACTCTTACCCCCCCTTCCCTCGTGTCTGAATTTAGTCTATCAAGGCCTTCTCCAAAGAGACGACCGCTCTGGTACGGGAGTCCGGTCAGGGATTTTTTTTTGGAGGGGCCGTCCGCATTCCAGTTCCTGAGCCAGAGGGCTCTGCGGATGGTAATCATATTGCTAGCTGCTTGTGCCGTGCAATTTGACGCATCAAGAGAGGCATTGATCAGAAAAACTCCGGCTGCGGAGAACTGATTCACGTAGTCAACAAGGTCCTGTGGAAGGGATCTCCCTGTGGAGAGAGGCTGCCCAAGACGTTAGAGCCTTGGTTACCCAGACTGAGGCAAAAACAGGTGACAGAACCGAATCGGCTGCCTCAAAAGCAGACCGGGAAAGGGTCTCAATTTGCTTATCTGTGGGGTCTTTAAAGAGGACCTGTCACCAAACCAGGCATGGTGATCTAATTACAGCACTGGATACAGCATGTCTCCAGCATGCAGGCAAGGGGTCCCCAGCACTTGAGCAGCCCTGTACCCCGAGATAATACAGTTAGAAAACTTACATGCTGCAGACAGGGAGAGAATGATTGGCAGCGGTGGGCAGATTACATATTCAGGGGGTGTGAATCTGCCCTTGGCTGCAGCCCCTAGCCACCTCCTTAGTGGCTGCAGGATTTAAGTTTTCTAAGTGTATTATCTCGGGGTACAGGGCTGCTCAAGTGTTGGGTGACAGCTTGCCTGCATGCTGCAGACATGCTGTATCCAGTGCTGTAATTAGATCACCATGCCTGGTTTGGTGACAGGTCCTCTTTAAGGGACGACCCGTCCGGTAAGGACAGAAGCGTTCTTGGTGGACAGCCTTGAAATAGCGGGGACCACAAACGGGGAGGAAGCCCATTCCTTGCACAATTCGGCAGAGTGTGCATCCAGTAAACCTTTTATCTGGATGTTCCCTATGCCTCTGTAGCATGTCTTGAAACTCGTCATGGTTAGTAAAGACCCTATGCGTCTAGATTTCTTAAAAGAGATCAAGAGTTCCTGTGTGGTGGTAAATTCGTCCTCCACCCCTAGCGTTTGGTTAACGGCCGCAATGAGGTCGTCGACCATTGCGCAGTTGTCAGAGGAATCTCTATCAATAGTAGTGTCATCCTCGGGTGCAGAGTCTGAATTCGATATCTCCCCTGGAGAACGGGGACCGGATTCCAGGGCCACTGGCACTGAGGGCTGAGAAGGACTGGGGAATGAACTCCTATGTCCCCTCTTTCTAGCCTGTTCAGTAACTCCAACTAAAATATGACCTTGATCAGAAGAGGGATTCCAGAGAGTGGGATGGTCCTCTGGAGTGCTCGTGGAGAGTCCCGCTGGATTGGGAAGAGGTTTTAGTGCCCGAGTGATGGTTTGGGAGAGCATCTGGGATAAAGATGACACCCACTCGGGAAGGGGGGGGGGGGAACAGGTCTGCTGGGCCCTGGTTCAGTTGGTTGTTGGTCACGCTCTAGGGCACAGGTCTGGCAGTATGGGCTGGAGTGACCCTGGAGCAGTCTTGGCTGGAATGTTACACAGTTAACATAAATATTAGTGTACTCCTTGTAGGGCATGATTATATTGTGGTGCTGCAGGGAAGGGCTAAGTGTCTGCTAAGTATCAGCCTTACCCGTCCTGCAGATCGTGGACTGCTCAACCTCAGACGCAGGCCGATGTAGCTGATCTGTGCCTGTGGTCACTGTGTCCCCAATTGCTGCTGGCTTCAGTCCTGAAGAGAGGAACACTTAAGTTGTGGTCGTCTGGCCTGCTTCACAGCCAACTGCACCATTCTCCTCTGCCCCATTAGGTAGCCGGCCAGTGCCCGAAATGACTGCTGTTGCCCTGTGAGGGAATGTGCTGGGGAGTTGCCCATAGCAAAAAGGGTGCGCAGGAACTTTCGTCCTGTGCGAGAGGCGCACAAAGGTCCGAAATGTTGGCCGATAAGTGGGCGGAGCCGTCCGAGTGCAGGCCTCAGGAGCCGGGGGTCTAATTCGCAGGCCCCCGGCCGAGGGTCTGAAGAGGCAAGGGCAGAGGAAGAGCCGCGGCACAAGGCCGCAAAAGCTGGGGACTAAATTTTTACGGTCTGCCGGCCAGTAGGCTGTTGTTTCTGTCGGCGCCGCTACACCACCGAGGCCGTAGTTACCGACCTGACGGCCGGGAACCACTGCCAGTGGCGCCCCTGGTGTAAGGCCCTGCCGCAGACACATGCCGTGGATACTGACCGAAGGCGTGTGTCCCGGCTGGAAGAAAGCCACTGACAGAGCTGCTGTTCTCTGCCCCGGTGCTGAAGTGCGGTGCATGAAGTGTTCTCCCCGCTGAGAGAGCGAGGGGAGGGAGGGCAGGCATCTAAGGCTCAGGGTGAGTCTGTGGAAGGGTGGGGGAGCCTCCTCATCCCAGCACCCTCACTCCACGACCAGAGGGGGGAAGGGGGGGGGGGGGAGAGGATTAAAGGGCACACTCAAGCTCACAGTACACTCTATACGGCAGGGGTGCTGAAGCGAGGTGCTGACACGGACAGCTGGATTACACCAGCTTGGCGTCTGGGCACCTAAGGGTACGGACACCCCAAGGGCACTAAGAGGACGACACTGAAAGTGCCTCACAGTTGTTGAATGCGGGCGAGTTGTAAAATAAAGAATAATGAAGAAAAATAAAAATAAAGCAAAAATTAAGCTATCAGGTGTGCTCTGAATTAAAAGGTTTTCGACTTCCGGTTCCGGCGCCGCCATGACCAGCCGCATCTAACAAAGCTCCGGGGCCCGCCGCGGCAATCCGGCCCCATCCAAGCGCTCTCTACACACCCGATTCTCCCCGGACAGCCGACTGGTAACGGAGAGGCGGGACACCCTCCTGAGGCAGTGATGGACCGGTATGTGATGCGGACGGGAGGTAGCGGTCGGTCTCTCCCGCAGCATGAGGCCGCGGAAGATGGCGCCCAGAGCGCGGGCTCTGTGGATGAGCGGGAATGCAGCCCCGAACGGGAGGTAAACGACTCGCCCGGGCACACTGCTGAGGGGCTGGAAAGCGCTAAGTGGAGACAGCATGATGTGCTAGTTGGTTGCAGGCAGAAGGACAAATCAGACCAAGTCAGTGTGGGACAGCTGGGCGCTCCGGAGGACAAGTCACAGGGTCAGGCAGAGATAATGCTGGAGGACAAAGAACAGGAGACCCACATAAGAAAGAGGCAAGAGGTGCAGATACAGCCAATAGACTATAAAACACTGGCCAAAGAACTGGCCACACATATGGCTGACGAGTTTAAAACAGTAATAGCTGATATGGTGGCTGCATCCACTATAGAGTTTAAGAGAAAAGTAGAAGCTCATGACCAGAGATTAAAAGAGACAGAATCTAGAATCGGTTCGGCCGAAGACAGAATACTAGAGCTAGAAGATCAAGTAGAGACACTGCAAAAACGTTCTGAGTATGCTTTCTCAAAATTGGAAGACTTAGAGAACAGGTCACGACGGAGCAATCTCAAAATAGTGGGCCTGCCTGAATCTATCCCAGCAGACCAGCTTGTGGAGATCTTTGAAGTAGATCTCCCCAAAGCACTGGGCCTACAACACAGATGTAAAACAGAACGTACCCATAGACTTGGGCCACCCAGAGACAATATGAACACTACAGCAGCTGCCTCAAGTAACCCTCCCCTCTCTGGAATTTCTAACAATAAGCCACGACACTCTATTGCAAAATTCCTAAACCACATAGACAAAGAAGAAATACTCAGGGCTTATAAGGCCAGAAAACTTCCTCTGTCACTGCATGGCCAAAGAGTGTTAGTCTTTGCGGATTACTCGCCAGAAGTATCCCGCCGAAGAAGAGCTTTTAGCGAGGCTTGTTCCATACTGCACAAGAAAAATGTACGCTTTCAGTTGAATTTCCCTGCCACCCTGAGGTTCAGGTCCAGAGAGGGGGTACTATTGACATTTACAGATCCGGAAGATGCAATGGCCGCGATTTCAGATAACACTCGCTCACCAAGAGATCGAACACCTCCAAACGCGAGCGCAGGCAAAACAACACCAACAATATCAAGCCCGGAGAAGGAACCAGAGGGAGACCGAGATGCGGTGCGAACATACAGACTACGTTCAAATACCGGGAGCGAGGGTCCATCATCCAGAAGCGGAACTCCCAGACAACAGCGACAGTCAGGACCCCGTTGGCAAAAAAAGAAGTAACGCTGAAGCAACTATCAGAGAATACGAACATGTTGGATACTGTGGTTGAGGTGGTAGGATGAAGAGGAGAAGCCTTGCAAGCTCACTAGACAAACTGTAGTGCCTTGGAAACACACCGCCCACCTCTCTACATGTTATCGCCCCAGATGCCTTGCTGAAACATCGGTCTCCGCCCTCACTCTCTCCCCGTGGGAGTTCCAAGTGACTCCTGCTCTCGCCCTGCTCCCGCCTTTTCTTCCTCTTCCCCCCTTCCCCCCCTCTCTTTTTTTTTTTTTTTTTTTTTCCTTTCTCTCCTTTCTCTTCTCTCCCCTCTTCCACTCTCTCCCTACAGGATTCTTGAGGCAAGCACGGGGATGAAGGAGACGAGGAGGAGAAAAGTCAAATCGTCATCTATGCAACTGAGGACAAGCTCTGATTTTTATCAGGTTCACCCTTGAGATAAACTTTAGACTCTTCTATTACCCATAAGTTGATGACGGGGTGGGGGAGGGGGAGGAGGGTGTGACGGTCATCATTGATGATAGAACTACGGCACATGGCCGTTTGAGAATTCACTACTGTTACTTTGTCTACAATCGTACTAATTACATATTTTGGTATGGGTCCAGAGGAGCTGGGAGGGGTGGGGATGGCTGGGGAGGGATGAGAGGAGGAGGAGGAGAGGGAAATACAAGGGAACACTAAGGGCGCATAGAAAAACAAGAATTTAATACTAACAATTTGCCGGTTGCTGTGGCGGGGCATGATGTTGGATGTATGGGCTGTATTGGAGGGAAGAAGAGAAGTTTTTCATTAGGACAGCAAAGGAGAAGAGATGACAATAATTTCAGGGGGGAAACGTTGGGGTGGGGGAGGGCACCTAGAGACATACTTAGCAGAGCAAAAATGTATCAATGTATTACCTGGACCTCAATCATCTTTCCCTGGCTACGGTTGTGGGGAAGGATACATAGATGGCTTATGAAACACCACTTGACAGAAATATCGCAGGAGAGAAGACATGATGGTTAGGTGGGTCTCCTGGAACGTAAAGGGTATGCGCTCCCCAGCAAAGCGCATGATGATCCTGCGTCATCTTAAAAGACTCCGTACGGATGTTGCTTTGTTACAGGAGACCCACTTGACGTCAGAAGATTTTTTTAGACTTAAAAAGTTGTGGGTGGGAGAGGTTTATGGATCTGGTGCGGTCGAAAGGAAAGCAGGAGTCATAATCTTGATCCATAGATCTCTATCGCACAAGGTTCTGTCCACGCAAGTAGATGGTGCGGGTAGGATGATCCAAATGAGCATCCAAATTCAGACAGACGTCTTCTCTGTATATAATATATATGCTCCAAACACGAATCAAAAACCCTTTTGCCAGGCTAGGCTATTGACAGACAAGGGACACAATAGAATAGTAGGGGGCGACTTCAACATGGTACTAGACGCAGAGGAGGATAGGAGACACTCAATGACCCCGAGAAGAGACCCCCAGACACCAACGAGACCACAAACTGACAACTTTCTAGACACTCTCTTCACAGCTGTAAACATGACTGATGTATGGAGAACAATGCACCCCCTTGACAGAGAGTTTACCCACTTCTCCCACCCCCACGGGTCTTGGTCTAGAATAGACATGTTCTTCACATCTCTTAATATATTACAGAGAACAACTGAAATAAAAATTGAAGATATGGTAATATCAGACCATAGCCCGCTGGTGTTGGAGTCCAAAGACACATATGAAAAAGGTACGGATTATCTGTGGAGGTTCCCAGACACATACACAAAAGATGAAAATTTCGTTTCCCTCCTCAGAGAATGGTGGTCGGCTTTTTCAAGGGATAATGAAAATCGCTCAGACCCGTGCTTGTTCTGGGAAACAGCGAAAGCGGTGTTGAGAGGCCAGATAATGGCATACAGCATGGGGATAAAGAAAAAAATAAAGGAGCAATTTATAGTAGCTAGCCTAGAGGTGAGAAAGGCTTACTCTCATTATAAAAACACGATGGCTGACCCCGACAAGGAAATTTGGCAACGGGCAAAAGACAAATTTGATATGTGGGCAAGACGCAGGGAAGATATATATAAAAGTAGAATGGAACTTAGTCTCCATAAATTTGGCGACAAAGCAGGCCGACTGCTAGCACGATTGTCACGCGGTAAACAACTATCTCCCCCAATCCAAACTATAATTGATAAACGAGGCAACACCTGGACCAACCCTAAAGACATCAGCCAGGCATTAGGAAAATTTTATGCATCTCTATACTCGGAAACCGACTCGGCCACACCCATTCAGCCTGACTTTGCTACAATTGGTGAATCTGCCGAGTGTGACGGAAGAGGACAAACAATTTCTGAACGGTCCTATTACGGTGGAAGAGATAGAGAATGCTATACGAAACATAGACCCAGGTAAAGCACCTGGACCAGATGGCTACAATGGTGCATTTTTTAAGGCCCTTAAGGAACAGGTTTCCCCGATTTTGTGCAACCTATTTAATGACATACTTCAAGGAACCCCTATCCCAGATAGAATGAATGTGGCCCATATAAAACTCATCCCTAAACCAGGAAAAGCACTGACAGATCCGGCCAGCTTTAGACTGATCTCCCTGATAAATCAAGACCTAAAACTTCTTTCTAAAATAATGGCAGATAGACTAGCGACAATCATGCCTAGACTGATACCTCCTCATCAAGCAGGGTTTATTAAAGGGAGATCAACTGCTACTAATATTAGGAGAACGATGCTCCTGTTAGACATCATGGGAAAGAGAGTGGGAACGGAGAGGGGGGACCCAGCCGTGATCACCTTGGATGCAGAAAAAGCGTTTGATAATGTAAGGTGGTCATGGCTGGGTAGGGTCTTAGACGCAGCTGGAATAATGGGACCATTCAGACAATACCTCCAATCTTTATATAGTAACCCAAAAGCATGTATCAGTACGCCCGGTTATCTGTCGGACTCTTTCTCCTTGCAGAAGGGGACGAGACAGGGATGTCCATTATCACCCCTGTTATTCAATCTAGCCATAGAACCTCTTGCTCTATATTTGGAGCAGAGCTCCATTTATGATGGATTTAGAGTGGGAACCAAAGAAGTCAAACTATCACTTTTTGCGGACGATATTGTTATATATTTGCAAAACCCAGAAAGGAATCTTCCTCACATTCTTGAAACCATCGACACCTTAGGTAAACAATCAGGCTTCCGACTAAATAAGGAAAAATGTGAGGTACTGTTCATCAACCCTAAGAGCAAACTCTCTCAACACTTACAATTCTGCGAGTATCCCAGTCGCTAAAGATAGCATTAAATACTTGGGGATCCACTTAGCTAGAAATCCTACTCAAACTTACAAACTGAATTTTATCCCACTTCTCTTAAAAATTGAAAAGGAACTAGCGGGTTGGGCTAATTTGCCACTTTCTTTGATGGGGAGATGCCATCTTCTCAAGATGATCAGCTTCGCTAGATTATTGTATCCGCTTCAGAACATCCCCATGCTGTTAAAACATTCCGATTTAACCAGACTGAATAAAGCCTTCTCGAAATTCCTATGGAGGGGGAGGAGACCTAGACTGGCTTTTGGTGTACTGATGCAACCGAAACTAGAAGGGGGCCTTCAGCTCCCAGATATCCGTGGCTATAACTTGGCGTGTATCTTGCGCAATGTTGATTGGATCACAGGCACCGGCAGGCACTCAGACACAGCCTTAGAGGGAGAGTTTGCTAGTCCCTGGGAACTGTCAGCTGTGTTACATACACCATTGCCTCAGCTGCCTAAAACTCTCAAGAACACAATAATATTTAGAGACACGATAGCAACATGGAAGGGGGTGAGGAAAAAACTTAATCTGTCCTGGAAAATTTCTAATTCACTCAATCCCTGGAAATGCCCGGCCTTCCCGCTAGGTCGTGAGAACCAACTGTTCGTAGCGTGGAGAGAGAAAGGAATCAAAACACTGAGAGATCTAATGATCCCAGGAGAAAAACGGTGGATGACTGAAAATGAAGTCCTCCATACGTACAATCTCCCTCAGTCTCAGGCCATGCAATATCGCCAGATTCACCATTATCTACTCTCACAATTGAATGATTTAACAAGAGAGGTAAGCGATAGTCCATGGTCCAAATTGCTGGCTATAAATGAAGAAGATATATCCATAACCTCTCTCTACGCTAACTTACAAACGGTCTTACGGCCAGCAAAGAAGGTTACCCTTTTCACAAAATGGAAAAAACACATGAAAGACCCTGACCTCGTACAAAAAATACTAGAGGGTTGGGGGACATGTAGACGCTTTATACATAATGAACGCTGGAAAGACTCTCAATTTAGGATTATTCATGGAACAATTTTGGCGTTTAATGTGCCCCTGACAGCAGGTGATAGGGAAAGGTGGATAAACTGCCCTAAATGTAAAGCACACATGACAGATTTAGAGCACGGACTTTGGTCCTGCCCGGCTTCTCAAACATTCTGGAAGTCAGTTGAGCAATGGGCGAGAGGAATATGTGAGGGATTAGAAAAATTGAATCCAATGCTATGGCTTTTCCACTACCATGATAGTTCGACAGGAAAGAAACACCCACATATATTATTTCACTATATTTCAATAATTGCGAAGAGACTACTGCTGCAGTTCTGGCTGAACGATAAACCTCCTGATCTGTCACAGATCAAACATACATTGAGAAAAACACTTACAATCGAATCTTTAGACGCCACAGGCAACCCTAGTAAACTAACAGCGAAATTTTTCAATAAATGGAGAAATTCTATTGAACAGGAATTGACTGCTGAAGAAATAAGAACTCTTATGGTATCACATAGATCTTCAACATGGTACGCTAATGAGGATTTAGGGAATACATTGGGTAGACTCAAATATGTTTGCTAGTCGTGAACCATATTGCGAAATTTATAGTAAAACCACATAACCACAATGCCTGCGATGATGTACTCTAGTAAGGGAAAAGGGTGGGATTAGGGGATACTAGTTATCTTTTTCTAAAATATTATCATAAAAATACTACTGATAACAAAACACTATGTCACAATATGTTATGACTTTTTCTGTTGTTATCATTTGATGCTTACTGTTATTCTTATGTCATATGTGTCAATGCACGTTTATATATAATGTACAATAAAAAAGATGGTTCAAAAAAAAAAATAAAAGGTTTTCAGAGACATCTGCCTCCTGCTGACAGTAAGCTGAAACTGGCTTCAGCTTGAGTCAGCATGAGGGTGTACGCAGCAGGAGAGGAGCTAACTTTTTTTTGTCTACTTCGTGTCAGCCTCCTAAAGACAGCAAGCGTAACACCCATGGTCTCTTTCCACCAATGAAGGCGAGAGAGAAATAGTATTTCATATAATAGAGGAATGCAGGAGGACACGGTAGAGGTTTATTCAGGTTCTTTAATTGCATGTTTAATTTATTTCATATTAGGGTGGGGTTTGTGTTTTGTATATCTACCGTATATACTCGCGTATAAGCTGAGTTTTTCAGCCCAAAAATTGGGCTGAAAAGTCCCCCCCTTGGCTTATACGCGAGTCACTGTATTAGGGACTCTGATACCCGCTGTCAGTAGTGAGTCTGAGCGATTCTTAGCGATTCTGGGCATTTCTGAACGATTCTGAGCGAGTCTTAGCAATTCTGAGCATTTCTGAGCGATTCTGAGTGAGCCTTAGCAAGTCTGAGCGAGTTTACGAATCCGAGTCCTGTATACTGTATTCGGGACTCGGCTTATACACGAGTCAAAAGGTTTCCCCAGGTTTTGGGGGCAAAAGTAGGGGGGTCGGCTTATACACGGGTCGGCTTATACACGAGTATATACGGTATGTGTGGTTTCGTTTTTAATGTGCTAATGACTAATGGCCCAGTTACACACACAGATAATTGTGCAGATTGTTCGCAAATCTCTGGTTGCAATGAAATCATGGACACATTATTCCATTTGTACATGGCCACAAAATGGAACAATGTGTCCATGGTGTCACTACAACCAGAGATCTGCGACCAATCTCTGCACAATCTGTGTGTGTAACTGGACCTTAAGAAAAGTTTTTTTTCGAAACACGTCTAGTTTCCCTGTTAGTACACTGGGATGATTTTATATTTCATATAAAATAAAAGAACTTGGAATGAAGATGGACTGCATCATTGTTTCCTTTCCTTACTCATGTTGAACCAGGCGGTTGCCAAGCCATCACACCAGTACAGGAGTCCGTGGTTAATTGGAGGTGGAGCAGCTCTCCTTTTCCCTCTCCCTGATATTATATTAACTCAACTCACTATGTTTGGAGGAAGAGAAATGCTGCCTATGAACCAAAGAACACGTCCCCAGAGTCAAGCATGGTGATGGAAATAGGTTTTGGGGGCGTTTCTCTGCTAAGGACACACGACTACTTCACTGCATCAATCAGACAATGAATGGAGCTATGTACCATAAATTCCTGAGTGACAACCTAATTCCCATTAAAAATAGGTTGTGGCTGGGTCTTCCAGCATGACAATGACCCAAAACATATAGCCAAGGCAACAAATGAGTGACTCAAAAAGAAGCATTAAGCCATGGAGTGACCTAGTCCATTCTAATCTTAAGAAAACTTATGGAGGGAGCTGAAGCTCCCAGTTGACAAGCGCCAGATCGTAATGATTTAGAGATGATCTGCAAAGAGTAGTCCAAAATTCCTCCTGACTTGTGTGCAAACCTCATCATCATTTATCTCTGCAAAACGCAAATAACTTAATATAATTTAGATGTGATTTTCTAGATTTTATTTTTTATATTCTCTCTCACTATTAAAATTAACTACCCTTAAAATTATACACTGTTCATGTCTTTGTCATTGGGTAATCAGCAAGAGATCAATAAATTATTTCCTTCACTCTATGTATTGTTAGTGGTACTATGTATATTGCAATAGGAATAAATTAAAAAAGGGGGTTAATAAGCAATATACACAGGCGCACTAATATGTGACTTCTTTGTTTCAGCTACATATCTCTTCAATTTCCTATCTCAAACACTGTTTTGCAGGCTTTAGTGACCCTTCATACAAACACATTCTTTTTCTTCCTGTTCTCTAAAACTTGCAACTCTGGCCCATCAGTCTTATAATACTCACCAGAATTTCTTAATAATTATTTATGTTTAATACTTTTGATGTTGGGGTGTGGCCTGGTCATGGAGGAGAAAGGACGCTGAGGACATCGCTCCTGATCCCCGGGCCTTACAAACCAATTCAATTCAGCATCGCTTATTCAGTGCAGCACCCTATGCCACCCAAACGCAGAAGCACCCAGTCAGCTCTCATCCCAGGCCCCTGGTGACCCCGCTGCACGAATTTTGCACTATTTGAGGAGCATATGCAGACCCCAGAGCTCCTCTACTGCTCCCAAGATGGCAGATCCCAATAAGCCCGGGCCTGCACCATGAGAAGGCTGATGCTGCTCCACATGACACCGAGGGGAGAGAAGTTGTTCTACACCGGCACCACTCCACACAAGATACTGCTTCACCCCAGGTACCACCGATTCCCTCCTGCAGCCCCCTGGAGACCAACACCAGGATTCTCCTCAGGCAGATGCACCTTCCCCTCTGCTAGAGAGAAATACCCGAGCTCAGAACCATGTGCAATTTGGCTCAAACCAGACAGAAGACATGGTATGACCGCAAAGCACACTATCTTGAGTTTACAGAAGGATAACAGGTGTTAATGATTGCCCTCCATAGGCAAAATAAACTGCAGACAACATGGGAGGGTTATTTTCGGGTTCTCGGGAAACAATAACGCCAATTACTTTCTTGCTTTAGATGACCAGGTTCTACGACAAAAGACTGTGCATGTGAATATGATTAAAGAGTACCATGACCCTCCCTACTAGTGATCGCAAGTTCTCAGCTTTCTAAAATAGTCAGGATTAGGAGGACTCACTTCCTGATCTTGTAGAAGCAGCAAGAGCCCTATCCACTGTGGAACATGTTCCTCTGAGAGATCACCTGGATTCCTTACAGAAAAACCAAATGCTGGGAGTGCACAATCAGAAACAGGCTGCTTTCTTATCCGTACTAGGTCGAACCACAGTAACCAAACATCATGTGGACACTCCGGGCATCCGTCCCATGCAACATGCTACATATCCAGAATCGGTTAGAAACACCATACAGTCCCTGACAAAAGTTATGCTGCTTATCCATGTTATGTAAATAAAAGTTTATAAACTGACGTTAAATTCATCCATTGGTTGTATAAATGACTTTCAAAAGCTGAAACCCCCCGAAATGTGGTTTAGGTTAAGAAAATAAATTGGCATCAATGTTCATTTAATGAACACAGAATGGTTAGATTTTGACAAGACAAAAGTTTTATCAAGAGGCTGAAGACCAGATCCACTGCAGAGGTGGCTGGCACCTTTAATATGTGTCAGCGTCAAGTACAAAGAATTAAAAAAAGATTTGAAGAGACTGGAGATGTGTTTGACAAGCCCAGGTCCGGCAGACACCGCAAGACAACTGCTCAGGAGGAACGTTTGTTGGTTACAAAATCCAAAGCAAGCCCCTCTTCCACTGCAGCAGAGCTCCAACAGGCCAGGTCACCTCAAGTCCCTGTGTCAACTAGAACAGTTTGTAGGATTCTGTCTCGAAATGGCCTCCATGGTCGAATCAGTGCCCAGAAGCCAGCACTAAACAAAAGGCAATTACAAAAACACGGCATTTGCAAAGTCCCACAGCCTTTTAAACAGATGGACGCAGACAAAGTGGCAGAAGTTGGATTTCTCTGATGAATCTTCAGCAGAATTACACCACAGCGGCCGCGAATACTGCAAGAGACCTACTGGAGCCCCTATGGATCCAAATTTAGTGGTGGAAAGTTCATGGTCTGGGGTTACATTCAGTATGAGGTTTGCAAAACATTTGCAAGGTGGAAGCAATATCAATAGCTTAAAATATCAAAGTATTAGCTACCTCATACATTCCAAATCATAAAAGGGGTCAAATTCTGCAGCAGGATGGAGATCCATCTCATGCATCCATCTCTACAACAAAGTTCCTCCAGGCAAAAAATATCAAGGTGCTCAAGGACTGGCCAGCCCGGTCACCAGACATGATTATCATTGAACATGTTTAGGGAAGGATGAAAGAGGAAGCTTGGAAGACAAAACCAAAGAATCTAGATTAACTCTGGGAGGCATATATGACTGCATTCTTTGCTATTCCTTATGACTTAATAAATTGCATGAATCATTGTTGACGCATAGATGCAGTCATTCAAGCTCATGGAGGTCACACAAAATATTAAACATTACACTAATAGCACCACAACTTCATTCACAAATGTTATGCAACATATGTTTGTATTTTAAGTCAATTATTTGTTTGAATATCACATTACTTTCTGTGGGCGACAAAACTTTTGTCTTGCGAAAATCTGATATTCTGCGTTCATTAAATGATCAATATTTCAAATTATGTAGAGGACCGGGCACCAACAGGTTGTCTGAATGCAAGTGTAAAGCTGCCTGGAGTTCCTCCTGGCAACGGGCGTTGCACGCTTCAATAAGGCTGGACCCGTTGAAGCAGCAAGAGCTGCGACACGGCAAGCCGTCGTTCGCTGACCCCCACTCCCTCTCCCCGTCTCGATTTGTCTATGCTAGGATGAGCAAGACGAAATAAAAGATTTGGCATCTAAAAGGGTGAGTGCCGCTTCTCTTTTTTCTACATTGGACTGATCAATATTTCAGCATTGATGCTAATTTATTTTCTTAACCTAAACCACATTTGGGAGGGCTTCAGCTTTCAAAAGAGTAACTTTTAAAACCAATGGATGAATCTAACATCAGGTTATAAGATTTTATTTACATAACATGGATAAGCAACATAATTTTTGTCAGGGACTGTACAGCACAAACTTGAGATGTTACAGCTTGGGGTAATTCAGGCCTCTCATAGCCCTTGAGACTCTCCTGTGGTGTTAGTGCCCAAGAAAGATGGGAGTATTCGATTTTGTGCAGACTACTGACGACTAATTGACTATGATATCAGTGATTCTTACCCAATACCCATATTGATGAACTTCTAGACCAGCTAGCTGGGATCCGATATGTCACTACCTTGATCTCAGTAAAGGATACTGGAGGGAGAGAAAGGTCGGCTTTTATAACCCCCTTTGGCCTGTGTGGATTTCTTAATATGCCCTTCTCAATGAAGAATGCCCCTGCAACCTTTCAGAGAATGGTGGACCAGATCCTGCGGGGATGTGGTGATTTTGCTTGTACCTACATGAATTATATTAACATCTTCAGGCAGACGTGGTGGGAACATCTGAATCAAGTAGCAGTTGTTCTTGACCAGATTCTTGAAGCAGGCCTATCCATTCGACTCAATAAATGCCAATTGGGCATGGATAAAGTCCAGTAATTAGGGCATAAAGTAGGTGGAGGGAAGCTACGTCCCGAACCTGCCAAAATCATGGCCATTAGAGATCGGCCTGTACCCCAAACTAAGAAACAAGTTATGACTTTTTTGGGCACAGCCAGTTATTACCGAAAGTTTGTTTCTCATTTCAGCACTGTCGCCAAGCCTCTTACAGATCACACTAAGAAAATGATGCCCCATGTGGTGACCTGGACTCCAGCCTGTGTTGAGGTTTTCAACCGGCTGAAGGACGCCCCTGGTCTGTGACCCTGTTCTGGCTGCTCCAGACTACAAGAGATTTATTGTGCAGATGGATGCCTCTTATGGACTGGGAGCTTTACTTTGCTAGGTGAATGCAGCTGGGGAGGAGCACCCCATTGCCTACCTCAGCAGGAAACTGCTGGACTGAGAAGTGGCCTATGCATCTGATGAAAAGAATGCCTGGCTGTAGTACGGGGCCTGAGGAAACTAGGGCCGTATTGGTATGGAGAATTCACTATGGTTACTGATCACAATCCATTCACCTGGCATAACAGAGTGTCTGGGGACAATGGATGCTTACTAGGATGGAGCCTGGCTCTTCAATCCTATAACTTTACAATACAATATACAAGAGGCAGCCAACAACAAAATGCAGAAGGGTTGTTCAGGATGGAGGTGCCCCGAGTCATGTCAGCCATGACTAGATGTACTTGACAAGCTACCTGTAGAGCTCACTAGTCCATACATAATTTGAGGGGGGAAAAGGTTGTCACAGTGTGTCCCCCTTCCCCAGGCCTGATTTCATGTTCTTTATGTAGTGAAGCCTGTTTGACTATTTCCTGTCCTGCATATAATGGGAGAATATGTATACGTATAGATGGGGTGGAGCTTGGAGAGTCTAGGAACGTCTCCGTGGAATCAAATGTTCTAAGGGGTGTGAGCCTCCCCCCCCCCCTCCTCAGCCAAGAGATTTTCCAACCAGAGAACATTATAATCATGTTTAGTTAGTTGTCCCCCCCTTACATGTCCGACATGGTCTCCCGATACCAACCTGCACGCAACCTACGCTCCTCACAAGAACTCCTCCTCTCCTCCCCCCTCATCACCCTCCCACAACCGCATACAAGCCTTCTCCCGCGCCTCCCCTAAACTCTGGAACTCTCTCCTCCAGCACGTCAGACACTCGCCTACCCTTAGGAGCTTCAAAAAGAACCTGAAAACTCATCAATTCCAACAAGCCTGCAACCTACGATGAGACCCAGCGCCGCTCCACCACACGCTTGGCGCTTCCCCTCCTATCGTGTCCTTCCCACCCCTGTAGACTGTAAGCCCTCGTGTACAGGGCCCTCTACCATCGTGTATCGGCAAGCCTTGACTGTTCATATGTACTCTGTACCTGTTTTTGTTACCCTCATTTCTTATGTAAAGCGCCATGGAACCAATGGTGCTATATAAATAAATAATAATAATAATAAAATACGGTAATCCTTTAGGGCTTTTTGTCTTTCCTTTAGCTCATTCTACTAGCATACAAACATATGAATTAGTCACCAACTACAACCGCTTGTCTCAGAGTATAGCATGGGCATCGCTCCGGTAACTCTACACAACCTCGCTTTTCTTTCTTCCAACCTTAACGTAAACCATACTAATACCACATTGTGTAATGTCCTTATAGCTAAAATATCCACTAACACCTCACATCTTCATCTTTAGTGTTTTATTGCATCTTTTTATCTTTTGCAGTTTGTGGCTGAGCCCTCTGGGGGATGTCTGTCCTTTGTGATGCATATATATGGTGCAGAGTAGCCCGCCTGATCTAATGGCATAGGCGTGACTAATAGACTGCAGTCTGACACTATGCATCATATGCACCAGTGCGACGGATGACCTATGGTAACCTTGTGTCTACAAATACCACCAATCACCTTCCTGACAGCATGGCTGGTCGCAGGTGCCACAACCGTCCCCATTGCTTAAGTTGCAGGAGATTGAGCACTGGCATTCAGACACTTGTGTTGCCTCTCAGTGGAGCTAGCAGTCCCCTGCTGGGTGCAATGGATGTTTGACATGGCTACTTTTTGTTTTTTTCTAATGCCCTTATAGGTCACATGAAGCCGTGCAACGCCAACAAGCACTTCCCCGCACTACGTATGGGTAAAACACAGCATTTTTCTAGTATACATATTATTAGCTGTATTGATATACAATAGACATAAGCCATTGATATAAAGGAATTGCGCTGAGCCTACACACCCTTTTATTTATTGCCCTTTGTTCAGGGGGATAGTTGCATGGAAGATCCCCCACAGGCTTTCAAGCAGCATATCCACAATTAATATAGTGTGCTCCAGTGTACACTTAACAATCCTGAGTTTATAAAGATGTTTGCTTTTTCATTTGTTATGTAAAGTGCTTACAAGTGATTCTGTTTTGTTGTTTATGCCTGTATCTAGAGATAATTATCCCTTGAAGAAGACATGAGAATGTAGAGTCGAAACGTTGGGAATATATTTGTTCATATTTTCTTCAGCAAAAATAAAATTAAAATTTTTTACTTTAGAAAAAGAAAAAGGACATTTCTTGACTCGGTGTGTGCCAGCTAACCTTAGGATAAAGGACTTGAGGCTGTGGCCAGGTCCTGTTGCCTGTGTGGACTCAAAGAAGCTGCCACTTGGGATTGTGTTGTGTCCCTCATCAGCTGGAATCAGTGAACGCCTTTCAGGACCATTTCTTCCTTTTTATCTGGCATCGGATTTCTGGGTGGTAGCCCCGAAACTGCTCCTTTGTTGTGGACTTATTACAGACTCTCCTGAATTCTCTTCATGGGTGTTGTTCCAATTTCCTGGCCGAAATAAAATTCTGTTGGATTGATCGTCAGTCTGGTGTACATTCCTGCTCTGAAACATACCCCGTCACAATGTAACAATAGAATATTAGCCTATACATCTCCGTGTCATGTCACAGCCTGATTATTCTTGGTATGTCTCCTAAGAGCACACTTACCTAGAGCTCTGCTTGTGGATTTGTTTTTTTCTGGCTTTGATGTCAATCTTCTACATTTGAAGGTAAATCTATTGTGTACTGCTTTTTTTTTTTTTTACCAAAAGTGCCAAAACAACTAAACGGTGCATGTATTATTTCACCGCAGCCAAGTATAATTACCGGATAGTTAATATAGATCCTTATTCTACAGGTACGACTTCATCATTATACACATCTTATCCCTACATCTGCTCCATGCTGCATCTAATCCCAGCTGCTTATTCTTCTAGTGCATGCATTGTCTTGACTGTACACTGTCATTGTACACATATTTCCCATTCTCTGATCTGTTCTTCCTGCATGGCCCATTGTTACATATGTGTAACTACTCATTCCACCCTTCCTCCTTACTCTATGACCTCTGTGTTTCTATAGATATATGTTTCTGCATCTAGTCTCAACTCTGATTAGATCAAAAGAAGTCCATGCCCTCCCCCTGGTAAATGAATTAGACCAGAATTGGACAGGAAAGGACTGCAAGTTACTGTAAACAATGTCACTGTTTCTTTTCACTTTCACCCTCATACTACTTCATTTCTTACTAACTCCACTAATCTCTGCACCCAGTAATGAAGAAGTATTCTCTCCGTCCATCCTACCCAGCCATCTCACCTCGTCCTCTGAACTGTTCCGACACATACAATCCTTTGTCTCCAGACATGCATGTCCACCACGTGCCCTCTCCTGCTACTACCTTCCACCGCTCTCTCGGCTTTTCCTACTTACTGGTGACATATCCCCAAATCCTGGACCCCGTCATCACATCTTCACAGTTATTCCTTTGCCTCAAAACTACTGGAACAGCATGTCCTTCTTGAATTGTCCTCCCACCTCTCTTCTTGCTTCCTCTTTGACCAGATACAACCTGACTTCCGACCGCATCACTCTACCAAAACTGCCCTAACTAAAGTTACCAATGACCTACTAATCAACAAGAGCAAGCAACACTGCTCTGTCCTCCTCTTCCTAGATCTGTCCTCTGCCTTCGACACTGTTGACCATTACAGAGTTACAGAGTCTCATATCTCTTGGTATCACAAACGTGGCCCTCTTCATATCTAACAGAACGGACATTCAGTGTGTCTCCCACACCACCTCCTCACCTTATCCCCTATCGGCGTCCCCCAGGGCTCAGTTCTTGGGCCCCTACTTTTCTCCATCTACACATTCTGCTTGGGACAGCTCAGATTCCCACGGCTTTCAGTACCACCTCTACACTGATGAAACGCAGATCTAACCTCTATGGACCTGACATCACCTTCTTATTAACCAAAATCCCATAATGTCTGCTATTTCATCCTTTTCTGTTCGCTTTCTAAAACTTAACAGGGACAAAACAGAATTCATCATCTTTCCCCCATATCATTTTACCCCTCTACTTTACCTATCCATCAAAGTCAATGACTGCTCACTTGCACCAGTCCCGCATGCTTCGTCCCTCAGAGTGATACTTGACTCTGCCCTCTCTATCGAGCCACATATCCAAGACCTTGCCACCTCCTGACGACTTCAACTCAAAAATATTTCCCAAATCCGTACATTCCTTGACGAAGAAATGCAAAAACACTCATACATGTCCTCATCATCTCCCAACTTGATTATTGCAACCTCCTGCTCTCTGGCCTCCTCTCTAGCACTCTTGTATCATTCCAATCCATCCTAAACTCTTCTGCCCTACTAATCCACCTGTCTCGCCTCTATTCCCCAGTCTCTCCTCTCTGCCAAGCCCTTCACTGGTTCCCCGTTTCTCTGAGGCCCCAGTTGAAACCCCTAACTAGACACACAAATCTATCCACAATCGGTCTCCTTCGTACATATAAAATATGGTTTCCCGGTACCTACCCTCACGCAACCTGCAATCCTTACAAGAATTCCTTCTCTACTCCACTCTTATCTCTTCTTCCCACAAGCACATAGAAGATTTCTTCTGTTCATCCACTATACTCTGGAACTCTCTGCCCCAACACATCAGACTCTCTTTCAGTGTGGAAACCTTCAAAAGAAACCTGAAGACTCACCTTTTCTGACAAGCCTACAACCTACAGTGATCCTCAGTCCACCAAAGCACAGCTTGACTAGTTCTACCCTCTCAGTGTATCCTCCCCAGTCCCTTGTAGACTGTAAGCCCTCATGGCAGGGTCCTCTCTCCTTCTGTACCTTATGTGACTTATATTGTTCATGTATATTTATTTGTCTAAGTATGCCCATTACACATGTAAAGCGCCATGGAATAAATAGTGCTATAATAATAAAGAATAATATTATAACCTATGTTGTAGAGGCTGATGTAAGTCACATGACTTTAGCTGTATACTAATTGTGTAGTGTTTTCTATACTCTTATTTACAGACAATAATGCCTGGAAGAAAAAGAATTTGACTGGACGATTGCCGCCACACGACAAGAGAAAAGCTGTATTGCGCCTCGATGAGCAAGCAAAATGTTTTTATGTAAAAAATAATAATTTTTTTTGTTAAAACTTAGAACAGTTCATTACTATCCCAAGTAATACTGGGTTCTGCAGCTATTGTAGTTATTTATATATGCCAAATGCCATAACTATGAAAATGTTTTCGCAAAGTCACAAGTTTACATACAGATTACTATGCCTTTAAACAATTTAGGACAGGCCATATGATGATATGTGTTTGGAAGCTTCTGATAGATTTATTGGCAACGTCTGAGTTAATTAGAGACACATCTATGGATGTATTTGAATGCACACCTGAAACACTCTTCTTAATATGCAGTCTAACTGTCAAAAATTGTATTACCTGGGGCGTGACCTGGCCATGGAGAGGAGAGGAAGCTAAACTCAGAGCTCCTGCTCCCCTCGCCTAACATCGGCCTGATATCTAAGCAATCATAGCAACCTCCACATAATTATGCCAGCCAAACGCTGGACCAACCGACCCAGCACCACACTGAGCCCTCCAGCACCATCCAAATCCAGCATTACCTGGTATATGAGGAGCTCAGGCCGACCAGCCCCAGGCTGTACGAAAGATGGCGGATCCAGCTGGACAGAAGAAGCATGGAGACTGCGAGGGGGCAGCAAGCAGACCCACAGGACCCACAGGACTGGAAGATGAACACCCAGGCAGAGGCCCCAGCGAAAGACCACAGATGCCCAACAGCCCGATACCGACCCGAGGCAGCACAACCGGGGGCCGGTCATACAGCGCTGCCCTGCCTCAGCAGCACGGGCCCCTGGCACACACAGAGCCTCCGATGGGGCAGGAAACACAGAAGAGATCCGAAGTGCGGGGTCCACAGAGATAAGGAGGGGGAGCCCTCCGCAGCCAGACAGCCCCACACTGACCCGACGTAACGCTGCCGGGAACCGGCCAGGTGGTGCCGCCGTAGGCTCACCGGCGCTGGCCCTGACCCTGCATGCTTCCGGCGCCACAGACAATGCAGGAGCGGCGGAAGACCGCCGCTGCACGGAGTCCGCAGAGAGAAGCGGGAGCCCACTACATGGCAGCCTCACGCCGACCCAGCGTGGGAGACGCTGGGGACCGGAGGCACAGCGCCGCCATGACCCCAGGCAGGACCGTAGGCAGCGACTGGGTAGGAGCCTGCCGGTCCCGCAGGTGTCGGTTGTCCCGGCACCGACCCAGCACAGGACCACCACCACCAGAGAACAAAGGTACGGCGCCGCCCAGCCCCTATCAGAGCAGGCCCCAGGCACACATGGTCTCAGCCCCAGCAGCGACAGCCCCCCCAGAGGAGCAGAAGGGGCAAGCAGGCACCAGGGCACCGGGCAGACAGGAGGGAGAAACAGAAGATCATTACCCCCCACGCCACCCACCAACCTTACGCCGACCCAGCATAGGGGCACCGGGCCCTGGCCCCACAGCACCACCCCGACTTCACCACCAAGGACCACCCAGAACAACAAAGGCAATCAGGCCACTCGGCAGACGAGGGGGGCCCCCAGAGAGGGAGAAGACCAAGCAGACGAGGTAATAGGCTCCCAGAGGCTAACACCCCCCACAGGCTCCACACAGACCCCAAGGCACTAGGGCCTAGCAAACCCCAAACCCCTGGCCCAGTCAGGGACCATAGCCCACTAAAGACCCAGCAGGAAGGCATAGGGAGCCCAGATAGGAACGCACCCAGGGCCCCAATAGGCACCGCGCTGACACATATGGCCACAGGCGGCCCCAGCCCCCCAACCCAGCCCAGATGTCCACTGAGCCATCTACACCATTACGCCCCAATATACCCATCTACAACAGCCCCACACATCCAGGGCACACAACCGCGAGGCACGCACCCGACAAGGGGATATGGGACGACATATGGGCCCGCATGCAAACGATCCCAACCAGGGAAGAGATGGAGGGGTTCGCCCTCAGGATGGAGGCCTCCTTTAGGGCAGAGTCAGCCAGCCTGAGGGGGGAGGTCCAACGGCTAACGGCCCAAGTCAAATTCAACGAATCCAACATAGAGGCCCTGACCAGCCGCCTAGAGGCCCTTGAACGACAAGTCTCTGCCCAATCAACCAACTTCGACCAAATGCTTGACCTGATGGAATACCTAGAGAACCGCGATAGGCGGAACAATATCAGGGTCCGTGGACTCCCTGAGTCCATACCAACAAAAGACCTAGACCCCACCCTCCGCGGGTTCCTCAACTTCGTACGCAATAAACCAGAAAAAAACCCCACTTGAGTTAGACAGAGCCCACAGATCATTAGCACCGCCCCCACCTCAAGGCGGCAGGCCCAGAGACATTGTCCACAATTTCAGAGCCAAAGAAGATATACTGGCCAGAGCCCGATCCCACGAAACTCTATCTTTCAAGGGCCACCCGATCCAACTAATGCCAGACCTGTCCCGACGCACACTACAAAAACGCAGGGCCCTTAGACCACTACTGGAGGCTCTCCGCAACAAAAACATCCCCTACTCATGGGGCTTCCCCTTTCGCCTCCAAGTACGCAGGGACGGGCAATCATTCTATGCCTCCCACCCAAGAGACATCCCCACATTCCTGGAACACCTAGGGATCCAGGTGGTTACCATTAACACTGCAGACTGGCCAGGAATGCCCAGCCTGGGAGAAATGTCCCGAGCGACAAAGGAACAAGGAATACGGAGGGGGAGGGGAGGAAGCACCAGCAGACAGGGATCAAAAGGGGGGGACCCCAACCGCTCCGGCACGGGTCAACCCCCAGGCCGCCACTTAATCTAATACCAAGAGGGAACCCGGCCCAAAACAAGGCCCACAAAACTGGACAGGCAACCGAACACGGACACCCGACAAGAGATTCAACACCCAGCACCGGAGACGTAACCAAACTTTACCCTCAGCTCATTTCTGTTTTGCCCTCCCTCCCCCATCCCTTCGTTTTCGTTTTTTGTCTTGCATTTATATATATTTTTATTTATATTCCATCTTCCCCCCCCCCCTTTTTCTTTTTTTTTTTATTATTATTATTATGTTTTTTGCTTTTTCTTTTTTTTTTTGTGTGTGTTTTTATTCTCCTTTTATTTGCTTTCTTTATGGTTATGGGACTTATGTCCCCTTTGCTCACTGTCCCCACTGCTGAACCCCCCACCCCTCTTAGGGTGCTTCGATACCTCATTGATCTACCCTCCCATGTGCTCTTAACCACAATAGATGTTGCCGTCCACGTGATGCATGTTTACCTCCCCCACTCCCTTCTCTTCCCCCCCCCCACTTTATCTATCCTTCCCTACCTCCCCCTCCACTTCCTCCCCCTTTCCCCCATCATTCCTCTAACTTCCCTATTTCTCCCCCACCTTTTCTCCCTTCTCCCTCCCTCTCCCTTCCTTCCCAATACCGCTCCACCTGTCCACCCAGCCCCTCCCCCCTCTTTTAAATAAGCTACCACCACCCACCTCTCCACGGTTTAGGTTCCTATGTACATACTGTCCCTGCCCCATGCTCTCCCCCCCCTCCCCCTTCTTTCCTCCCCCCCCCTTTTTTTTTTCCTCCTCTCCCCTCCTATACCGATATGTCTTCTCTTACCCCTCCCCTTAAAAACGCTTTCATCCCATCTCTCCCGAATTATCCCTCTCTGTTATTAACTACAGTCGATGCTGCTTTATTGTGATTTTATATTGTGCTTTTATTGTTTTTATTTCTCTGTCCCTTGTCTTTTATACCTAACCATGCTTTGTATATCAGTACCTAGATGATTTATTTTATTTTGTTTATCTTTTGTTACGTTGCTACACCACATACATATTAAAGGCCCAGGCGAGGGGAGCTCCCGCTCAGCTTGGAAAGGCCACACCCCAAGTAGGACCCACTCGCCGCAGACAGGCGGGAAAACATACATTCCTACACCACGAACCTAGCTGACACCGGTACCTGGGACCAGCTGCACACACAAACCCCCCCCCCAGAGACACCACACACACCCCCACACCCCCCCCACCACCATCCCCATGCCCTTACCAACCCTATACGTTTGATCCCACCCCCCCCGACTGCCTACCCCAGACACCACAAAGGCCGTGCCCAACCCAAACTACGCGTAAGCTTCCCCAGGAGACACCTCACAACATGGCCAACCTAAAAATCGGGACCCTCAATGTGAGAGGTTTTAACACCCCCCAAAAACGCTCCCAGATCCTCTACGATATGCATAAGCAGCGGACACAGATAGTGCTACTCCAGGAGACCCATTTTAAAACCGGCTCTATACCAAACCTCAAAAACAAATACTACCCAGTGGGGCTACACAGTGCCAGCAGCGAATCCAGATCGAGGGGTGTATCAGTGGCAATCCACAAAAACCTGACCCATACAATAGTCGACTCCCAACTCGACCCAGGAGGACGTTACATTTTCCTCAAGATACGTATAGCCAACTCTACCCTGACTGTAGTCAACTGGTACCTACCTAACAGGGACCAAACCAAGGTTGGTAGGGCGCTCCTACTCCGTCTCGCTGAATTCGCCGACGGGACAACGATAATAGGAGGCGACTTCAACTTTACCCTAGACCCCACCGTAGACTCCACGTCAGGTAGGGGCGCCATCCCCAACACACGACTAAGGGCCTTCAAAAAACTGCTCCACACCCTCCAACTCATCGACATATGGCGGATTCATAACCCCCAAACGAAAGATTACACATGCTATTCCCATGTACACAACTCTTACAGTCGCATCGACATGTTCCTGGCTAGTCATGGTACACTAGCCTGGAACCCCACGGGCCACATTGGGGACACCATCCTATCAGATCATGCCCCAACATTTTTGACCCCGACACTACCAGACACCTCTCAAAGACCATGGACCTGGAGACTCAACAGCAACCTCCTGAAAGACAACACCTGCCTGACGGAGCTGTAAAAAGACAGACATTCACCCAGGTCCACAAACATGACACAACCACACAGTCCATCAAATGGGAAGCCCTGAAATGTTGCCTGAGAGGAACGCTCATAAAACACGGGGCCCGACTCAAGAGAAGTAGAACTGAAAAAATCAACGACCTTCTATCCCAAATCCACAGCTTAGAGACAGCCCACAAACTGACACTGGCACGCCAGACTTACGGTGAGCTCACCCTAAAACGGCAGGTACTCAAGGGAATATTAAACCAAACCTTTAAGAGACAAACAGAAAGAAACAAAAGCTACTATTACAGGGTATCCACCAAATGCGGCCGCCCCCTGGCACGCCTACTCCACCCAAGGACGAACCACACATATGTCCCCAAAATTAGGACCACTAATGGGTCAGACACATACAACCCCTCTGAAATCCTAGAGACATTCCGGACATACTACGAAAACTTATACAACCTGAAAGGGAAGTTCTCAGACATGGCACCAGACAAATTACAACAGAAAATACATGACTATGTAACATCCACGACACTCCCTGCCTTAGGTGAAGCAGACATCGAGGCAGTAGAAGCAGAGATAACTGAGCAGGAGATCCAGGCGGCCATAAAATCCACCCCAACATCCAAATGCCCAGGCCCAGACGGATTCACCCTGACCTTCTACAAAACACTCCAAGCCCAACTGACACCCCAGTTGAGGGCGACCTTCAACTCCATCTCAGATGGCTCCGACTTTACCCCCCAATCACTACAAGCGCACATAAGCATCCTCCTCAAACCCGGGCGAGACCCCACAGTGACTACTAATTATAGACCAATCTCTCTCCTAAACGTAGACATAAAGCTTCACTCCAAGATCCTAGCAGACCGACTGGCGCCCCTACTCCCCCCCCCCCCCCCCCCATCATCACAATGGACCAGGTGGGTTTTGTCAAAGGCCGGGAAGCTAGAGTCAATACCATTAAGACCTTGCTCCTGATCAACAAAGCCAGAGCACTCAACATACCCCTCAGCATCTTATCGGTTGATGCAGAAAAGGCCTTCGACAGGGTCCACTGGGGCTTCATGAAGGAGACACTAGTGCAGATCGGCCTAAGCCCCAAATTCCTACGCAAAACTCTATCCCTGTACTCTACCCCCTCCGCCAGGGTAAGGGTAAACGGCGCCCTTTCAGCCCCGTTCAACATCAGAAATGGGACCAGGCAGGGATGCCCACTCTCACCCCTCATCTACGTATTAGTTATTGAACACCTAGCCAACGCCATCAGGGAAAACGACGACATACACGGCCTACAGACAGACACATCTCACTATAAGCTGGCAATGTTCGCAAACGACCTACTTCTGTACATTTCCCAACCAAGGATCTTGATTCCGTCAAAACTGAAGGAATTCGAGACCTTCGGCTCCCTGAGCAATTTCAAAATCAATTACACAAAATCAGAGGCGCTAAACATAACCCTACCCCTAAAGGAAGTCCATGCCCTGGAATCAAACTTCCCTTTCAAGTGGAAAGCAGAATCCATCAAATACCTACGAGTACACATCCCGTCTGACCCATCAAAACTCTTCGCACTCAACTACCAACCACTCCTATCCCAACTTGAAACACGAACATCCACCTATAGCACTCTCCAGTTGTCCTGGATGGGGAGGATGAATGTCATTAAGATGGACATACTCCCCCGAATCCTATACGTCTTCCAAACAATCCCAATACGCCCACGCAGGAACTTCTTCACTAAACTCCAAACTGCCACAGGGAGATTCATATGGAAGGGAGGGAGACCTAGAGTGAGCACGAAGACCCTGACAGCCCCAACAGACTTAGGCGGGACTACCCGACTTCTACAACTACTTCCTCGCAACTTCGATGACACGACTACTCGACTGGCAATACAAATCCTAAACCAAACAATGGGTAGCCCTGGAACAGGAAAACATAACCACACCATTACATTACCTCCCTTGGATAGACCCCCTAGACCTAAAACAGATCGGCACCCCATACACCTTACTAAAAGCACATTAAAAACCTGGCAGTCATACGTCAAGGGATCCCCAGTAGGTAGGACAACAAGCCCACTCACCCCCCTCTTCTCAAACCCAGCTTTCCCACCAGGGACGAACAGGAACTCCTACCTATGCTGGACAAGAGAGGAAGACACACGCCTGGGGCAGATACTACACCAAGGCGAAATACCCACTTTCGAGGCACTACAAAGCCACACATCACCCCAGCCAATACGCTGGTATGAGTACCCCCAGCTCCGATCCTACCTCACCTCAGCAGCCCAATCTGCCGAACTCAGACCCCTCCTCAGACCCCATGGAGGAACTGTTCCAAAGGAACTCCCCTCCCATACACACAGTCTCTGAAATCTACCACACCACCATAAGAGAAAAGGCGAACGTTAGACGACCCTACCAGTCGGCCTGGGAGAAGGAGATGGGGAGAAATCTATCTACAGCAGACTGGCAGAAAAGCTTCCTATTCACCCGTACAATGGCAAACACATGTTCAGCCCAAGAAAGAAACTACAAGGTACTATTCAGATGGTACCACTACCCAGCCAGACTACACGCTATCTTCCCCTCGATCTCAGAGAAATGCTGGTGCTGCAATATAGACACTGGCACTATGCTCCACGTGTGGTGGGACTGCCCAGCAATCCAGAGCTTCTGGGAGGGAGTATTTCGCGCCTACAACCGTATAACCGGGAAACAACTAGTCGGCACACCAGAAATGGCCCTGCTGTCAATATATCCCGGGAATACTAAATCCATCAAAAAAGACATCCTACGGTTCTGCCTCTCGGCGGCCCGGTCCGTCATCCCCAGACACTGGAAATCCACACAACAACCTTCCCTGGCGGAATGGTACACAGAGATGATGGATATCTCCAGGATGGAGGAGCTGGCGACCGAGAGCGCGGGAACATTGGACCATTTCAATACAGTCTGGGTGGAATGAATCACGTACTGGGACTCCCCTGACTCCTCAAGATTACTCACATAGACAACCCAGGCCAGACAACCCCAGCGATCCAGCACCCCAGACATACCCCCCCCCCAGCAACGGCAGTAACCTCCCTGTCACCCACCTCCCCCAGTCCCCTCAGATTCCCCATCGCACATACACCCCTCCAGCCCTCCTCGACACCCCAACCCACCTGAAGTCCCCATCCCACATAAGGTCAGTTACCCCCACAGGCCCCAACACAAGCCACCCCGGCAGACACCGAATGGTCATCGAATCCACCAGATCAAGCCAAAAGCCCGACCCCAACACAAATCAGTACCCTACATACGACGAACCCAGTAAACCAAGGGTATCCAATGCATACATGCCCACCACCCCCCCTTTACCTATGCCAATAATCCATGAAACCACAATATGGGATTCATCTCCCAGCAAGGTACAAAGTCACAGAGGAATCAATGCAACGTTAAAACTGTATCATCAAGGTCGGTCCTGCGCGACCAAATGACCAACCTGAAATTTGGCAACCTAGCATATGCATATTTGTATGACCTTTGTTCCAATAAAAATAAAATAAAAAAAAAAAAGTGTATTACCTACCGTAACACATACAGTGAACAGGCATTTTTTTTGGTGACCGAATGTAAAGTGCGGTGTTAAAATTTCCTCTGAAAACATAGCCTAGGATGTTCCCTGAGTCAAACGAGGTGCCTGGGATAATAACTAGCCTTTCTCATCTATAACAAAATAGAATAATTTCTCAAAAAAGTATTTTGCACTTAAAAGTCAAAAAGTAAATAGGTCTTCTGCAGTATACTGGGGGCTGTGTGTGGTCTCCTGTGGCATACTGGGGGCTGTGTGTGATCTCCTGCGATATACTGGTATTTCCTGCAATACTACCATATATGGGCAATATTGCCATATATGTCCGTAAAGTTGACATACATACACACATATGGGGTCTGTGTGCAAAATTTGGTGATTGTAGATGCAATGGTGCAATTTCCTTTAGTGGACATAGATACACAAACACGTCACTAGAGTTGGCAAAGCCATATACATCCGGCGCATTATGAAGGAGCGGTGCTAACCAGAGGGTGCTCAGATATGAAGGGGGCAGGGATGTGTGTGGACATACATACACACACACTCAGCTTTATGTATAAGTAGATTATGGTAATCCTAATTGACCTAAAATGGGAAGGGTTTATATTCTGATTTCTTGTCAGATAGTAACTGTCATTAATCCCTTCAGGACCCAGCCTATTTTGACCCTAAAGACCTTGGCATTTTTTGCAATTCTAACCAGTGTCCCTT
This sequence comes from Allobates femoralis, assembly GCA_033576535.1. NCBI lineage: Eukaryota > Metazoa > Chordata > Amphibia > Anura > Aromobatidae > Allobates > Allobates femoralis. The sequence goes on from JARQOC010000003.1 coordinate 368,922,115, forward strand.
TATGATGTAATATCTCTGGAACGCTTCAACTGATCCTAGCGATTCTGAGATTGTTTTTTCGTGACATATTGGGCTTCATGTTAGTATTAAATTTAGGTCGATAATTTTTGCGTTTATTTGTGAAAAATCAAATATATGGCAAAAATTTTTGAAATTTTCAAATTTTTTATTTTTTTTCTGCTAAACCAGAGAGTTATGTGACACAAAATAGTTAATTAATAAACATTTCCCACATCTCTACTTCAGCACAATTTAAAAAAAAAATAAAAAAAAAAATAAAAATTTTGTTAGGAAGTTATAAAAAATATATAGAATAAAATATATAAAATATATAAAATAACTGAGGAATTTGGTCCCCCAGTGTGACCATGCCCTTCTGTGTTCATCTTCCTCGAGGATCCATCACAAGGTAGACTACAGGGGTTTTCCTACATGGGAACATGAATCTCTATCATTAGTGGGCTGCACATAGCTTTTACTTTAGAAGTGAAATCCCAGAATATATAAGGAACACCATTCACTGAATCTGAAATATCAATGACCACTTCCACGGCACTAAATAAGTTCATGAGCAATTTTTCATTTTTCCACCAAAATTTACAAAACCATTTTTTTTTAGTGACCACATCACATTTGAAGTCCCTTTGTGGGGGTGTACATGACAGAAAACACCCAAAACTTACACCATTCCAAAAACTGCACCCCTCAAGCTGCTCAAAACTACATTCAAGAAGATTGTTAACCCTTCAGGTGCTTCACAGGAACTAAGCAAATTGGAAACAAAAAAAATGGATATTTAAATTTTTCTAACAAAAATGTTCTTTTAGCCTCAAATTTTTCATTTTGACATGGGCAACAGGATAAAATGCATCCTAAAATTTGTTGGGCAATTTCTCCTGAGTATATCGATACCTCATATGTGGTCATAAACCACTGTTTGGGCGCACGGCAGGGCTCAGAAAGGAAGGAGCGCAATTTGACTTTTGGAGCTAATTTTCCATTCAAAAAGTGAAATTGCGCTCCTTTCCTTCTGAGCCCTGCCGTGCGCCCAAACAGTGGTTTATGACCACATATGAGGTATCGGTGTACTCAGGAGAAATTGCCCAATAAATTTTAGGATGCATTTTATCCTGTTGCACATGTGAAAATGAAAGAATTAAGGCTAAAAGAACATTTTTGTGAAAAAAAAAGTGCTTTTTCCATATTGACTGATCAATTTGTAAAACACATGGGGCTTAAAAATGTGCATTATGCATCTAGATACGTTCCTTGGGTGGTCTAGTTTCCAAAATGGGGTCACTTGTGGGGAAGCTCCAATGTTTAGGTACACAGGGGCTCACCAAACGCAACATGGTGTCCGCTAACAATTTGAATGAAAAATCAGCTCAAATTGCTAGCGGACACCATGTCGCATTTGGAGAGCCCCTGTGTGCCTAAACATTGGGGCTCCCCCACAAGTGACCCCATTTTGGAAACTAGACCCCCCAGGGAACATATCTAGATGCATAATGCACATTTTTAAGCCCCATGTGTTTTACAAATTGATCAGTGAGCACTTTGAACCCCAAGGTGTTTCACAAATAGATCCGTAAAAATTAAAAAGTACTTTTTTTTTTTCCCCACAAAATTTTTTTTTTTCATTCTCATGGATTAATTTGTGAAGAACCTGGGGGTTCAATATGCTCACCATCCATCTAGATAAGTTCCCTGGGGGGTCTAGTTTCCAAAATGGGGTCACTTGTGGGCGAGCGCCAAAGTTTAGGCACACAGGGGCTCACCAAACGCAACATGGTGTCCGCTAACAATTTGAATGGAAAATCAGCTCAAATTGTTAGCAGACACCATGTCGCATTTGGAGAGCCCCTGTGTGCCTAAACATTGGGGCTCCCCCACAAGTGACCCCATTTTGGAAACTAGACCCCCCCAGGGAACATATCTAGATGCATAGTCAGCACTTTGAACCCCAATGTGCTTCACAAATTGATCCGTAAAAATTAAAAAGTACTTTTTTTTTAACCACAAAATATTTATTTTTTCATTTTTACGGATTCATTTGTGAAGCACCTGGGGGTTCAAAGTGCTCACCACCCATCTGGATAAAGTCCTTGGGGGGGGGTTTAGTTTCCAAAATGGGGTCACTTGTGGGGGAACTCCTATGTTTAGGCATACAGGGGCTCTCCATACATGACATGGTGTCCGCTAACAATTTCAATTGCTAGTGGACACCATGTTGCGTATGGGGAGCCCCTATTGTCTAAACATTGGTGCTCCTCTACAAGTGACCCCATTTTGGAAACTAGACCCCCCAAGGAACTTATCTAGATGCATAGTAAGAACTTTGAACCCCCAGGTGCTTCACAAATTGATCAGTAAAAAGTAAAAAAGAAAATTTGTGAAGATAAACTACTTTTTCCTTATTACAGATCAATTTGTGAAGCACCTGGGGGTTCAAAGTGCTCACTATGCATCTAGATATGTTTCTTGGGGGTTCTAGTTTCCAAACAGGGGTCACTTGTGGGGGAGCTCCAATGTTCAGGCACACAAGGAGGGGATCTCCATACGCGATTTGGTTTCCGCTAACAATTGGAGCTAATTTTTCCATTGAAATTGTTAGCGGACACCATGTCGTGTGGAGAACCCCTGTGCCACTAGCACAAGGGTAACTGGTAGAGTTGGGGTACAGCACCAGAAAATGTCGCCTCTAATGAATGCGCTATTTTCTGGGGTGGCTGTGGGTTGCAATTTGCAGCGTCGGGGCCCACGTTAGGGTCTCTCCACGCTGAGGATTCCAGCCCCCCAGCTGCCAAGTTGTACCTGGCTGGCAGCCAAAAATACAGCAAAGGCCTTTTTATTTTTATATTTCTAGAACAGATTTTAGAAAAAAAAATAACGTGGGGCTCCGCCATATTTTTGGTCCAGCCAGGTACAACTTGGTAGCTACGGACTGCCGGCAACCCCCAGCTGCTTCGTTGTACCTGGCTGTCAACCAAACATACAGCAAAGCCCATTTTTTTTTTATTTCTAGAACTAATTCTAGAAAAAAAAATGACGTGGGGCTCCGCCATATTTTTGGCCCAGTCAGGTACAACTAGGCAGCTGGGGGCTGGAATCCTCAGCATGGAGAGGCCCAAGCGTTATGGGCCCCCCATGCTGTGAATTGCAGCCCGCAGCCACCCCAGAAAATGGCGCATTCATTGAAGCGCCATTTTGTGGCGCTGTACCCATGCTCTTCCCTGGTGTCGGTGGTAAACTGGGTAATAAAGGGGTTAATGCCAGCTTTTAATTGGCAGCTGGCACTAAGCCCGAGATTCATAATATAGGGCCAATGTTAGACCCGCCATTAGGAATCTCTGGTAAATAGTCAGAAAATACACACAGAGAAAAATCTTTTTATTTGAAAAAAACAAAAAACAAAATTCGGACTCCATCTTTATTGTAAAGATCCGACGTAGTCCACAACGAAGGTCCCACGACGCTCGATCGCCTCCGACGTAGTCCACAACGAAGATCCCACGACGCTCGATCGCCTCTGCTACATCCAGAGACTGCAGCAAGGGATCAAGCGTCCTCTTGTTGTAGTCTCTGGGATCAGCCCTGTCCCAGCTGCCAGCACTTGGCTGACAGCCGACGTTTGCAAAAGTTTTACCTGTGGACAACCGGGACATGTGAGTGCCACATGTCCGGAGAGGCAGAAGAAGAGCCCCTCATCTGAGGCCCCAGGGCCTAGTGCTGCTATTTATTTGGTGGGTGATACGGGTGGGAGTTCCCGGGAGAACTTGCAGTCAGTCACAGTGGGTAACACCATCACTGTGGGGCTCAGGGACTCTGGCGCAGAACGAACTCTCATTCGCACCGAATACGTGTATCCTCATGAACCCTTCCCTGAAAAGACGCTGACTGTCACCGGTATCGGGAGTGAGCGCCGATGTTTGCCCATGGCCTGAATTTATATGGACTGGGGGGTGGGACAAGGGTGGAGGGAGGTTGGGGTAACCAAGAATCTCCCCACCAATGTGTTATTGGGAATAGATTTGGGGCGGTTGGTTGCACATTATGTTCCTGATAACCCTCCCAGGTATGACATTTCAGGTAATGTCAACGTTGATAACATGAAGGGTAATGCCAATGTTGATAATGGGAATGGTAATAATGTTGATGATGATGTTGATGATGTGCCGGAAATGTCAACGTGTTGCCTGTTAATAAAGTAAATCATGGTGGTAGGGAACTCAGTCATATCACACCGCAGAGTGCTATTACTGAAAATCCCAGGAAGGTGGCAGGAATCAGCACTAAGGGAGATGGAGGCAGGCATGCCAACTACAAGATCAGTGGTTGTGTGCCACCTGCCAAACTCACGACGGACTGTGACATGGCGGGTGCTAGCTGCTCCATGACAAGTGCTGATCAGGAGGCATCACAGCGTGATGGACCTCGTGGTGGTGGAGAAGTCAGTGATGTCACGCCACGAGCTGGCATCGCCGAGGGTTTCCTCCACGGTGCAACCCTGGTTGCTAAAGGGAGGTGGAGGCAGGCATGGCAACCACAAGAGCGGTGGTTGTGTGCCACCTGCCAAGGTCACGACGGACTGTGACATGGTGGGTGCTAGCTGCTTCATGACAAGTGCTGATCAGGAGGCACCACAGCGTGATGGACCTCGTGGTGGAGAACTCAGTGATGTCACGCCACGAGCTGGCATCGCCGAGAGTTTCCTCCACGGTGCAACATTGGTTGCTAAGGTAGATGGTGTCATGCATGAGGACCCTGGGGAACATGGCCTCCTGCAGCGTGCCAGTGTCACGATGGACTGCGACACGGACGTGGGTAGCTGCCCCATGGTAAGTGCTGGTCCTGAGGCATCACATCGTGATGGGCCTCATGGTGGAGGACTTAGCCATGCCACGAGCTGGCATCGCTGAGGGTCCCGTCCAGATAGTAGATCTCGTTGCTAAAGGAGACAGAGGCGGGCATTTACATGCCACCTGCCAGAGTTACAACAGACTGTGACTTGGCGGGTGCAAGCTGCTCCATCCTTAGCAGGGATCCTGAGGGATCACCAGAAGAGGGAAATGTGCTTTCTCCAATTGGGCACTAGGATGGGAACACAGAGCCCATAATCTGTCCGGTTGATAAGAAAGATGTGTTCACTACCTGTCAGGGTGATGGAGGAGCATCCTCCATATCCTGTCAGAGTAGCGAAAGACCACCCTCCACAGTCGGCCTAGACGATGGGGAGATCTGGCCCATTGTTTATCCGACTGATTGGAAAACTGGCCTACTTGCCGTTCAGGACCATGGGAAAGAGGTACACCTGGCTTGTCTGGATGCGAGACTGGTACGCTTGGTCTGTCAGGGAGATGGAAAAGCAAACCCCGTCTCCTGTCAGAAAGGCGTAATGGCAGTCCCAACAACCTGTCAAGTTAAAGGGCAGGCCCAGGCCACAGCTTGTCAGGGTGATGGGAAAGCTGGGTCGCTGGCCAGCCAGGCAACAGAGAGTGGTGTTATTTCCGGGGAGATGGCCTTCCGAGGTGCTCTCGCCCGCAGACTGAGTACTGGGAATGCAGAGACCGCACTGCATTCTGGGTCCTCAACCTGTAGAGAAATAACCAGTCCACCTGCCGACCCAGAACAGGTCCAAGATGGTTCCTGTGAGGTCGGGGCTTCCGCTCCCCTTCTGGCTACCTCTAGCCAGGGGATTCAGACGGTCATACCAGCAAATGAGAGTCCTGAGGTGTTGGAAGGCCCCGCAGAGACCTCTGTCTCTGAATCGAAGAAAGTCCTATGGGATCCAGGTAGAAGGCGAGATCACCAATTGGCACATGGCAGAAGGCTCAGAAGTCCTTCTACCATAACGCCATCAAAAAGGGGAGTGTCATGAATATTGCTCATTATTGTTAAGAGGTTGTTCAATCAGCCAAAACCTATACATAAGGCTTTGTCTATCCTGAGGGGTTTCTGTAGATCCAATTCATGCAACCCCCCATTCTCTCTCTCTCCCCCTCACCTACTCAATGTTTACGACTGCAGAGCAATAAATAACTGGAGCCGAGTTAAAGTTGTAGCTTTCCCGCTCAAAGGTTCTTTGTCTTAAAGATAGTTTTGTGAATGTCAGATTTAAGAAGACCCGTTCATGCCACATACACATAATTCATATTTTTAGTTTATTCACCGTTTTGCGCATTTAATGATATGTCTTGTATATCTATGTAACACTCAGGAACCTGGGAAGAGTGTTCTGGCTTTCTGAACATCATAAATAGGTCATATTTGGTATCAATATTCTCAAAATTAAATGACATTAAATCTGAGGTGTACATCATGGATGTGAGCCCATCCCCAGATATGAAGAATGAAGATTTATTAAACCTGGTTAGAGGGAGGTGTCTGAGGACCATCCCAGCGGGGAGGGATCACTCTAAGAGGTGGAGGCCACAGGTTCTCTCCCCTTAATAAAGGCAGAGAAGCCAATTTTGGGGTGATTCCATCTAGGGGCCTGACATAGCCACTACTAGCTGTGTGACGGAATCCTACCTTTCTGAGTAGCGGCCCCCCCCCCCCATGGAACTACGTTTACCCATGCATGGCTAGGTCTGGCAAGTTCTCTTTTATTCCTTTTATTTTTATAACTGTTTTATACATACATGTAAATTGTCTCTTATGTAATATTCTGTAAATCTTTTATATAAACACTGCCCATCTTTGGGAGTAAAATATTATAATTTACTAGTCTCGATCTCCTTGTCCTATGAACGAGCTCTCACGACCTCACTGTTCGTTTTACGCTATCATACAGGTTATCGATCTACCTGAAAGATCGGTGGTGGCAGCTTAATTTTGGTATTTATGTGATATTGTGGGCCTGAGGGTGACTGGATCGAGGTATATATACGTTCCTAGCAGGAACTGGTGGTATATATACATCCCGTCACATCACGTGCCGCAGTAGACAACATAAATTAGAGCAGCTGGGCTCCTTTCTTATCCTCTGGCAATACTGGATTTGGCCAGCAGGCTAAGGGGGCGCCAGAGAGCTGCAGGTCCTGACTAAGTCATCGTGACAGTAACATGCACGTCTTTTTATAGAGGATACGTAAATTCCTGATTTCAACTCTGTGTATATGACTATATATATATTATAAATATATATCTATATACACACACACTGTAGCTGAGTATGTATGTATGTGCAGCATTGACACTACCCACTCCACAACGCCACACCCACTCCATATAACCACACCCACTTCACAACCTACATCTCTTTATATCACCACCTGATCCACATAGACCCACCCATGGGACTATGCAAAGGAGTGGGGCTTATACATGGGTGGCACTATGAAATGGGAGGGACTAACAGAAGAGGGGTGTGGCTGTGTGTAGGTCTGGACTCATTGCTGGCCACCTGAGAAGTCTCCAGTGGTTTCTCTCAAACCATTTTCTAGTGCTTTTTGAAGTGTGTTTTGGGTCATTGCCCTGCTGGAAGACCCTTGACCTCTGAGGGAGACCCAGCTTTCTCACACTGGGCCCTACATTATGCTGCAAAATTTGTTGGTAGTCTTGAGACTTCATAATGCTATGCACACGGTCAAGCAGTCCAGTGCCAGAGGCAGCAAAGCAACCCCAAAACATCAGGGAACCTCTGCCATGTTTGACTGTAAGGACCGTGGATCTTTTCTTTGAATGTTTTTCTCCTGTAAACTCTATGTTGATGCCTTTGCCCAAAATGCTCTACTTTTGTCTCATCTGACCAGAGAACATTCTTCCAAAACGTTGTAGGCTCTCTCAGGTAAGTTTTGGCAAACTTCAGCCTGGCTTTTTTATGTCTCGGGGTAAGAAGTGGGGTCTTCCTGGGTATCCTACCATACAGTCCCTTTTCATTCAGACGCCAACAGATAGTACGGGTTGACACTGTTGTACCCTCGGACTGCAGGACAGCTTGAACTTGTTTGAATGTTAGTCAAAGATCTTTATCCACCATCCGCACAATCTTGCGTTGAAATCTCTCGTCAATTTTTCTTTTCCGTCCACATCTAGGGAGGTTAGCCACAGTGCCATGGGATTTAAAGTTCTTGATGACACTGTGCACGGTAGACACAGGAACATTCAGGTCTTTGGAGATGGACTTGTAGCCTTGAGATTGCTCATGCTTCCTCAAGTCCTCAGACAGTTCTTTGGTCTTCTTTCTTTTCTCCATGCTCAATGTGGTACACACAAGGACACAGGACAGAGGTTGAGTCAACTTTAATCTATGTCAACTGGCTGCAAGTGTGATTTAGTTATTGCCAACACCTGTTAGGTGCCACAGGTAAGTTACGGGTGCTGTTAATTACACAAATTAGAGAAGCATCACATGATTTTTCTAACAGTGCCAATACATCTTGTCTGTCCCCTTTTTTATGTTTGGTGTGGAATTATATCCAATTTGACTTTAGGACAATTCTTTTTGTGCTTTTTCATTGAAGACAAATTGAATGAAGATAATAATACCAAAGAATTTGTGATTGCAATCATTTTCAGGTAGAAACTGAATATTATCTGACAGAATTGCAGGGGTGTCAATACTTTTGGCCACAACTGTATATAATATATATATATATATATATATATATATACACATATATATGTGTGTGTGTGTGTGTGTGTGTGTGTGTGTGGACTATCCCGTCAGCTCCATCTTCCCACACTTCAGCCTAAAAAGTACAGTATTTTCCGCTTTTTAAGACGCACTTTTATTTCCCCCAAATTGGGGGAGGAAATGGGGGTGCGTCTTACAAAGTGGACAGTGAAAAAATGGGGTGAAAAGTTAAAAAAAACTTTTCTTACCCAGCGGCTGCCGGCGGCTGCGGGGGAGACTGGTAGCAGGCATGGTTCTGGGGGGCAATGCAGCTGGCCTGGTGGTCGGAGGTATGCAGGCGGCATTCTTGATGCCCGGTGCGGCGGCAGCGCCATTGTACAGGCCGCGCCATTGTACAGGCCGGGCGCCGGTGACGTGTTTCCGGTTTTCAATACAAGTTTCCCGTTTGCAGAGGGAAACTTGTATTGCGCGCCTGTGTCTGCCACACAGGACTTAAAGAAAATGGCCGCGGCGCATGCGCAGACTGCAATCCGCGGCCATTTCTAGACACTAGAGCATGCATTGCCAGACTGGCAATGCATGCTGGGAAATAATAATGGCGGCGCCCACCGGAGACCGGCGCAACACCCCCGCAGCTCCTGTCTTGGCCCCCAACCTCCGTGGCCCACCGGATACCGGCGCGACACCCCGCAGCTCCTGCCTTGGCCCCCAACCTCCGTGGCTCCCTCGGTAAGACTTGGGGGGAAATATGCACCAGGATGTATGTCCCCCATTCTGGGACATAAGGTATATCAGGTGGGCTATTAACCAGGATGGGGCATGGAAACCAGAATGGAGGCATATATATCAGGAAGGGGCATATATACCAGGCTGGGAGCATGGATACCAGGAGGGGGACCATATATCAGGAGGAAGACCATATACCAGGATGGGGCATGGATACAAGGATTGGGACCATATACCAGGATAGAGGAATGGATATCAGGAGGGGGCACATATACCAGAATGGAGACAAATATACCAGGATAGGGGACATATAAACTGATTGTAAGACAGACACTGGCATTATAAGACAGACCCCATTTTACATTAAAAATGATTTTTTTTCTCTTTTCCTTCATCAAATTTGGGGGTGCATCTTATAATCAGGTGAGTCTTACAAAGCGAAAAATACGGTAAATTAAAATGTCAGAGTATCATTGGGCAATGGTCTGAACCAAAGGAGGTGGAGTCCAGTAGGCATCCCAACGCTTCCATTTTAGTAGATATTTGTGCATTAGATTGTTTCTAATGGAAGAGGAATACTCACAGGACTTGTTTTCTGCGAGTTTCACCGTAATTTCTTGGACCGAGGGAGGGGAAGTGCCCTCCAATGAGAAGCAATGATATTAGCAGCTAGCAAGATATGTATGATAGATCTGTACTGGCTGGGGAGGTCTTCTATACCGACTAGGAGGAGTAACAAATGTGGGGTGAGTTGTTCAGTCAGTCCAGTAACATTTTGAATAAGGTCTTGATTTTGGTTCCAGAAATTTCTGATAACTGCACAACCCCAAAAAATATGTCACAAGGTCCCCACATGACCACACTCTCCAACAAAGGGGAGAGTTCTGTTCACTAATTGCATGTAATCTAGTAGGGGTAAGATACCATCTGGTATGTAGCTTATAATAGGTTTCTATCATGGATATACACTGGACAGAATTATGTACATATTCTAAAATTTTATGGATCTGTTCAGGTGATGTAGCAATAAGTAATTCATTTTCCCACTTCTCACGGTACGAGGATTTAATACAGGAATAATCTTGATTTATTTGGTTGTATATTACACATGTTCTCCAAAAAAAACCAAGCTACTCGGATACTGCAGCATCTGGACAACATTCTTTGTTAAGAAGAGATCTATATTGCGATTCTATTAGGTGCCACAGGTAAGTTACAGGTGTTGTTAATTACACAAATTATTGAAGCATCACATGATTTTTCCAACAGTGCCAATTCTTTTGTCCGCCCCCTTTTTTATGTTTGGTGTGGAATTATATCCAATTTGGCTTTATGTGTTTGTGTTTTTTCATTGAAGACAAATGAAGATAATAATACCAAAGAATTTGTGATTGCAATCATTTTCAGGAAGAAACTGAGTATTATCTGACAGAATTGCAGGGGTGTCAATACTTTTGGTCACAACTGTATATATGATTCAAGATTCAAGATTCAAAGAAGCTTTATTGGCAGGACCAAATACACCTCAATTTTGCCAAAGCATTTGTATAAAGGAAATAGGGATAGGGACTGTGGAGATGTTGGGTAGGAGCTGTAGGGAAGGTGGATAGGGCAGATCCAGGATGGGGGGCTGTAGTCCATGGCATAGGGAAGGTGGATGGGGCAAGTCCAGGGTGGGGGCTATAGTCCATGGCATAGGGAAGTGGATGGGGCAGTCAGGTGGGGCTATAGTCCTGGCATAGGGAAGGTGGATGGGCAAGTCCAGGGTGGGGGCTATAGTCCATGGCTGTATGTCTCCCAAAGGAAGTTGCACCTTCAATCACAAAATTTTGCACTCAATCCATCTGACTTGAAGTTTGTGGGGGGGGTGGATATTGGAGGGCAGGTTTGGAGGGTGGGGGTGCAGGATTAGAGAGTGCAGGGCATGAGGACATTTTTTGGGGGAGGAGCGTGGTGCGGGTTTGGGGGAATTTGTTTTTGGGAGGGGGTGGGTTTGGGGTGGTCATTGTTTTTGGGAGGGGGTGCAAGTTAGTCATTTTTGCATATGGGGAATGCGGGCATGGGGGTCAGGCTTTTTTGGTGGGGCGGGTTTGGAGGGGTGCTGGAAAGGTAGGAGAGGGGGCAGCATTTTTTTGGGGGTGTGGATTTGGGAAGGGTGTGAGGTGGCAGGTTTGTGTGGAGTGTTATGGGAGGTTGGAGTGGGGGCAGATTTGATGCATATAGTGGACATACATATAGACACACAGACATACACTCATCTTATAACTAAAAACAGGTACCGTAGTTACTATGCCCGTGCATTGCCAGGCTCGACAGCTAGTATATCTTTTTTTCCCTCAAACAATATTTTAAAGGTATCCCCATCTACTAGTGGTCTACTAGCCGTATATTCCTTTATGCAATTAATTGGTAAGAATACTGGATCTTCACAATGATACAATTTACGGTATGATAATACATTTAGTTAGTAAGTTCTAACCTCTTGCATCTCCTCCTCCCTTATTTATCATCGACTATTCTAACTATTTTATTAAGTTATTTAATGTAATTATTTTATAATATTGCTACCTCAATATCCATTAAAAATAATGATTACTATAAGCATAAGTACATACATCACCATTTCTGTTTTCTAGGAATAGCACATCAACACATTATAATTTACATTGTCACTTTTTCATGTAGCACATGTTGTACATTCTCAGACTAGTTTCTGTGAGTTTTATCCCCCACTTTTTTTTAACATATTTTCATTCATTCGTACTATTTTTAGAAATGATTTATACGTATTTTCTCTTGTAATATCAGTGAAGAATTGTATATCTAATGTTACAAAGCCCTCTGTGGCAATTTGAACTCTGACATTGAACATGTGATCCTGTTTGGTTGACTTTTTGTAAACTGCTTCTCTATTTAATTTGCACTGTTCCTCTGTACTGTGAAAAAATAGAGGAAATATGTGGAATCCAACTGCGCTGCTGTACAATCGATGATATAGCAAAAAAAAAATCAGTGAATGCAAGTGGCTTTATTAAACGCATTTCAAGGTGTGTTCCTCACCCCTTCAACAGGACATCCACCACAATTGGTTTGGACTTTCTATTATTGCTTTGGCCTGTGGATACTGCAGCAGCTGTTTGAAGCCTTTTATACTAGCTATGTGGGACACAACCCTCTTCAGCTTACCTGTCACCATTTTAATCAGATAAGACCCTATTGCGCTTTCTATCCCACAGTTAGTCAGTCCTCTGTACTGTGATTGGTGAATTTCCTGAGGAAGAAGCGGGACATACTTTGAAATGCATCAAATAAATCACCATTTTTCATTGCATCATTGATAGGATGAGTTGCATAAGTTGACACCAGCGCAGATTTTAAATCTCCCTTAGTTCCGGTATCTCTGGCTTCACTACTATATACAAGGATCCTGTGGCAGCGGCTTATATAGTCATTCTGGTTGCGAGTCATAATCATACAAGGTGACTAGCTTATTATTTTAGCATTTTTTTTTAGTTTCCATGTGTAAGCGAACACCTTTAACCCACAAGTGCTTCACAGAATTTAATAATGTTGAGCCGTGAAGATGTAAAATTTACATTTCTACTAAAAATGTTTCTATATTGGAATTTTTTTTATTTTCACAATGGTAACAGGAGACAAATTTATACAATTAGAATGGGATACCCCATATATGGTGCAAAACTACTGTTTGGGTGCACAGCAGTACTTGGAAGGGAAGCAGCACTATTTGAATTCCAAAGCGCCATTCAGGTTAGAAAAGACTGAAGACGGAACGTCAAATTTGTTGCCCAAGTGAGCAATTCTAACTCAGGTGATTCACTGAATTGTTTAACATTGGGCAGTGAAACTAAATGAATATTTTTTTTCCACTAAAATGTTACTTTGGTCCCCAAGTTTTAATGTTCAAACAAAGAAAATAGAAGACAATGGATGCAATTAATTTATCTAGGGGTGCAGTGAGCATATTGACATCACAGGTGTACTATAGAATTTTATACTATTCGATGGTGGTGAAGAATGAATAATTACATTTTTTTCACTAAAATGTTGTTTGAGACCAATGTTTTTAACTCTTATAAGAGCTGGAAAAAAACCAAATGTATCCCCTTGTATGTTGTGTATTGTTTTCTCGAGTGCACCAATATCCTGCTTGTAATCGGGAACTAGAAACTGAAAGAAAGCAGAAAAGCGCACATAGGGTCTTTATCCGAGTGTGAACGGGATGTGTGCATGTAACTGCACTAACCTTATGTTGTGAGAGTCACAACAACTATTATGCAGAAAACCGGCTTGCAGCACTCCACCCAATGGTAACGATTAAGGCAGTGGAAGAAAGGGAGGTTGTAAATGCGCTGCCGTTTATTCAATAGATCCAAAGATTCCAAGGGGTCGCAGGAACGTTAATGGCAACACCTTTATTGTTTTTACGCGTTTCGTGGTGCTACAGACCACTTCATCAGAGATCCACAAAAGGTTTTGTGGATCTCTGATGAAGTGGTCTGTAGCACCACAAAACGCGTAAGAACAATAAAGGTGTGGCCATTAATGTTCCTGCGACCCCTTGGAATCTTTGGATCTATTGAATAAACGGCATCGCATTTACAACCTCCCTTTCTTCCACTGCCTTAATTTGTAATCGGGAATGACATTTAAGGCACAGTTCAAAGCCGAGAAAGTAAGGTGCGCCATATTGGACTTCAGAATTTGCTGGAAAACTTTGCTGGTGCTATGGTACATTGGAAAAGCCTCAAGTGCCAGAAAAGTAGAAATCTGCAACTGGAGACCCCATTTTACAAACTGAACCCTAGGGGAGTAGTGCATATATTGACACCACTGGTGTATCAAAACATGTTATACTATTGGGAGTTGAAGAAAAAATAATTACATTTTTACCACTAAAATGTTGTTTTAGCCCCAGACTTTCAGTTTTAACAAATAGGTATACATAAAAGACCCCTTAATGTGTGAAACCCCACTTTCTCATGCACATGGCAATAGGTGACTGTTAGGCCAAACGGAAGAGATCGTGAAGGAAGGAAACCATTTAACTTTTAGAGCACAGATGCTTAATGGATTATGGGTGGATTATTAACTTGGCAGGGATTGAACTTTTATTTGAGTGTTTCATTAACCCCTTCACCACCCGGGAATTTTTCATTTCCGTTTTTTTACTCCCCTGCTTCCAAGGGCCATAACTTGTTTTTTTACAGCAATATAAACTTATGAGAGTTTGATTTTTGTGGGAGGAGTTGCACTTTCAGATGCAAAGTGTATAATGTATACTTTTACGGTTATCTAAATGGTGAAAAAAAATTCAGAATGTGGAAAAAAAAAATAAAAATATCACACTTTTTGAGCCATGTTTTATGACCCATAGCGCTCTCATTTTTCGAGATCTGGCGTTGTGTAACAGCTTATTTTCTGCGACTTGAGGTGACGTTTCTAATGATACCAATTTTGGGTAGATATACTGTTTTCATCGCCTGTTATTGCTTTTATAGCAATGTTGTAGCGGCCAAAAAAACATAATTTTGGCGTTTGGACCTTTTTTTCCGTTACGCAGTTTCACTTGATTCAATTGATTTTATATATTGATAGATCGGGCATTTCTGAACGCGGCAGTACCAAATATGTGTATTTTTTTAATACTTTTATTTTGAATGGGGGCGAAGGGGGGTTGATTTGAACTTTTCTGGGGGGTTTTTAAATTTTTATTTTTTTATAAATTTTTGTTTTTACACTGCCCCAGAGGGTGCCACAGGGCTGCAGCATCTGATCGCTTCGGCCATGTCCCGATGAGCTGCAGCACATCGGGACATAGCATTTGGCTTCACTTTCAGTGGTTGGCAGCGCTCGCCAACCACTGAGAGGCAGTGAACCATGATAGCTTCCGGGTTCACACCAGGACCCGGGGGGCTATCACATGAGCACCAGAGATTTCACAATATTATCATGGTATCTCAGATGCAGGCGGGGAACAGCGTGTTCCCCGCTGCGGTGGTTTGGGATCCCGCTGTCAGTAATTGACAGTATGATCCATGGGGTTAACAGCACCATTCGGATCCAAATGCTGGAAGCCCGACATCTCAGCTGATGAGATGCCGGATGTTTGATGTGACCGCCGTGCCGGAGCTCACATCAAACACGGGGACCCGACCCTTGACATCATCCTACGTCACGGGTTGGGAAGGGGTTAAAGATTCAGGCCACTGGGACCAGGATACATCAAGTCTCTCCCCCTATAGAGTCCTCCAGGTAGAAGCTGTAATTTTAAGAAGCAGGGAGACAGCGTAAACATCATCTGCTTTCGTGATTACTAGGTCCCTGTACATTCATAATAAACAAAATTGAGCGGAAATATATATCTGCTGCACCAGTTTATTAGCTTATATATATCAGAGACTCTTGGGAGACATGATAGAGAGAGCTTTGCCTTCTCTCTGTTTATTGCAGATTTCTCCGCCCAATGATCCCTCTCCCCAACTAGATGAGAAAACATTGAAGGTCGCACTATACAGGGAGAGTTGAAGGGAAGAGAGAGGAACCCCCTCCTGTCTGATCATTCTCCTGCAGTGATTTTTTGCAAACCCTCAACACATTTAAGTTATTGAATGTAAGAAACATAATGCTATACTACAAATCTCAGGCACCCCACTAGTGTCAAAGTGAACTGTGTCCTATAATTGCTCTCAGGCTGAAGGCACACTATCCGTGTGCCTCGCATGAGTGCAATGCGAGGGAGACTTGCATTGCACTCTGACCAGTATCATTAAATAATACTAGTCACATTAGTGCGAGCTCCTCGCATTACACTCGCATTGCGAGAGAAATGCGAGTTCAAAATGGTTTGAGAGAAAGCACTGGAGACTTCTAAGGTGGCCAGCAATGAGTCCAGACCTGAATCCCATAGAACACCTGTGGAGAGATCTAAAAATGGCAGTTTGGAGAAGGCACCCTTCAAATATCAGGGACCAGGAACAGTTTGCCAAAGAAGAATGGTCTAAAATTCCAGCAGAGCATTGTAAGAAACTCATTGATGGTTACCGGAAGCGGTTGATCGCAGTTATTTTGGCTAAAGGTTGTGCAACCAAGTATTAGGCTGAGAGTGTCAATACTTTTGCCTGGCTCAGTTTTGGAGTTGTGTGTGAAATGATCACTGTTTTGCTTTTTACTTCATTCTCTTTTGTGTTTTTTCATTGAAGACAAATTAAATGAAGATAATAATACCAAAGAATTTGTGATTGCAATCATTTTCAGGAAGAAACTGAGTATTATCTGACAGAATTGCAGGGGTGTCAATACTTTTGGCCACAACTGTACGTGCAGAAGCTGGTTTTTGAGATCTAATCATGGTACCATTGACATCAGGTGAAAAACCAGCCTGAGTCAATACCCAGGTCTCAACGGCCACGCCGTCAAATTCAGAGCCCTCGAACCTTGGTGGCAAATCGGACCTTGACTTTAGAAGGTCTGGGCAATTTGGTAAGTGTCAGGGGACGTCTGCAATTGGCTGAACTAGGTCATCTAGGCCAATCTGGAGCTATGAGGACGACCGGGACTCGTTCTGATTTGATTTTCTTCAGTACCTTCGGAATAAAGGGTAATGGAGGAAAAGTGTACGGGAGTCGGAACTGGCGCCATGATTGCACCAGTGCGTCCGCTCTGATTGAAGTTGGATTGTGACAGCGGCCCATGAACACCGGGACCTTGGCGTTTATTCGAGAAGCCATGAGGTCCATGTCTGGTGTCCCCCAGCTGCGGCAAATCTGTTGAAACACTTCTGGGTGCAGGGACCATTCTCCTGCGGCGAGGCCCTGGCGACTGAGAAAGTCTGCAGCCCAATTGTCCACTCGCAGGATGTGCACTGCCAAGATGACGGACCCGGTCAACTCCGCCCAGGTGAGAATGCTTTCTACCTCACCTGGAGCCCTTCTGCTGCGAGTGACGCCCTGGTGATTGATGTAGGCCACTGCCGTCTCATTGTCCGATTGGACACGGATGTGATAACCCACCAGGAGTCTGTAAAAGCAACATAGAGATAGGGCTATGGCCAGTATCTCCAGCAGAATGATTGGAAACATTGACTCCTGTCCGGACCAACAACCCTGGGCAGTATGATGACGATAAACCGCCCCCCAACCCAGGAGACTGGCATCGGTGGTGACGATTTCCCAATTGACCAGAAGGACCAACCGTCCCTTGGATAGAGTCGACGGGCACATCCACCATCGTAGTGACCTCTGGACCGAAGGGGTAAGGGAGAATACCCTGTCCTGTGAGAAGGAACTCCTGTCCCAGGTCGTCAGCAGGGCCATATGTAGCAGGCGATGGGGAAATTGAGCAAATGGGACTGCTTCTATTGCAGCCACCATTTTGCAGAGAACCCTCATCCCGTAACGGATGGAGTGCAAGGAGGATCAGAGCAGGGTGCGTATTCCCCGACGTAGGGCTTGAACTTTGTCTCGAGGAAGGGTGACTAACCCCCGAGACGTGTTGAAGACCATGCCCAGGAAGGTGATAAACTGGGCAGAGATTTTCGCAACTGGGTTCGTTAGTCAGAGTGTCCATGATTATTTGGACACTCTCCTCACAGGCTGGGAAGGAGTGGCCTTTGACAAGGAGGTTGTCCAGATAGGGCAGGACGACAATTCCTCTGGAATGAAGGATGGTCATGGCAGTAGCCATGACCTTCGTGAATATTCTTGGTGCCGTGGCGAGAACGAAGGGTAAAACAACGAACTGGAAGTGCTCCTCGTGGACAGCAAATCGTACAAAATGTTGATGTGCTTGAACTATCGGGATATGTCGATGGAGGTGAGAAACTCGCCTTCTTCCATAGATGTGATTATGGAATGCAGGGACTCCCATCCTGAGACGATGGGCAGCGACATATCTGTCCAGATGTTTTAGGTCCAGGATGGGACATACCGACCCGTCCTTCTTGGTAGCAACAAAAAGGTTAGAGTAAAAAAACCTTTGAAACGTTCAGAGTCAGGCACAGGAACAATTACCCCAGCCAGCTGAAGCAAGGATATTACGTGGAAAAAGGTGCAAGCTCGTATTGGTGACTTCGGTGGATAGGAGGGAAAGAAACAGTTTGGAGGGCTGGCTAGAAATTCTATGTAGTAACCGGAAAACACAAGATCTTTGACCCATTTGTCATCGGTGACGGATTGCAATACAGGATGAAAGAAGCGTAGACGACCGCCGACGGTGGGAGTGTTTTCCGGGAATAAGTGCGAGTCACGACGAGGAGAAACGATTGGATCTGGACCCTTTGGATCTAGATTGCTTTGGCCTATTTTGAAAGTCTGATTCGACTTGTAAGATGACTAGTTGCTCCTCTCCATACGCAAATGAACGGCTTGTGGATGTAGGTGCGCGAGAGAATGTCCAGCCGAAAGAGGAATGAAAGGGCCGAAAACGTGGTCTGTGGTCTTTTAAAAGAAGGGCGTTTCGGTTTGTGCTGCGGAAGAGATGTAATTTTTCCACCAGTAGCGTCCCAGATGAGTTTATCTAATCGTTCGCCGAAAAGTCGCCCGCTTTGATAAGGAAGGCTGGTTAAGGACTTTTTTTACGCTGAATCCGCTCACCATTGCCTGAGCAATGGTGAAGCTCTGCGAATGGTGATCGCGTTAGAAGCTGAGAGGGCAGCACAAGTCCAGAGAAGCATGGATTAAAGTAATCTCCGGCCATAATGATTTGAGATGTCAGATCCACCAGATCTGGGTCTGAACGTTTGACGGATTTTTGTAAGGTTTCCACCCAAACTACAATTGCCTTGGCCACCCAGACTGAGGCGAACGAAGGCAGTAGAGCCAATCCCACTCCTTCAAAGGCTGACCGTGCTAAATGCTCGACCTGTCTGTCTGTTAGGTCTTTAATAGAGGACCCATCTGGCAAGGGCAATATAGTCTTTGCCGCTAGATGGGAGACGGGGGAAGGGGGTCGACCGGCGGCAAATCTGCACAATCCTTAGTGAGGGCTGGGGAAAGGGTTAACAAGCTTCAAAAGGTTTGCGACCCCCAAACTTTTTATCCGGTCTTTCCCATTGTTTGGACAGAATATCCTCGAACTCGAGATGATCGGCAAAAAATTTTTGCTGACGTTTCTCTCTCTTAAATCAGCCTGCATGGTCCATAGTCGTGGTTATAGGGTCGTCTATCTTAAGCGTTTGGTTAACTGCTGACACCAGGTCATCGATTAATGCCTGAGTCTCAGGGGATTCTAGATCAAAAACGTCATCCATGTCTGAGTCTAGAATAGGTGTGTGTTCAAAATGAAGATGTGGTATTAGAATAGCGCTACAAACCACTCCAGGCGATCGTTCTTTATAAATTACCTTAAAGTTTTATTCAAACGATGTAGAATGCCCAGTCTCCACAACGCGTTTCGGCGCTAATTGCGCCTTTCTCAAGTGTATACCGGGCTTCATATATATAAATGCTTAAATACACTTTTTCAAAGAAAAAGGGGGAGGGAGGGGAGGGAACATTAATCAAAAGAAAAGGTGATGTGTGTTAAACTGTGTAGTGGATTTTACTCGGGATTCACAGAATACCCGCTATTTTATACCTTGAACCTCATAAGAACATACGGCAATCATGATATCCGGTTTATGATAATGGTAACAATATATCATACCAGAGTTATTTTCTGTTTATGTATGTTAAAATGTACTATAGTTAAAATGCACTTTTTTTTAATCATAATAGTACTACCAATGCAATAATAATGACAATTAAAATGTATAATATAGAGTATTTAAATGTACCTAACAAAAATATAATAAATAAAAATAGAAAATATATGAAATAATATATGAAAAATGTAAAAAATATATATAAATATAAGGATATAACAACATATATAAAAATATATACAAAAAATATAAAAAAATATATATATGAACATAAAAAATGAAATTAAAATAAAAATTAATTACTTATAAAAATGACATATCAATACTTAAAATTCCATAAAAATTGCATAGCAATTAATTTATCATAACCATATGTATATTATGTTATGTGGTATTCTCCAAGGCTATATTTAGACCTTCTGGAGATAAAGTTCCAATTTTAAAAATCCAAAATGATTCTCTTCTATTGAGTGTCTGTATTTTATTAATAACGTTATCGCTTATTTGTTCTATTACTGTAAGTTTAAGTTTAGAAACATCTCTATTGTGTATTAGATCAAAGTGTCTAGAAACACTATGTTTAGGGAAGCCTATACTGATGTTATATCTGTGTTTATTCAGGCGTGCCCTCATACTTTGAACTGTTCTACCTGTATATTGTAATCCACAGGGACACTAATAGATAAATGACGAATTTGGATGAACAATTTAATCTTTGCTTAATATCATATATGGAATCTGTTGTATTTGATTTGAAGTTCAATGCGCCATGTTCAATATTGCTGCAGCATTTACAGCGGCGGATGTTACACCTATAGCAACCTTTCTTTATATTCAATATAAGGGTACCCCAATTGTGGATTTGTTGTCACTGTTTGATTGAATTCTACTAGGAGCCAAGATGTTTTTTAGATTTTTTCCTCTCCTAAAAATAATACTGGGTCGTTTGGGAATAATTTTCGATAAAACGGGGTCCTGCTGCAATATAAACCAAAATTTTTTCATTAGAACATAAATATTCTTATATGATTTGTTGAAGGTTGTAATTAAATTACAGTTAAAGCCAATTGCATCTTTCTTATCATCCCCTTTTGCCTTCTTTTTCTCTTCCAGACTACCCAGATAATCTCCCTGTGTGACATCTTTGCATTTGTTGTATGCATCTTTTATGAGATTATTAGGATATTTTTTAGCCCTAAATCTTTGTTTTAAAATCTTGGCTTCCTTATAAAAATCCCTATTATTTGTGCAGTTTTTTCTAACCCGCAGGTATTGGCCATATGGGATATTTCTTATCCAGGCCGGTAGGTGACTGCTAGTGAACTCTAGATAACTATTCACATCCACATTTTTAAAAAATGTGGATGTGCTGCATTTACCTTCCTTGTCAATGCTTATTAACAAGTCCAGAAACTGAATGAGTGGTTGAGATGTTCATGGTAAAACTCAAACCCCAATTATTATCATTCAAGAGGCGTACAAATTCTTTGGCCTCTTCTATATTCCCTGACCATATGATAATAAGATCATCTATAAATCTTCTAAAGAATTTTATATATTTATTTCCAAGTTGGGACTGCGCGATGGACAGAGATTCATATGCACCCATGTATAGTCCTGCATAGCTTGGTGCGAATCTCGTGCCCATCGCGCAGCCCTTAATCTGTCTATATGTTTTCTCTTGGTCACAGAATATGTTGTTAAATAATATAAATTCAATACCACTGAGTATAAATTGTTTCTGCTTTTTCGGTAATTTCCCATCCCTGGACAGAAAATATTCTATCACTTTCAATCCTTTGTTGTGAGGGATATTGGAATACAATGCATTCACATCTAAAGTAACTAGTAGGGACCCTGGACATGGTGGTAGACTAGTAATTAGCCCTATTAGTTGGGATGAGTCCCTAAGATATGAAGGAAGTTCCATATTATACTTTTGAAGAAACAGATCAATATAGTGGGATAGGTTACTCGTAACTGAATTGATACCAGAAATAATAGGTCGCCCCGGGGGGTCAGTAATGGATTTGTGAATTTTTGGGAGGAAATAGAAATATGGGACTTTGAATTGTTCTATGTTCAGAAATTTAAATTCTTTCATGTTCAAAATTCCCATTTTTTTGGCATCTTTAATCATGTTTCTATATTGAATGAATATATCTTGTAGGGGATTCTCATCCAACTCTGTATAATAATTTACATCTTGTAATATATCTTCACTTTTTTTATTATACCAACTTCTGTTCATTATTACTATTCCTCCCCCTTTGTCAGCTTGGCGAATAATTAAATTCTTATTTTCTACCATTTTTTTCATAGATTCTCTTTCCCCCTTTGTTAGGTTGTCTTTTTGTTTTATATCCACAATGTCCCTTATTCCTTTTAGTGTTAGATGTTGAAAGGTTTCTAAGAAGGAACCTTTATGATGTATTGGATTAAAGTTACTCTTACTTGATGGATTTACATGTAAATAATTATTCTCATTGGAGGGGTCGGTTCCCAATGTTTCATCTTTAGTGGAATTATTAGTATTATAATTATCTTTATCATTAGCGATTCCTTTTGTTTTTTCTATGAGGAAATGTCTTTGTATCGTTAGTTTTCTAATAAATTCATTGAAATCCAGATATAATATAAATGGATCAATGTTAGATTTGGGGCAAAAAGATAACCCCCTTCCTAATAGTTTGATCTCATCAATCGTTAACTCCATATCGGATAGGTTGAAAATCCCATTGTTTTCATAACTAGATGAAACCTTTTCTGTATAAAAATTTTTTTTATTATCATTATTGTTATTTCCTATTTCATATGTATCCTGATTTTTTTCAGTACTACTATCATTTAGTCTATCTTGGTTTTTTTCTTTTCTTTTCCCAAGTTTGGAGAATTCTGATTGGATTTTTGATTTTCCCCCTCTACATCCTCTCCTTGTCTTTTTCTTTTTGTTTTTCGACAGGTGACCAATTGAAAAAAGTGTAATTTTACCATTATTATTGTTTTTGGAAGTGACATTCTCACCATTTTTCTGTGTTGTGATTGTATTATCCTGTTCATTATTGACAAGTTCAATTTGTGATTCCTGTATACTGTTTGTTTTACTTGGTGAATTAAGTGCCGTGAAATTAAGTGATGGTGATATGGGAAATTCACTATAAAAAGTGTTATCCAATTGATCAGTGCGGTTGTGGGGAAGTGATGTGGAGCACTCGTGTAGTGTAAACAATTCAAATGAATTGTTTAAATTTATTGCCTGAACTTCTTTACTTGTGGAGTCCTCAAAAAAATCTATCAAAGGTGCATGATCATTATTTTCGGAGGATAATATATCCTCAATGGTGTCTTTATTCTCTTTATTCATATTTATCCCTGAATTTGCTTGGTTAATTTGAATGGGAATCATATTTTCTTGATTTAGTCTTTCTGTAACTTCCTCAGTGATTGTTTTATTATCCAAATCTATTGTTATTTTCTGACTCATTCGATTTTTCTCATTATTGATATTATACATGTCAGAATCATTATGTTCAATATATGAACTGTTTACAATATTTCCCTTGTTTTTTATTTCAGTCTGGTTCCCTTCCATTGATTTTTGTTTGCCTCCATTTAATAAAGATTTTTTATGTTTTTCATAATAGTTTTCTTTGTTCCACTGTTTTTAAAATTTCATTTATTTCGGGCTTTTCCTTACCTAATTTATTGTTATTTTTATTTTTATTATTATTGTTTTTATTTTTATTATTATTATTATCATTTTCTTGCGTTTCCTTATTTTTGGATACTATATTTCCCTGATTCTCATTCAATTGGTCATTACTATTCTTGTTTTTCTTTTTCTTTTTATTATTATCTGTGTTGTTATCCTTTGTGAGGTTAGAGGAATTGACTGATATTATGATAGGGATATTTGTTTCCATTTTCTCAGGGCTGGTCAATGTTCCTTGGTGATTTTCAACCCTATCATTTTGATCATTCTTATCATTTTTATCCCTCAAATATTTGCTAATTTTCTTATTTATTATTTCATCCTCAAATTTCGTGAGTCTGATCTTTAGTTTAGCATTATTCTCTTTAAACTCCCGACTTGTTGTAAATTTATTTATTTCCATACATATTTTACTCATTTCAAGTATTGCTTGCTCCGCTAATGATAATCTCTTATGTAATAATATTTTTAGCATACCGATGGAGCACTCCAGAATATATTTATCCCACCTCTGAGTGAATTCCTCGTCATTGGGAAAAGTAGACTTTTGAGGTATTTTTAGCCCCTTAGGTATTAGATTCTCCTCTAAATATTTCCTCAGAAACATGGCATCAACATACACTTGAGAAAGGCGCAATTAGCGCCGAAACGCGTTGTGGAGACTGGGCATTCTACATCGTTTGAATAAAACTTTAAGGTAATTTATAAAGAACGATCGCCTGGAGTGGTTTGTAGCGCTATTCTAATACCACATCTTCATTTTGAACACACATGAGTCTAGAATAGGACGTTCAACCATAGTAGGGGAGCCCGGTCTCGAATCCCGTGAGGGAGAGGCATGAGGGCCATGGGAAGAAACAGGCGAGAAGTTTCTGTGAGACCTTTTCTTAGTTGCCTTTGTCGTGGATGGACATCGCCTGTCCTCGACAGTTGCGGGCTCCCGAATAGGGTACCTGTGCACCATTCTGGGAAGACGTGACCGGGGATGTTTATGCATAGCTTAGACCAGGAAGTTAGACAGCTTTTCCAAGGATTGGGTGAGGAATAGTGCCCAGTCTGGTGGGCTCAGAGCACTAGTTGCTCCGGCATTGGCGCGGATGTAAGGCCTGCCAGTGTGGTGATGTGACTGCTCAGAAGGTCCAGGTGACGCATGATTTAGAGGTTTGCATGTTAATAAAGATAGTGGCACTCCTGCTAGAATCAACTTAAACAGGCTGTATAGAGGTGCTTTAGCAGAGCTGCTGCGGGTGAGGGCTTTTTCTGCTATCCTTAAGAGATTTGGATGGCTCTAGAGCCCTGCAGTCTAGAGGTCCCTCTTACCAGTAAAGAGGAGATCCCCTTTAGCAACCCAATGGTCCTGTGACAAAAATACTGGTACCAACCTGTAAAACCACCTTCCAGAACTCCAGCGGTGAAGAAATGTCCCTCAGCTGCGCTGTATACATAAAGAGCGCAGGAGCAATGTTACCTCATGCAGGAGATGGGCCAGGAGCTGAGGGTCGGATTCGCACATGATGTAACGTTACATTGTGGGGGGGTGCGGGAACCCTGTGTCATTAAACGGACGGGCCTAAAGTGAGAACCGCAACTAGGCTGCAGCTGGGGCCTAAATTTATCACCGCAGCCGGGAAGCTGAGGTGAAGAAGCGGATCGGTGGTTAGCGGTGGTCCGGAAGCCTAATGTGTAAGGTGCTGTGATCAGGTTTTTCGGACGAAGTACCTTATTGTCTGCGCTGCTGCCAGAGAGGTAAATACACCAACGACACTGGACGTCTGAGTACTGGTGATAAAGGTTTATTTCCAACGCGTTTCGGAGCCAAGTACCGAGCTCCTTCCTCAGGGAACATCCTGAGGAAGGAGCTCGGTACGTGGCTCCGAAACGCGTTGGAAATAAACCTTTATCACCTGTACTCAGACGTCCAGTGTCGTTGGTGTATTTACCTCTCTGGCAGCAGCGCGGACAATAAGGTACTTCGTCCGAAAAACCTGATCACAGCACCGCACCTCGTGGAAGTACAGTCCCTGCAGTAGCTGCATTGTTTGAGCGATTACGCTGGTTGTGTGCTACACAACCGGACCAGGTGAGCAAATCTGATTTTTTTTACAAATTTACCTGTCTATAAAGGATAAGACCCTATGTGCGCATTCTCAACCCTCTAGATAATGTGTAAGGTGGACTGTTAGGGAGTCCTCCGCCGTATAGACACTGGTGTCGCGAACTACACCAGGTGTCGACTTACCCTGAAGGTCTGTCAGTCTCACAAGAAGGAATAAATGCCAGCAGCGCTGTATGTGTGCAGCAGTATTACCTCATGCCTAAGAATATGCTGCTGAGCTAGACCTTATTGTGACTGTGGGCTGCGCTTTTAATCCTGCGACTCAGGCCCCTTTTATAAGAGGCTGTGGAGGTCTATAGCGTCCCACATGACTGGGATCATGGGTATATGCCAGGTGCAGAGGGGGATACGAGGAGGCAAAACTCCACGTGACCTTCTGTTGATGGCTGGGAAATCAGCTCCTTTAAAGGAAACTGTCACCCTTGATACCCATGAAAAAATAAAAAAATGGCATATCACTTAGAGATCCAACGGAGCAGAAGGGAATTTGTGGAGGTAACACTCCACGGTCCCGCCTGTTGGTGGCTGGCTGTCGTCCATCTAAAAACTTCTTCTGTAGAAAAAAAATAAAAAATAATAAAATTGAAAATAAAAAAGATGTGGGTCTGTAGACCACATCTGCCTCCTACAGACACTAGGCTTAAACTGGTCGGGGCCTGGCCCAGCCAGGGGTGTATGTTATGGGGGAGGAGCCAATCTGTTCTGTTTCTTTCAGAATTCACTTAGTGTCAAGCCTCCTAGAGATAGCAGCATAACCCATGTCCCTGTGTCCCCCAATAAGGCACAAGAGAAATATTTATTTTATCACCTCTCATATAGGGTGGTGGCATTTTTTATTGCTTCTCCCTTCAATCCCAGATTCTTCTGAGGGTTATGTGCGGGATCTTAGTTGTCCACAGCATTGTACTTTTCTGGTCAGAGTGCAAATGTTGTTCCCGGAATCTGTAGTAGCCATTTTTCTAAGTTAGGGCCTCCCATCACCGCTGGAATTACTTTTGCCTTCATCTTCTATATTCTCTTCAGTTCTTCTTTGAGGCCCAGATATGTCTCCAGCTTCTCATATTCCTTCTTACTGATATTACAGTCATTTGGCACACCTATTACCATTGCCATCTTCTGATTCTTATCAATTATCACAATATCTGGTTGGTTAGCCAACACCTGCTTTAATGCTTAGGGCATTCTTGTGCCGTTGTGATGAATGCCTCTGTACTGTCTTGGAGTCCCGCTTTCTTCAGCCATTGGTAAGATTTCCCTATATTAACCACCTCCACTATCGATGGAACATCCCATGCAGCGGCTTTTCTTGCCGTGGTATTTTAGGTTTCTGCTCCTTCTAGGACTGTTGTGTTTCAATAATTTTTATTAATTTTAAATAGCACAAGAAATAAAACAAGTTGATTATATCAATCATAGGCATATCTGAGTACGATACTTTACATTAATTTTGACAAGAACAATCAGATTATCTCGTTTTAAAATAAGATCAGACAATGGGTATTAAATGTTATACAGGTAGATTACATTCTAGTGAATGTCTTAAATGTAAGTACACTTTTAGCAAGAAAGTGAATAACTCAATCAGTACCAACTATCTAAAATATTAACTATAAAGTGTGAGTCAAGTGATTCTGGTTCCAGCTTGGCTATAGCTTGATATTGCTGAAGTAGAAGGAATCCGGGTGATATTCCCAAAGTGCTACGGTTAATAAAGGTAAAGTAAATTACTGTGTATAGTGAATCACTAACTATAGAACTTATAATTACAGTTACGAATGCATGAATTTGATTACAATAAGAACAGTAATAACTAAATTGTGAACTAAGATGGAAACTTAAATTGTTGCTTAAGTTATTGAGAAAGAGAAAAAAAAGGGGGGGAGGGGAAAGGATCTTAGGTACTTCTGGTAATGATATATTTATGCAAAAATTTGATCCTTTAGGTGCTGGTCTTGAAGTTTATACACTCAACTGGGTTTTATGTGTTATTATCTTTTTGTTTTGTATATAATCTATGACGTTCCGGCCTCTCTCACTGATGGGAAAGGAGGATATAGTTGATTCTAGTCCTTCCATTTTAATTGGTACTTATTCAAGAGGTTGTTTCGAAGAGAAAAGGAGAATTCGAATACATTGTGGAAAGCTATTGTATCTATTGTTTCCTCAATTTTTGGGGGTAGGACTTGTCTCCAATTAGCCTCAATTTTTATTTAAGCTACAAGTATAATATGTATTACTATGGCTCTAAACCTGGTAAGTAGTAGTTCTCCACCAACTAATAATAGTACTAGTTCTTCTGTTAGAAGTAAGTTTGTTCTTATGACGTTGTTTATTAAAAGTTGAACTTTAGACCAGTATGTTTTAAGTTTCCTGCAGCTCCAGAAGATGTGCGATAGAGTACCTATTTCAGAGCATTCTCTCCAACATAGAGGAGAGTTATGAGGATAAATTTGGTGGAGTCTATGCGGGGTTAGGTACCATCTGATGTAAGTCTTATAGTGCGTTTCAATCAACTGAGAATTTCTGATGTGCGCATAGACGTTTTGAAAGATGGTTTGCATTTGGTTGGTGTCTATTTGAACTTTAGTCTCCTTTTCCCAAGCTGTTATGTTTGCGGTTTTTGTGAGAGAAAGATCTTGGTTGCTGCCTTAGACTCTCTCTCAGCATTTCATCTTTTTTTCTGTCAACGTGACTAATCAATCATCTGCCACCTGTTGTTGGATTTAGGGTGGAATCCTCTGTACATTGTAAGGAGCTTTTGGGTCTTCCTATCTGTAGTTTTCATCTCTTCCTTTGGCCAGCAGACTATGCCAGCAGGAAATCTTATAACTGACAAGTCATATGTATTAATGGCACAAATCTTAGTTTTTCCATTGAGGATCTGTTCAGGATCTGTCATACCCTTTGATGGTATTTGGATGTTGCCGCTTTCCCTCCCTATTCATCATGGTCACCACATCCCTGTGGGATGCGGAGGTGCTTACAGCAGGTCTTTATATCTGCTATATGAACTACTGGTAGTAAAACTTCATCAGTCTTGACTATCTTTATTACTAGCCAGCCACACTTTTATAGTCCGAATGACATCCCGATGAAGTAGCAGCTTCATATAGTAGATAAACGGGCCAAAGATGTTTTCCATTAGTATTATAAGCTGGTGGAAGAAAAATCTTGTCCATCAAAGATCAGAGCATGGATGGCCCTCAGGAATACCGTGTTTCCCCGAATATAAGCCAGTGTCTTATATTCTTTTTACCCCCAAAAGTCCCACTATTGCTTATTTTCGGGGTATGGCTTATATTAGAAAAAAAAATCCCACACAGCCCAGAGGATCAGAGGCCCTTACAGTACGGTATCCCACACAGCCAAGAGGGTCACAGGCCCTTACAGTACAGTATCCCACACAGCCCAGAGGGTCACAGGCCCTTACAGTACAGTATCCCACACAGCCCAGAAGGTCACAGGCCCTTACAGTACGGTATCCCACACAGCCCAGAGGTT
Organism: Allobates femoralis; assembly: GCA_033576535.1. NCBI lineage: Eukaryota > Metazoa > Chordata > Amphibia > Anura > Aromobatidae > Allobates > Allobates femoralis. The sequence continues at coordinate 368,951,411 of JARQOC010000003.1, forward strand.
AACAGCCCCCAGTACAGCAAGGAAACATTACGTTACATTTTGTGATTTCCTTACTTTGTAATGGTGGCTTCCCCTAATGGATTCCTCCACGGTGCAGGGTGCAGGTGTGGCAGTTTCGTCTTGCAGGAGCGTCTGGGCCAATCAGCACTCGAGTTGCTGGGCCAATCAGCACTCGAGTTGCTGAGCCAATCAGCGCTCGAGATGCTGGGGAGCCGCTTGGCCAATCAGAGCTCCTGCAGGGGCAGCGGTGACGTCAGGCTGGGCAGGGGGCACCCAGAGAGCCTAAGGAGCCCCTAGACCAATCAGAGCTGCAGGGGCAGCGGTGACGTCAGGCTGGGCGGGGGGCCACACAGAAAATTAACCCAATGCACTCGGGGCCACCAGCGGCTGCACATGAGGGCAGAGGTGGTCAACACAGACCCCGGAGGACAGTGGGGACAGCAGGGACAGAGGGGACCGAGGCAGCTGCGATGCACATAAAAAGGTACCATGGCTTATATTTTCCCCATGGACAGTTTACTATGGCTTATTTTCGGGGTATGGCTTATATTAG